>JBBDGP010000664.1:6205000-6805000 GCA_037952835.1 Lithobates septentrionalis
AGTTTAGAGGGACAGCCAGGTCTTGGTAGATTTGCAGTGGTCTGATACTCCTTCCATTTCAAAATGATCGCTTGCACAGTGCTCCTTGGGATGTTTAAAGCTTGGGAAATCTTTTTGTATCCAAATCCGGCTTTAAACTTCTCCACAACAGTATTATGGACCTGCCTGGTGTGTTCCTTGGTCTTCATGATGCTCTCTGCGCTTTCAACAGAACCCTGAGACTATCACAGAGCAGGTGCATTTATACAGAGACTTGATTACACACAAGTGGATTCTATTTATCACCATCAGTCATTTAGGACAACATTGGATCATTCAGAGATCCTCGCTGAACTTCTGGAGTGAGTTTGCTGCACTGAAAGTAAAGGGGGCCGAATAATTTTGCACGCACCACTTTTCAGTTTTTTATTTGCTAAAAAAGTTTAAAATATCCAATAGATTTTGTTCCACTTCACAATTGTGTCCCACTTGTTGGTGATTCTTCACAAAAAAATAAAATTTTATATCTTTATGTTTGAAGCCTGAAATGTGGCAAAAGGTTGAAAAGTTCAAGGGGGCCGAATACTTTTGCAAGGCACTGTATATATTGAGATAGCATTTTAAATCTAATTATCAAACATGATGTCATACCTTAAAATCCATCCATATAATGTAAAAAATAGGAACGAGAGACCTGCAATATATTATAAAGATATTCCCATTCACACAGAATCTCACAAAAGTGAGTACACCCCTCACATTTTTGTAAATATTTTATTACATCTTTTCATGTGACAACACTGAAGAAATGACACTTTGCTACAATGTAAAGTAGTGAGTGTACAGCTTCTATAACAGTGTAAATTTGCTGTCCCCTCAAAACAACTCAACACACAGCCATTAATGTTTAAACCGCTGGCAACAAAAGTTAGTACATCCCTAAGTGAAAATGTCCAAATTGGGCCCAAAGTGTCAATATTTTGTGTGGCCACCATTATTTTCCAGCACTGCCTTAGCCCTCTTGGGCATGGAGTTCACCAGAGCTTCACAAGTTGCCACTGGAGTCCTCTTCCATTCCTCCATGGCGACATCACAGAGCTAGTGGATGTTAGAGACTAAGGATGAGCTCGGGCGTGTTTGCACACCCCACGTGCAGAGCCCGCCAGGAAGTCGGCAC
Source organism: Lithobates septentrionalis (assembly GCA_037952835.1). NCBI lineage: Eukaryota > Metazoa > Chordata > Amphibia > Anura > Ranidae > Lithobates > Lithobates septentrionalis. The sequence continues at coordinate 6,206,157 of JBBDGP010000664.1, forward strand.
TGCGCTGATCACAGGCAGTGAGACATTGTCCCGATGCGCGGCTGCAGAGATCGGGAAATGTGTTACTGCCTGTGATTAGCGCAGTGCCGACTTCCTGGCGGGCTCTGCACGTGGGGTGTGCGAACACGCCGGAGCTCATCCTTATTAGAGACCTTTCACTCCTCCACCTTCCGTTTGAGGATGCCCCACAGATGCTCAATAGGGTTTAGGTCTGGAGACATGCTTGGCCAGTCCATCACCTTTACCCTCAGCTTCTTTAGCAAGGCAGTGGTTGTCTTGGAGATGTGCTTGGGGTTGTTATCATGTTGGAATACTGCCCTGCGGCCCAGTCTCCGAAGGGAGAGGATCATGCTCTGCTTTAGTATGTCGCAGTACATGTTGGCATTCATGGTTCCCTCAATGAACTGTAGCTCCCCAGTGCCGGAAGCACTTATGCAGCCCCAGACCATGACACTTCCACCACTATGCTTGACTGTAGGCAAGACACACTTGTCTTTGTACTCCTTACCTGGCTGCCGCCATACACACTTGACGCCATCTGAATCAAATAAGTTTATCTCGGTCTCATCAAACCACAGGACATGGTTCCAGTAATCCATGTCCATAGTCTGCTTGTTTTAAGCAAACTGCGGGCTTTTTTGTGTTTCATCTTTAGAAGAGGCTTTCTTCTGGGGCGACAGCCATGCAGACTAATTTGATGCAGTGTGCGGCGGTCTAAGCACTGACAGGCTGACCCTCCACCCCTTAAACCTCTGCAGCAATGCTGGCAGCACTCATACGTCTGTTTCCCAAAGACAACCTCTGGATGTGATGCTGAGCACGTGCACTCAACTACTTTGGTCAACCATGGCGAGGCCTGTTCTGAGTGGAACCTGTCCCGTTAAACCGCTGTATGGTCTTGGCCACTGTGCTGCAGCTCAGTTTCAGTCTTGGCAATCTTCTTATAGCCTAGGCCAGTGATGGCGAACCTTGGCACCCCAGATGTTTTGGAACTACATTTCCCATGATGCTCAACTACACTGCAGAGTGCATGAGCATCATTGGAAATGTAGTTCCAAAACATCTGGGGTGCCAAGGTTCGCCATCACTGGCCTAGGCCATCTCTATGCAGAGCAACAATTCTTTTTTTTCAGATCTTCAGAGAGTTCTTTGCCATGAGATGCCATGTTGAACTTCCAGTGACCAGTATGAAAGAGTGAGAGCAATAACTCCAAATTCAACACACCTGCTTCCCATTCACACCTGAGACCTTGTAACACTAATGACTCACATGACACCGGGGGAGGGGGGGAATGGCCAATTGGGCCCAATTTGGACATTTTCACTTGGGGCGTACTCACTTTTGTTGCCAGCGTTTTAGACATTAATGGCTGTGTGTTGTTTTTTTGAGGGGACCCCAAATTTACACTGTTAAACAAGCTGTAACACTCACTACTTTACATTGTAGCAAAGTGTAATTTCTTCAGTGTTGTCACATGAAAAGATATAATTAAATATTTACAAAAATGTGAGGGATGTACTCACTGTTGTGAGATACTGTATATACACTATATTACCAAAAGTTCAGGGATGCCTGCCTTTACACACACATGAACTTTAACCATTTCAATACCAGGCACTTTCGCCCCTTCCTGCCCAGACCAATTTTCAGCGCTGTCGCACTTTGCATGACAATTGCGCGATCATGCTACATTGTACCCAAACTAATTTTTTAGCATTTTATTCCCACAAATAGAACTTTCTTTTTGGTGGTATTTGATCACTGCTGGGATTTTTATTTTTTGCACAACATATAAAAAAAAAGTTCTTTTGTAAAATACTGATGGGTGGCACTGCTGGGCATCACTGATGAGGAGACATCATCTGACAGGCATTTGTAGTTGACACTAACTGGCACCATTTCTGGGCACTGATTGGCATCTTTTAGGGCACTGTGTGGCATCCTTGGTGGCCATACCTGGTCATTCATGTGTGCTGGCCATCCCTGGTGGTTCGGTGTGGGCATCCGCGGGGGGCTGCGCTAATAAACAATCAGTGCAGAACCCCCTGTGTGCGACCATGGCTTATCCTGCTCGACATCATATGACACCCAGTCAGGATAACTGAACCACCACACAGCCGTCATTTTGCTATAGGCCTGATGGGAAGTGGTTAATGGCATCCTGGTCTTCCATAGGGAACAATATTGAGTTGGCCCACCCTTTGTAGCTATAACAGCTTCAACTCTTCTGGAAAGGATGTCCAAAGTTTAGGAGTGTCTATGGGAATGTTTGACCATTCTTCCAGAAGCGTATTAGTGAGGTCAGACACTGATGTGGACGAGAAGGCCTAGCTCGCAGTCTCCGCTCTACTTCATCCCAAAGGTGTTCCATCGGGTTGAGGTCAGGACTCAAGTCAAGTTCCTCCACCCCAAACTCGCGCATCCATGTCTTTATGGACCTAGTTTGTGCACTGGTGCTCAGTCAGGTTGGAACGTGAAGGGGCTTACCCCAAACTGTTCCCACAAAGTTGGAAACACTAAATTGTCTAAAATGTATTGGTATGCTGATGCCTTAAAGAGTTACCTTCACTAGAACTAAGCCCAATCCCTGAAAAATAACCCCCCACCATAATCCCCCTCCACCAAATGATTTGGACCAGTATTAAGTAAACCATTTCTAATATGTGAAGATGCTCTATCAGAAGGGTCTATTGGGTTTGCATCACATGGGCAAAACACAATATAGACCACACCACACCACGTGTTTGACACGGGTTGTTTTACCATTAGTGTTTTACCACTGGGTAATCTGAAAGATGAGCATTCCAAAACCCATGAGCAAAATGAATATTTTCCGCATTCAAATTTGCCAGGGTTGCCCTCATCTACAGTATTTAGGTCTCCTATAATGGCTCGTGACCATCCAGTCACGGAGAGAAGTAGAATGTCTATGTGATTTCAGGATCATTTTCCACATATTTGTTTTAAATTGTTTGGTTTGTAAGAATTCTCCAATTTTTTTTGTAGTAGGTTTCCCAATTTGAGCCTGTTGGTTAGAGAAGGTAGTAGCCAGTCTAACCGTCTCTTTACCGGTCTTTTTATTTTTACCAAATAACAGTCTCCGTCTCATTTTTGATACCGCCTTATTTAAAGCCCTACGTAGTGTCATTTCGGTGTAACCTCTAGTGAGCAGCCATTTACGTAACTTATTAGACTCTGTTTGAAACATGTCCTCAGTAGAACAGTTGCATCTTATTCTCAGTAATGTAAATACGGGATACCGTTGATGGGCACTGTCAACATGCAATATTGTATTCCCTGCCGTGTTTTCAAAAACGTCTAGTGGCAATAGATCCATCTTTTTCTCAAAATTAAAGTAGTCTATGAAATCAATCTTTTTATTACTATATGACAAAGTGAATTTTAGATTAAATGAATTATTTCCCAGTTTAGTAAAGAATTCCTGTAACTCCTGGGTAGATCCAGACCACAATATGAGCATGATATGGATGTACCTGAACCAGCTCAAGACATGGTCCAGGTCCATCGAGAAGTGAGAACCCCTAGTTTGTGTGGAATTGAGTAATACAAAGCGATCCAAATTGCCTGTCATTTTGTCCCCTTTAATCTCAAAAAAAAAAAAGTATTGTCATCTCCATGGGTTCATCATTTGTTTTTGGGACTGCATCTACTGATGCAGGTGAAGCCACTCCAGTTTGTAGTAGTGCTTTTGATGTGTCTCCACAGTGTGTAAGGATAGCATTACTAACTTGTGGGGGGGGGGGGGAGTGGCGGGTACTTCTCACTCTGTTACTCCATCTCTTTCTATATCTCAAAACACTTTGAATGTCCACAATCAAGGTAACAAAAATGTATCAATATGATTGTAGATTAATAGTTTAGGTTCCTTTGATCTGTCTTCCCCAAATAGATAGTTTCCTATATTTTACATTATATGGGTGGATTTTAGGGTGACATGTTTGACTATTAGATTTAAAATTATATATTATTTGGTCAATGTATCACTCCTGTCCCCCTTGTTATAGATCAAATATATATTTGAATGAGGACTGGGATATTTTTCATGATTTGGATGCATCTATATAAATACGCCCCTAGTGGGTATTTTGCAACCTATATTTATGGATCTTGCTCCAGAGGTACAGCTATGATTGTTGGTCATAACTAACTAATTAGACCTAGTGACCATCTGCATTTCCCTATATGCTCCAGCACCCACCTAGGGAGATAATGTGCTAGTGCTACCCCCACACAGTAAACACAACTATAGCAAATTATGGATTAGGTACTGTTAATTTAGTTATGATCAGTATGTAAATGCCATTGTTTTCTAGATGAGTGCTGTATGGTTTCCATAACACCAATCTAAGCAAAATGTGTTAGCATATGAAGACCTAATGTACCAGTATTTGCCTTTTACATGTACAGTGAAACCTATGAGCACAATTGCTTTTAATTTATATATTAAACAAGGTTCTATTGAATAAACTAATCTTCCATAGTATTGATTATCTTGCTCCTTTTGTGGCCTGTATAGGCCGACATTTGTGCTTTTTTTCCCCATATAGCTGTTTAAGGATTCACAACAGATGGAGACAATGTTCTTGTTAGGCAAGTTGCATGCCTGAAATAAACTTACATTGGATGAAGAGACCAGTGTTGATATTGGGTCCTGGGCCAGTGCATGGGAAGCATAGCAACTCTATAGGCAATTATTGTATAGGACTTCGAGCAAATCTTTGCCCAAGATTGCTCCCTATTGCAAAGTTAGCACCATAGTTACAGAATAAAAGGTACTCCCATTTTACTAAAAGTAATATAGAATATAGGGAAAGCATGTCCAGGAGTGCACAGCATCCTTTCTGTAGACCATCCTGTGGGATGAAAAAGGATAGGAGGCAGCACCAGAATAGCTTATAGGGCTCTAGGCAAGGCGACTAAAGTGTTCAACCAGTGGTTTGATGCAATACCTTGTTTTCCACTAGAGACTAAGCTCTAAGGAGTTAAATTTCAGCACTAAAGTTCACACTAAATACTTTCCAGACAGTTCCAACTTTTACAGTTAAATAGACAGGGCCATAAAGTCCAGTCTTCACCAGACAATGGGCATAACACCCCCCCCCCCCCCCCCAAAAGGTTGTCTGGGACCCATAGGGACACAGACCACAGCCCTAGACCTGTATAGTAGCCGACTACATATTGCAGCAAGTGCCATGATAAAATACCCAAAACATTACAGATCCCAAAGCTGTGAGGTCTGAATATAGCTCCATAAACCCTATTCATGTTGCACCGCTTCTACTATTAGTACTGGAAAATAGCAGAGGGGTCAACTGAAAAGAGGGCCAAAGAATCTGATGGTAATAAACTAGTCAAGTGATTTCTCTACTAGGACAGAACCAAAATAAAGACTTAGAGTGATAGGGGAGGGAGCATGTTCTCAGAGGGTTGAGAGTGTCCAATCACTTGAAGGTATGAGCCCAGGGTCTACAAACTACTCAGCTGGTGTCCTTTAGTGTACGAATAGGATTTTACAGCGCTTATAAAAAATCCTGACTCCATTAGGAACTCAAGATAGTAACTGACCTAGATGAACACCTACAGACGAAATAGACACAGAAACTGAAAGCCAGCCCCCTTATACTGCAGGCAGAAGCATAACCCCAAGTCTCTTACAAGATGTGTCCTTCAATGGACAATAGAGAATTTTAAAAACAGAGGAAGTCTTTGTATGCAGAATGACTGTATAACTTTGAACTTCAGTTGTCCGAGTTCTCAGTTGCCATCTAGGGTTTGCTTGCAGGAGGCTGCATTACCAATGCCCTCAAAAGGTTAGATTTAGACAGCTTCCAAAAAATCAGTTTCCTCTTAAGCCCAATCTGCATTTAGATCACACTTCAGAGGCCAATATAGTAAGAAAGCACTGCATCACTGCTTTTGTCTTAACTACATGGGGCCCCCCCCCCCAACTGTGCACGTTCATTTGATTTAGCATGTAGCATTCAGCAGGCTACATGTCCGGAGGCTTTGCCATAGGCAAGAAATATTGCACCCATGGCATGTAAACACCCCTCTCCCCTGCCTAGCGCAGTTACCTGCACATCTAAAAAGTAGTATTAAAGCTCTACTCCAGCCTTGCCATTTATCTTCATTTCTACAGGCTCATCTCCCAAAAAAAGTGGTGATTTGCATACAGAGTTCCATGACCAAGCAATTGTCAGTTTAAAGTAAGTGTCGAGTAGCAAAAAATGGTCATGAAGGGGTTTAACCACTTGATCTCTAAGGCTTTAAGAGTATGCAAGCCCAACATTTCAAAGTTGGGATACGTGTCTGCTGTACTATGAAAATGTAACCTGTTCTTTGTATAGTTTCCTTGTGTGAAAATCACTGCCATCTCTGCCAATCCCCATGAACTCCTTTTAAAAGCTGAAACAGAAATCATAGTCCTTTCACTAGCCATGCCGGGATCTGAGCCTGCTCTCCACTGATGAGACTTGTCCTGACAAAATAAATATTTACCCAACTACTGACACCATTAATGCACATCTTATGTAGGTGGTAAACAAGGGGCATGTAGCAAGGTTGGTAACGACTTTACCTGCTTGAGGACAAACCATGGGCGAGCCGTCGTAGCTGTAGGTTGGCCACTTTAAGAGCACCAAGAGGCCCATGCACACTGTGCGACAACCGAGCTGATGTGCATGCCCGGTCACAATGTCCACTGGGCACCCACGATCGCTCCTGAGAGACAGGACGGAGGTCTGTCAATGTAAACAGACATATCTCCATTCTGTCAGGGGTGAGGAGACGGATCAGTTGTTCCTACTGCTTAAGAACGATTGGTCTACTCCCCCAGGCAGTCCCATTCCCCCCCGGTTAGAAACACTCCTTAGGTAACACATTTAACACCTTGATTGCCCTCCTTCCTGCCAATGACATTTAGTAATTGGTGGCCATTTTTAGTACTGATCGCTGTATAAAACGTCAATGGTCCTGTCAGTGTCCGACCTGTCTGCCGCAATCACGATGCAAAAATATATATATTTTGCAGATCACTGACACTATTGTATATAAAAAAAAAAAAAAAAAAAAAAGCTATAAATAACCCATTTTGTAGACGCTTTAACTTTTGCGCAAACCTATTTTTTACCAAAAAGATCAGCCTAAACTGAGGGAAAAAAAAAATTTAGTTAAAAAAAAAAAAAAATCAATCTGGGATATTATAGCAAAAAGTAAATAGTGTTCTTCAAAATTGTCACTTTTGCTTATAGCGCAAAATAAAACTGCAGAGGTGATCAAATACCACCAAAAGAAAGCTCCATTTGTGGTGGTGGGGGGATTTTTGGGTACAGCGCTGCATGACCGCACAATTGTCAGTTAAAGCGATGCAGTGCTGTATCGCAAAAAATGGCCTGGTCATTGAGGGGGCAAATCTTCTGGGGCTTAAGTGGTTACTCAAATATAAGAAGCACACAGACAATTTTTAATTTTTATATTTATTTACACCAACAAAAAGAAAAATTCTGTCCAATAAGTTGCCCTGAAAAAGAAAAAAAAAAAAAAATTAACATACAATAGTGGCCAATTCTCCATATTTAACTTTATTTCATATATGACAGTGTAGTACAAGTTATCACAAAATGTAAATGGGATTATACCTAGTTTCCAATTCAATGTGCCTCAAGAGGTAGTGTGGACTGAATGACATCTGTATCAAATCTGTTGAAAGGGGGGGAAAAAAAAGAAAAAAAAGAGAAGTTTAAACATTGTCAAAATTGGGTTACTGTAAACCCAAAAAGCAACTCAAATACAAATTAGCACCAATTATTTTAATCTAGTTCTAAAGCAATCTTTATTAGTAGCTATGAATAGTAGCAGGAAAAAGATGGCATCTACTGCAAGACCCTGACAGGATGTGGAGCTGTGTAAACACAGCTCCACGTCCTGTCAGGGGAGAGGATACAGATCATGTGTTTCTAGCATATAGCAACAACAATCGGTCTCCTCCCCTAGTCAGTCCCATCCCCCCAGTTAGAACAGTCAGGGAACACATTTAACCCCTTGATCGCACCCTAGTGTTAACCCCTTCCCCGCCAGTGACATTTACACAGTAATAAGGGTATTTATAGTTTATAGCAATGATCGCTGTATAAATGTCAATGTTTCAAAAATGTCCAGTCTGCACAATCATATAAAAAAAAAAAAAACCCAACACATTTTGTAAACGTTTTAACTTTTGCGCAAACCTAATAAGCTTATTGCGATTTTAACCAAAAATATATATCGGCCTAAACTGAGGAAAAAAAAAAAGTTTGTTTTTTTTTAATTTGGGATATTATAGCAAAAATTAAAAAAAAAAAAAAGTAAAACAGTCACTCTTGTTTATAGCGCAGAAAAACTGCAGAGGTGATCAAATACTAACCAAAAGAAAGCTGTATTTGTGTGGAAAAAAGTCAAAATGTCATCCGGGTACCATGAATATTTTTTTTTACTGAACTCATGTAGCAGCGTTACTGGTTCCAGAAAAGTGTCAAAAGCATCAGTGTGCGATAGTCCACTGCAATATCGGAGTCTCGGTACAAAATATAAATTATATACACAAACACATACCCCAGGTTGTAGACACTAAAATGTTTGCATAAAACAAATATACGCTTATTGGGATTTTGTAATTAAAAATTTAGCAGAATACATATTAGCCTAAATTTGAGGATGTGTTTCATTTGTAATTGGATTTTTTATAGCAGAAAGTAAAAATTCTCAAAATTGGTCTTGGTCTCTTGTTTATAGCGCAAAAAGTAATGCAGGGGTAAACAAATCCCACCAAAAGAAAGCTCTATTTATGGGGGGTGTATATTATCTGGGTACAGTGTCAGTTAGTAACTGTGCCATATCGCAAAAAAAGGCCTGTCGTGGAAGGGGGGGGGGTATCTTCAGGTGGTCAAGTGGTTAATCAACTTCACAACCAGCTAGCCCATACATGGATCGAAATTCAGTCAGTCCCTGCTGAAGACACATTTCTATCTATGGCTGGCCTAATACACAAACAAAACAGAAACACCGAAGCAAACCACACAATTGAACATACCTTAACATAAAGACTCTGGAATCAATGTCAGCCAGTATCCAAATTCCATACCTAAAGATAAGTGACCAGAAAGATCAATTAGCTTTCAGTTTTCTGCTTAATGTTAGTGACTAGGCACAACTATGATCCATTTTTTTTTATAAAAAAAAATGCACAACTGGATCAAAGTCTTAATTCTAAGAACTTATATCTATAGCATATGGTGATCTCAATAAGAATGCTGCATTAACCAGTTTAGTAACAGGTTAAGGGTTTCGTTTTGCAATTTGCTTTTTAACTAAAAGGCTTCTGGACAAAGCTTGCCGAGATTACTCGGCACAGCCAGACCACCACTATAAATATTCAGTATAGCAGGATACAAAGTTAGGTAATTTTATCAGCCAATTGATATATCTGCAATACAGATATTTGCAGTTCAGTCTAATGTGTGCTTACAGCACGTTCATAAAAGGGGCGACTCACTGCAACTTAAAAGTGAAATGTTCATGTCCAAAGCATTTGGACAAAGTAAAATAGTTAATCCTTTAAATTCAGAAAATACAACTTCCTGCCTATTCAGTTAAGGTATTACTTAATCTTAATACATGAACCATTTACATCGCAGTAGAAGAGCTAAGATATAGATTTTGCTTTTGAACAGTTTCTCTGGGCTGTCCCAAATTTTAGGAAACACTAAAAAGAAACTGCACCTTTAAAAACAAACAGTATGTGCATTCTGACACAACAATTCTGACAATAACTGCAAGTAGTTGATTTACAAATATGAAAACAATGCAGCACTTTATAACCATGTTTGCACATTGCACCAAAATGTGTTTCTACTGTAAAAAGTCAGCCACCCAATCCAAAGAAACCAGTACTTTCACTTAAGTGTTTCTTGAAAAACGCCACACTGATAAGAGCGTGCAATGTCATGACGCGACCAAGATTCCATGAACCCTATAACATTGCATTGGTAGCTTAACAGCTTTTGCTCACATTTGCCTTGCCATAGCTTGGTATAACCCATCAAGTCCCAAATCCAATACTGCAATCTATTTTAGGACAGAGGAAGTTCAAGTGTCCAATACAGACTACAATTTTCACTAAGGCAGAGTACATACTGGAACTTGCAATGCATGTTCAGTGTCCCTCTGCCAAGATTAAAACACTGCAATGCTCAGGCAGTATGGGATGAGTTGGGTTAAGAAGCACATGCTGGTGTCAATACCTGCCTAATGCCACTTTTTGCTTTAATTTTAGCACACCTCAAAACAAACCCCAGGTGGTTTAGCACAGATGAGCCCTGCTAAGTGCACAAAAGTCACTAGCAATGGAAGGATTCTGCACTGAGCACTTTGGAGCAAGTACAAAGTCAGAATGAAGGTCTGCTATAGTTATGAATAGCCAAGCTGAGACTATTTTAACCTCTTCACGCCAGCAACTCTTGGCCCTTTAAGAGGTTTATAACTCTGTAAGGCAAGGCTTTAGAGCACATGATCGCCGTGATTGGCAGACACGTGATCTGAAAACTGATGGCAAGCAGCTCAGGAACTTTTGGTTAGGCGCCAATAAGTCTGTGCCAAAAATGCTCCCAAGGACTGGGCGCCGAGAGGCCGCATATTTGCATGCAGCCGGCGCCAAGGGGTTAATACTGACTGAACACCCAAGAGGTTCAAGTCTCTAAACAGCCATGTTAAACTCTGGGTGGAGTAAATTTAAAAATTTGACTGAGCAGCTAGTTTCCCAATACAAGTAATGTCCGTGGGACAGTCATTTGTGCATTACATCCTGGCTCGAATGCCTACTTAGTAGCTTAGCACAGCAACTTTTCAGTTCCTACCTCTTAAAACCATGTCTATCAGCCATCTCGGGGGATTGAAAACAGATTTAGGTAGCCTATGAAATGTTTGTAGGCAGGTGCCAACAAATAAGTTTCCACGTTATCCTACAAGTATAAAAAGCAGCATGTACCAATGTAGACATCAACATGCAAAGTTTAGTGTGGGGGCAGGACTAAAGCCTCACCTGCCACCTAAAACAAAGATGTTTTGGCAGGAATCACTAAAGATGCTTTTAAAGGATGCCTCCGAAAACACTTTTGCCTGAAACTTATTGCATTGCTCAGGGAGACTCTCAAAATAAAGTATATCCCTGTGACCAGAACATGAGGTGCAGGCTTGTCCAGATTCCAATCCAGGGAGTTAGTAGAGGAAAAAAATCATTGCTACTCCTGACCAGCCCAGTAGAACAGCAGCCTCGGTTAAGCCCTGGTGGGCAGGGTGTAAAGTGCATTACATCCTGCCCACCAGTGCTTAACCATGCTTAAATAAACCACAGGGAGAAAACAGGGGGCATGGTTTGGTGGAGACATGTAGATCAGTGTTTCTCAATGCACCCCAACAGGTCATGTTTTCAGGATTCCCCCAGAAAAAAACAGCTTTGGTAATTACTAAGGCAGTGACCTGTTGGGGCGCCTTGAGAAACTGATGTAGAGGCTGCTCTATCATTTGTTCACCTGGGATGGTCAGGAGTAGCAGCAATCCCTTCTGTCTTTACAATTTTGCCTGGTTTGTTCTATATCCAGTTCAGACCCTGAATAAATTGTGGCTCACACCTCATTCATTACAGGTCTTGTTTAAAAGTCAATATTTCTATGTAGGGACAGTGAGTCAATATACATATGGAAAGTACAGAGTGCACAAATTCCATGGCATGTATCCAGGGCCGCTGATAGAGGGGGGGGGGGGGGGCGGGACCACTGGTCCTTTTGTATAGGGGCTAGGAGGGCAGAAGGTTCGGTGGAGCAGAAGCATGACAGAATACCATAGAATACCATGTGCTCTTGCCTCCTGTCAAAAAGAGCGCTGGTCTATACAGCACAGGATCACTCTTAACTGGGCGGCACAGTGGTGAAGTGGATAGCATTGTGTCTAGGGTCGCTGGTTCAAATCCCAACCACAACACTACCTGGAGTTTGCATGTTCTCCATCTGCCTGCATGGGTTTCCTCCGGGTACTCAGGTTTCCTCCCACAATCCAAAGATAGGCTGGTAGGTTAATTGGAGCCCGTCTAATATTGTCTAAATTGTCCCTGGTATGTATGAATGTAAGTTAGGGACTGGAGTGTAAGCTCCTTGAGGGTAGGGACTGATGTGAATGACAATGTATATGTAAAGCGCTGTGTAAATTGATGGTGCTATACAAGTACCTGAATAAAATAACTGTAGATAGAAAAAAAAATATATATATATATTTGTGTTGGGAAGGCAATTTAGAGGGGCTATGCTAGGATGAGGGATTTGTGGGAATTTGTCCTAGGAGGGGGATTAAAGATTTGTGCCAGAAAGGTGTGGGGGAATTTGGGGGAGATGATTTGTGCTAGGATACAGTTTAAGATTGTGTGCTAGGTAAGGTGATTTTTTTTTTGGGGTGAGGGAAATTTGTGCTATGTCGGGGGATTCAGGTGGGATAGAAACTGGGAGTTGATAGACTATGTGCATTATAGTTTGGGGAGAATTTTGGCTTGCTGGCAGAATTTGACGTATGACAAAAAGGTTTGTGCATTTTTAGTGAAAATAGTTTTGACATACATTTGTCAGCTAGGCTGTATGGGACCCAGGTGATTTCTAACAGCGGCCCTGCATCAAAACGCATGGACAAAATGCATTTTGTTTGATGCAGTTTTCCCTAGCTTCCTTGAAATCAATGGAAACCTACCAAAAACAGCATGCCGCAGTTACACGTCACAACCCACGCATTCATCCCTAATGAGTGTTCACTAAATATAGCACTGCACGTCAACATGTGTTCCATTGACATCAGGGAAACCCACATAGATGTTGAGTTTGAGCCATAAATCCTAAACAGATTAGGAAATGCAGCCAAGCGCGAGTATTTTGCATAATACATATTTTTATCTTGCTTCTAGCCTAGAGAAGGTCAATATATCAAGCCAATGGCCAGCATATACAGAAGATATGAATAGTCTACACAACTTTTTTTTTTTAAAGAAACCTAACATTTCAGAACTTTCCACTTTTAAAGTGACCTATAAACTGTACAATTCAATTGAAAAACTGAAATCTTTTGGGGGGTAAAAAAATAAAAATAAAGTGGTTGCATAAAAGTGTGCACATCCTCTTACAAGGACATAGCGGTGTTCAGAATTAAGCACATTCAAATGTTAAATAGGAGTCAGTACACACCTGCCGTCATGGATGTATCGGGGTGAAGCCTGCAGCGTACAGTTCAGAGCAGGCGGCTCTTGGTGATAACGGCCAATTTGGTTCGGCAGCCACTTGGTCGTTATCCCAGGCAGTGGGAGGGGGATGTCACCCACCCGCTGCTCTTCCCAAGCCTCCCGTATCACCGGGAGACCCGAGCCACCATCCAGCGTGTCCGCCGGCTAAGCCGAGACCCGAACAAAGCCAGATTCAGCTTTGATCTCGCCTCCGATGTAAAATCCCTGAAGCGACATCACTTCTGGTTTACTCGGCTGTCAATGGCACCGATTAAAAAAAAATTCAGAAAAAGATTTGGCAATCTGAATACTTTTAAAGCGCAAAGGAGGGGTCTTTAGATGCGCGCGCCACCCCCCCCCCCCCCCCTCTATAAAGAGGACCTGTCACAAGGGATGTTTGTATTAGCAATAAAAAAGTGTTTTTTTTTGTTTTTTAAGTGTCCCTGCGTGCTCGCGCAGCAAAGAAAACGCATACGCAAGTTGCACCCGCAAATGTAAACAGTTCAAATTACACACGTGAGGTTTTCCCGCGATAGTCAGAGTGAGCAATATTTATAGCAAAAAAGACCACCAACTCTAACCTGGTAATTTTTTTTTAAGTGTCGCAGAGATTTTTTTAAGTACCGTCATTTGTCACCATTCCACAAGTGTGCGCATTTTTCAACCGTAACATGTTTGGTACCCATTTACTCAGTGTAACATCCCCTTTCAAAAAAAAACCCCGAACTTCACTGAGTTTTTTTTTTTTTTTTTAAAGAATTGCACCTGAAAGACTGCTGCGCAAATCCCTTGTGACAAAATATTGCAACAACCTTTATTTTATTCTCCATAGTCTTAGCAAAAAAAAAAAAAAAAAAAAATTTGGGGGTTCCAAGTAATTTTCTAGCAAAAAATACTGATTTAAACAAGTGTCAAAAATAGTTTAAGTGCCTCTAACTAACCCAATAAAGTTCAGCAGTTCTAGTAGGTCTTTCCTGACATTTTTAGTTGCATGCAACAGCAAAAGCTATGGTCTGCAGAGAGCTTCCAATGCATCAGAGGATCTCCTTGTTAAAACTGTCAGAAGGGTACAAAAAGAATTTCCAAGGCATTAGATATACCATGGAACATAATGAAGGCAGTCATATCAAGTGGAGAAAATATGGCACAACAGTGACATTACCCAAGAACTGGGCATCTCTCCAAAATTGATGAAAACTGACATTAAGAAGCTGCAGGAATATCTGGCAAGTACTGGCTGTGTGATACATACGACAATCTCCTGTATTCTTCACGTCAGGGCTATGGGGTGAAGACTGAAGCCTTTTAACATCCAAGTCCGGCTAAATTTAGCAAAAACATCTGAAGTCTCCCAAAAGCAAGTGGGAAAATGTGTTCTGGTCTGATGAAACCAAGGTTGAACTTTTTGGCCACAATTCCAAAAGATGTTTGGCACAAAAAACACTGCACATCACCAAAAGAACACCATACCCACAGTGAAGCATACTTTGGGGTGGTTTTTCTTCAGCTGGAAGGAGGGGCCTTAGTCAAGGAAGAAGAAATTATGACCAGTTCCAAATACCAGTCAGTCAATATTGGCACAAAACCTTCAGGCTTCTGCTAGAAAGCTGAACATGAAGAGGAACTTCAGCATGACAACCCAAAGCATAGGAATGGCTTCACCAGAAGATTAAAGATTTTGAATGGCCCAGCCAGAGCCCAGACCTGAATCAGACTGAAAATCTATGGGGTGATCTGAAGAGGGCTGTGCACAGGAGATGCCCTCGTAATCTGACAGATGAGTGTTTTTGCAAAGAAGAGTGAGCAAATATTGCAAAGTCGAGATGTGCCATGCTGATAAGACTCATACTCAAAGACAGTGCCGTAATAAAAGCAAAAGGTGCTTCAACAAAATGAGTTTAAGGGTGTGAACACATATGCAACCATATTTTAGTTTATTTTTTACTTCCCTCCACCTAAAAGATTTCAGTTTGTTGCTGTATAGTAACCATTTGACACTAGCCTACCAGTTTACAGTTACAGGTTTAAAGTTACTGCTCTACTTTGCTGCTTAACAGTGGATTGGTCATCCATATTTATTAATTGTGTTGATTGAAATTTCAAACGCAAAGTGGTAGTGTGCCCACTTGCAAAAGGATCAGACATGAAAGTCAGTCTTTCCACACAAATCCTGTACAGCGAGAAAAAAAAATAAAATAAAAAAATAAAAAGTACATGTGCAGCAAATCACAAAAACAGTTTGTTAAACTGGCTATTCACACCAATAGGTTTCAGAAAGCTAAGCTACAAGTTTATGTAGAAGACTCCATTCCCTACCCTTAAGAAAATGTACAGAGACATAGGGATGGCTGCTATTGCAGAACCTGACAAAAAAAAAAGTGGGCATTATTGGTTGGCTTCAGTACACTTGAAAGTGACCTGGCACAAGTACGCAACTTAAAATCAGCTTGTAAGGTAACTGCACACTTCTAGATCAGTGGGAGAAAAAAAAAAAAAAAAAAAAAAAAAAAAAAACCAACCCACAACCACACACCTGTGCCATAAAAAAAACAAAAAAATGCATGATCAATACAGAATGTCTTTCAGCAATGGCCATCCCCATACTGCCTTGGTACATTTTCATTGGTACCACAATAAGCTGCTTTAATTTTCAATCGCACAAAATGGTCAAGCTCAGTTGTGGGCAAAACCCTTCAGCAGTGTAACCCCCACTGGCTATTCCTTATGAGGACTCCAGCAGGAAATCTTTGACACTGCTCATAGCAATGGTTTAAATCTTACTCAAGCTGCAACAGCATTTCCTTTCTTCACAATAAATGAAAGTATGATCCTTTTGTAATAAGCAACCAGTATTTATACCCAGCAAACCATGTGCCAGGACCACCAAATACAATGCTCAAAATACCAAGTATTAAAAATTGAAATGTCATTTGTAGGCAAACTGCTCCTGTAAAAAGCTAAAATTACAAAAATGCGCTATTCAGTTTGATAATTTGACACAAGCACTACATTTTACAAACAAATGCTTGAGCAACTTCTAATCACAGGCCAATGCTAACAGTTAAAGGCACTTTATAGCCAGAAGTTTGCTCAAAGAGGAGCAAAAATCCTTTTCGCATCAGATACTACATTCACTTACAGCTATATACTGTGGTTAGGTCTTCAAATTTAGAAGACCTTTAAATACACTAAACCCTCCACTTGGGAAGGCAACAAATGTCATAATACTACTGCCACCCCTCCCAATAGCCACCTAAGCCAGCACTGGAAGCCAGATTAAAAATGTAGTTCATTACAGTAAACGCCGACCTTACGATTGTGCTGCTGCATAGAAGTTGACCATAAGAAATAAGTGCTGCATTGTTTTCATTGAACAGAAGTGTAATGTCAGAATAGCAATATAACAAAGTAGGTCACCAAGGTAGAGGATTTCTTATGTACCTACCTGGACAAGGCCAGCACTGAGCATCTTGAAGCAGGACTACTACATCCAGGATCCTACTGTCCAGTAGCACTATGTTCCTCAAAGTTATGCACTGCAGAATGCTTGCTACAGGTGGTCACTAAGATTGTAAAGTGCACTTGATGTGGCTAAAACTCCAGTAAAAAAATAAAGTGAACAGATTCTTACATCTCTGGCTGCCAACAAAAAGTACACTGCTGAATACTCATCTGTGCCTTGAAGATTAAAACACTGAAAAGAAATGAAAGGTCTAAAATATTGACTGTAGACTCCATTGTCGATTCCTACTAAATCTGCAACCCAAACATTATGTAAAAATGTGCCAAAAGGGGGGGAAAAAAAGCCAGCTAACACCAGCCATTATTTCCTCATGTACTGAAAGAATTCTGCAACAAAAACAGGACAAAAAAAAAAAAACCTAAATGTTTGTCAAAGGTTCTGGATATCAAGAACTATAGTCAATAGGACATGAGTGACATTTGACATATTTACTAAGACCATTACTTTGTGAGCCAGATGGGTTGGGGATGTTTCTAGCCATTTAGAAACTAGCCTACCCCATAACCAAGAGGGGGGTTGGGGACTCAGTTACATACAAAAAGCACTTCAGAGATTTTGGTCCTGAGCATTTAAACTGGCAATATGCACATGATCTTTGATCATTACATTGCCAGAACGCAACATCATGGCTTTCATATTCCCTGGTTCTGTATAGTAGTCTGTTGAAGAATTGATCACATAATGACCTGCCCTTGTTGAGATCTCAGCAAACTTAACCTGCTGGAACCCCTTAAATGAGGGCTTAAATTTTGAGTGCTCTAAAACAGATGTTTGCACACACTGTAAAAGAGGCTGCTATAGAACACAACCAAACAAGCTTTCCTATTCAGGTAAGGAAGCGATTGTTATCTATACACAAGTCCCAAAGGAAAACCAACCACCAAAAAAAAATAAAAAAAATAAAAAAATAAAAAAAAAAGGGAGCAGTGGCAGCTTTCTTTGTGCTCATGTGGCATAATATAAGCTTGAAATTTACAAATATTTTTCTCAACCCAACGCTGCAAAAAATAAAACTAAAGTCTTTGTTTCAAGCCGATTCATACACATTACAGATTCCATATTAGTTACGTTACCTCTAAATTGATATATGTAGTCCTTTACAAAGTAAAATATGGTATTAAAGCTGAAATCCAAACAGACAACTGATTTAGTCCAATGGGGTTTTTCATGGTTTTTAAATGCATGACAGCCAGCAGAAAAAAAAAAAATTCTGCCTTTTAAAATGGAAAGGAAAAAGCATGCAAGGGAGGGACCCCAAGCCAGTCAAGAGCTCTGCTTTACAAAGCATCATTTACCCAACACTGCCCATGCCCTACAGGAAGGGAAAAATGACAAAGCAGATACAAATTTAGCATTTGTCTGGAGTTCAACTTTAAACATTTAAATGAGCGTGCACAATAGTACCAGTGGGTTAGTGCAAGCATGTCTTAGGTGATCTTGCAATCATTTGCTATATACACACACACAATCCGTAACATACACGGCATGAACTTGGAACTTACAAACCTGTCAACAGCCCAGCCCCACTTTCATTTTACCAGATCAATAGGATTGTACATATCCCTAACACAATGGTCCTGTATAAGTGGGAAAGATTTACAAAGTTAAGCAAAGTAAATGACTAGTTCAAAACTGAATTTATATTTTAAAGTATGCATATGAAGGTAAAATGCACAATACGGATTTGCTTTAAAAATGGACTGAATGACAACAGCAATCAAACTGACCAAAATTAGGCCACATTAACCTGCATAAAAAATTTACTAGCTGCTAATTCTTTGTAAACCTATCCCAGTAACAGGACAATATTTAATAGAAAATTATGCACTAACAGAGTGCAAAAAAAAAAAAAAAAAAAAAAAGGAACCAAGTGAGGTTGACGACTCACGACACTCATCTGCACATTAGAGGTTAATTTACCATTGTTTCTCTGCAGCTGTGGGCAAAACAATGAGTTTGTTTTCACAGCATGCATAGAAAAGTCTTAAGGTCGAGGAACAATTAAAAAAAATAAAAATAAATGAACGTTCACTTTTTTTCGCTGTTGTGAGCAGTAGTAGCGAAAGTCAGCTGGGTAAACATGCCCAGAAAGACACTACATTTGCTTTAGCCATACATAAAATTAGTCAGTCATACTTGTGGAAGCCACGATTACTTACTGCAGAAGAAAAGCTGTTTAACATTAACCTGGAAAGCAGAAAAACAAAAAGTGACTAGAACAAACGGGTGTTTCCTCTTGGACTAAAGAGTTGGCCAGGTGACCTCTTGCATCTATTCTCAACTGTTCAGCAATACCACAAGTAGCAATGCCTGCTAGGGGGATTTAAAGCTTTAGGCAGGTCATGTAGCCATAGAACAAGAATCCATGCTAAAAAAAAAAAAATATAATAAATCTGCCATTTGGCAGATACACAAAATGAGCATTAAACAGCTTTCCTTATGCAGCAAGTCATTATACCCAACTCCAAGAAATATTGGCGTTCTAGTCCTAAACTGCAGCACTGAACTTCTGACAGTACAGTTACCCACCCCAAACACAATAACTTCCACATTTTTATTTATAAGTATTTTAATACAATGTATTACAAGGACAAGTGTCATCGCGTTTCTGCTCACCACAATACTCAAATACATAAATTAGCATTATCCGGATCCATCCCAGAACCACAGGGAGGTGATCCACAAATTAGAGCATTACTTAGAATTGGACTGCCATCTTAAAACAAGAGGGTCAAGTTTGAGTTACGGCTGTTTGTTGGGGATAAAGCTGCCCATCTATTTACAGTCTGGCGCTGGATGGCATGATGGCAAGTCAAGCAATGGTCTTGCCAATATACTCCTTTCTAGGAGTATTGAAGTTTGATGACCAATACCAATTAACTGGTGAAATTCTGAACAGCAAAGTCCAAGCGTTAAGTAGCATCCAGTATACTTAAAGCACATGTAAAAAAAAAAAATTAAAATAAAAATTTGGGCCATTTACGGGAATGAACATACACTGCCATAGAAAAAAAAAAAAGAAACTTAATAACTCAGACCTACATCTATCATAGCCAGCTTCACAGATACTGGGTCAAGCAATAGGAGCATTCATAAAAATGTTACTTCAATAAAATAGAAGATAAAAGTGTTAACAAAAAAAAAAAATTCAGGTTGATAGGTGGCCATCTAGAACCTTGGTTTCTTCGGTGGCCCTTCATATTCCTCTCTCCCCCTCCCATAGCCTCCAGCACTTGCTGTAGGAGGAACTGACCCAATCCCTCTGGAGGCCTGAGCACTGGGAGTCCCTGCATTGCCCTGAACAAAGCGATCATTACGCTGTTAAAATCAGTTCATTACAGCAGTTGTCCGTGTGTGTATGTGTGTTTTTAGAAGGGTCCGCAGTGAAGGTTCGTCGATACAATCATCATTGAGCCGATCCACAGGTACCAGGAACATAGAAAGGAAAAAAGGGTAATTTGCAAATTAGTTAAAGTATCACATGTCATGAGATACGCTCCCACAATTGAAAAAGGATGTCCGTTTCAAAAGAACAGACATCCCCATGGTGCTCACGAAAGCACAAGGTACCAAGATGCAAATTCAAGTACATGAATTGCTTGCACAGTAAGGAACTTGAACGCACCAAGTTACATTTTACTTAAATCTAATCTGAAGTATTCAGAATTTCTCACTTATACAGGCCCAATACTATGGGTTTCATCACCAAACGCAAGTATGCATTATGACCCTACAAAAACAGAGGGAGGCTACTAGTCAAGATCATGGCCCTACGAGTTTACTGGTTCTGCACGAAATCTAGAAACATATGGCCCTGAAAAATGTAAAGCCAAGCTAAGAAACACATGGCCCTGGGCATTCAAAAAGAACACTGAATTGTTTAGAGCTACTAGAAATACATCAGGAGTACCAACAAATGGAAGTATCACCCATGACCATCTAATAAAAAAGGATAGGCATCTAAAAATCCTCCTCGTCTGGGAAACTGATTAATATTTCAATTAGGAGCAATACATTTAACATAACCAGCTTTTAACATTGCTTTCAGTAAGCCTATCCTCAATGCCGACAGTGCTCCTTACAGATACTAAGGAAGACACACTGATCATTTGGATGGTGCATATGCCCCCTCCCCCCCCCATTATAAATGTTTGTTCCTGAGACTGTATGCAAAAGTGAACATAAAAAGTAGTGTTGGCCAAAGGAGGATCAAGTCAGATCCAGCAACATAGTAAGCTACATGTTGATTTTTCACTGAAAGGTGATCAAGGCGGCAGACCTCGCCATCTTTTAAAAACCAGCTTGGCAGAACTGCAAAGCATTTTAGGCTGGGATTTAGAAAAGATCCTTCTTAAAATACAAGAGATAGTGCAGTATAGATTCACAGAAAGTCCACTTTTTTCTCAGATCTTAAATGCTTTCAGATTGAACCCTATAAGGTTGATTTACTAAAACTGGAGTAGCTGTGCATAGTAGCCAATTGGCTACTATGATTTAAATATCATTAATATGACTATGGTAACATGATAAAGGCACTACTGTTGAGCTCCAGTTTGTTCACCTGTACAGTAAAGAACCATCTAAACCCAGTCTGCAGAAACGATACAGACCATGTAATGGTATGAGAAAATGTATAAAAATCAGCTTTTACAGAGGCAACTGAAGCCCCATTATCTTTAGTTCTAATATATAAAAAATGCATTCTTACAAGGCTTCTCAGGTATATCCTTAAAGCTGAAGTTCAGGCAGAAGAGCAACAATTGTATACAATTGTGAAAAATGCAACTCAATTGATCAACTTTTTACAGCAGCCAAATAAGTGCTTATACAAATTGCTTTATTACAATGTGGTTTATTTACTAAAACTAGAGTGCAAAATCTGGTGCAGCTCTGTAGGGAAACCAATCAGATTCCAGTTTTTGTCAGCTTAAAACAAGCTGTAGTTAGAAGCCAATTGGCTACTATGCACAGCTACTCCAGTTTTAGTAAATCAACCCCAATGAGTCCCATAAATGCCACCCCCATTATATGGATGTTTAAAAAAAGTCTGTTTTTTTATTACTTAAAAATACACTTGCCTGCTCTGAGCAACAAAATTTCTGGTTCTATACCAGCACACCTCCACTCCTGCTCCAAGTACCCCAAGGACACCCAAGCAGACGCACCCCTGAGCTAGGATATGTGCCTCTTTAGACATGCACAGCATGGTCCCCCCCCCAGTATTTGACAGACCGTAGCAGGAGCCTATGGTTCCTGTTGCTCTCAGCAAAGCCAGCTTGGCCCAAACGAACCATGTCCCTCACAAATATGTGAGGCTGCTGGATGAGCTGTAGTAGCTGAGGCTACACAGCATACGGCACTGTGTTCCAGGTCCGAGCTGAGGACTGTCTTAGACAAAAAAAACACAATAGAGTCTCAGAGCTCAGCCAGAGGAAGCAATACATTCTAGCAATAAATACATTTTCTTTGATTGGCAGAGGTGATATGAGCACGCCTTTGTATTCATTGCTAGAATACATAGCTCTCTGAATGGTTGAGCACTGATCTGATAAAACTACTGTGTTTTGGCTTGGCCCAAACAAACTAAGTGTATCCAAAAGCTGGAGTTCAGCTTTAAAGTAATGCTGCTTGGCAGGACATTCATGGCCGTTGGTGAGAAGAGCCACGTGCAGCATACCCTAGGTATTTTGCCTATTAAAATCTCAGATACAGAGAGCCATAGCTCTGACTGTACTCAGTTCTAGCCAAACTATCAACAAGTGAATGATGCACACCCACGCAATTATACTGTTACAAATCTGTTCAGGAAACCGCCGGAACATCACAAGCTAAAGCCGACTGCTTGTAAAATAGTCCCAAGGTTTGGTTTGACACTAAATTTTGCACCTCGCTGCTGTTGATCTTCCTCAGCCATTTTTTATCTGTCACCAGCTGCAACATCTTTGTTTAGGATCAGCCTCTTGACGATAGTGAACCATGCCCGGCAAGGTTTGCCTGCACAGCCATTGTAGTCTCCAACAAGGGAGCAGGTTTCAACATAGAAACACAAAATTGAACAGTTTGTCACCCCATAACAGGAATGGCCAGAATAAGGTCCTTCAGCAGGGTCACCAGCTTTTTTGCTGAATTATAAAATTCAGGGCTCTTCGATCATACCTTCCTATATAGGGTCAAACCAGAACTAGCAGAGGTTTAAGCAGTCAAAGCTTTCTGCACTTTTATGTGGGTGGAACAGCCTTTATATTGTTTTTCAATATATGGATTTGGGCTACATGAAGTTTACTTTGCATCGCTTATCAGGATCTTCTGCAACTTGTAAGAGTAGAAGTGGCAAAACACTGTGACCCCGATAACGTAAAGGGGGAATTGTGGAATATACACAGAGGGTTGTGAACTATGCTGTTTATATGTGTGATTCCTAATGGATTAGAGCGTGAACTAAAAAAAAAATTTAAATAAAAAAAACCAAGCCTGTATACACATTATGCACTTTTGAGAATTTTTTAAACTTAGTAAGGCACTTAAATATTGATAAAAGGGTATATATGCTGCAGACTGCCTTATGGACAAATATTCCCAAACATTTTGAATAATGAAGCTACTGCACCACAAGACCCACATTAAACCATTTTGTCCTTGCTGCTCTATGCATACACATTGTGTTGTAAAGAAGCCTTGAGTTCAGCTTTGATTACATACCTTCGACAGCTTGTCAGAAGTTACTTTTCACCAATAACTTATAATTTACTGCAGGGCTATCCCAGTTTGTACAAGTACATAGCAAAAATTGTAGCTCTTTGAGCAATGGAAATGCACAATTACATTTAATACTGCATAAAAAGCACTCCATTTAGTGACTCGAAATTAAGCCACAATTTAAAAAAAAAAAATTAAGTTTTACTTTGGCACAATACGGATATTTATGAAGACAGGCCACATTACTATATGCCATTAGTCAGCTTTATTGAATAGTTTTTAACCTAGTCAATTTAAATACTAAAAATCAAATACCCTCCAAGGAGGAATGTTTTCAATGCACCAAGTCTGTTCTTTTCAAGCAGATCTGGTTTAGCGCTTATAGTACATCAGTGAACCCAAGTTGTCATTCTATAGAGTTACAGTAGCTTACAGACCAGTCTTTCAAATTAGTGAACAGTAAACACCCATATTTCCAAAGGGACTCTAACTTTATTCATTATTCAAGTTAAGGAGTTACAAAACGCATGACTCAACTTCTGCCATTAAGGATCAAAACCTGATCACCATTTTGTAAGACTAGCAGCTAGATCAGACAAGAATTACTTTTCATAATCTAGCCTCTAAAGCCTCAAAACAGGTTTTGCTTAAGCAAAGGACCTGTATAAGGTTTTCAAACTCAGTCTTGAGACATACTACACAGTGTGCAGCAGTCCACCATACCTAAAACCAATCAGTAGAAATACTAGTCACACTGTCAATGACACCATTTTTGAAGTGTCAGTAAGATACGTTACCATGTCATTCGCCATTAGAGATGAGGCAATTGCTGCCTGTGTCACACCTGGGCTGCCCTCATAGCCCATGCCAGTTGATCCAATTGTTGGATATTTTGGGGCTGCTGCTGCAGCATATGGATCTTTAAAACAAATACATGCAATTAGAAAAGGATTTGAAAACATCCTAAAAAAAAAAAAAAAAAAAAAGAAAGTTAAAGGTTCGCATTACCTCCCATGGACAATGAGTTGGTTCCCATGCGCATATCCCGCTCTCTCTGAAAAAAAACACAACAAAGTTGTAACAATGAAGTCCCACAAAGGTTTCCGAAACAGCAGGTATCAAACATTCTAATTACTTACTGGGTCCATATAACTCATACGGTAACCCTCTTCCCGCTGACGTCTCATCTGTTCTTCCATTTCACGCTGTCGCAGAATCAATTCTTCTTCACGTCTGCGGCGTTCCTCCTCTTGTCTATTTAAAGCAGCAAAAAAATAAATTTTTAGAAATGAAAGCCCACAAATTCATATAAACTTCAGTGAATCAGTGAAGATGCTTGGCTCACCTCAACTGCATCTCTTTTCGCTTCTGCATTTCTTGGTTGTGCATCTCCTCCATGCGTCTTAGCTCTTCCTGACGTCTCATCAAATCTAGGATGAAATTTTAGATAGAACAACATTTTTATATTGTTTATTCTGTAGGTGAAGTCTTAGTGTGTGTACTCACTTAGGTTTCAGTGTACATTGTTGCATATAGTTTGGTGCCAACCAACACATGCCTTGTCCTAAAAAGGCATTCACCAATTTGAGATCAGTGGCAAAGTGACAAGCCAATTAAGACCTGCTAGATAACCAAGTAGATCCTAAAACCATAAAGTATCAAAACCCAAAAAACTATTTACTGCCACTTGCCAGTCCTTCATGTGATTGAAAAGGAATTTTCTGCCGGCACTCCTGACTCTGTCCAGTGACCCCACGGAAAGCCGCTTTCCATGGAGGCACTCATGTGTACACGCTCCCTCCCAAGCCCTGCTGGTCAGCATCGGCCCACCCCCACTGGCTATGAATTAGAGCACTGGGCGCCAATGGCTCCTGATGCAACCAGTGAGACACAGAAGTGAGGGAAGAGCTTTAGATGTGCACAGCTCTGGATCTGTCCCCCGCCGCCTCTACACTAAAAACAGAAATCGAACATAGCAGATGACTCAGTTCTCTCAGCTCCCTGAGCAGAGCTGCTGCCTGTCAGTCACTCTGCCTAGGCTTCAGAACCACTAAGTTACTTGTTTCCTCTTTCACCAGGTGATCAGTAAGATTTTTAGACTTCCTGTGCAGGCTAATCTGTTCAGCAAAAGTGGCAGTTGAGTGGTTACACATAACACCAATAAATGAATAACTCAAGTGATTTTTATATATTAAAAAGGTTTCATTTTTAAAGCAAAAGAGACAGTCACTCCAGCAATTAACTTTCCTTACCTGCCTGTACACTGGTCTGCACACAAGCCACTCAGTGCACAATGCCAAGATGAATGAACTCCTGGCACAATTGGAAGAAAAGTCGTCTAGGCCAGAACAGGGAAGATGGCTGAATATCAGTACCCAAAAAGAGGACAGCAGCCTGTGGAAGTTCTGGGACACTGCAATGCTGATAATGCAGATACAGTCCCCCTTACAAAGTGCTCATCCATACATATCCACAGGCCAACAATGGCTCTTCTACTCTTCCATAGAAAGTTACTGGCCAGATCACCAGGGAGGAAAAATAAATTAAAAAAAAAAAAAAAAAAAAAAACAAAAAACTAAATGTAGATACTACATTTTAAAGAATTGTATTACGCTGTACAATACATTTCTTTGGGGTTTAAATATTCACAAAAACAGGTACAAAAATAAAAAAATTTGGAATATATATCCCTATCTCTGCATTCTTATTGAAGGCAACATTTTTTAAAAAAAGGCACCGTCTACAATATTCAATAAGCAAGCTACAATCTGCTTTTAATTTCCAATTCTAAAACGGGGTTCAAAGACATGCTCCAAAACATTAAATGCTGCAAACTTAGTACCACACCCAAACAGATTAGAAAATCTCATAGTATAATCATACAATTAGCAGGTTTAAGATGCAGGGGGAGGATTGTGCATTTGTATGCAAATTTGGAATGATAACTAATGGGTGCCTGAAACACGCACACACCTTGTCGCAGAAGGTTGGCTTGATGTTCATGGTAAGCATCATCCATTTCACTTTCTAGTTTCTCCCTAGCTTCCTTCATATTTTTCTCCACTTGCTGCCTTTGCTGCTTTTCCATCTCATCTAAAGACTTCCAGCGCTGAGAATACTCAAATTCAAAACTTCCATGCTGGGCAAACCGTGGGGGAACTTCTCTTTCTCTGTTGGACGAAGTAGATATTAGTTCAAGGTAAAATCCACCATTTAAACTGGTTGACACATCCTACAAAAGCTGTCCAATAATAAAGACATGCAACAAGCAAAGACATTGTACCCTTCTTTTTTTTTTTTATTACCAGAATGATTTTTATCCAATCATGCCAGCATTAAAACTATAAAATTTTAAGACACATAAAAATAGACAGCTTACATGCAGGTGAACCACTTTATTTCCCAATCAATTTGCCGCCTGAGCTTGTGCCTCTGCTGCACAGTCAGCAGTATAAATTCCTCTTCTCTACAGCTAGTCACCCAACCAGTGGTTGGGACAAAGCAGCTACACCACACTGACCAAGACATTCCTGTTCTATCTCCTCTTAAAGTGGTTGTAAACCCACTTTCGAAAGAAAGAAAAAAAAAAAAAACTAACACCTGCAAGACAAAGGCATAATAATGAGCTAGTATGTGTAGCATACTAGCTCATTATGCAATACTCACCTGAGAGCGAAGCCCTCGCTGCGGTGGCTGTACACAGCACCAGCCGGCAACATCACTCCCGGGGTTACTTCCGGGTATCGCGGCTCCGGCGCTGTAATTGGCCGGAGCGGCAATGACATCACCTCCACGCATACGTGCAGTAAAGACGCACTAAGTGCTGGTTCACACAGGGGCGGCACAACTTGCAGGTCGCCTCACTGACCTGCACACGACTTCAGTGGCGACTCGCAAAATGACTTCTGTACAGAAGTCAATGCAAGTCGCCTGAAGTCACCCCAAAAAATACTACAGGAACCTTTTTCTAAGTCGGAGCGACTTGCGTCTCTCCTATTAGAACGGTTCCGTAGTACAGAACGGGACGCGACTTGTCAGGCGGTAAGGTTGCCTGACAAGTCGCCCCTGTGTGAACCGGCACCAACTGAAGCAACGGCACATACGTGCCATTGCTTCAGTTTGTGTCAGTGTGCCGATGGCAGCACATGCAAATACGGGGGGGGGGGGTGGGTGTATCTCCTAAACCGTGCATGTTTAGGAGATATCCTGGGTAGCTACAGGTAAACCTCATTATAGGCTTACCTGTAGCAAAAAGTGGTCTGTAAGGGTTTACAACCACTTTAAGCTTCGCACACATTGAGACAGATTTTTTTTTTGACAGCTCTGAAAAGCAAACATTTAAGTGGGGCACACACCAAGTAAATCAGGCAAACGATTGTCCGATTTTCCTCAGTTTCATAGCAAGTTGAAACTGAGGAAGGAAATAATGAATGAAAATTCTCGTACGATAAAAAGTATATATTGTTTCCGATCATGTGCCCTCTTTCGTTTGATTTTTCTGCTACAAAATTGGTACACATTAACGAGAATAGTTTGTTCCCATACAAGAAAAATTTGTGTTTGTCCCTTATTTGTTCGGAAAGTTGGCATCAGCTGTCGAAAGCTGTGTACACACCAACAGAAAATCGTACGATCGTTCCTCGGATGAAAATGATGGCCCGATTTTTTTTTTTTTTACAGTATGCACGAGCCTTAAGGCAAA
The DNA here is from genome assembly GCA_037952835.1 of Lithobates septentrionalis. Lineage (NCBI taxonomy): Eukaryota > Metazoa > Chordata > Amphibia > Anura > Ranidae > Lithobates > Lithobates septentrionalis. The sequence continues at coordinate 6,234,388 of JBBDGP010000664.1, forward strand.
ATGCCACCTTCACAAAAATCCCACCACACACTAGAAGTTGTTGCTGTGCATTCCCATTCACACAAGTGGGGAGCATTTGGCAGCGGTACCACCTGCAAAAAGCAACAGGACGTGTAAAGTTTGCGGTGCTGCAATGCATACAGCCATGTCCACTGGCAATATTAACCAATGGACAGTAAAAATACAGAAAAGCCACCTGTTTAATCACCCCTCTGCTGCCCATGTAAATGGTCACCCCTGGTGTGCCAGGAAATTTTTAAAGCCAATAAAAAAGCGCTACAGGTATCGAAAACTAGCAAAAAACAAACAAACGTACTTTTGATATGAATGATTCTTCTGGGCAAGTTTTTCTGGGAGGCCATCTTCATCGTCAAACTGCTCTAGAGGCTCCACAATAACAGGCATTGGGGTTCTGTAAAGCACAACAGAAATATGCTGTAAGTATACAACCTAAGCCAACAATTACAAGTTATAACTAAAGCAAAAACTGCAATGTTGCACTTAACACAGTATTTTCAAACACGTGGTGCAGTAGCTCACAACACATGCACATTTCATACATGTTTATTTTGTCTTAATACTCAAAGTACATAATACCGGTTGATCCTGCAAGAAATCCAGTGCCCTCCTAGCTTTGACTTGACAACTCTGCTGCACTAAAATCCCAAGCAGCATTATCAGCCCTGCTTGACAAGACTTGCTTTATTTTGTGGTGAGGAAAGTGAGGGTTGTGCAACAGAACTAGGCAGAGTTTAAAGCACTGCTTGGAATTTGTGCATCAAAGGAAACTAGAGGTCGACCGATATATCGGCCGATATTTGGCGTGTGACTTGTAAAGGACTTCTGTAAGAGCCCTTGCACACTGGTGCGGTTTTCAGGCGGTATTGCGCTAATACCGCCTGAAAACCGCCCCCAAACAGCTGCTGCTGTTTGTTCAGTGTGAAAGCCCGAGGGCTTTCACACTGAAGCGCTGCGGTGGCAGGACGGTGAAAAAAGTCCTGCAAACCGCTTCTTTGGAGCGGGGAAGGAGCGGTGTATTCACCGCTCCTGCCCATTGAAATCAATGGGACAGCGCGGCTATACCGCTGTAATACCGCGGCTATAGCCGCGCTGTACCAGGGATTTAACCCTTTTTCGGCCGCCAGCGGGGGGTTAAAACCGCTAGCGGCCGAATACCGCTGCTAGAACGATGGTACAGCAGCGCTAAAAATAGCGCTGTTGTACCGCCGACGCCCCCACCGCCCCAGTGTGCAAGGGCTCTAATAGAAGTTAATGCAAGTTTCCTGGAGTTATCTGTGGAGAGGAGTCTCTCCTCCTCTGGGCAGCCTGCCAAGTCTGATAAGAAGATACATTTGTATCTTTCAGGTTCTTTTTATCAATAGACTGAACTCGTGGAGAAGTTTTCAGTTTAACCATTTAAAGACTAAATCTTTTCTGACACTTGTTGCTTACAGGTAAAAATCCTGTATTTTCTGCTAGAAAATCACTTAGAACCCCCAAACATTATATATTTTTTTAGCAGAGACCCTAGGGAATAAAATGGTGATTGTTGCAATATTTTATGTCACACGGTATTTCCGCAGCGGTCTTTCAAACGCAATTTAAAAAAAAAAAAAAAAAACAGTAATGAATTAAAAAAAAAAAAACCTAAGCAGTAAAGTTAGCCCATTTTTTTTCGTCCAAAAGCTTTACCTGTTTTTGTGTATTTAATATTTAAGATGGTTTTTTCTTGTTTTCTAAATTATACATACAAGTGAACTGATTGGAGGTTTGTTTTGTTTAATGTTTAAATGTTTATGTTTTCTGTATTACTTAAGGCTGCTTTCACACTGGAGCAGGCATGCGTTGATGGTAAAACGCTGCTAGTTTTAGCGGCGCTTTACCGTCATTTTAGAGGAGCTATTCGGCTACTAGCGGGGCGCTTATAACCCAGCTAGCGGCCGAGGAAGGGGTTAAATGTGCCCCTGAAGCGCCGCTGCCAAAACGCTTTGCAGGCGCTTCGCCGTTTGCAGGACTTTTCTTTACATCCTGCCAGCGCATCGCCTCAGTGTGAAAGCACTCGGGCTTTCACACTGAGACTGCAGGGGAGCCGTTTTACAGGCACTTTACAGGCGCTATTTTTAGCCCAAAAGCGCCTGAAAAACGCCCCAGTGTGAAAGGGGTCTAACTGTTAGATTTTATGAGATGAAGGGAGAAAAAAAAAAAAAAAAAAAAAAAAAAAAAAAAAAAAAAAAAAAATCGGCCAAATATATCGGCATCACATATCGGCCATCGGCCACCTCGATTACTAAATATCGGCATCGGCCAAAGAAAAACCCATATCGGTCGACCTCTAGAAACAACCATTTCTATATGCAGTGATTTGTAATGGTATACATGAGTAATTGTAAATGCTTTACATAGATTAAAATGCTCCCCCTCTATCACATTTAAAGCATTTCCTTAACACAACCAAAATTATAATATTGCATCTTGCCAAATAGATGACTGCATTATTTGTTTTTTTAGCCCCCCCATTTTTACCTGGTGCTCCATCTAGTAACACCTGCAGTATTATAGTACACCCACTCTGAATAAAGGAGCACAGGAACACCTTTGGACAGCCGCACTGATAATCTGGGGGAAAGGTAGTGTAAAGATGTACTAGCAGATTCAGGTACACTAACAAATTGAAGCCAAAACTCCAGCTCACAACCACAGCAAATTCTCTTGGGATAAAAGGTTTTACATACGAGTAAAATTATAAAACGCAACACTTGTGTTTGAGCTGAACTCAAATATCTATCACTTTCTTCTACGCACACAAAAGGTCCATTTCTCAAATATTGTTCACAAATCTGTCTAAATCTGTGTAATTGGGCACTTCTTTGCCGAGATAATCCATCCACCTCACAAGTGCAGCATATCAAGATGCTGAATAAACAGCATGATTATTGCACAGGTGTGCCTTAGGCTGGCCACAATAAAAGGCCACTCTAAAATGTGCAGTTTTACTGTATTGAGGGGGTTGGGAGGGTCCAAAAACCAGTCATTATCTGGTATGACCACCATTTGCTTCACGCAGTGCATCTTCGCATAGAGGAGATCAGGTTGTAGATTGTGGCCTGTGGAATGTTGGTCCAATCCTCTTCAATGGCTGTGGGAAATTGCTGGATATACACCGATCCAGAGCATCCCAAAACATGCTAAATGGGTGACATGTTCGGTGAGTATGCTGGCCATGCAAAAACTGGGATATTTTCAGATTCCAGGAATTGTGTACAGATCCTTGCAACATGGGGCTGTGCATTATCATGCTGCAACATGAGGTGATGGTCGTGGATGAATGGTACAACAATGGGCCTCAGGATCTCATCACGGTATCTCTGCATTCAAAACGCCATCAATAAAATGCACCTGTATTCCTTGTCCATAGCACACGCCTGCCCATACCATAAACCCACCATGGGCCACTCGATCCACAATGTTGACATCAGCAAACCGCTTACCCACACGCCGCCATACACGCTGTCCACCATTTGCCCTGAACAGTGAAAACCGGGATCTGAAGAGAACCTCTCCCAAAGTGCCAAACTCCAACAAATGTGAGCATTTGCCCACTCAAGTCGGTTACAACGACAAAGTGCAGTCAGGTCAAGACCCCGATGACAACGAGCATGCAGATGAGATGCCCCGAGACTGTTTGAGTTTGTGCAGAAATTCTTTGGTTATGCAAACAGATTGTTGCAGCAGCTGTCTCATCAGGGTTCTCAACCTAACTGCAGTTAGTCATCGTAACCGACGCGAGTGTGCAAATGGCATCTGGCACTTGAGGCGTTCTCTTCATGGATGAACCCCGGTTTTCACTGTACAGGGCAAATGGCAGACAGCCTGTATGGCATGTGGGTGAGCAGCTTGCTGATGTCAATGTTGTGGATGGAGTGGCCCGTGGTATGGACAGGTATGCTATGGACAAGGAACACAGGTACATTTTATTGATGGCATTTTGAATGCACAGAGATACCATGACAAGATCCTGAGGCCCAATGTTGTGCCATTCATCCACGACCATCACCTCATGTTGCAGCACGATAATGCACAGCTCCATATTGCAAGGATCTGTACACAATTACTGGAAGCTGAAAAAAAAATTTCAGTTCTTGTCACCCACGGCCTGACAATATCCAGCAACTTTGCACGGCTATTGAAGAGGAATGGACCAACATTCCACAGGCCACAATAAACAACCTGATCAACTATGCAAAGGAGATGTGCTGCACTGCGTGGGGCAAATGGTCATACCAGATACTGACTGGTATTTGGACCCCTCCAATACAGTAAAACTTCACATTTTATAGTGGCCTTTTATTGTGACCAGCCTAAGGCACACCTGTGCAATAATCATGCTGTCTAATCAGCTTCTTGATATGCCACACCTGTGAGGTGGATGGATTATAATCAAAAGGAGAAGTGCTAACCATGACGCCTTTCACACTAGAGGCGTTGTTCAGGCGCTTTAGCGCTAAAAATAGCGCCTGTAAAAAGCCTTAGCTGCAATCCGTGTGAAAGCCCGAGAAGCAAGAAGTTTCTTTGCAGCTTTGTAGTAGTGAATACCCGCTCCTAAAACACCCTTGTCCATTGAAATCAATGGGCAGTGCCGCCGAGCCACCTGCAAAGCACCGCTGTAACGGCGTGTTGCGGGTGGTTTTAACCCTTTCCGGCTGCTAGCGGGGGTTAAAAGCGCCGCTTTTCCGCCGACACCCAGGCGCTGGCAGTGTGAAAATGCCCAGAGATTTGTGATTTGAATAGGTCTTTCCTGTACATAGAAAAAGTCAGATCTTTGAGCTCAGCTCATAATAGGGGCAAACAAAAAAAGTGTTGCGTTTATAATTTTGCTCAGTGTAAATAGAAACGGATCATTGCAAGCACCTCGGAGTGGTGTTTGTCTTAACGCTAACAGCTTTGAATAGAAACTAGTACACAGTATAGGACATTTGTTTCTTCTCATGTCTGAGGGTCCCAACCACACACCTGGAGAAGAAAAAAAAAAGGGTTGGATTTATCCCAAGGATTATCCTTTAAGTGGTTGTAAACCTCAGAAAAATTATGAACAAAGCATATGCCTCTATCCAGAGCACCAAGTGTCAATTCTGTGGTCTCCTTCCTTTCCTATCAGAACGAGCCACTTCTGACAAGTTCTCCCTGACACCACCAAGGAATTAAATAAATAAAATGTGACAGGGAAGGGAGTTCCAGCACACAGCCTGTGATTGACAACCCCAGCTCTGTTCCTATGTGAAGAGGGTGTGTGCCCTTCCTCCAGTTAGCTCTCCACCCCTGCTCCATGAACAGTCAAAGAAGTTGTACAAGGTCTGCACTTTCAGCAGACATAGGAGAGAGGGTTGCAAACAGGTACAACCTATGCGAGGATTGGCTAAACAGGTCACTGGGTATATTGGGGGGGGGGGGGATTAAGCATAACCATTTTAATTCTATTAACCAAAATCTTCTGATCCACAATCTCCTGCCAGGTAAACACAGCCAGGGGACCCAGACTTACCTGAACACTGCACATTAAAATACTGCCGTTGATGGGTATTGTGACTTCTTGATTATATAGTGAAGGAGCAAGAGCACAATGACAAAATCACCCTACTATCCTCTAAGCACGTGCAGGATTGGACAGCAGCACGGCACACCATAAAGCGCTGTTCAATCCCATCACTCCTAGTAATGCTGTGAAGAGTGCTACAAACTGTTTGATAATGAGATTCAAGTACTTATGTCACACGCAGGAACATAGGATTATACATTTTAGAAACAAATATGCATAACTAGATTAAGTTTCGCATCTGCCCAAGGTTTAGCGGTAATAATCTCAATGCACAGTAAGGAAACTTACGTCGTCAAAAGGAAGACTCCATCATTGCACCTTTCATATGCCTTTCTAGCAGCTGGCTTTGCAGCAAACTCTACGATTCCTTTTCCTGTGGATCTTCCACGGTCATCAACAATGACCACAGCTCTTTCAACTGGTCCAAACTGACTGAATGCTTCCTCCAATAGCTCGTTTGATACAAAGGGAGAGAGATTGCGTATGGAAAGGGCCGCAGAGTGAGTGGCAAAACGTACGCGAAGTTGTCTGCCTCTCATAGGGAAATCATCAAGTTCTGCTTTTGCAATTTCAGCTAGTGCCCTTGTTTCCTAGAAATATAGAATAATATTCAGATTTAAAAAAAAAAAAAAAAAAAAAAGGTATGCTAAAAAGGGCCTTTTTTTAAACAGCAAACATGTTATACTTGCCTGCTTCGTGCACCTCTTCTGGTGTGCACCCCCCCCCCCCCGCATACCCCCATAGCACAAGTTTGGTATGGTGGCACTCATGCAGGCTCGATTTCAAGCTGGGACGGGTTCCGTCTATTTACACACAGTTGATTTAGTCAGCTAATCTTAAAATTAACACTACTTTTTGGCTTCACTGGGGAAAAAAAATAAAAAAAAGAACTAGACATCTGAAATGTATAGGTATTGAAGCATGGGAGATGACATTACCAATCTGGTTATTGAACCGCTTCCAGGCCACCCACCGCACATACTGAGGCAGGAGGCCTGGCAAACAAGGCAGATTGTCATTCTGTCAGAGGGCGAAAGATACCGTTCCTGCTAATCAGGAACACAGACGACTCTTCCTCCAGCCGAACCCCCCCCCCCCACATTAGAAAGCATTCCCTTGGACAGCGATGGTGAACCTTGGCACCCCAGATGCTTTGAAACTACATTTCCCATGATGCTCCACTACAGTGTGCATGATGGGAAATGTAGTTCCAAAACATCTGGGGTGCCAAGGTTCACCATCACTGCCCTAGGAGCACACTTAACCCTTTGATTACCCCTGATGGCAACCCCTTCCCTCCCAGTGTCATTTATACAGTCAGTGCATTTTTTAGTACCGATCACTGTATTAGTGTCACCGATCCCAAAAAAGTGTCACTTTGTGTCCGATTTGTCTGCCACAAACCCACTAAAATTCACTGATCGCAGTCATTACTAGTTAAATATCCCATAGTTGAGGGGTAGGCAACCTTGGCCCTCCAGCTCTGGTGGAACTAAAAATCCAATCATGCCTCTGCAAGTCATGCCTGTGATAATTAGGGTCTTGCAATGTCTCATGGGACTTGTAGTTTCAAAACAGCGGGAGGGCTGAGGTTGCCTACCCCTGCCATAGTTGGTAGATGCAATAAATTTTGCGCAAACCAATCAATATACGCCAATTGGCATTTTTTACCAAAAATATGTAGCATAATACATATTTGCCTAAAATTTGTTTTACATATTTTTATTGGATAGGTTTCATAGCATAGAAAATAGTCGTTTTGTTTATAGCCCAAAATATAAATGCAGGTGATCAAATACCACCAAAAGAAAACTCCATTTGTGGGGGGTGTAAAACCTTCGGGGGCTGAAGTGGTTAAAGGTGCAGACTGCAAGACCTTTGTTCTCAGGCTGCATTGTCTGATCACTTAGCCAACACTACCCATAGCACATTCAAAATATTGATGCCCAAAAACCAGATTAGGTGTCAAGAGGGAGGGGAAAAAACCCACCCTACACCCACCACACTACTATGCCAATATGGGGCATAGACATGGCTATGAAAGGCTGCCCCCTTTGCATAAGGGCACAGCAATATTTACAATGGTGTGAATACCAGTGAAGCATAATAGATTGGAGATTACCCTCATATCCATGTGCAACGATTGATGCCTAGGAGGCTGGCGATTCTACATTGGCCTATACAAACAGCAGCATGATCCTAAGCAAAAGGCATACCAATAGTAAAATGCTAGACGTGTATATGCCTGGAGAGGACATAAGTATGCAAAAACACTAAACGCTCTTAGGCTGGGTTCACCATTTGAAGTCGGAAAGGTTTGCCTGAGTTGCAACTGAAACGGACCCAAACACACACTAAATTAAATATAAATATTATAAATAAAATTTAAAAAAATATATAAAATTATTATTAATATAATATATCACTTATTCTGTAAAAATGTACATAGGGCACCATACAAATTTCAGGGACACAATTTTAATTAAAAACACGCACACACACACACAGCTTACCAGCTTAATAAAACCGAACCCTTTGCTTTTGTTGATGAAAACTTCTCCAGCCTCCCCATACTTCGAAAACAGTTTTTTAAATTCATCATCACTGATGTCAGTAGGAAGGTTTCCAACGAACAGCCTGCAGCGTTGGGTATAGGTCTTTTCTCCTGGCCTCTTCAAAAGGGACAGTGTGGCCTTCACACCCTGTTTACAAGATATAAATTACAATGCTGCAAAAACACTTCAGATTTAATACATTGATAACAGAATTCATTTTGCTTTACCTACCAAACATTCAACTGCAGCAATCATACAAACCTGCTGCTTTCTCCATAAGGGAGGGGCGGGGGAGGGGCAAAGCCAAAATGGAGCCCAGACAAAGGAAAGGCAGCCATTTTAGACATCTTATGTAATCGCTTCTCTAGACAAGATGAAAGCCGTAATGAAGCTCTGATTTGATCAGAATGTACTGGTCTCAGCACAAGAGTAGCTACGCATTCGGTGCGTTACCGGTAACAAAATTTAAAAGCGGTCAGTTGGTACTGACACAATTTTTCCCCCAGACACAAATGGACAAAGAATCATTGCTAAGCTATTAAAGTGCCTTGCAACCCACATGATGCAAATGCAAAAAGACTGCATGTAAAGAATAAATAGAGCCCCATACAATAAAAAGCACATGAGCCTGATAAACAGCCAAGCTTTGTAACAGAGGAACAGTGTACAATAGTATGAAACTGTCTGAGATCACCTAAATGTTTAGAAGGCCAACCACATGTACAAGATCAAGGTGACCGACTTATCAATATTTTTGGTCAATCACAAAGCACAGAATACAGTGGACAATATATAATCTGGAAGATAATAGCATAGAAAATGACAACATTCAAAAAAAAAATCCCATGCCCTTACTACACACTTTTCTACAATAAGTTTAGTCACTTGTATTAGCCTGGATCTATTGTATATTAACACTAAATCTGATTGTGCAAAATAAGATACACAAATGTAAGTGATCCATAAAAAAAAAAAAAAAAAAAAAAAAAACACAAAACAAACGTTAATCAGACTCTCAGACTACATAGTTGATGGCAGGTCTAAGGCGATCCAAACCCTAAACAATTCATGACTAAGTCTTTACAGCTTCCATGTGGATCATGAAAGTGCCCAAATTTGATTGGGTTGTTTAGGTGGGCCCTCATATACAGCTAAAAGAAAAATGTATAAACAAAGTATAGTGTATGGGCAGCATTAAGGAGACAGCACAATCCGATTGTTTAGCGTAACGCCAGTTCACTGCCATGTGCAAAGATCCTAGATCAATCACATATCTACATGTATGGCCACCACTTGGGGGGGGGCTAGGTAAAGGTCTGCTAGAAGCACTTACCTCAGTGAAGGGCTCCTCATGGCTGGCGTGGTCCATGTTGACATCGTGCTGTTCATGTGGCGGAGGATGGGAGTGGAAGCGGGACTGGTGCGGCCTTTTCTGGCCGATCTGGTTGTTGGGCCCAGAGCGCCTTTGCTGCTGTTGCTGATGGTGCTGCTGTTGCTGATGGTGCTGCTGCTGTTGATGTTGCTGCGGTGGCGGCTGCTCCCGGGCCTGCTGCTGCTGGGCCTGCTGTTGAGCTGGGGGCTGGCTAGGAGGGGGCATCATTTTGGGCTGCACTTTGGGGGCCTGGTTCTGGGGAGCGGGTTTCTGAGCGCTACCCTGTTGTTGCTGCTGCTGGTTCTGCTGCGGTTGTGGACTCTGCTGTGGGGTAACCGCTGGCTTCTGCTGAGGGGACGGGGCTGGTTTAGTCTGAGGGGACTGAGCGGGGGTCTGGGCAGCAGGTTTGGCTGCCGGTGTCTGTGGGGCCGGGGCGGGCTTGGCGGGCTCTTGTACGGCCGGCTTTTGTTCCTGGGCAGGCGGCGGCTGCTGCGATGCTGGTTGTTGCTGAGGCGGCTTGGCCTGATTCTGTGGTGTGCTCTGCGCTTGGTTCTGGCTCTGCTGTTGGGTCTGGTTCTGCTGCGGCGCAGGTTTCTGGGGCTGCTGTTGGGTCTGCTGCTGCTGAGGCGGCTTGTGTTGCTGAAACCCAGAAGTGTTGCGATTGGTGTCCATGTACCCCGGGCTACGGTGATAGTTCGACATCCCGCCGCCTCCTCCTCCCATTCCACGGCCACCGTTACCTCGGCGGTACAGGCTCATTCCTCCCATACCACCCATTCCTCCACCGCCACCCATACCGCCGCGGCTTCGGTACCTATCCCGGGACATTTTAAGGTTACAGCACGGAACCGACAAGACGCACAAAGAAGGCTCGTCACTCCAAAATGGCGGCGAAGAAGAGAGAGAAACGAGGTGGCTGTGTCCTCTACTTCTATACCCAGCTAGCGTTTACGCCTTCCCAACTATTGGTCCAATGAGAGGACAAGGAGCGCTAAACTCGATGTGCTATTGGTGAGCGAGCCCGGTAACAGGAAGGGGAAATGGGGGCTTCCTCCAGACCATGCGATGGTGATTGGACCGCTTTCCCGCCTCGCTCCTCCTCTGTAAGGACGCTCGTCCCACCCTAAACGCATTCCAGCCAGGGCTTACTATGGTGATTGGTGCATTTTGATAAGTGGCAGGCTCTACCACCAATCAGGCCACTTTAACCTTTGTACCGCGATTGGGAGATTCAAGCATATTACATTTTGTGAATGGAGGTTTTCTACGGGGTTTTGTGTTTAGAGGAGACAATCACGCCAAATTTTGCATTTAAAACAAGTGTCAATAAATATATATATATAGATGTATACATATCTATATAGATATATATATATATATATATATATGTTCTTTAAAGACTGACGTTCTTGTGCATGTTTTTTTTTCAGAATGTATGCATAGGTTTTAAAACGTTTTCTGTGTGTTTGTGCATATGTGTGTATGTATGTATGTATATATATATATATATATATATATATATATATATATATATTTATTTATTTTTTTATATTTTTTTTAAAATGTTATATATATATATATTCCTTTAATGATTTTATATATATATTCCTTTAATAAATTTTATATATATACATACATACATTTTTTATATATATATATATATATATATATATATATATATATATATATATATATATATAATATATATATGTAATTCAATAGTTGCCACTGCACATATATCAGAGAAAATGGGCCTGGGTGCTCAGCAACCCCATGAATTACATATAATATATTCCAAAAGACAGAGCAGCACTCACTGATGTAGATAGGTGAACACACAGCAAGGACATTTTATTGAAATGTCTCTATAGGGCACAACCTTCCAGAGGAAGACAAGCTTGTGCCTCGTTGAAACGTCAATATATATATCTTTTTCTATAATTCTTTTTTGAAGACTAACATTTTCTTAGTGGATTTTTTATCCAGAAGTTATACACAGGTCACAAAATGTCTTCTGTGCCTATAATGCATGATGAGCAGATGGTCCTTTGAAAATCTGTGCATACCTATCACAATACAGCAGCAAGGGGGGGGGGGGGGGGGGATCAATGTAAATTGTCTTTACAAAGCAATACTCTTTGTTTCAGGCCCCAGGCCAGTATCTTGCTATGTGTTGTATTGTTCTGTCAGTAATACAATTCCCCTCAAATGTGTATTCCTTTTTGTGTTCCGATTCTGAGAATTTGATTATTAAATATGTTGTATGTTTAATTTTGCTGTGAAGGACTAAAAGTACTATTCATTCTCATTTGATCTTTGGGAGATCCTTATTTATTTGACAGATGGCTTTAAAGCGGAGTTCCACCCAAAAGTGGAACTTCTGCTCATTTGATTCCTCCCCCCCTCCGGTGCCACAATTGGCACCTTTCAGGGGGGAGGGGGGTGCAGATACCTGTATTAGACAGGTATCTGCACCCACTTCCAGGTATAGACTCCCGCGGGAGTCCCGCCCCCTCCCGCCCCGCTGTCTCCTGGGAAACACACAGGTCCCAGGAGATAGCGGGGACCACTTAGAACACGCAGCACAACTCGCGCATGCACAGTAGGGAACCGGGAAGTGAAGCCACAACGCTTCACTTCCTTATTCCCTCACCAAGAATTGCGGCGGCAGCAGCCGAGAGCCGAGCTATTGCTCGGCTTCCGACATCGCTGGACTCCAGGACAGGTAAGTGTCCGTTTATTAAAAGTCAGCAGCTGCAGTATTTGTAGCTGCTGGCTTTTAATATTTTTTTTTTCAGGTGGACTCCCTCTTAAGTCATGCTGAACTCCAGGAATTACCTATTTTGTAAATGAACATTGGGCCAGCTTGGCTCAATGTAATTATCAATGTGTCACATCTGGAGGACCACTATGGATGCTGAAATTCTCTGTAATAGTCTATACTACATACAGTCAGTGTTGTCCTGTTTCCGGTGCTGCTGGAGCAACTTGCCATCAGTGGTGTATTTTGGTTTTGTGCTGCCCTAGGCAAGACTAAAATTGGCCCACTCCCCATCTAAATATGTCCCATCCCTTCCTGTTTAAGGTCCACCCCTTCATCTGTAAGCCCCATCCCTTCCTCTTTATGCTCCACCTCTTCCTATTAGAGCTCCACCTCAAGAGTTAGTCAGAAACTGCGGACATGATACAGGAGATGGTCAGAGACTGCAGGCAGGATACAGGAGATGGTCAGAGACTGTGGATAGGAGTCAGGCGATGGCTAGAGACTGCAGACAGGATACAGGAGATGGTTACAGACTGACTTGCTGTAATGTGCACCTTTACTGAATTCCCAGAAATTATAGTGCTTTAATATGTGCCTTTTCTGTATTTGAAAACCATAAATAAAGATTATATATATATTTTAAAAAAATATATAAATAACAACATACAAAGCCATCCGCAACTCAAGGCCCGAGCTACATGTTGTCAATCTTGTTTCCAAATATCACCAAAACCGCCCTCTCCGTTCTCTTCAAGATGTCCTGCTTTCTAGCTTTCCTGTCTCCTCCTCCCATGATCCTCTTTCATCCTCTTGAACTCTCTACCTCCCTGAAAACTCATTTCTTCAGGAAAGCCCATCCTGCCTCCAACTAAAAGCTGAACTTTTTTTTACTCCGTAAAATATTTTTTAAAGTTTCTTACAGAGTACAGGTCAAAGCTCAGTTGAATAGATTGAGTGAACATAGACAGACAGCGTAGTAAAGACAATCTGGATATACAGTAGGATAAATGAATAGGTGTGGTGCACATTTACCAACTGAAGAGATGCAATCACTGGAGAGGAGCATGGTGTGTGGAAGAAGGAGGAAAGAGAAAGGGGGAGAGCAGGAGAGAAGAATGGGGAAAGGTGAAGGGAGGAAGAAGGGAACAGGGGGCCGCAACCGAATCTGCACATAAGTTGATAAGTTCTACAAGAACATGCCATAGTCCAAGCCGTGTTCCTCAGAAGTGATAACTGTATGCAAATAGTAGCTTTCATTAAACGGTAATTTCTTTGGCATCTATCCAGGCTGACCATATTTTGTCAAAATTTTTCAGAAAATTGCAACTGGCATACATTCATTTATAAATTGGAAGAACCGTGTTAGCTCCAGCCTTCCATTCCGCCACAGTAGGTGGTTGAGGAGCCTTCTACTTTAGAAGTATGGCCCACCTAGCATAGAATGCAGAATACAATACAAACAATTTAACATAGTGGGTGTTTGCCATATTATCAGTCATACCCTATAGGAAAATAAAGGGTCTCTGTGAAGCGATAGACCACTTGCAGTTTTGCTGGTGGACACCACCTCGCCCAAAAAGGCCTATAGTGGAGAACATGTCCACAGCAGTGTTTAAATCTTTAAACAGTCTCTGTGGGTGTAGTACACTCTATGTAGAAGCTTAAATCTGTCTATAGCTGATATCATAAAATCAAGAATTGGTCCAGACATTCAGTCCAGTCCTCCTTAGTGAGGGAAGGGAGATCCGCGTGCCATTTCCTATAAAGGCCATCGAGCCTGAGCCCGAGGGCAACAATAAGCTGGGCATAAATGGAGGAAAGTTGTTTCTCTAAACCATGGGTGCTCAACCTGTGGCCTTACAACTGTTGTGGAACTAAAATTCCCATCATGCCTCTGCCTTTGGGAGTCATGCTTGTAACTGTCAGCCTTGCAATGCCTCATGGAACTTGTAGTTCCACAACAGCTGGAGAGCCACAGGTTGAGCACCCATGCACCATCTGTCGTGAGAAGTTCCTCAAGTGGATGGGAGCACAAAGAAACAATGTGCCAAAATTGTACATTGACTGTGTGCCTGGGGTTGGAAAAAATGAAAAAGCATATGGTTGGGCAATTGAAAGGCAGCCTTCAGAGAATAAAATCCGAGGAGACTTCCCCGAGAGATAATGTTGCACAATAAGGTGACACCATATCTAGTCCAGATCTGGGAATCAGGTGTCATACGTGGGTGAGGTGACTTGGGTTCCCCCCACAGTGGGGTGAGTATATTCCAGGTTTGTGGTATCTCGGAGAAGCTTGCAACCAAATCCTCAAGGTGGTACACATGGGCGCTGTGACAGCCGCACTAGCCTGGGGCCCCCAAAAGGGTAAGTTGCTCATCTCTGTATAGGATTCCAGAAGTCACGCAAAAGAAAGCTCTACTTGTGGGAAAAAAAGGACGTCAATTTTGTTTGGGGACAGCGTCGCATGCCCGTGGAATTGTCAGTTAAAGCGACACAGTGCATTATCGCAAAAATGGCCTGGTCATTAACCACTTGACGACCGCCTCACGCTGATGTACGTCAGCAGAATGGCACGGGCAGGCAAAATCACGTACCTGGTACGTGATTGCCTTCCCGCGGGCGGGGGGTCCGATCGGACCCCCCCCCCGTGCCCGAGGTAGTCGCCGTTGGTCTGGCAGCGATCAGAGATGAGGGGGAGGCCATCCATTCGTGCCCCCCCCCTCGCGATCGCTCCCAGCCAATGAGAATCTTCCCCTGCCTCTGTGTACTACACAGAGGCAGGGGATGTGATGTCATCTCTCCTCGGCTTGGCAGTTTCCATTCCGGCGCCGAGGAGACACACAGAACACACACAGTAGAACATGCCAGGCACACTTTACACCCCCCTTTACCCCCCAATCACCCCTCCCCCCCCCTGTCACACTGACACCAAGCAGTTTTTTTTTTTCTGATTACTGCATGGTGTCAGTTTGTGACAGTTAGTGGGGTAGGACAGTTACTGTTAGCCCCCTTTAGGTCTAGGGTACCCCCCTAACCCCCCCTAATAAAGTTTTAACCCCTTGATCACCCCCTGTCGCCAAGCGATCATTTTTCTGATCGCTGTATTAGTGTCACTGGTGACGCTAGTTAGGGACGTAAAAATTTAGGTTCGCCTTCAGCGTTTTATAGCGTCAGGGACCCCCATATACTATCTAATAAATGTTTTAACCCCTTGATTGCCCCCTAGTTAACCCTTTCACCAGTGATCACCGTATAACTGTTACGGATGACGCTGGTTAGTTCGTTTATTTTTTATAGTGTCAGGGCACCCACCGTTTATTACCTAATAAAGGTTTAGCCCCATGATCGCCCGGCGGTGATATGCGTCGCCCCAGGCAGCGTCAGATTAGCACCAGTACCGCTAACACCCACGCAGGCAGCATACGCTTTCCTTAGTGGTATAGTATCTGAACGGATCAATATCTGATCCGATCAGATCTATACTAGCGTCCCCAGCAGTTTAGGGTTCCCAAAAACGCAGTGTTAGCGGGATCAGCCCAGATACCTGCTAGCACCTGCGTTTTGCCCCTCCGCCCGGCCCAGCCCAGCCCACCCAAATGCAGTATTGAGCGATCACTGTCACTTACAAAACACTAAACGCATAACTGCAGCATTCGCAGAGTCAGGCCTGATCCCTGCGATCGCTAACAGTTTTTTTGGTAGCATTTTGGTGAACTGGCAAGCACCAGCCCCAGGCAGCGTCAGGTTAGCGCCAGTACCGCTAACACCCACGCACGCAGGATACGCCTCCCTTAGTGGTATAGTATCTGAACGGATCAATATCTGATCCGATCAGATCTATACTAGCATCCCCAGCAGTTTAGGGTTCCCAAAAATGCAGTGTTAGCGGGATCTGCCCAGATACCTGCTAGCACCTGCGTTTTGCCCCTCTGCCTGGCCCAGCCCAGCCCACCCAAGTGCAGTATCGATCGATCACTGACACTTACAAAACACTAAACGCATAACTGCAGCGTTCGCAGAGTCAGGCCTGATCCCTGCGATCGCTAACAGTTTTTTTGGTAGCGTTTTGGTGAACTGGCAAGCGCCAGCAGCCTAGTACACCCCGGTCATAGTCAAACCAGCACTGCAGTAACACGTGGTGACGTGGCGAGTCCCATAAGTGCAGTTCAAGCTGGTGAGGTGGCAAGCACAAGTAGTGTCCCACTGCCACCAAGAAGAAGACAAACAGGCCCGTCGTGCCCATAGTGCCCTTCCTGCTGCATTCGCCAATCCTAATTGGGAACCCACCACTTCTGCAGCGCCCGTACTTCCCCCATTCACATCCCCAACCAAATGCAGTCGGCTGCATGAGAGGCATTTTCTTTATGTCCTCCCGAGTACCCCTACCCAATGAACCCCCCCAAAAAAGATGTTGTGTCTGCAGCAAGCGCGGATATAGGCGTGACACCCGCTATTATTGTCCTCCCTGTCCTGACAATCCTGGTCTTTGCATTGGTGAATGTTTTGAACGCCACCATTCACTAGTTGAGTATTAGCGTAGGGTACCGCATTGCACAGACTAGGCACACTTTCGCAGGGTCTCCCAAGATGCCATCGCATTTTGAGAGACCCAAACCTGGAACCGGTTACAGTTCTAAAAGTTAGTTACAAAAAAAAAGTGTAAATATATATATATATATATATATATATATATATATATATATATAATTTAAAAAATAGTTGTCGTTTTATTGTTCTCTCTCTCTCTATTGTTCTGCTCTTTTTTACTGTATTCTATTCTGCAATGTTTTATTGTTATTATGTTTTATCATGTTTGCTTTTCAGGTATGCAATTTTTTATACTTTACCGTTTACTGTGTTTTATTGTTAACCATTTTTTTTGTCTTCAGGTACGCCATTCACAACTTTGAGTGGTTATACCAGAATGATGCCTGCAGGTTTAGGTATCATCTTGGTATCATTCTTTTCAGCCAGCGGTCGGCTTTCATGTAAAAGCAATCCTAGCGGCTAATTAGCCTCTAGACTGCTTTTACAAGCAGTGGGAGGGAATGCCCCCCCACCGTCTTCCGTGTTTTTCTCTGGCTCTCCTGTCTCAACAGGGAACCTGAAAATGCAGCCGGTGATTCAGCCAGCTGACCATAGAGCTGATCAGAGACCAGAGTGGCTCCAAACATCTCTATGGCCTAAGAAACCGGAGGCTACGAGCATTTCATGACTTAGATTTCGCCGGATGTAAACAGCGCCATTGGGAAATTGGGAAAGGTCAGGTCAGATCAAGGGCAGTAATTTTAGCAGTAGACCTCCTCTGTAAATCTAAAGTGGTAACCAGTAATGGCTTTTAAAGGCTTTTAAAAATGTATTTATTTTGTTTCCACTGCACGTTTGTGCGCAATTGTAAAGCATGTCATTTTTGGTATCCATGTACTTGGCCTAAGATCATCTTTTTTATTTCATCAAACATTTGGGCAATATAGTGTGTTTTAGTGCATTAAAATTTAAAAAAGTGTGTTTTTTCCCCAAAAAATGCGTTTGAAAAATCGCTGCGCAAATACTGTGTGAAAAAAAAATTAAACATCCACCATTTTAATCTGTAGGGCATTTGCTTTAAAAAAATATATAATGTTTAGGGGTTCAAAGTAATTTTCTTGCAAAAAAAAAAATTTTTTTCATGTAAACAAAAAGTGTCAGAAAGGGCTTTGTCTTCAAGTGGTTAGAAGAGTGGGTGATGTGTGACATAAGCTTGTAAATGTTGTGCATAAAATGCCAGGACAGTTCAAAACCCCCCCAAATCACCCCATTTTGGAAAGTAGACACCCCAAGTTATTTGCTGAGAGGCACGTCGAGTCCATGGAATATTTTATATTGTGGCACAAGTTGCGGGAAAGAGACAAATTTTATTTATTTTTTTTGCACAAAGTTGTCACTAAATGATATATTGCTCAAACATGCCATGGGAATATGTGAAATTACACCCCAAAATACATTCTGTTGCTTCTCCTGAGTACGGGGATACCACATGTGTGAGACTTTTTGGGAGCCTAGCCGCGTACGGGACCCTGAAAACCAAGCACTGCCTTCAGGCTTTCTAAGGGCGTAAATTTTTGATTTCACTCTTCACTGCCTATCACAGTTTCGAAGGCCATGGAATGCCCAGGTGGCACAAAACCCCCCCAAATGACCCCATTTTGGAAAGTAGACACCCCAAGCTATTTGCTGAGAGGTATAGTGAGTATTTTGCAGACCTCACTTTTTGTCACAAAGTTTTGAAAAAAAGAAAAAAGAATGTCTTTCTTCATTTTCAAAAACAAATGGGAGCTGCAAAATACTCACCATTCCTCTCAGCAAATAGCTTGGGGGGTCTACTTTCCAAAATGGGGTCATTTGGGGGGGGGGGGTTGTGCCACCTGGGCTTTCCATGGCCTCCAAAACTGTGATAGGTAGTGAAGAGTGAAATCAAAAATTCACATCCTTAGAAATCCTGAAGGCGGTGATTGGTTTTCGGGGCCCCGTACGCGGCTAGGCTCCCAAAAAGTCCCACACATGTGGTATCCCCATACTCAGGAGAAGCAGCTAAATGTATTTTGGGGTGCAATTCCACATATGCCCATGGCCTGTGTGAGAAATATATCATTTAGTGACAACTTTGTGCAAAAAAAAAAAAAAAAATTGTCACGTTCCCGCAACTTGTGTCAAAATATAAAATATTCCATGGACTCAACATGCCTCTCAGCAAATAGCTTGGGGTGTCTACTTTCCAAAATGGGGTCATTTGGGGGAGTTTTGTGCCATCTGGGCATTTTATGACCTTCAAAACTGTGATAGGTAGTGAGGAGTGAAATCAAAAATTTACGCCCTTAGAAATTCTGAAGGCGGTGATTGGTTTTCGGGGCCCGGTACGCGGCTAGGCTCCCAAAAAGTCCCACACATGTGGTATCCCTGTACTCAGGAGAAGCAGCTGAATGTATTTTGGGGTGCAATCCCACATATGCTCATGGCCTGTGTGAGCAATATGTCATTTAGTGACAACTTTTTGTAAAAAATTTTTTTTTTGTCATTATTCAATCACTTGGGACAAAAAAAATTAATATTCAATGGGCTCAACATGCCTCTCAGCAATTTCCTTGGGGTGTCTACTTTCCAAAATGAGGTCATTTGGGGGGGTTTTGTACTGCCGTGCCATTTTAGCACCTCAAGAAATTACAGTTTGTAGACGCTATAACTTTTGCGCTTATACGCTTATTGACATTTTTTTTACCAAAGACATGTGGCCGAATAAATTTTGGCCTAAATGTATGACTAAAATTGAGTTTATTGGATTTTTTTATAACAAAAAGTAGAAAATATCATTTTTTTTCAAAATTTTCGGTCTTTTTACGTTTATAGCGCAAAAAATAAAAACCGCAGAGGTGATCAAATACCATCAAAAGAAAGCTCTATTTGTGGGAAGAAAAGGACGCAAATTTCGTTTGGGTACAGAATTGCATGACCGCGCAATTAGCAGTTAAAGCGACGCAGTGCCAAATTGGAAAAAGTCCTCTGGTCCTTAAACAGCATAATGGACCGGGGCTGAAGTGGTTAAGGGGTAAAATCCTTACGGTCTATAAGTAGTTAAAGCATTTTTTTCTCATCAGTTGCTGTAGGAATAATAGGGATGGGCCGAACACCCCCCTGTTCAGTTTGCATCCAGAACATGCGAACAGGCAAAAAATTAGTTCGAACACCGGTAAAGTTTATGGGACACGAACATGAAAAATCAAAAGTGCTAATTTTAAAGGTTAATATGCAAGTTGTTGTCATAAAAAGTGTTTGGGGACCCGGGTACTGCCCCAGGGGACATGTATCAACGCAGAAAATGTTTTAAAAACGTCAGTTTTTTTGGGAGCAGTGATTTTAATAATGCTTAAAGTGAAACAATAAAAGTGAAATATTCCTTTAAATTTCGTACCTGGGGGGTGTCTATAGTATGCCTGTTAAGTAGCGCATGTTTCCTGTGTTTATAACAGTCCGAGAGCAAAATGACATTTCTAAAGGAAAAAAAAAGTAATTTAAAAGTACTAGCCGCTAGTGCTGGATATTAATGAATTGTCGGTCCCGACAATACACATAAAAGTCATTGAAAAATAAAAAAATAAAAATGTGTAGGTGTCCCCCAAAATTCCATTACCAGGCCCTTCAGGTCTGGTATGGATATTAAGGGGAACTCCGCGCCAAAATTTTAAAAAAAATAGCGTGGGGTTCCCCCCAAAAATCCATACCAGACCCTTCAGGTCTGATATGGATTTTAAGGGGAACTCCGCGCCAAAATAAAAGAAAATGGTTTGGGGCTCCCTTGAAAATTCACACCAGACCCTTATTCATGCATGCAACCTGGCAGGCCGCAGGAAAAGAAGGGGGGACGAGAGAGCCCCCCCCTCCTGAACAATACCAGGCCACATGCCCTCAACATGGGGAGGATGTCCCCATGTTGATGGGGACAACGGTTTCATCCTTACAACCCTTGCCCGGTGGTTGTGGGGGTCTGCAGACGGGGGGGCTTATCGGAACCTGACACCCTCTTTAACAAAGGGGACACCCAGATCCCGCCCCCCTATGTGAATTGGTAAGGGGTACATTATACCCCTACCATTTCACAGAAAGTTAAAAAAAACACAGGAGATGGCTTGGGACAAGTCCTTTATTAAAAATAAAAAATAAATCCATGCTCCTACCCCAGCAATGTAATCCAATTCTTGATCTCCAGTGATGGATGATCTCCAGCGAGGAACACGCACAGGATCCTGCCTCCACCAGAGGCACCCAGCCAATGGGCAGCACCAGCTTGACAGCTCTTATGTAGCTGAGGGCGGGGCCACCCGTCCTGTAACCCCGTCCCCCTCTGACAAGGGGAAACTCTGGGGTTTCCCTGTTACGTGTACGGGTGACCCGCCCCTCTCTGATGCAATGGGAATCCTGCATTGCATTAGAGGGGGGTGGGGTCACCCGTACACGTCACTGGGAAACCCCGGCATTTCCTCTTGTCAGAGGGGGAGGGGGTCACGTGACGGGTGGCCCCGCCCTCAGCTACATAAGAGCTGTTAAGCTGGCGCCGCGTCATTGGCTGGGTGCCTCCGGTGGAGGCAAGAGCCTGTGCGTGTTCCTCGCTAGAGTCGCTGGAGATCATCCATCGCTGGAGATTGAGAATTGGATTACATCGCTGGAGTAGGAGCATGGATTTATTGGATTACATCGCTGGAATCTCTTTTTTATTTTTTTTTTTTAATAAATGACTTGTCCCAAGCTGTCTCCTGTGGTTTTTTTTTACATTTTGACACTTTCTTTTTGTGAAATGGTAGGGGTACAATGTACCCCTTACCAATTCACATGGGGGGGCGGGATCTGGGTGTCCCCTTTATTAAAGGGGGCTTCCAGATTCCGATAAGCCCCCCGCCCGCAGACCCCCACAACCACAGGGCAAGGGTTGTGGGGATGAGGCCCTTGTCCCCATCAACATGGGGACATCCTCCCCATGTTGAGGGCATGTGACCTGGTACGGTTCAGGAGGGGGGGGCGCTCTCTCGTCCCCCCCTCTTTTCCTGCAGCCTGCTAGGTTGCGTACTCGGATAAGGGTCTGGTATGGATTTTCAGGGCCTTTTCAGGGATTTTCAGGGCCTCAACCCCACACCATTTTTTTTTAAATTTTGGCGCGGAGTTCCCCTTAATATCCATACCAGACCTGAAGTGTCTGGTAATGGAATTTTGGGGGACCCCCATGCATTTTTTTTACAATTTTTCAATTACTTTCAATGACTCTTATGTGTATTGTCGGGACCAACAATTTATTAATAGAAGGCACTAGCGCTAGTACTTTTAAATGACTTTTTTTTCCTTTAGAAATGTAATTTCGCTCTCGAACTGTTATAAACACAGGAAACATTTGCTACTTTACAGGCATATTATAGACTATACTATAGACACCCCCCAGGTACGAAATTTAAAAGAATATTTCACTTTTATTGTTTCACTTTAAGCATTATTAAAATCACTGCTCCCGAAAAAACGGCCATTTTTAAAACTTTTTTTGCATTGATACATGTCCCCTGGGGCAGGACCCGGGTCCCCAAACACTTTTTATGACAATAACTTGCATATTAACCTTTAAAATTAGCACTTTTGATTTCTCCCATAGACTTTTAAACGGTGTTCCGCAGCTTTTCGAATTTGCCACAAACACCCCAAATTGTTCGCTGTTCGGCGAACGGGCAAACAGCGAATGTTCGAGTCAAACTCATGTTCAACTCGAACAGATAGCCCATCCCTAGTAGGTAACAACAGTTTCCCCTAATCATGATGCAGGACAGCACATAAGAGAGAGAGACTTCTACCTAAATAGAAAAAACAAGGCTCACAATAAATATAAAAAGGTGCCAGCATCCTATGTTTATTTGTGTTTCCTTGGTCTAGCAGGAGTACAGCACACTTTTTGGAAATTCTCATGCTAGTGGGCAGGAGCTTTGTCTGGACTAAGCCAGTTGCTCAGCTTAGTGGACTGGGGGCTTAGGTAAAGATGGATAGGTAGAGGGTGAGAGGCAGACAAGTGCGCAGAACCTCTCACCACTGCTCCTGCAGAGACCCCTACAATGTGCTCTAAGGTAATAGAAATGCATTTTCTCAATACCAGATGGCTGTGGCTGAGACATAGGCAGGGATTTACTAAAACTGGAGCACTCAGAATCTGGTGCAGCTGTGCATGGTATTCAATTAGCTTCTAACTTTATCTTGTTCAATTAAGGTTTGACAATAAAAACTGGAAGCTGATTGGTTTCTATGCAGAGCTGCACTAGATTTTGTACTCTCCAGTTTTAGTAAATCTCCCCTACAGGCATGGGATTTGTGTTTCTGTCTTCTGTGCTATATGATATGAGGGCTGACATCTCTCTTCATGAGCGCCCTAAAAAAGAAAAATACCTAGTATTGTTATTACTCTTGGCAGGTGAAAGGGCATAAGGACTAAGCTTCCGGAGGAACAGAGGAAAAACCCACAAGAAAAGATGTGCAGCATGTAACCCGAAGTTATTTATATCTTCTAACAAATGGTCTTGCCAGGCTTGCTAAAGAAACCCCAGGTCTGTTTAAGGAGCTTATGGACACTAGGGGGTTGATTTACTAAAGGGAACTAGACTGTGCACGTTGCTCCAGAGCTTAGTAAATTAGGTAAACTTTCACTTTGCAAAAAGTACTCAATCACGTGCAAGGAAAATTTTACAAAACTGCATTTTTGCTTGCACATGATTGGATGATGGAAGCAAGCAGAGCTTTTGCTTTAATGGTCATCCCCCTTGACTTTTGACATACTGATTATTTATTTGAACTGGTGCTTCTTTTGCCAAAGGAGGAGGAGTCATCTTCTAAACCAGTGTTTCTTAACCTTTTTTCAGTCGAGGCCCTCTTAAACATTATAGACAATCTCAAGGCACCCTTTAAATTATGGCTAGTCTTGAGGCCCCATTCTAAAATGTAAAAAACTATTCTAATTGCTTTATACAATGCAGCAATATCGACACGTAGGCCACCCAATGCTAGAGGTGATTTATTATTTCAAAGCAAATACACTTTTGCCCACTTGTACTGACTAGTATTCCAATGTTTCTCTTCTCCCTCTCTGTTTCTCTCCGAAAGTTAGCTAATCTCACCCCAGTGCTGAGGGAGAGAGGCACAGGAGGGTCAAACAAGGATGCTGTGGAGGCAACAGACATCTACCTTATCAACTGATGTCATTGGTTGTTAGGATGCCAGTGTATGGAAAGGCTTTGTATAACTAAAAGGCAGGCTTGATCCACCTGCTGGCTTGTATTACATTTTTTATATATTTTTAGGAATTTTGCCACGGCACCCCTGAAGAAACCTCAAGAAACCCCAGGGTGCCTGGGCACCCTGGTTGAAAAAAACAGTTCTAAGACCCCTTTCACACCGAGGGCGTTTTGCAGGCGCTATAGCGTTATAAATAGCGCCTGCAATCCACCCTCAAACAGCTGCAGCATTGTCTGCAGTGTGAAAGCCCGAGGGGTTTCACACCGGAGCGCTGCGCTGGCAGGACGGGAAAAAAAAAGTCCTGCCAGCAGCTTCTTTGGAGCGGTGAAGGAGCGGTGTGTTTACCGCTCGCTCCTCCACCGCTGCTCCCCATTGAAATCAATGGGGCAGCGCTGGGATACCGCCGGCAAAACGCCGATATTGCGGCGCATTGCGGGCGGTTTTAACCCTTTCTCGGCCGCTAGCGGGGGTAAAAGCGCCCCGCTAGCGGCCGAAATGCGCCGCTAATCCGACGGTAAAATGCCGCTAAAAATAGCGGCGTTTTACCGCTGACGCTGCGGGCGGCCCGGTGTGAAAGGGCTCTTAACCAACAACTTGATTTAAAGGGAAGTAAGAAGAAATAGTGCACCATCTTACACACACCAGTAGCAACTTGCAAGTTTTACAGTATGTTAATGTTTGCATTCTTAGTCTATTGTTCTCTCCTTTTTTTCTCTTTCATGTGTTCCCGGAATAAAGTCTTCACTGAATGTCTGGACTTTCTCAATTGTTTAATATTTGAAATCTATCTTTTAACAAATGGTCTTGCCAGTCTTACTAAAGAAGCCCCGGGTCTGTTTAAGGAACTTATGGACACTAGGGGGGTGAAAGGCAAATAGACTGTGCACTTTTGCAAGTGCAGTTGCACTGTGCAAGTGCAATTGCTCCAGAGCTTAGTAAATGATGTAAAGCTTCACATTACTAAGCATACCCAATCACGTGCTAGGAAATTGAAAAAAAAAAAAAACAGCATTTTTGCCTGCTCGTGATTGGATTATGGAAGTCAGCAGAGCTCCCCCTCATATACTAAGATCTGGAGCAACTGAACTTGCAAAAGTGCACAGTCTATTTGTCTTTAGTAAATTAACCCCAATGTGAGAAGACATGTCTTCAACATTCCAGTCCTTTAGAATGCTAATACAAGATTTCAGTAACCAAGCTGTTGTATCCTCTAGTAGTCAGTTCGCCCTGGTGATTTTTCAGTAGCATCCTCTCTATCAAGGCAGGAAAGACATTTGTCAGAGAGGTCAGACAACAATGCTGACTCTTCAGATAAACCAGAGAACAAGGGTTCCTTAGATCAGGATAGTCCAGAGAGCTAACAGCAAAAGTATTTATTATCAGGATATGGAGGGCCTCACTGGGAATCCTGGAACAACTGTCAATACACGATCAAATGTATGGGGGATTGCAGGAAAAGAAAGAGCATACTTTTCAATGCATGAAGCCCTAAAGAAATCTATCAAACAGCAATGGAAGCAGCCAGGGAAGCCTTTGTTTTTACCTTTGAACCTGAAAAAGAAGTTTAATTTTTCAGAGGATGATGCTTAATTGTGGAACAAATGCCCTAAATTAGACACATCCCTGTGACAGGTTTCAAAAATAGGATAAAATAGCAGAGGAGGATCTAGGAAGCGAAAATCTGCAATTTCAAGCCAGCTTTAGCTACTACCTGCATATCTTGTTCCTAAATTATCTGATAGAGCAACATAAGACACATTTGGAGCCGAGAACCCCAAGGGACCAGATTTTGTAGCTGTTACTGATTATATTGAAGGCAACAAAGTTCATTGCAGATGCCTCAGCTGAGTCGGTGTGCATTACAAGAAGAGCCACGGCTCTACTTTTTTGGCCAGGGAGCAATATGGCTGAAAACATGGAATGCCACTTCGAAATCCAAACTGTGTGGAATTGGACTTAGCCAGTTAATCAGTTTAGTGGACTGACGGCACTTCGAAATCCAAACTGTGAGTAATTCCCTTTAACGGAGAACTGCTGTTTGGCAGTGAACTCGAAACAGCGTTAGATAAGTCAGCAGGCTGCAGGAAACTATTTCCTAAAAAAAAAGAAGCAGCAGGAGAAAAAATCCTTTTGGTACCAGAGATTTCAAAACAGAGGCAAGTATAGAAGCCAGGAATCTAATAAACGCAAACAAACTCTGCTATCAGCATAAAGATTCTAACATAAAAATATATATATATATATATATATATAATTAGTAGTTAGCCCACACTGACATGTGTTCCCACACCATAAATAATATATCTTAAATTTAGTGCAGCCTGCCTAAACAAAAATGCTAAATCTCCCACTAGCGTATCTCTGTGAGAAAAAAATATTATACCACTTGCACTTAAATCGTAATTACCGGTATACTCCCCATGAAAAGTCCAAGTCTATATTATACACAAAATAGTTCAAAGCTTGTGCTCCAAACACATGTGCTGTGATCCACTACAACTTCACTCAGTGTTTCACCCCTCTGTTCTCAATATGCTCTCACCTTTGATATTGACCCATATACTGTATATTATAGGTCAAATCTCTCATTCTCCTTTAAGGGGCTACACTATTGATGTTCACTCTTCAGTACTTGGGGCTCATAAACTTTCCCCCAGGGGCACTTTACCTTGTAGCATAAACCAGAAACTTCTCCCTTTGGGTAATGGCTCCAGCATCCACCTTCTTATCCTTCCACCAGTTTATCAGCTCAAAATATGCATATTGCAATTATGGTGCTTTCTGTAAAAGCTCCCTTTATTAAAAACAAATAAAAATACACTCACATATATATGTGCACTAGTCCCATGCATGCCAGAATATTTGTGTGTAAATCCCTTTAAGAAAACAAGCTCCTTGGTCAGCACCGCTCTCCCTGATGTCTGATTACTTCCTGGATTGCATGATGACGTCACCGGCTCCCCTTCAGAGTTTATACAGAAAGCACTATGATTGCAATATGTTTGTTTTGAGCTAATCAACTAGTGGAAGAATAAGGCCCCGTACACACGGTCGGACATTGATCGGACATTCCGACATCAAAATCCTAGGATTTTTTCCGACGGATGTTGGCTCAAACTTGTCTTGCATACACACGGTCACACAAAGTTGTAAAAGGCGTACGTCGGGACTATAAACGGGGCAGTAGCCAATAGCTTTCATCTCTTTATTTATTCTGAGCATGCGTGGCACTTTGTGCGTCGGATTTGTGTACACACGATCGGAAATTCCGACAACGGATTTTGTTGTCGGAAAATGTTATAATCTATAGGATTAGGAAATAGGACGGCTTTATGTATCGTGGGAGCAAACGCTGTTGCTGTCAAGATAAATAAATCCACGCTGCAACTGAATGGCGTACCTGCTAAGCAAATGACGGTTAACAATAACACAAAGTAACATTACAGTATAACAGTAAGACTTACCATACCTGTAAAGCAAATACAAAAAAAAAACATAGTAAAAAATAAAACATTTAACGCAACCTGTGCCTAAAATATATATATGCCGAAGCATGGGGGCATCCTCCCACAAAAGGCAGGAGCAAATCGCTCCTCCACCCACTGCTGCCCCCACGCTTCGGCATATATGCTGAAGTATGTAACTGTGGTGGTGAAATCACCTCCGACAGCGCTGGAGTCACGGCTTTATATATCGTGGAAGCAAACGCTGTTGCTGTCAAGATAAATAAATCCGCGCTGCAACTGAATGGCGTACCTGCTAAGCAAATGATGGTTAACAATAAAACAAAGTAACATTACAGTATAACAGTAAGACTTACCATACCTGCAAAGCAAATACAAAAAAAACATAGTAAAAAATAAAACATTTAACGCAACCTGTGCCTAAAATATATATATGCCGAAGCATGGGGGCATCCTCCCACAAAAGGCAGGAGCAAATCGCTCCTCCACCCACTGCTGCCCCCACGCTTCAGCATATATGCTGAAGTATGTAACTGTGGTGGTGAAATCACCTCAGACAGAGCTGGAGTCACGGCTTTATGTATCGTGGGAGCAAACGCTGTTGCTGTCAAGATAAATAAATCCGCTCTGCAGCTGAATGGCGTACCTGAAAACAAAAAAATGGTTACCAACAAAACACAGTAAACAGTAAAGTATAAAAAAATTGCATATCTGAAAAGCAAACATGGTAAAACATATTAACAATAAAACATTGCAGAATAGAACACAGTAAAAAAGAGCAGAACAACAGAGAGAACAATAAAACAACAACTATTTTTGTTTTTTTTATTTTATATTTTTTTTGTGTTTTTAATTATTTTTATTTTTTTTTATTTTTTATTTTTTTTTTAGTAACTTTTGTAACTGGTACCAGGTTTGGGTCTCTCAATGCGATGGCATCTTGGGAGACCATGTGAAAGTGTGTCCTAGTCTGTGCAATGCTGTACCCTACGCTAAAACTCAACTAGTGTATGGTAGCGTTCAAAACATTCACCAATGCATAGACCAGGATTGTCAGGACAGGAGGGACAATAATACCAGGTGTCACGCCTAAATCCGCGCTTGCTACAGATACAACATCTTCTTTGGGGGGGCTCGTTGGGTAGGGGTTCTCGAGAGGATATAAGGAAAATGCCTCTCATGCAGCCGGCTTACTGCATTTGGTTGGGGAAGGTGAGGTGGAGCACCGTCTGGAAACAGAAGGGCTCGCCTCTGACGAACTCTTCCTGGAATTTAAGGAAGGATCCGGTCCGTCCTGAAGCTCTGTATAGCACATGAGCATTCAGCAAAGCCAATTGAAATAAATAAACAGGAAGGTGCATGGGCGGAGCCTAGCGGAGCAGACATGCATTGTTAGAGCTCCGCACCGCTGAGGAGAGAAGAGAAGGACAAAGCAGAGCCTGCAGGCTCAAAAGGTATCCATTTGAACCTTTTTGCCCCGGGGAACAAACTGTGAAAGTTTGGGCAGGAAATATGGTACTGGGAGGAAGCCGTGGCAGAAATAAAAATCACCTCACAAAGAGCTCACAGGCACTCACTGCAACTAAAGCAGCACCAGTCACCTCACAATATACAGCATCAGGGCGCTCTCACAGACAGAAAATGTCACAGCAAGACTCTCCATTTGAGTCAGATACAGAACAAATCCTCTCACAAACTTCTCCACAAGCCTCCTCAGCATCCCCAGTAATATTATTACAATTTGAAAAGATGCTTCATAAGGCTTTAAAACAAACCTCAGACCAAATAACAAACAGCCTAACCAAAGAAATAAGAGAGCTGGGAAACCGCACCGCAGCCTTAGAAATAAAAATGGATGAAATTGAAATTACAACCCAAGAAAATATAACAGAATTGGAACAATTAAAAGAAGAGAATTTAATACTTCAAACTAAGCTCGAAGATTACGAAAATAGATCCAGACGTTCAAACTTGCGCATAA
This sequence comes from Lithobates septentrionalis, assembly GCA_037952835.1. Lineage (NCBI taxonomy): Eukaryota > Metazoa > Chordata > Amphibia > Anura > Ranidae > Lithobates > Lithobates septentrionalis. The sequence continues at coordinate 6,263,904 of JBBDGP010000664.1, forward strand.
GGGGAATACCTGAAACTGTGACAGACCTGCAATCTACTATTACTGCTCTATTACAAGAACTAAAGCCAGATATCCCTATTGAACGTTTAGAACTGGACAGAGTACACAGAGCCCTCACAGCCAAAAAGAAAGATGGACCCCCGCGTGATATAATCACAAAATTTCATTATTACAGAACGAAAGAACAAATACTAATTGCTGCAAGAGAAAAAAAGGAACTTATTTTTCAAGGACACAATTATCACATTTTTGCTGACCTATCCCAACTTACTATTACTAAAAGACGATCCATGAAACCCCAACTAATGGAACTGCAACGCCACAACATTATGTATCAATGGGGCTTCCCCTTTTCAGTCAGATTTAACTACCAAGGTACAATATACAGAAGCAGATCAGCAGATGAACTACAACAAACCCTTTTAAAATTAAATCTGACAGAACCCACAAGCAGCAACTCTCCCACACGCAGAAGAATGGCATCATCTTCACCTTCAGGCAGCACCCAGAAAATTTCAGAACAAAATGGGAATCATCATTCTCACAAAAGAGGCCGTTATGCCACATCATCCATGGACCAAGAAGATTCAATGAACTGACATCCTAATTCCTGATATCTCTTCATTTATTATACTAAGAGATGGTTCTCTATAAAAAGCCTGTATTTATAACTGAATGTAACTGAATTCTGATAGTCACACACTGTGTGGGATCATGTTACATTCCAGTTATATTTCTTATTACTTCTGATTCATATAGCCTTAGAATATATAAGTGAAATAAGGAAATTCTTGTTCAGTTATATATTTTCAGGTAATAACAATAGATTTATTACTTTTTAGGACAAATATGTTCAATAATCCAGAAGTAATGGAAGCTTTTTCTTTCTTTTCTTAAAACAAATATATTATTACCTAACTAGTTCCTAGAACTATGTTTTTGTTTATTCTAATCTGAAGCAATACAACCTCAATTTTATGAGTTAACATATCTAAACAGTTACATATGAATAAAATATGTAATTTTTTACTCTAAAAGGGTTAAAATCCCAAAATAATTCAAACTATCTTCATCAATACCAAAGTTATTAACAGTACCTTTCTAACTGAATTATTTAGCCTAGGGCAAGACTAACCATATACAACCACCCTGGAATAAATAATTTCAACAAAAACTATATTCTGCACTCCAATTAACGAATCATCATTTTGATGTCTTTTGACATAGCACTTCTCTCCTGTAAGCGGAAGATCCGTGTACCCCCATTAGCCCTCCTCATTCTCCCAACCATATTATGTGGGAGTGTGACGAAGGCACTTATTCCCCTGAGAGAGATATTTATTCTCTTTCACGGGTAAATTGTGATTACTTGCAAAAAATAATTTATACAATCATCTAATCAGTATCATCTAATCTCATATGTTTTTTGTTTACCCTTTACTCCAGAATTCACTGGTTTCTTTTCTATCTTTTCAACTCTTCAGTCCACACAGGTTGATCTGCGCAGTCAGCTCTGCATAACAAAAAGTAAGTCAAAACTATTTGATCTGTTGCCATGGCACCACTGAATATACTTTCCCTGAATGTTCAGGGAATAAATGTCCCTCAAAAAAGGACCAAAGCCTTCCGTACTTTTCATAGCAAGAAGGCTCACATAGTATGCCTCCAAGAAACACACTTCACCAAAGATTCTACTCCAAAATATATTTCTCCTTTTTATCAACAAATTTACACGGCTTCTGCCTGTACCAAACAAAGGGGTACTCTAATTGCATTTCACCGATCCACACCATTCACCTTATCATCAGAAATTAAAGACCCAGAAGGTAGATACCTGATACTCATGGGTTATATAATGGATACAGCAATCACAGTGATTTCCTACTACGCTCCTAACAAACAACCTACACCATTCCTCTCACATATATTACAAGTGATTAATACACACAAAATAGGAACAGTAATAATGTGCGGGGATTCGAACCAGGTCCTCCTCCCATTTCTAGATAAATCACCTTTTACACCATCCAAAATAACCTCTAGATTACCTTTTTCTCAACTTCTTTCCAAATACAATTTGGTAGATTCGTGGAGAGAAAGTAACCCAATGAAAAAGAAATTCACTTATTTCTCGCACCCTCATCAAACCTTCACCAGAATAGATCATATTTTTCTAACAATAGGAATGATACCAGAAATTATTGCATCAGATATAATTCCGATTCCGTGGTCTGACCATAATGCAGTATACACTACTATAGCCTCAGCCATAACAAAAGCGCATGACCCAACGTGGTACTTACCGGACATAATGCTCAAACACCCACTACATCAGATGGCCATTGAACAAGCTTTAAAGGAATACATATCAATTAATAATACAACAGACATTTCCCCAATAACACTGTGGGAAGCTCATAAGCCTGTCTTGCGTGGTACAATACAAAGACAAATGGCACTATTTAAACGAGAACGCAAAAATCTAGCAAAAAAACTAGAACTCAATTTTAATGCAGCCTACATATCATTTCAAGATAATCCATCTCAGAGTACAAAATCTCATCTGGAAAAATCTAGATTGGAATACGATCTATTTCTCACTGAGTCAGTTGATAAATCCCTCAAACGCTCCAAACACAATTTCTACATGAATACAAACAAACCAGGTACATATTTGGCTCGGGCATTAAATTCAAATAACAAATCTTTCAAACCAATACGTTTGAAATTATCAAAAAATGTTTATACTTGTAATCCAGTTAAAATAGTCCATAAATTTCACTCACATCTCGCAACTTTATACAAGACAAACAATGAATTTAATCCTACAGAGGCTGAATCCTTCTTCTCAAAAATAACCTTACCTGAGTTGTCTCAATATCAAAAAAGCAGTTTGGATGAGCCTATAACTATAGATGAAGTTGCTAACGCCATAAAAGACCTAAAACTTAACAAAAGACCAGGCCCAGACGGCTACTCGACTTTATACTATAAAACATTCTCAGAAATACTCTCTCCCATTCTCACTGAAACTTTTAACAAACTTCTAGAAGGACATTCTTTTCGGCAAGAAACACTAATGGCAATTGTTTGTATGATCCCAAAACCCCTTTCTGATGATACTTCCTGTGTGAATTATCGGCCTCTCTGTTAAACCTTGATATTAAATTATTAGCAAAAATAATAGCAAAACGCCTCAATAGCATTATAGGAAAATTAATACATAGAGATCAAGTAGGCTTCATGCCAAATAGACAGGCAGGCGATAATATACGCAGGGCAGTGTTATTGGCACATATTGCTAAAAAACTGAAAATCCCTTTATGTTTTCTATCTCTCGATATTAAGAGGGCATTTGACACAGTATCCTGGCAATATATGCAATATTCATTACAAAAATGGGGTTTTGGACCCCACTTTTTAACATGGATCAAAGCATTATATAATAAACCCAAAGCCTATATAAAATATGCTGGATACAAATCTGATGCCTTTAATATCGAAAGAGGTACCCGACAGGGTTGCCCATTATTTCCCTTATTATTTGCCCTTATACTCGAACCCATGGCCCAATACATCAGAACAAACCAAACTATAACTGGCATTAATTGTATGGATGAGTGGTGCAGCGCTAATCCTAGGTGTAAACACTCAGATGGTTTAAAATGGGGTCATAATTTACATAACAAGGTGTATGGCAATAATAGTGAACAGTAAATAAGAACCAATGGGATAATGAATAAAATCATTGAATGTCACTAGCCAGTAAGTGCGAGTAAGCTAATAAAATACCGTGTTAAAACTTGAATCTCTGAGGTATAAAACCTAATAAACCGTAAATAACAAAGACCAGTGTGTATAAATAATAAATCATAAATAAATACAGTACAGCTTAGTATAATTTAAATGCATAAAAAGTACAAAAGTGACAATGTGCAGTGTGTAGACACTGTGCGTTTTAAACTTGGCTACACCTCAAAGTGCATGCAGTGTTTGGTATTCAAACCTAGATACAGTGCAAAGAATGTGCAAAAAGGAACCAAAAAAACTCCTAGGTACATGAAATGATATCCCAAAAATAAAGTCTATATATAAAAGGTATTAACACGAAAAAGAATGTCCTTATGAATAAAGTGAACTCTGTGACAATGATGTGCTGGCATGCGCATGTGGCAGTTAAAGTGCCAAGTGACTTGAAAACTCGTGCTTCTTCGTGTGCAAACACTTCGGTGGGTAATGGCCCCTTACCTCACAGCAATGGGGCAACAGCATATGACCAGAGGGCTCTTTATCTCATCCTCCTAGAGGCTCCTGCGCGTCCCTGACCGTCCTCACAGTAATGGGGCAGCAGCATATGACCAAGGGCTCTTTAACTCATCCACCTATGGATTCCTGCACATCCCTCACTCTCCTAGGATTAAGTTCCCTCAGGTACGATGCAGGAATGTCTATCACAGGTTTCCTGGCAATACAAAGTATTTAAAGAAAAATAGTTCCTCCTATGTCCTCTGTCTCCCCCGTATCGGGCCGACTCCCCAGGGGGCGGGTTGAAAACCAAATGCGCCTTACGAGGGATCACGTCTACATACCCCCACATGTGCAGGGGAGGGAAGGGACTGCGAATGGTCAAAAGCTGCACCCAGATAAATTCACGTAGGTACCAATTGAACAGACCAGTGTGATTAGATGGTCCAGATTCAATCTCTCAGTGAGTGCTTGGCCAGGTATCGCATGGTTTACAAGGATTGAATCCTTGTAAACCATGCGATACCTGGCCAAGCACTCACTGAGAGATTGAATCTGGACCATCTAATCACACTGGTCTGTTCAATTGGTACCTACGTGAATTTATCTGGGTGCAGCTTTTGACCATTCGCAGTCCCTTCCCTCCCCTGCACATGTGGGGGTATGTAGACGTGATCCCTCGTAAGGCGCATTTGGTTTTCAACCCGCCCCCTGGGGAGTCGGCCCGATACGGGGGAGACAGAGGACATAGGAGGAACTATTTTTCTTTAAATACTTTGTATTGCCAGGAAACCTGTGATAGACATTCCTGCATCGTACCTGAGGGAACTTAATCCTAGGAGAGTGAGGGATGTGCAGGAATCCATAGGTGGATGAGTTAAAGAGCCCTTGGTCATATGCTGCTGCCCCATTACTGTGAGGACGGTCAGGGACGCGCAGGAGCCTCTAGGAGGATGAGATAAAGAGCCCTCTGGTCATATGCTGTTGCCCCATTGCTGTGAGGTAAGGGGCCATTACCCACCGAAGTGTTTGCACACGAAGAAGCACGAGTTTTCAAGTCACTTGGCACTTTAACTGCCACATGCGCATGCCAGCACATCATTGTCACAGAGTTCACTTTATTCATAAGGACATTCTTTTTCGTGCTAATACCTTTTATATATAGACTTTATTTTTGGAATATCATTTCATGTACCTAGGAGTTTTTTTGGTTCCTTTTTGCACATTCTTTGCACTGTATCTAGGTTTGAATACCAAACACTGCATGCACTTTGAGGTGTAGCCAAGTTTAAAACGCACAGTGTCTACACACTGCACATTGTCACTTTTGTACTTTTTATGCATTTAAATTATACTAAGCTGTACTGTATTTATTTATGATTTATTATTTATACACACTGGTCTTTGTTATTTACGGTTTATTAGGTTTTATACCTCAGAGATTCAAGTTTTAACACGGTATTTTATTAGCTTACTCGCACTTACTGGCTAGTGACATTCAATGATTTTATTCATTATCCCATTGGTTCTTATTTACTGTTCACTATTATTGCCATACACCTTGTTATGTAAATTATGACCCCATTTTAAACCATCTGAGTGTTTACACCTAGGATTAGCGCTGCACCACTCATCCATACAATTAATCATAAGGTCAGGTGTTTACCCGAATAGGTGCACGCAGCTTTTCCACCTCCAGCCTTTTTCCCATACTTGATAGCGCAGGAATATCTTTGATAACTTATAACTGGCATTGAAGTAGGTGGTATTACACACAAATTATGTATATTTGCAGACGATATATTACTTTTTCTATCATCACCACAGGTCTCTGGTCCTAACTTAATACCAGCTCTTGATGGATTTGCAGCCCTATCCGGCCTTATGATTAATCCTAAGAAATGCCTAGTGCTTAATATTTCGCTCACAAACATGGAATTGATCCCGGCTAGGGCTGCACTCCCATTCACATGGGCAGAAAAATCAATCCCATATCTTGGAATTCATTTAACAGCATCTCATTCTGACTTATTCTCAACCAATTATCCTCCTGTATTAAGATTGTATTGATTGATTGTATGCAATCAAAATGACTATTCTACCCAAATTGCTATCTATTCAGAGTCCTCCCTATTCCAATTCCTTCCTATTTTTTGAGAATAGTACAAAAAAGAGCAACTTCGTTTATATGGGGCTCTTCTAAACCACGTATACCTATACACACACTACATCTTCCCAAAAATAAAGGAGGCCTGGGATACCCTAATTTTACTAACTACTACAGAGCAGCACATTTGGCCAGTTTGTCCAAATACCATGCAAAACAGGAAATCCCATTATGGGTATTTATTAGGGTTGTCCCGATACCACTTTTTTAGGACCGAGTAAAAGTACCGATACTTTTTTTCAAGTACTCGCCGATACCGATTACCAATACTTTTTTTAATGTCACGTGACAGTGGTTTTTTTTTTGTTTGTTTTTTTTGTTTTTTTAGGGGGGGGAGTGAACGGTGTGGGTGTTTTTTTTTTCATTTACATTTATTATTTTTTACAATTACATTTTTTTTTATTCTTTATTGCACTATGTGTGTAATTTTTTTTTTTAATCAGCCCTGTTGGGGGGCTTTGGTGAGATATCAGGGGTCTTAACAGACCCCTGATATCTCTCCCTTGAGACAGAGAAAGAGACAGAGGATAGAGATTCCCCAGTCCCTTTCTCTGCAGCCTCAGCTGCACTGACAATGAATGGAGAGAAGACAGCGGCTCCTCTCCATTCATAAACTGACACATTGTAATCACAAGAGATTACAATGTTTCAGTTATGTGAATAGACAGAGTCAGCTGACTCTGTCCATTCACACAGCGGAGAGAGACAGCAGAACGGAGGGGACAGAGAAGGAGAGGGGGACAGCAGAACGCCGGAACGGATGGGGACAGCGGAGGGGGACAGAGCGAAGAAGGAGGACAGCGGAGGGGGACAGAGGAACGGAGCAGGACAGGGGAGGGGGACAGAGGAACGGAGCAGGACAGCGGAGGGGGACAGAGCAATGGAGCAGGACAGCGGAGGGGGACAGAGGAACGGAGGGGGACACAGCAACGGAGCAGGACAGCGGAGGGAGACAGAGCAATGGAGCAGGACAGCGGAGGGGGACAGAGCAATGGAGCAGGACAGCGGAGGGGGACAGAGGAACGGAGGGGGACACAGCAACAGAGGGGGACAGCGGAGGGGGACAGAGGAACGGAGGGGGATTAAGGGGGATGAGGTGACAGTCAGCGGTGATCGCGTGTGGGGGAGTTACAAGCACCGATCACCGATGTATGTCACTAAAGCAGCTGAAAGCCATGGGGGGAGAAGCTTGTAACTCCCCCACACGCCGATCACCGCTGACAGTCCAGGTATCGGGGGAAGCATCGGGAGCATTTGCCCGAGTACAAGTACTTGGGCAAATGCTCGGTATCGGTCCCGATACCGATACTAGTATCGGTATCGGGACAACCCTAGTATTTATAGAGGCTTCAGAAAATGACCCTCTATTAATATCAAACTTGTTATGGCTTGATCCTAAAGACCGCTTTAAAATTCATAATCCCATAACTAAACACTTCTTATCTCTCTGGGATAAACTAAAAACCAAATATCAGTTACAATCTCCACACAATCCTCTCCTTTCTTTTATCAGAAATCCGGCCTTTTATCCGGCATGGATCTACCCAAATTCTTTTAAAGCTTGGACAACATCAGGCATTCAGACACTAAATGACTTCATAGCATCTAAATCATTCCTTTCATTCCCATCGCTTAGAGAAAAATATGATCTACCAAACTCTGAGATATTTAGATATCTCCAAATCAAAAATTTCTATACACCATTCCTAAAGGGGGATACACCATTATCCCAATTATCCATTTTTGAATCAATCTGTACAAAAGATCCATTTGCTAAAGGTACAATTTCATCACTTTATAATCAATTATATGGAGTAGTAAATCTTAATAGACCCTCTTACGTTCAGAGGTGGGAGGAGGACCTGGGACGAACTTTAGAAGACACGGACTGGTCTAACATATGGCTCACATCTAAGTCATGTTCACCCAACATCTTAGCACTGGAGACAAATTATAAAGTCCTAACTCGCTGGTACCTTGTACCTGCTAGAGTGGCAAAATATTCACCTAATACCTCAGCTCTTTGTTTTCGAGGATGCCCAGAAATAGGCACACATTTACACATATGGTGGACGTGCCCAGTAATCCAAACCTTCTGGAAGGAAGTCTTCGTGATTGCATCTAAAATATTTAAAAAAATAATACAACCAGATCCATATATAAAACTTTACTTAATCTAAAACCGGAATGGTTAACACTCTCTCAATTCAAACTTATGATCCAACTAATAACGGCTGCAAAACAAACAGTGGCCAAGGCATGGAAATCTCCTACATTGGTACTAGCAGAAACAATTCACAGAATGAATAATATAATGTCCCATGCTAAGATGGTAGCCATCGATCAAAATCAAATTCCAAAATTTGAAAAACTTTGGCATCCTTGGATAAAACAACAGTTCCTGTCAAATTTCAATGACTCTGTCCTGTTGCCATGGTAACAGATTAAATGACTTACAGAGACACCCATTCTAAGGCTTCAAAGAGAACTAAAAAGAATAATAAACTGACGAGCGGGACAACCTTGTGGACCATACCTCTGCCTTTCTACCCTTTTTCTTCTTTCTCTTTCCTTTTCTCCACCTTACGATTAAAGCTCATTATCAGAATTTATTTGACCTATATACACTCTACCTGTAAACAATATGTATAGTAGGTATAAATCATTTAAATACCTACAAAAGTAACTAAGGAAATGATATATATCTTTAATTTAGGTTTACGTGAACCCAAGGTTTAATATTTGAAATTTCATGATATTTACCTATATAAATCCTACTGTAAAACAATGAGCTTACTTTATAGATCCTTGTAAACTTACTTTATGTATCTTTATAATATTGTATACTCAATAAACTTCTTTTGACAAGGAAATAAATAAACAGACACTTTTTTGTACCAGCGTCTGGCCTTACGGGCAACTAGGTACGGCGCCAACAACTGGTCGTTGAGGTCCGCCGCTCCCATATTTTGGTTATATTCGTGGACACAGAGGGGTTTCTCTACAACACCAGTCGCCGTAGTAACTTGGGCCGTCGTGTCTGCATGGAGGGAGGTAAGAACGAAAACATTCTTATTGTCCCTTCACTTCATAGTGAGCAAATTTTTACACTGCAAGCAGGCTCTCTCCCCCAGCCTAAGACGGGAATCTACAAGCCGCTGGGGAAAGCCCCAGCGATTAGGTCGCACGGTGCCACATGCTCCAATCTGTTGATCAAAAAGGTGACTAAAAAGTGGCACACTTGTGTAATAATTGTCCACGTACAAGTGGTACCCCTTTCCGAATAAGGGTGACACCAAGTCCCACACTATCTTGCCAGCGCTTCCTATGTAGTCAGGGCAGTTTGTCGGCTCTACATGACTATCTTTGCCCTCGTAAACCATAAATCTACATGTATAGCCTGTGGCCCTGTCACAGAGCTTATACATCTTGACCCCGTATCTGGCACGCTTGCTGGGAAGGTACTGTTTGAATGACAAGCGGCCAGAAAACGTAATCAGGGACTCATCAACGTAGACAACTTGATGGGGAGTAAACAAGTCTGCAAAACGCTGGTTGAAGTGGTTTACGAGGGGCCGAATTTTGTAGAGCCGATCGTATCCAGGGTCTCCACGAGGACGACAGAGTTCATTGTCATTGAAGTGCATGAACCGCAAAATCTGCTCGTATCGTGCCCTGGCCATGGAAGCAGAGAACACGGGCATATGGTAAATTGGGTCAGTGGACCAATATGACCGCAACTCACTCTTTTTATTTATGCCCATGTTGAGAGAAAGGCCCAGAAAGATCTTAAATTCGGAGACCGATCAACTGTTTCCACCTGAATTCCGAGTTGGCCAGTGAATGGGGGAAGTATGGGTGCTGCAGAAGTGGTGGGTTCCCAATTCGGATTGGTGAATGCAGCATGAAGGGCACTATGGGCACAACGGGCCTGTGTTCGTCTTCTTGGTGGCAGCGGGATACTACTTGTGCTTGCCACCTCGCCAGCTTGAACTGCACTTATGGGACTCGCCACGTCACCACGTGATACTGCAGTGCTGGATGTACGACCAGGGTGTACTAGGCCGCTGGTGCTTGCCAGTTCACCAGAAGGATTAGCGACGCTAGTACTTTTTTGCTCCATACGAGGGACCTGCGGTTCTTGCACTTCAAGGACAGAAGAAGAAGATTGGGGTCTGGTACGCCTGACCTTAGCAGGGACCACAACTCCGTCGTCAGAGCTATCTGTTATGGAGCCGCTGTCCTCTACAGGTTCGTATTCTGAGCCTGAATCTGACAGATGAGCGACTTCCTCTTCACTATCTGTCATGCTCAGAAACGTGTAGGCCTCTTCACTAGTGTACCTTCGATTTGCCATTTTGGGCTCTAAATTTAGGGGTACACTAGTGAGACTCACAGGCAAAAAAGCTTCTGACTGTTAGCGACTGATTCAAAACGCTACCAAAAAACTGTTAGCGATCACAGGGATCAGGCCTGACTCTGCGAACGCTGCAGTTATGTGTGCTTAGTGTTTTGTAAGTTTCAGTGATCAATACTGCACTTGGGTGGGCTGGGCAGGATTCGGCCGAGGGGCAAAACGCAGGTGCTAGCAGGTATCTGGGCTGATCCCGCTAACACTGCGTTTATGGGAACCCTAAACTGCTGGGGATGCTAGTATAGATCTGATCGGATCAGATATCGATCCGTTCAGATACTATAGCACTAAGGGAGGTGTATGCTGCGTGCGTGGGTGTTAGCGGTACTGGCGCTAAACTGACACTGCCTGGGGCGACGCAGACCTTATCTGACCCTAAAAACTGACACCAATGCAAAAAAAAAACTGCTATTGGTGTCAGTGTGACAGGGGGTACAGGGGGGTGATCGGGGGGTGATGGGGGGGGGGAAAGTGTGCCTAGTGTGTTCTACTGTAAGTGTAGTGTTGGTGTAACTCACATTGATGTCTTCTCTCCTCGGCGCCGGAACGAAAAGACCGACTCGAGGAGGGATGACATCACTTCCTCTGCCGCTGTTTACATTACAGCAGCAGAGGAAGGATTTCATTCGCCGGGAGCGATTGCGAGGGGGTGGCCACGAATGGATGGCCTCCCCCTCACCTCTGATCGCCTGCGAACAAATGCCGGCCGCCTCGGGCACCGGGGGCGGTCCGATCGGACCCCCCACCCGCGGGAGGCAGATCACGTACAAGTACGTGATTCTGCCTGCCCGTGCCATTCTGCCAATGAACATCGGCGTGAGGCGGTTGGCAAGTGGTTAATAAAATCAGTTTGTCAGAGAACTCTATGGATTGTTTTTTTTTTATTGAGCTTAAGAACTGGATAACCACAGGGGATTAACATCCTGATTGTGCACCTTTCCTCCATTGATTGGATCCACCTGGTTACCTGTGCTACGGACTGTTTGATGTGATTTTGACCTTTAATTGTGTTTCAATGGACTTTGAACACAACTTTTTCATGGACTTTAAGCACATTTGTCCCATTCTTGCTTGATATAAGATTCCAACTGCTCTACAGTCCTGGATCTAATTTGCCATATTTTTTTATTTCAAGATGCACCAAATATTTTCAGTTAGTGAAAGGTCTGGACAGCAGGCAGGTTAGTTGGGCACCCAGACTTTTCTACTACGAAGCCATGCAGTATGCGGTTTAGAATTGCCCTTCTGAAATAAGACATCATCTGCATAGGAGCATATACTGCTGTAAAACCTTGATATATATCTTTCAGCATTGATGGTACCTTTCCAGATGTGTAAGCTGCCCATTCCATACGCACTAATGCACCCCCATACCATCAGAGATGCAGACCTTTGAACTGAGTGCTGTTAACAAGCTGGAAAGTCGCTCACCTCTTTAGTCTGGAGGGCGTGGCACCCATGGTTGTCAAAAAGAATGTCAATTTTATTTTTGTCTAACCGCAGAACAGTATTTCACTTTGCAACAGACCATTTTAAATTCAACTTCAGCCCAGAGCAGACGGCAGTGCTTCTGGATCATGTTTAGATATGGCTTGAACTGTGTTTACACATTTTTGGAAGTGTTTCTGAACCCATGCAGTGATGTCCATCACAGAATCATGCCTGCTTTTAATTCAGTGCCGTCTGAGGGCCAGAAGATCACAGGCATCCAATATCTCGCTTTGGCTTTGCTCCTTGCAGAACAACGATGATTTATTTAAAGTCTTTGCAATTTTACGCTGAGAGCATTATTCTGAAATTGTTTGACCATTTTTGGACGCAGCTTTTCATACACGGGTGAACCCCTGCTTATTTTTACTACTTAGACACTCTGACTTTCAAAGATGCCCTTTTTATACCCAATTATGTTACTGACCTGTTGCCACTTAGCCTAATTAGTTGCAAAATGTTCTTCCAGCTGTTCCTTCTTAGTACCACTTGCTTCACCAGCTTTTTCAAAATTACCTTATTTGTTTGTTTAAAATGGTACATTTTCTCAGTTTAAACATTTGATATGTTTTCTATTTTCTATTGTGAATAAAATATGGGTTTGTGAGATTTGCAAATCATTGCATTCTATTTCATGTACATTTTACACATTGTCCCAACTTCTTTGGAATTGGGGTTGTAGTATTCCAACTGTATGCAATTAGAGAGGACAGATAAAAGAGAAAGAGACTGGATACCGGACTCTGTGAAAGCATCTGTTCTAAAGTTTATTTATTACATCTTATTTTATACCCAAGATAAAAAAAGTGGGTGGTGTGAGATGTTATTAAAAACCAGCAAATAGAATAATGTCACATTTCATATGTCATCATCTATAAGTTTAGTTTTCAGTGTCTCAACCAGAAAAACCCAGAACAGTGTTTGGAGAGTCAGGAGCCAGGCGTGGACGGAGTCTCCAGAAGGAACCACGCTCTGATTGGGACCATTGAGAATGCAAACCAATAAATGTCTTTACAACTACCCTGTTTCCCCGAAAATAAGACCTAGCATGATTGTCAGTGATGGCTGCAATATAAGCCCTACCCCCCAAATAAGCCCTACCCTGTTTCCCTGAAAAATAAGCCCTACCCTGAAAATAAGACCTACACGGACTTTAACTAGAGCTTATTTGGGGGGTAGGGCTTATATTGCAGCCATCACCAACAGGCACGCTACGTCTTATTTTCGGGGAAACAGGGTAGGTAAGCTGTCCTTAAGCTTGCTTATATTTCTGCCTTTCCTTTGTCTCCTATCTGTCAGTTTCCCAGGAAACCAGACCCACTCTTGGACCTTTCTGGTTGGGTAATGTGTGTTTTATTGTGTTTGTGTCCCCCTTCTTGGGCTGGATCAAGTCTATTGTCATAAACATCTATCCACATAGATAAGCGAAGACTGCACTTGTAAATCTGCAGATCTGCTGTACTATTTGTTATAGAGGCAAGATGGTATGAGCACAAGTAGAGAAAAGACTTGCCAGTCATTATGGGCATTAAGTTAAGTAAGGGGATTCAGGGTAAGAGACCCTCAGTAAATTCCCAGCTCAGGAGGAGCACTAGAGAATACTGTATATGAACCAAATATACACAGTTCCACCTTTACTGGGCCACTAGATAAATGGGTAGAATGGACAAAAGGGACAGTTAACCTTTTAAAATCTGAAAAAAAAAAACTTATGATTTACAAACATGGCAAATTTTTCTGCATGATTATGGTCCCCTACTATGCAGTGAAGGAACAGAGAATAGCTTGCACATAAGAGACAGTAGCTAAATTAGTAAATTAAACTGGCCAGATGAAAATGTTTAATAAAAGTACTACCCAAATGCAATACGTCTGGTCAAAAGACTTTGTAGAGGAGGACACCCACCTTATGTGGCTGACAGTTTGACTTTAGGAGGTCCATCCATAAAACACAAGAATTATATGCAATAAACAAAGGATAGTACAGAATAGAAGTTTAAAAACCTACCAAGCTGGATTTGGCAAATTGTCCAAAAGATGATGATTGGCTGACAGCAAACAAAAGGAACTCTATCAGTGGCGGCTGGTTCTCACAATTTTTAGGGGTTGCAAACAAAACGGAAAATTCTGACAAAAAAGACATCAATTGCAGCCTCTCTGTGCCTATCAAATGCAGCCACTGTGCCCATGAAATGCAGACACTGTGCCCATCAAATGCAGCCACTGTGCTCATCAATTGCAGCCACTGTGCTCATCAATTGCAGCCACTGTGCTCATCAATTGCAGCCACTGTGCCCATCAAACAAAGCCACTGTGCCCATCAAACCCAGCCACTGTGCCCATCAAACCCAGCCACTGTGCCCATCAAACCCAGCCACTGTGCCATCAGACGCAGCCACTGTGCCCATCAAACGCAGCCACTGTGCCCATCAAATGCAGCCACTGTGCCATCAAATGCAGCCACTGTGCCATCAAACACAGCCACTGTACCCATCAAACGCAGCCACTGTGCCCATCAAACGCAGCCACTGTGCCCATCAAACGCAGCCACTGTGCCCATCAAATGCAGCCACTGTGCCATCAAATGCAGCCACTGTGCCATCAAACACAGCCACTGTACCCATCAAACACAGCCACTGTGCCCATCAAACGCAGCCACTGTGCCCATCAAACGCAGCCACTGTGCCCATCAAACGCAGCCACTGTGCCCATCAAACACAGCCACTGTGCCCATCAAACAGCCACTGTGCCCCATCAAATGCTGCCACTGTGCCCATCAAATGCTGCTATTGTGCCTATAAAATGCCGCCACTATGCCCATCAAATGCCACCACTCTGCCCATCAAAATTTGCCACTGTGACCCCCCCGCCCGTTTGCCATCTGCCCGACTTGTCTACCTGTCTTGGTGGCGGGTCAGGCAGCAGGTGACGGTGGCGAGCTGTGGGACCTTGCAGAGTTGAGCTGTGTCCTCCATGAGTCTCCTCCCCTCCTTCTGATAGGTTTCCAATCGCAGCGTCTGTGTTTTCAGCCAATCAGGCAATGGGTATCAGACCCGCGCTACCTGATTGGTGGAGAGGCGGTTCTAACACACTTGGGTGGACTCCGAGCGCAATGCTTTGCGCTTCGAGTTCACGTTTTTTAAAGCCTATTAGAGCCTATGGCTCTAATCAAGTGCTTCAAAAATACACCCCTGCTGCTATAATTCAGACGCCCAGCATTCGCAAAGGGGCCGGATGCCTGAATAGGGGGTGGCAGCGGCAGCCATGGATAGATTCATGCAATGCATGAATCTATCCATTAGTCATAGAGGGTGGTGGTGAGATAGAGGGGGCGGTGCCAGTACGCCCTTAATTGACACACCGCTTCTGGACCCTATTCAAATTTTATACAAAGAAACTTAGTGCTGCACAAGAAATGGATGGAGCATATGCTAATAACATTTATCAGATTTCTATTAAAATACTGGGGAAAAGACATACGGCAATAGCAAGCCAGTGTCAAGAAAGCTTAAAGTATAAGTGAACCCTTGCATCCAAAAAAAACAACCCATGCAGTTAAAAATAGAGTACAACTGCACTTTGCAAAGTGCACAGTCTATTTGCCTTAAGTAAATCAACCCCATAGTGCCGGACCTGCTGCAGAGATATGTGAACCGACTCCATAGATAGCCGGTCAAAATCTCCTGCTATTGCGAATTGGATGTGGGGAACCCAGCCTTTGGCCACACTGGGGCGTCGGCGGTGAAGCGCCGCTATTTTTAGAGACGCTTTACTGTTGTTTTTGCGGAGGTTGAAAAAGCCACAGTGTGTAAGGGGTCTTTACCGATGTTTTAGCTGCGCTATTCGGCCACTAGTGGGGGGCGGTTTTAACCCCCGCTAGTGGCCGAAAAAGGGTTAAAACCGCCCGCAAAGCGCCGCTGCAGCGGCCGTTTGCCGGCGCTGCCCCATTGTTTTCAATGGGCAGGGGCGCTTTAGGAGCAGTGTATACACCGCTCCTGCAGCGCTGCAAAGATGCGGAAAAATTCTGAAAAAAAACCCATCAATTGCAGCCTCTCTGTGCCCATCAAATGCAGCCACTGTGCCCATCAATTGCAGCCACTGTGTCCATCAAACGCAGCCACTGTGCCCATCAAACGCAGCCACTGTGCCCATCAAACGCAGCCTGCATTGCGCTCGGAGTCCACCCAAGTGTGTTAGAACCGCCTCTCCACCAATCAGGTAGCGCGGGTCTGATACCCATTACCTGATTGGCTGAAAAGACTGACGCTGCGATTGGAAGCCTATCAGGAGGAGGGGAGGAGACTCATGGAGGACACAGCTCACCTCTGCAAGGTCCCACAGCTCGCCACCGTCACCTGCTGCCTGACCCGCCACCAAGATAGGGTGTTTCACTTTGCAAAGTGCACAGTCTATTTGCCTTAAAGCGGTTGTATACCCGCTGTCATTTTTTTTTTTTTTTTACACCTGCAAGGGAAAAGGCATAATGAGCTAGTATGCACCGCATACTAGCTCATTATGAGATACTTACCTTAGAACGAGGCGCCGGCATCTCACCTGGTCCACGCCGAGGGAGCCGACATCTCCCCTCGGCGTGTCTTCCGGGTATCGCGGCTCCGGCGCTGTGAGTGGCCGGAGCCGCGATGTCATCACTCCCGCGCATGCGCGCGGGAGACTTCTGCCCGGCAAGCTCCGGAGTTTGCCGGGCTGTCAGCCGAGAGTCCCCTGTGCGCATGCGCCGCTGCAGTTAGCGGCTCATTGCGAGGGGAATATCTCCTAAACCTTACAGGTTTAGGAGATATTTTTTTTACCTACAGGTAAGCCTTATTATAGGCTTACCTGTAGGTAAAAGTTACAAATATGGGTATACAACCGCTTTAAGTAAATCAACCCCATAGTGCCGGACGTGCTGCGGAGATATGTGAACTGACTCCATAGATAGCCGGTCAAAATCTCCTGCTATTGCGAATTGGATGTGGGGAACCCAGCCTTTGGCCACACTGGGGCGTTGGGGGTAAAGCTCCGCTATTTTTAGCGGCGCTTTACCGTCGTTTTTGCGGAGGTTGAAAAACGCCCCAGTGTGAAAGGGGTCTTTACCTTTGTTTTAGCAGCGCTATTCGGCCACTAGTGGGGGCGGTTTTAACCCCCGCTAGCGGCCGAAAAAGGGTTAAAACCGCCCGCAAAGCGCCACTGCAGCTCCTACAGCGCTGCAAAGATGCAGCTTGCAGGACTTTTTTACCGTCCTGCAAGCGTGCTCTTTACAGGCGCTATGCAGGCACTATTTTTAGCACTGTAACACCTGTAAAGCGCCTCAATGTGAAAGGGCTCTAAGGCCTCTTTTACACTGAGGTGCTTTTAAACTGCCAGTAAAACACTGAGGCTACTTTCACACTGGGGCGGGCGGGCGCCGGCGGTAAAGCGGCGCAATTTTTAGCGCCGCTTTACCTTCGTTTTAGTGGCGCTATTCGGACGCTAGCGGGGAGGTTTTAACTCCCGCTAGCGGCTGAAAAAAGGGTTAAAACCGCCCGCAAAGTACCGCTACAGCGGCACTATGCCATCGGCTTGGCGGCGCTCCCCCATTGTTTTCATTGGGTAGGGGCGCTTTAGGAGTGGTGTATACATTTTTATACACTTTTATACTTATATAGCGGTGTATACACTATACACTATATATATATACTGTCACTCCCCCGCATGCACGTGGGAGCCGCCGGTCACGGCACAGCTACTGAAGAAACGGCACCAGCTGCCCGTTTCTTCAGTACGCATGTGCCAATGACGTCGGCAGCAGTGCATATATGGAATTTCTTCTAAACTGTGCAGGTTTAGGAGACATTTACAGTACCTACAGGTAAGTCTTGCTAAGGGCTTATCTGTAGGTAGAGTGGTGTAAGAGTTTACAACCTTTTTAAGACCTCTGTCGGGTTAGCCCCCCATATCAAAATTTTTGAAAAAATCTTATGCAGTTTGTTAGATCTTTGTTAGATCAGGTTAGATCAACCGTTGTTTGCGTTAGATCTCACACAGAAGAAGCAATATTAACAGTTATTTGCTGGGGGGGCTAACCCCTTATCAAAAAATTGACCAAACAGCTATTTTGGAAGCTATTCGTTAGATCAAGTGGTTTTAACGTTAGATTTCACATAATTAGAGAGACTTATTAAGTGATTAATGAGGGGGGCTGGACCCCCTTATCAAATTTTCTAGCCAAAAATCATTCAGGCTAATAGATATTCATTAGATCCGGTAAGATCAAGTGGTTTAAACGTTAGATTTCACATCGTTTCAGAGATATTCCACATCAAAATAGAAATATTAGGTGGTACATATGGACGGGTTAGCCCCCCCTTATCAAATTTTCTGGATAAAAATCATTCAGGATAATAGATATTCGTTAGATCCGGTAAGATCAAGTGGTTTTAACGTTAGATCTCACATCATTTCAGAGATATTCCACATCAAAATAGAGATATGAGGTGGTACATATGGACGGGTTAGCCCCCCCACATGCAATTTTCTGGCCGAAAATCATTCAGGCTAATAGATATTCGTTAGATCCAGAAGATCAAGTGGTTTTAACGTTAGATCTCACATCATTTCAGAGATATTCCACATCAAAAAAGAGATATTAGGTGGTACTTATGGACGGGTTAGCCCCCCTTATCAAATTTTCTGGCCAAAAATTATTCAGGCTAATAGATATTCATTAGATCCGGTAAGATCAAGTGGTTTTAACGTTAGATCTCACATAATTAGAGACTTATTAAGTGATTAATGATCTGGCAAAGCCTGTCAAACCAGCTGGAGGGCCCAGAAAACCCAGAGAGTCCATTCAGGAACAATGGACTCCGAAGTGTGAAGAGGTTTTAGGCAAGCCTAACAACTGCTCCAGTCGTGGCCTATGCAGATCCAACCAAGCCATACGAGCTACACTTTGACGCCAGTCGAGATGGGTTAGGTGGGGTGCTATATCAAGAGGATGAAAGCCATCTACGGCCTGTTGCCTATGTTAGTTTGAACTTGGCCCCTGCCGAGAAGAACTATCCCATGCACAAGCTTGAGTTCCTGGCCTTGAAGTGGGCGGTGGTGGATAAGCTGAAGGATTACCTCTATGGAGCGGAGTTCGTGATCAAGACCGTCAACAATGCTCTCACCTACATCCTCACTACCACCAAGTTGGACGCCACGGGTCACAGATGGTTGGCTGCTCTATCAGGGTTTATTTTCAGCCTGAAGTATCGACCGTGGTCGGGAAACAAGACGTGGATGCTTTGTCAAGAAGGCCCCATTGTTCCAGAGACCCTCCAGAAGAATAGGCCGAGCTGACACCACAAGGGTACGAGCGTTATGTCAAGGAGCAGAACATCAACCTGGAGTAGAATCCAGGCCTTAAGAGGTTGGAGTGTCAGCCGCTGGTATCCCCAGATGTTATTGCAATGTCGCCCTAGTCGTGGGTGAAGGTCTGCCCAAGCTGTCAAAGACCTGCAGAGGGACCAGTTGGAGGACCCTCCCTGTAGCTTGACATTGAAGGCCTTGGAGAGCCAACGCCCTGACTTGCTCCTCACTGATTCCCCGAAGGAGACCCATCTGCTGCACAGAGAGTGGGATCTGTTTCAGGTGCACAGAGGGTTGGTCTACCGAAGGGGCCCCTGTGACGATTCTGAAGAAAAATGGCAGCTATTCCTACCTGAAAAACATACGGAGACAATATTAACTGCCCTACACGACAACCATGGCCACCTAGGGCCCAAGAGGACTTTTCACCTGGTGAGGGACCGGTTCTACTGGCCCTGCATGCAGGCTGAAGTTGAGGACTATTGCCATTTGCCACTCCTGCATCAGATGTATCCAAAGGAAGACTTTGCCTCACCGAGCTGCTCCAATGGACCATCTTCAGAGTTAGGGACCCATGGAGCTGGTGTGCATTGACATTCTGTGCTTGGAGCCTGATCTGAGCGGGCAGGGAAATATGCTGGTAGTGACCGACTATTTCTCGGTATGCCCAGGCATTTTCCACGAGGGACCAACAAGCATCCATGGTGGCCAAGATCTTCGCAGAGAAATTCTTTGTGTACTATGGTCTGTCCCAACGCATCCACTCTGATCAAGGGAGAGATTTCAAGAGTAGTCTCATCAAGAGACTTTTTGACCTGTTGGGCATCAGGAAGTCTAAAACCACCCCGTATCATCCTCAAGGAGATCCTCAACCAGAGAGATTCAACCAAACCCTCCTGGATATGCTTGGAACTCTAAATTCAGAACAAAAGCAGCATTGGAGCAAGCATATAGTGGCTTTTGTGCATGCTTATAATAGCACCACCAATGATGCCACAGGTTACTCTCCCTATAGTTTGATGTTCGGACCGTAGGCCCAGCTGCCAGTAGACTTGGCATTCGGCACATCCCTCGACCATACCTCAGCAACTTCCCACACAGGGTATGTGGATCGCCTGCAGAGACGTCTGAAAACCACCTATGATAAGGCTCAAGCTGACTCATATGCCCGAGGACAGAGAAACAAAATAAACTTTGATCTCAGGGTACGAGTTCAGGACCTACAGCCGGATGACAAGGTACTGCTGACCTGGGTGTCCCTGGAAAGCACAAGTTGGCTAACCGCTGAAAGTCACAGCCCTATGTCGTTTGCAAGCATCTGCCAGGACACCCAGTATATAAAAAACGGCCAGAGGGAAGCACAGGCCCGCTGAAGACTTGGCATCACAATCATCTGTTGCCTCTGTCAAAAGCAGTTCATGTGCCACCACAGCCAAATTTACAGTCCACACCCCCACACCCACGGCCCCTCAAAGATCCCGGCCAGTGACTAGATCTCATTCTGTACCCCTTGCTGAAGATGAAAACAGTGAGGATGAAGAGAAAGATTGTCTGTGGCCATCTCAAATGCCAGGGCCTGCCACCCCCCCTTTCTTCTCCTCCCAAGGTGACTGAGGTGACTCTCAGGCCAGAGGCTCCTGAGTTTGTACCTCAAAGTCCACCTTTTGAAGAGTTGGAAGAACCTTAATCTTCCCTGCTGACAACAGACCCCTAAGACTTTCCATATTTCATTGAGGAAGCTGCAGCTGATATGCAGGAAGAAGAAGAGACCAGTGTGCCTGTAACCCCAGAACCTAAAGAACAGCGAGAGGGAAGGGTTATTCACCCACCCAAAAGACTAACATATGATACTTTGGGTGAAAGCTCTGAGGAGGTCGTGCTCGTTGCAAAAAGGACTCTTGAAGTAACTGATCCTTCCACCGCAGATTTGGTGGTGGACAATCCCAACTCACTGTCAGGGCTGGGCTCAGCCCTTCCTTCTCTAAGATGGCCGCTCAGCTGGCGGCTAATTGCCAGCTCCTATCTCTCCACAGTTACTCAGCTGTTGATGATATCCTGCTCGTCAGTCCTGCCTACTTAAGCCGTCCAGTCCAGAGGATTTCTGCCTTCGCCTTGCTCAACATCACAGAAAAAATCTCCTGCAATCCTGTTCAAGACTTGCTTTGCTGACATCCCTTCTGGCTCCAGATTCTGCTTGCTGATCCACTACATTGATCCCTGACTTCTGGCTTGGCTGACTATCCGTTCCGGTTACTGAACTTTGGCTATGTTTTGACTACGTTTGTTCTTTTTACTTTTATTATTAAACAAGTGTGATTTAACTGTACTTCTGTCTTGGCCTGATTTTTTTGGTTTCTGACACTCACCCCATTGGCATATCTAGCTGGGCCATTCCAGTTAAGGTGGCCTGTAGGCAGGAAGACCTCCCCTCCTATGCTCTTTGATGGGATGTTCCTCTGCCAGGGTTTAATGCAGATGTAAATTGTATGGGTTCCTGTGCACACTAACCTGTTTTTTTTCCGTGTGTATATCAAAAGCATGTAACAGGTCATAGACTTTATCTCCTTTAGCGGACCAAAGGTTCTTTGGTGGGGGGAGTGTGTAGCGGGGCTACTCTATCACCCGTGGTCCCGCACCTCCCACCATTCCTGCCAGCGACCGCCGGACTGAATAGACACTGGCACAGGCACTTACTGAGGGAGAGCACTCCTGTCAGTCCCTGTGGGGGATTTCTCCCCCGCCCTCTCCTCTTCCTGTGTCCCTATTGGCAGGGAGAGGGAGCCAATCAAGCAGCAGCAGAGGACCACAGGACTTGAAGTCTCATCACAATACAGCCCCATTGATTTCTACAGGGGGTGGAACTACCAAGCCCAGCCTGCTTTGCAAGAAGGGAGGGCTAGCTAAAGACTTAAGCTTGTTGGTCTGAGGAGAGATCACCATGAGGCAGGGAGGTGAACGGAGGTGTGAGGAGAGACTACAGGCACCCGCTGAAGAACCATCCAAAGAAGGTTCCAGAGACCATCCAGAGACGGTTGAAGATGGATGTACCTTCTGTACCACCTAATATCTCTATTTTTATAAGGAATATCTCTGAAATTATGTGAGATCTAAAGTTAAAACCACTTGATCTTATCGGATCTAACAAATATCTATTAGCCCAAATGATTTTTGGCCAGAAAATTTGATAAGGGGGGACCAATCCGTCCTTATGTGCCACCTAATATCTCTATTTTTATCAGAAATATCTCTGAAATGTGAGATCTAATGTTAAAACCACTTGATCTTACCGGATCTAACAAAATATCTATTAGCCTGGCTGCAGCTATGGAGGCGGAGGTCCTATGGCGGATGCAGCAAGTGCTGACTGACCTTGATGAACCTGTTTCTGCATTGGATGATCTTGGATGGAGGAATGTGCCTGTCCAGCAGAATGCCAGAGAATCGGCAGTGGAAAATCTAAAGATTGCCGTCCCCAAACCTGAAGTGCTGACAACAGGGCAGAGCACTGCTAACCTCTTCCCAGCACTGATAGCATCTTCTGGGTTCCACGGAGAGGAGATGGTGAACCTTTATCCCCAGACACCAGTTGCAGAGACAGGGGATTTGATAGACTTTTCTGCTGAGGAAGAACAACCTGGTGAGCCTCCCGCAGAAGAAGAGCTGTTATTAGGGCCAAATTTCACTGTGCCCTGCCCAGCACTGATAGCATCTTCTGGGTTCCACGGAGAGGAGATGGTGAACCTTTATCCCCAGACACCAGTTGCAGAGACAGGGGATTTGATAGACTTTTCTGCTGAGGAAGAACAACCTGGTGAGCCTCCAGCAGAAGAGGAGCTGTTATTAGGGCCAAACTTCACTGTGCTCTGCCCAGCACCAACAGAAGTATCTTTGAAGTTACGAGGAACTTCCCCAGCTGAAGCAACCGGACAGAGGGTCCAAGACCTCTGCCCCACACCTGTGGCAGTTTCGGAGGCTCAGGGTGAGAAGGTGGCAATCACTTCCCAGCAGCAGATACAGGGGGAGAAGGGAGAGGAGGTGTGTGTTGTCCCTCCCCAACAGTTAGCCGGAGCAGATGGTGTGGGGTTTCCAGCAGAAGAGCTGGCAACAGGGCCGAGTACTACTGGCCTCTGCCCTCAACTAACAGAGGATGGATTTCCTGTGAAGGTGGATGGGACTTCAGTCTCCACCTGTATACCCCAGGGATGCTGGGCAGTCGGCCCAGATCCCCAACAGCATGACGGAGTGAGCCCAGACACCCTGTCTTCTCTCCAGCGGCAGAAAGGACTCCAGGGAGAAGGGCCAGTCCAGGCCTCTCCCCAGCGGCAGATATGTTCTCTGAGAGAGGCAGAGGTTGGCTGGGTGAGTAATGCTTTGTTTGGAACAATTTGTTTGGGGTACTGTGTGGGTACAGGCATTGGAGGACTGGAACTACTGACTAACTTCGGAGTCAACCCGTCTGGGGTCTCCTCCTGTGGTAGTCTCCTGCCGAAAGGGGAGAAATGTGACAGACCTAGCCGGGAGAGAAACTTTTGGAGGGGACTGTATGCTAGCCTCTTGCCGATCGATCGTGGGCCCTGGCATTTGGGGGAACGGTGCTCTTTGTGAGCTGTATGCCTGGGGACCCTTGAGGTGGTATAACTGTGGATTCGGGTCCTGGTCCCCCAGGACACACAGATTCTGGGGACCCTGGATTTGCCATATTGGAATAGTGACTGATTCATACTGTTGGGACTCCTACTTTTAAATGCTAATGTCATCAATTCCAGCTACCTGTCTGTTGTCTGCTAAAATGTGTATTGTAAATAAGTCTCTAGTATGGGATCTAAGAGTCATTAGATCCCCATTGTTGTTTGTGTTTAATTAACTCTGCTATTGTGATAATGTTGATTGGGGGTTCTAAGCTACAAGACGGCCAGTCTGGCCTAATGGTCATGTCTGAGTCATCTAGGCTGTCTAAATGGATTAGTTAATTAGCCCATGTTAATTAGGTTAATTAGGTTACAGGTGTATTGTTAGAGTAATATGAGCCGGAGGTATGCACCTCCACTGTTAGTGTATAAAAGAGATTCCTGTTTGAACTTACATACAGCCTGCCTGGTGTTTGTTCTGAGCTATCACAACTGGGTTAGAACGGCACATAGCTGAAGTTCTAATCCCGGAGCATTGGATGACCGAACCATCAGACATTGCAATCTGATTCAATAGCTGCAGTGGAGTGTCGGGAGAGTGGAATCGAGCGAGCAAGGGGCTCGTTACAGCCTGAATGATTTTTGGCCAGAAAATTTGATAAGGGGGGGCAGCCCCCCTCATTAATCACTTAATAAGTCTCTAATTATGTGAGATCTAACGTTAAAACCACTTGATCTTACCGGATCTAACGAATATCTATTAGCCTGAATGATTTTTAGCCAGAAAATTTGATAAGGGGGGCTAACCCGTCCATATGTACCACCTAATATCTCTATTTTGATGTGGAATATCTCTGAAATGATGTGAGATCTAACGTTAAAACCACTTGATCTTACCGGATCTAATGAATATCTATTAGCCTGAATGTTTTTTGGTCAGAAAATTGCATGTGGGGGGGGATAACCCGTCCATATGTACCACCTAATATCTCTATTTTGATGTGGAATATCTCTGAATTGATGTGAGATCTAACGTTAAAACCACTTGATCTTACCGGATCTAATGAATATCTATTAACCTATCCTATCTACTAGCCTATTATGATTTTTGACCAGAAAATTTGATAAGGGGGGGCTAACCCATCCATATATATCACTTAATATCTCTATTTTGATGTGGAATATCTCTGAAATGATGTGAGATCTAACATTAAAACCACTTGATCTTACCGGATCTAACAAATATCTATTAGACTGAATGATTTTTGGCCAGAAAATTTGATAAGGGGGGCCAGCCCCCCCTCATTATTCACTTAATAAGTCTCTAATTAT
This sequence comes from Lithobates septentrionalis, assembly GCA_037952835.1. Taxonomy (NCBI): domain Eukaryota; kingdom Metazoa; phylum Chordata; class Amphibia; order Anura; family Ranidae; genus Lithobates; species Lithobates septentrionalis. The sequence continues at coordinate 6,289,510 of JBBDGP010000664.1, forward strand.
GTGAGATCTAACGTTAAAACCACTTGATCTTTCTGGATCTAACAAATAGCTTCCAAAATAGCTAACTGTTTGGTCAATTTTTTGATAAGGGGGGACTGATGACGTGTTAGCCCCCCCAGCAAATAACTGTTAATATTGCTTTTTCTGTGTGAGATCTAACGCAAACAACGGTTGATCTAACCTGATCTAACAAAGATCTAACAAACTGCATAAGATTTTTTCAAAAATTTTGATATGGGAGGGCTATCCCGGCAGAGGTATTTTAAGCTGTTCTTCTCAGCCCATAAATTGCTACAGTGGGAGAAGGGCTGTTACCAAAAACATGTACTTTTATTTGGTATTCTAGGACTTCATCATTGACATAGTTCTTGCGATACCATCCGAAACTGAGGACATTTCTGTATGCTTCTGGAACAATGAAACAGTGGAGCATTCGCTGAGGCTGGGTTCACACGATTGCAAATTGCATCCAATTGGCAATAGCCGGAGATTTTGACCGGCTCTTTTGGTCCCCAAAATTTGGGCTGAAATCGTATCAGAAACAGTGAACCAGCACGCACCGGACCCCTGCTGTGAGCCTCATGCGGCTCATATGAGAGCCGAGCCTGAGCGTTGGCCATAACAGTAACTGGTTCTGGTCTGTCTAAAGGGTCATTGTTCAGATAAGGCCCAGTGAGAAGAACATCATTGAGAGAAACACCTTCATATGCAGGTGAAGGAGTGCTGCTCAAGGCAGATCCACAACAATACATCTCACACACACTCTTCAGCATGTACAGGCCCAGTTCACACACCTGTGGCATAAACAAGAGTCCAGAAAGCTACACTAAATTCTGTGTCCCATCTTTAGTGAAGCAACAGTGTCACAGCATAAAAGCACGATGTAAGCACAGTGGGGGGGAGTTGTCGATGTAAACAGCTTTGAGTCTTTTGATACATTCAGCAGATTGGGGACCTAGCCACCTGTTAAGCAGATCCAGTTCTTCTGTAGTTGCAATATCTAGTTCACTAATTGTGGCTTTAAAGATGGATTTCCGGCCTCTGTAGTTTTCAGGATCGTCATTGACTTTACTGAGACGTGTCTTGGTAAACTCTTTAGGGAACTGTGATATGTCTTTGTTTTCAGACTTTGGAAGCACAGCTGCATGTCAAACAAAGTCCGTTACATTGACTGGTGTGCTGAGATTGAGCGACTTTGGGGGTAATTGTAATGTAAAACACATTCATAGCTGACACTAGCTTCGAGTTGAATTCCATCTTGGGTTGCAGCTGTGGAGCTGTGTACTGGGTAGGAGGTAGACATTTGAGGTTTATTTCATTCCGAATCGCAATTTAGACACATTTTTCATTATTCGGAAATTTGGATGTATTTGAATTTCCAATTACAATAGTAACGAATTTAAACAAATCCGAAATAACTAAACGAAATTCAGATGAAATTAGAATTCAAAACTAATTTGAAAATAAATTTTAATTCAAAATCGAATTTGAAAAAAAGAATAGAAAATAAAGGAATAGGATAGAATAGAATAGAGTAAAACAGAACCGACTAGAATAGAAAATAAAATAGAATCAAATTTATTTTTTTTAACAAAAAAGTTTATTTAGGTTTTCCAAAACAAACAAATTATAGCGGATTAGACATAGATACAGACATGTTACAATGTTTTCTTACATTCCTTAACAAATGTAGGTTTAACAGCAAAAGCAGCAATATGTTAACAGGAACATTGCGTCAGAGGGAATATTACAAGCACACTCAACAAGGCGCCTATCTAGGGTGGAGGTATGAGGGGTCTCATTGATTGCCTTTAGTCCATACACTTTAATCTCACATTCTCAAAGAGAGATACAGGAATTTGTTGGCGGGGGAGGATTTATATCGGGTACAGTGGGTAGTGGCCCATAGGCCTCAGTCAATAGTTAGATGTTTTGCCTTCACCCATGCTGCCCAAATCTTCCCAAATTTTTTAGGGCAGTTTCTTCCCATGTATGTCATTTTATACAATGGCAATGCCCTATTTACCAAGGACTGTCAGAGCTGTCTGGTGTGTGGCTGAGATTGATTCCATTGCAATAGGATTGCCTTTCTAGCATATAATGTGGCGTAGAAGATAAATAGTTTCTTCCCCCATGAGACCTCAAGGAAGTCGCATATACCTAGAAGAAGAGGGATCGGGCTGTATGGGATCTTCATTTTCCCAATATAATTAATATCAGCAAGTACATTTTCCCAAAATTCCTTCACACCAGGGCAGGACCAGACCGTATGAAAGAAATCAGCGTTATGCGAGCCACACCTAGCGCATCTCGCCGATCTATCAGGGTAGATTTTCGCTAAGCGTGTTGGAGAGTAATATGCACGATGGAGAAACTTCAGTTGCATGAACCTATCCCTAGCCTAGATTGTAAGGGGTAAATATTGCTGAATTCCCTCCTCCCAGTCTTCATCCGTCAACTCCGGAACATCCCTCCGCCATAACTCGTACAACTAGGATACTTTAGATGTGTCGTGGGACGCAAACATATTATACAGTGTGGACAGCGTCTTCCCCTTATCCGGGGATTTAAGTGTATTCTCTACAGGTGACCCCTCCAGATTCAGCGGGCCAAGGAACTGGGACCGGAATGCATGGCGCAACTGAAGGAATCTAAAAAACATGGGATTCGGGGGATCTTTATCTCTTTTTAAGACATCAAAAGAAATTATTTGGCCCTGTGATACTATATCCCCCAAAGTTGTGACCCCATGTCTAGCCCACATGACCGGATCGGGGATAAAAACGAAAGTGAGGCAGACAAGGGTTGCCCCATAAGGGAGTCGCTGGGAACCAGTCATTGGGTCCCATGAGCTGTTTTTGAACCGTATCCCAAACCTTAACCTCCCTGGCGGTATGATTATTTCGGATTTTAGGTGCTGAAAGCGGTACAATTATTTTGCATGGAAATTTGGCGTTTTATATTGTAGTTCTGTAATTCTTAACAATAACACACTTAAATCTGTCCAAACAAGAGTCTAGTAGATAATGGTATGATAAAGTTTGAAACACAAAAACATAAATTATAATATAATAAATAAAAATAAATAATTAAAAAAAATAAAAATAAATAGTAATAAAATAAATTTCCCCACGATTCACTATCGCTCAATTCTGCAAGTGTTCTAATTTACTATCGCTGTTTTCTAGTTGGTCTAAAGCCACTTTTGACGTAAAGGGACACTTTTTGGTTGCTATGGACAATCTCCAGTTTCCAGGCAGAAAGAACAGTATATATAATATAAAACTGCATGCAGGACATGGGCCAAAGCACTGGGGACAAAAGGGATGTGAAATGATTTCATACAGTACTGTAATCTGTAAGATTACAGTACTGTATATGTTATGATTTTTACTTTTTTTTAATTTGCCGCCAAGCTCCGCCCCCATGCGTCGCGACGCTCGCAGGGAATGGAGCCTGGCACAGAGAGGCTTTGGGCAGAGGACAGAGCCCACGGACACTGCGGGGGACATCGCAGGATCCCGGGGACAAGGCAAGTAAAGTCACACCAGGATCCTGCGATGTAATCCAGAGTGTGGCTCGGGGTTACCGCTAATGGTCCTGAATTTTAACCCCGAGCCACACTCGGAAAAACCGCCAGGGAGGTTAAGGGTCGTTTTCATGGGAAGAGTCACATGGAGATTGGATCTGGGGCCTCTATAAACCAAATTCCCCAGCTCCGCATATGAACCAACCAATGCAGCCTCTGTAGTGGAAGCGGGATTGGTCGGATCCTCTGAGAACCACCATTTAACAGTTACTAGGATCGCCGCCCAATAATATTTCAGGAAACAGGGCAAGGCTAGTCCCAGAATAGAATCAAATATAATAAAAATTAAAGGAATAGAATAGAAAAGAATAGAAAAGTATAACAAATAATAGAATAGAAAATAAGGGAATAGAATAGAAAATAAAAGAATAGAATAGAAAGAAATAGAAAAGAATAGAAATAAAAGATTAGAAAATAAAAGAATAGAATAAAATAGAATGGGAATTAAATGGAAATAATAGAAAATTATAGAATAGATTAGAATAGAAAAGAATAGAAAATAAAATAGAATAGAATTTAAAAAACCAATAGAATAGAACAAAATAGAAAAAATATAACCGTCTTCCAAAATTTGAATTTCGAATAGTATGAATTCGAATTTTAATAGAATAGAAATATAATAGAAAATAAGAGAATTGAAAAGAATAGAATACCAAAGAAAATAATAGAATAGAATAAAATAGAATGGAAATTAAAGAAATATAATAGAAAAGAATAGAATAGATTAGAATAAAAAAGAATAGAAAATAAAATAGAATAGAATAGAAAAAAAATAGAATAGAATAAAATAGAAAGAATATAACCGTCTTCCAAAAAATCAAATTTCGAATAGAATGAATTTGGATTTTAATAGAACAGTTTATAATAGAATAGAAAAGAATAGAATAGAAAATAAAAGAAGAGAATTGAGAAAAATAGAATAGAATAAAACCGTCTTCAGAAATTCTAATTTCGTATAGAATAAATTTGAATTCAAATAGAATAGAAAAGAAATAGAATAGAAAATAAGAGAATAGAAAACAAAAGAATAGAATAGAAAAGAATAGAAGTAAAAGAATAGAAAATAAAAGAATAGAATAAATTAGAATGGGAATTAAAGGCATATAATAGAAAAGAATACAACATATTAGAATAAAAAAATAGAAAAGAAATAGAATAGAAAATAAGAGAATACAAAATAATAGAAAAAACAATAGGCTAGAATAGAATAGAATAAAATAGAAAGAATATAAAGGTCTTCCAAAATTTGAATTTCGAATAGTATGAATTCGAATTTTAATAGAATAGAAATAGAATAGAATATAAGAGAATTGAAAAGAATAGAATAGCAAAGAAAAGAACAGAATAGAATAAAATAGAATGGGAATTAAAGAAATATAATAGAAAAGAATAGAATAGATTAGAATAAAAAAGAATAGAAAATAAAATAGAATAGAATAGAAAAAATAGAATAGAATAAAACCGTCTTCAGAAATTCTAATTTCGTATAGAATAAAATTGAATTCAAATAGAATAGAAAAGAAATAGAATAGAAAATAAGAGAATAGAAAACAAAAGAATAGAATAGAAAAGAATAGAAGTAAAAGAATAGAAAATAAAAGAATAGAATAAATTAGAATGGGAATTAAAGGCATATAATAGAAAAGAATACAATATATTAGAATAAAAAAATAGAATAGAAAATAAGAGAATACAAAACAATAGAAAAAAAAACAATAGACTAGAATAGAATAGAATAAAATAGAAAGAATATAACCGTCTTTGAATTTCGAATAGAAAATAAGAGAATAGAAGAGAATTGAGTAGAAAAAAAAACAATAGAATAGCATGAAATAGAAAGAATATAACCGTGTTCAAAAATTACAATTTTGAATAGAATATATCTGAATTTGAATGTCAATTCAAATTTGCATGCTGATTTGGAACCGGATTCAAAAACGAATAAACAAAAAGAAACAAATTCCAAAAACAAATTTAACAAATCTAACGAAAAAAAAAATCGTTTTGCACATGTCTAGTAGGAGGTTATTGACTTGCTTCATGGTAAGATGAATTGTCTATTTTCTGAATACCGGTGTCTACAGTTTGCTGCAGTGCAAAAGCCTGGCGTGCTGAGGGATGAATAGGCAGACTGCCCTGAGAGGTGGTAGGTGCAGTATACTGACCTTTGGTGAGGGATATAGCTGTTGTGGCTAAGAGCTGCAGTGTTGGGAGAGAGTGTGAGGAATATGATCCATACAATGCAACCAAATATCTGCTGCTGTTACCTCCTTTACTGTCCCAAGTAGCTTGCTCTAAAAAAACCTTTAATAAAGGGTATAATGGTTCAGTGAAAAGAGTAAAGTATTGCTACAAGAACTCCCCTTTCTTGGAGACGAAACAGAATGAACCCGTTTAGTAGACAGTATTGCAATTTTATGTAATATAGAGGATTTATCTCCAGGTTTATTATCTGAAAAAGTTATCTCTCTGGCATAGGCATAGCTGGGACCTTTACTGATTTGGTTGAGTCCAAGCCACTTAAACTCAGCCAGGAAAACAAATAGAAATAGTTATTTTCGGACCCAGTGGTCATCATCTCCAGTTCCATAGAATCCACCAGGCACTCTTACCCACTGTGCTCCTACGGTCACTGTCCTCAACTCCAGTGACCCAGGAACCAGGGCTGAATGAGAGGTCTCCCTTTGCACGTCAGGCTCACATACGAGGTACGTGTCAGTATCAGACAGCCATGCCTGAGCCTGCAAGAGGGACCTCCGCTACTGATGAAATCTGCCAATTGCTCTCTGTCCTCACTCAAGAGGTGAAATCCCTCCAGGACAGCTATGAACACCTTGAGAGACAAGTGCAGTCCCGGACGATTATTACAAACCTTCCTTCCAGCGGGTTGACTTCAGAGGCTTCCTCCGCACTCCCTGTAATGATATCTCCAGAACCTAGGGTCCCAATTCCGGAGAAGTTTTCCGGGGATCGAAGCAAGTTTCGGACTTTCCGCAATGCATGTGAGCTGTACTTTTCCTTACTACCCTTAACCTTTTCGCAGGAAAACACCAAGGTGGGGTTTGTTGTCTCACTTCTGCTAGGAGAACCACAAGCCTGAGCTCATCACCTGCTGGAAGAACACCATGTTTCTCTGGACTCTTTGTCATCCTTCTTCGACGCAATGTCACATATGATGACCCCCAACGAACTTTCATTTCCGGAGCTGCTCTTAGTATGCTCCAGCAAGGCCGCAGAGTGGTCAAAGACTATATAACAGACTTTAGGCGCTGGAGCGCAGATACCCAGTGGAATGCAGCTTTACAGCACCAGTTTCGCCTAGGCTTGTCAGAAGAATTAAAGGATGAATTGGCTCGGGTCGGTGTACCAAATTCTCTGGAGTCCTTGATTAGCCTAACTATTCAGATAGACTGTCGTCTTCGGGAACGCAGGATGGAGAGGGTGACCCAGCAGACTCAACCAACTTGGAAGTTACCCCAAGTGCCTACAACCTCTCGTCCTGTTCCCTTCAGACTGGTCCCAGTTGATCCTGCACCAACCACCTAACACCGGACTTCATAAATCTGGGCAGGTCGGACTAATGAGACCCGCATTGTCTGCCGAGGAACGTCTACGTCGGCAACAGCTTAACCTTTGTCTGTACTGCGGGGGAACTGGCCATTATGTACATTCATGTCCTGCCAAGTGTTGTAGATCTTCACCCATCCCATCTCACAGTCACCCGGCTCCCTCTACTCACCTTGCTCCCTCTACTCACCTGGCTATTCCCATCACCCTTCAATTTTCCTGTGTCTGTTACTGCAATAATAGACCCTGGTGCATGCAGTTGTTTTATTGATTTGAACTTTGCCAACCAACAACGCATTCCACTCCAGCACAGGGCTCAAGGACTTTCAGTTTTGACTCAGGAGACTCTCCCACTGCCTGTAGTTACTGTCTCGAACCACAAGGAACTGCTTAAGTTTGATGCAATTGCTTCCCCTCTGTTTCCGGTCATCTTGGGTCTACCGTGGCTTCAGGCCCACAACCCGCAAATTGACTGGGGCTCCGGAGAAATCAAGTTTCAGTCCCTCTACTGTCAAGGACACCGTCTGCCCTTACCTCTCAAGATACCTGGCCCTTTGCTGTGCCTGGAAGCTGACTCAGAATTAAGCTCAGAGGCACCTGAACAGTACCAAAAGTTCTTAGACGTTTTTAGTAAACGAGGGGCAGAGACACTTCCTCCTCATCGTTCCTACAATTGACCGATTCAGTTGCTGCCCGGAGCTGAAATCCCCTTCGGGCGGATTTTCCCTCTGTCTGAGCAGGAGTTGGAGGTTTTAAAGGAATATGTTGATGAAAACCATAAGAGGGAATTCATCCGGCCATCCACCTCTCCGGCTGGGGCAGGGATCTTTTTTGTGGAGAAGAAGGACCACTCATTGCGTCCTTGTGTGAACTACCGGGAGCTGAACAAGGTCACGGTCAAGAACCGGTATCCCTTACCCCTAGTGCCTGAGCTTTTTCAGAGACTAAGAACTACTGTTGTGTTCACCAAACTCGATCTTCGTGGGGCCTACAATTTGGTTCGCATTCGTGCAGGGGACAAGTGTAAAACGGCCTTCCGTACCAGGTTGGGCCACTACGAATACCTAGTGATGCCCTTCTGCCTGTGTAATGCTCCTGCTACCTTCCAGCACCTGATAAATGATATCTCCAGAAACTATCTGAATATCTTCGTCATAGCCTACTTAGACGATATCCTGATCTTTTCCTCATCCTTGGATCAGCACCGGAAACACGTCAAGATGGTACTCTGCCGATTCCCTCAGCATGGGCTATATGCCAAACCAGAAAGGTGCAAGTTCTAACGGCAGAGTATCCAATTCCTGGGCCTGGTAATTTCCACAGAAGGGTTCAAGATGGACCCACAAAAGGTCACAGCTGTCCTGGACTGGCCTGCACCCTAAGACAAGAAGGGGGTGCAATGTTTTGTTGGCTTCGCCAATTTTTACAGAAGGTTTATTAAATGATTTTCTGCAATTATCTCCACAATCACCCAGCTAACAAGACAAAACGTCCGATTCCAGTGGAATCCCAAGGCTCAAGCTGCCTTTTCTACCCTAAAGGGACTTTTTACCTCTGCCCCCATCTTGAGCCATCCAGATCCCTCTCTTCCTTACCTACTCGAGGTTGATGCCTCAGAAACAGCTGTGGCGGCAGTTATTTCTCAGCCCAAGCACTCAAGGATCTCATGCACCCCATAGCTTTCTGCTCCCGGAAGCTTTCGCCTGCCGAGAAGAATGATGATGTAGGTGACTGTGAACTTCTGGCCATTAAAGCCGCGCTCGAATAATGGCGATACCTGCTAGAGGGAGCTGCACATCCCATACTTATCTACATGGATCATAAAAATCTGGAATATTTACAAACTGCCAAACGTTTGAAGCCGCGCCAAGTACGGTGGGCGTTATTGTTTTCCAGATTTTCATTTCACATCACCTACCGGCCAGGATCAAAGAACATCAAGCCTGATGCTCTCTCTCGGATGTTTGATGACCCCAAGGAAAGTTCAGTCCCGGACACCATTTTATCTGAGGGCAACTTTCTGCTTTTCCAGACAGACCTGATGTCCGGTCTAAAACAAGCCTCAGAGGGGGTGTCCAGTCCACCAGGATCAACCTTGATACCCAAGGATGGGATACTTTGGAAGGACAGCAAAATCTTTGTGCCAGAAAGGTGCCAGACAGAAGTACTGAGCCTGTGTCACGACCACCCACTGGCCGGACATTTTGGGGTTCACAAGACTCTTGAACTAATCCAGCGCATGTTTTGGTGGCCGAAGCTTGAGAAAGATTGTAAGGACTATGTCAAGTCATGTGTCATCTGTACCCAAAGCAAGTCTGCCAGGACCAAGTCCTGAGGTCTTCTCAGACCACTACCAATTCCTGACAAACCCTGGAGCATGATTGCCATGGACTTTGTAGTGGAACTATCCCTTCTGAAGGACATACAGCTATCTTTGTAGTGTTTGACCGTTTGTCCAAAATGGCCCACTTCATACCCCTAAAGAATACGCCGTCTGCTTTGGAAACCGCTCAGGTGTTCGTCAGGGAGATTGTAAGGCTGCATGGGGTACCAACCAACATTGTATCTGACAGGGGAGTCCAGTTCACCTCCCGCTTCTGGAGATCACTATGCAAAATCCTGAAAATGTAACTTTCCATGTCATCTGCTTTCCATCCCCAGACTAATGGACAAACTGAGAGGACGAACCAAACCCTGGAACAGTACATCCGTTGTTTTACCTTGTTTGTCCAAGACGATTGGGTAGCACGTTTGCCTCTAGCGGAATTTGCTTTCAACAATGCCAGCCATTCAGCCACAGGTCAGTCACCATTTTTTGCAAACTATGGGTTCCATCCTGTCTTCCTGCCTAACATTATCCCGGAATCTCCAGTTCCAGCAGTACAAAGCACTGTCAAGTTCCTGGGTCGCAACAACAAGTTGTTGCAAGAAGCTATGGCCAAAGCGCAGGCAACCAACAAGAGGCTTTATGACAAGAAGGGAAGAGGTGAATTACGTCTCCAACCAGGTGATCAGGTGTGGTTATCTACTACCAACCTCAAGATGGCTTGCCCTTCAAAGAAGCTGGCACCCAGATTCATTGGCCCTTTCCCAGTTAAAAGGAAATTGAATGAGGTCTCCTATGAACTTACCTTGCCTGAGTCGCTCAAAGTGCACCCAGTGTTTCACGTGTAATTGCTTAAACCCAAAGTACCTGACCCCTTCCCGGACAGAGGATCGGGGCCACCCGAACCCATTATTATTAACAAGGACGAGGAATATGAGGTGGAGGCTGTCGTAGACTGCAGGAGGAGAGGTAACCATATTCAGTATTTAATCAAGTGGAAGGGGTATGGACCAGAGGAGAACTCATGGGAGCCTAAGCAAAATGTACAAGGCCAAGAACTGATCCAGGCCTTCTTCCGCAGACATCCTCAGAAAAGAGCTCTTTTGGGCACCCGGAGGTTGCCCTTAAGGGGGGGGGAATGTCATGGACATAATACTTCCAGACCTGCAACAGGGCTCAGGCGCATCCCCGCCAACAGGTCCCCAGTAGCGAACAGGCGTGCGCCAATGCGCATGTGCTTGCGCCGATCGCGGAGATCGTGTGCGCGCGCACAGTGACACGGCTTTGGCACCCAGTGGCCTTTAAGAGGGGCTCCCACCGTTCAGCTTTTGCTGTCTGATCTGCAGCTTTACCTGTGACCTGTTCCTGTAAACCTGCATCCGATCACCTTTTGACCTGGCTCCCTGACTACGCTGCTGTCTCCAATCCTGAACCTTGGTAAAGTAAAGGGAGAACAGGTGTGGGACTTTAACCAAGGCACATGGGAGCAAGGGTATGAGTTGGGTAAAATTTGTATTTTAATGATAAGAAAAGTTTAACAGAAGATCATACAGTACATCATTGAGCATAAAGGATGGTACATAAATAATTTCGCAAATACATACAGTACATAATTAGGCACATGGCTCTGCATATGTTGGCACTCGGCTCTAAAGTATTGGAAATTAGAAGGTATATTCAAACACTAAAGCATCAAAAATGGCAAATATAAACCAATGGGTACATATTGATAGGAACGTATCAAAAATGGCAGATAAAAACCAATGGATACATATTGATGGGAACGTTATATGCATATGGGTTATATGGTGTACACCTAGCGGTAGATAGAAGCTCTACGTCGTAACGTCGTTTCGGGGCCTTATAGCCACTCATCAGGAGCGATACCGAGGTGGTACCTATGGGTTGGGGAAATAGCGGTGATGAACAGTGAAAGAATGCAAAAAGAAAAATGTAAGATATGAATACCATGTTGTTGGTGGTAGTTCTGGACTCACAGTGGTGTCTGCGTGGAAGCGATGCGGCCCAGGGCGCCATGCCAACCGTAGATGCCCCGTCCCGAAGCTGAGGGGGCATGGTCCGACGGACAAGACCAACACAGCGAACCCCCCAGGTGGGGTCATGGTGTGAGAGCAGATGTGTGGGTAGGGGGGTGATCACTGGGTGAGAAAAATGGGCACTGGGTGTCTGTGTAAAAAAGACATATAAACACATAAAAATTGTGAAGTAAAAGAGTGAAAAGGAGAAAGGAGGAAGGAAGAAATATAGCGGAGAGCTAAGAACAGGGACATAGAGTGACGAAAACAGGAAAAGGAAGGTGGGACAAAGCAACATAGTGAGAGAGAAGGAGGGCACAGAGAGAGAGAGTGAGGGACAACATGGTGAAGGGAATGAGAGGGAGAGAAAAGGAGAGAGAAAGGGAAAGGGGGTGAAAAAAGTGCAGAAAAACATACCTGTGCAAGTGCAAGTAAGGGCATGGATGCCGACAGTGAAATGTGCAGTTGGATGGTGAAGGCTGGAAGGACAGGAGGAGGGGACCACAGCCTGGAGGGACGCTGCCGCGGTACATGCCACCAGAGAAGGCCCTCAACGTCAGGCACCAGCAGCCCAGAGAACCGGGGGGAGAGCCCCAGACCCCTGCGGCTGGATACAGAGACTGGCCAGCCGTGGGGCGACCCCCCGGACTCGTTTGGAGCTGGAGATTGGAAGCCCAGGCATCAGCTTATAAGGCGTCACGCTGGACGCCGAACAGCTGGTGCGGGAGGCGTGACGTCGACACGCAGTGGGGGAGACCCCGCCCAACTCCTCCCACGGAGGGAGGGGAAAGCCCCAGTGCGCGTCGCAGCTTCGGGGAGGGACAGAGCAGGCCGGCCGGGGCAGCCAGAGGACCCCACCGAGGACACGCATGCGCACCGCGAGCACATAGAGTTGAACTGTGGCGCCAGGAGGATCCTGGCGCCATATAAGTGATTAAAACTGAGACTGTAAAGGTGTAGGTACAGAATCTAGTCTGTCATAGTGGGGTAAATTGAGCAAAAAGAGGGAAGTATGCACTTGGGATAAGTAAAAGAATGGGGAAAGTTTGAGGTAGATGTGTATTGCCCACATGGCGCCCATGTGCCTCCATCCCTAATTGTGTGAAGAGAATAGAAGCAACCGGGTGGGACTTTGCATGAGGATACAGGGGCCGTTCGACGCCCCCTATTTCTTCCTTCCTCCTTTTCTCTCTTTTACTTCACAATTTTTATGTGTTTATATGTCTTTTTTACACAGACACCCAGTGCCCATTTTTCTTCTAATTTCCAATACTTTAGAGCCGAGTGCCAACATATGCAGAGCCATGTGCCTAATTATGTACTGTATGTATTTGCGAAACTATTTATGTACCATCCTTTATGCTCAATGATGTACTGTTGTTGATCTTCTGTTAAACTTTTCTTATCATTAAAATACAAATTTTACCCAACTCATACCCTTGCTCCCATGTGCCTTGGTTAAAGTCCCACACCTGTTCTCCCTTTACTTTACCATATAATTGGGATGGAGGAGGGGCGTCGAACGGCCCCTGTATCCTCATGCAAAGTCCCACCCGGTTGCTTCTATTCTCTTCACAATCCTGAACCTTGTCTTTCCTTGACCCTGATCCTGTTTACCTGCCTGCCTGATCTCCTGTTACCAGAACCAGCCTGAACTTGACCATTCCTTGCCTGCCGATTCTGTTGAACTGATCCGCTGTGTATTACCCGGCTTGTCTGACCTTGCTTCTGCCTGCTGTGCGCACTCACGTGCGCTTGTTGCTTCTTGGCGCATCTGCAGCCTGCTGACCTGCATCCAGCTTACCTGCACACTGCTGACCTGCATCCAGCTTACCTGCTGACCTGCATCCAGCTTACCTGCACCCTGCTGACCTGCATCCAGCTTGCCTGCACCCTGCTGACCTGCATCCAGCTTGCCTGCACCCTGCTGACCTGCATCCAGCTTACCTGCTTCCGGCACTCCTGCCGGTTCCGGTGCCTCACAGTGGTCATCATCTCCAGTTCCAGAGAATCCACCAGGCACTCTTACCCCACTGTGCTCCTACGGTCACTGTCCTCAACTCCAGTGACCCAGGAACCAGGGCTGTACGAGAGGTCTCCCTCTGCAGGTCAGGCTCACATACGAGGTACGTGTCACTGGGCCTACCCTCAAGGGCCTCCGACAGCCTCCTCAGCACTTCATCTCCAGCTTCCACCCGAACTCACACTGTCCTTGCTGGCCTGACCCTGAGTATTTATGAGGTCCCTCCCCCTGCCAGCTCATTTGGCCAGGGATTGGGGCCCTCCTCAATACCCCAGGCAGCTCCTCCCAACCTCCCTTCCACTCTTCTGAAAGTTTCTCCAAAGTTCTTGTAAGTAGGGAGAGGTAACAGAGATGCTGCCTGATGAGTCATCCAGCCTCTTTGAGTCACTCACCCTGACCCAGATTAAAAAAACCCTGGCTTGTCTGCTAGCCAAGCCTAAATTTACCTACACTACCCCCCCCCCCCCCCCCGAAAACAGGCCTGGGGAAAAATATAAAAAAAATACAAGGGCACCCCCTGACAGAATAAGGGGAGGGGAAAAGGGAGACAATTGGATTGGGCTGAGTACAAATAAATACATATCAAAAATATACAGGTTCTCTTTCAACAATATATATACATTACATGTAAACAGTATTTACACCCTGTCTACAGGTCCCTGCAGCTAACTCTACACAGTATAAACACACAGAATTTTGCTGGAGCACCTCCTCCTAGAGGAGAGCCCTCACAGCAGGCTGGAAATCTTGAATCCATCAGAGCAGGGTAAACAGCCATTCATAACGATACCTGCAAATAGAAAAAAAACAACATCCTATCACTAACGGTTACTATCTACTTCTGTACAGTCTGTCAGCAGAGGGTTATGAGCCTGCTGACAAAAATAAACAAACTTGCAGCAGAAAACCCCCCTTTTTTTTCAAGAGTAGGAGGAACCCCCCCCCCTTCTGCCTTCAGGCTTTTCAAAAAGATTGTGTCAATACACTAGGCCTCACCCAGAATTCTTCAGGTGGGAATGTGTCATCCGTCTGCTACTGCAGGGTTCAGGGTTCAAGCAAAAGCACAGGCAGCAAAACCTTTCCATCTTCATCAGAGAGGGTCCCCACACCCACTTTTCCTTCGAGCTGCTGTGCGATGACCAATCCGCAAACTCTGCATCCGAGGGCCCGAATTCTGCCTGCAGTCTGAGCAACCCTAAGTCTATGCACCCTCCACTACTCTCCCCACAGGCTCGACTGAAGATGCACTGTTAACAGGCGCAGCCGGCACATCAGGGATGTCTTCTGGCACCTGCTGGGCAGTACTCATAGGGCTGCAGGCCGTGGCAGACCTCCAACTTTCTTCCCCGATGTTGCTTGTCTTCACAGAGGAGTCACCAGACTCAGACTCAACCCCGAGCAGATGTTCCAAGGCCCACTCTGGCCTTCCGGGACTTCCGCGACTGTATAGTGCAAAGTCCTGACCACCGGTCTACAATTTAGTACAGTGGCTCCTGCTGGCTGGATGACAGCCTGATGAGCAGCTCGTCACAGTGCCCACACCAAATCCAGGCACTGACCACCGCACTTGGTATCTTCCAGCCGGGACACAACAGGCACAGTTGCATAGTCCCTTCAACCATACCAAGGGTGAATCCCCTGCGATGCTCCAACTAAACACCAGTGTCCACCAGTGTCCACTCCTGCAGATCAGGTAACCAAGTCAGCGCTGGGTACACACGTGCACCTTCTGCCATTATGCTCCTCTCTCCCTCACTGCTAGCAGAGCATGCTGGGTCTCTTCCAGGGCATAGCTTCACCCCCAAGCTTCCGGATTGGCTGGTGCCCTCAGCTCTGCTAAGCAGGCCTTTTCCCATGCGCTCCACTGTAATTCCTTACTAGCTGTACTGAAGTTTGCAGGAACAATGATGGTGATGATAACACTGGCCTTTGCAGAACTTGTCCGGACATGCCGCTCAACGCCGATTGCGCCCGAGCAACTGGGAGCAGGTGGCAGCAAGCATTTACTGAGGTTGCGTGTGCAACAGCAAACTCTGTAGCACATATCTCACTGCAGCTGGCAGGGTTAGGACAGTCCTTGGCATCCCTTTATGGGCAGCTGACAGACCCCCTTCCTGCAGGCACCTGCTGGCTTATCCTAATCACCATGGGCAACAGCAGATATTTTTTTGTGCACACTTTACTGTTTTTAGCAAGGTGTTGAAACATAAAGTCACTTTCTCCAGCTTTAAGCAGATCGCTGGACATATTTGTAATCCATGTGCGTGATCGCCCACCGTGGTTGCCACGGGTGATAGCACACATTTTGTAATCCAAGGGCACGGTTGCTCACTGCGGTTGCCACGGGTGACAGCACATGGTCCAGTTCACTGAATAGCAGGCTTAACACAAGTGTCCGTCTCAGCTGCTGTTGGGGCAACTAGGTAAGCAGGGCAGCAACAGTTCTGGAAGCAACTCCCGCTGGTTGCTAGGAGCAATAGCACTTAGTTACAGCAACACAGTCATAAATAGGCAAAGCACATAAGTCCGTGTCTCCGTTTTTTTAAACCCCCAATGATCCAGTAACAAAGTGCAGTTTTCTGGAAACGGTTTGCTGAAAACTCCGGTTGCTAGGAGCATTGGCTGGCATGTTACCGTGGGCAGATATCCTGGACGACGCCCCCACATGTAGTGCTACCACGTAGGAGCCGCTGGTGAATAAGGATTCCCCACCCTGCACAGCCAGGCACACTGAATTTTCCATAGGCTCACTAAGACAAGAAACAGTCAATGCAATTTTGTTTTGTTTTGTTTTTTATTTAGGGGTTGTAGCAGAGCGTCCCAGAGAGAGCCAGGAAAAGTCCTGTTCGGGGTTTATACATCTCCCAGGCTCCTCTCATACAGGTTCAGGGATCTCTGATCCATGGTCCAGTTCTGGTCTTGGTCCTCTCCCCCAGGCTAATTTAAGCTCACCTGAGCAAGACAGTGCTTGCTCTTGGCCTGGGATACTCAGAGAACTTCTGTGTAAGAGTGCAAAAAGGTATGTGGAAGCTGACAAGCTGTAGGCTTGCTCAGCTTAGTAGTTAGGATCTTTAAATATTGTTGAGTTAGTGCCGAGACACGGCTAGGTTTTGTTTTGGCTATTTTGTTCCTATTTGTTTCTTTTGGAACACTGTACAGCACCTGTATATAGACTTGTAAATATCACAAATAAACACCGCACTGTTTGTCACTATTCCACTGGATTTGGTATCTGTGCCTGAGAGACTGCTCATCCCAGGGAGCCTGGTGCCTGCTACCTGTCCCCCAGGTTACATATGGTGGAGACTGCGACCAGCTGTAGTAAGTTACTACTTAAAAGGCCAGTACCTAGAGTGACTAAACATGGAGGAAATCCTAAAACAATTGGTGATATCCAATGCTGCACAGCAACAATCCAATGCTGCACAGCAACAAGCAAACGTTGCACTGCAGCAAACAAACGCTATCGCACAGGAGCAAACCAAGGCGCTGTGCCAACAGATTGGTGCTGTACAGGAGCTATCGCAGAGGCTGTTTGAACAGCTAGCCACTGATGCAAAAGAGGATAGGAAAACCTTGGCTGCGGTTGTGGAGACGCTAGCACAGTGGTCACCTGCTAAAGTTAATGTTGTTGGAGACAAGCCCTCAGCTATCCATGTGGGTCGCTTTCTTTCCAAGATGACTGCAGATGATGATCCAGAGGCCTTTCTCTTAACCTTTGAACGGACCGCTGAGAGGGAAGGTTGGCCCAAAACCCAGTGGGCAGGACTGGTCGCCCCCTTGCTGTCTGGAGAATCGCAGAAGGCCTACTATGATTTGGAGTCAGCAGAAGCAGGAGACTATGAAAAGGTCAAGCGGGAAATCCTGGCGCGACTTGGTGTCACCCTGGCAGTTCGAGCACAGCGGGTCCACAGCTGGTTCTTCCAAGACGAGAGGCCCCCAAGATCGCAGATGTTCGACCTAATTCACTTGGTGAGAAAATGGCTACAGCCGGAGTCCCTGTCTGGGCCACAAATAGTGGAGCGTGTGGTCATGGACCAGTTCCTGAGGTCACTACCAGTTCCCCTGCAGAAGTGGGTGAGTCAAGGAGACCCCAACTCGGCGGATAACCTCGTGGAACTTGTTGAAAGGTACTTTGCTGCAGAGAACCTGGTCACCACCCCTACAGCCGCACGGACTTTCCGCCCAAAGCCACGGTCTCCCCAGGCAACCGGTAAGACTGTTCCAGGGGAAGTGGGTGGTAAGCATGGCAAGGAAATAGGGGGGAGGATTTTTGGTGCCAGGACTGAAGTTTGGCGTCCCAAACAAGGGAAGCTACTGCCGGTCAGCAAACCAAACTGGGGAAACATCAGGTGTTTTCGTTGCCAAGAACTGGGACATGTTGCAGCAAATTGTCCAATGACAGATGAACCAATGCAGTGTGATCTATCTGTTAGAAGGCAGTCTATGTTTGCTGCTGTTTCATGCGCTGCAGCACCAAGTATGGGAAAACACATGTGCCAAATGACTGTTAATAATAAGCCTATTACGGCCTTGCTGGACTCTGGAAGTCTAGTGACTTTGGTTACAGCTGAGATGGTTGAAACTGTGAATTTGCATGCTAAAAAAGTTGCTGTGATCTGTGTACATGGGGATACCCGCGAGTATCCTATAGGCACTGTTCAGTTTAAAACTGGCTTAGGTACGGTGACCCATCCGGTCGGACTTGTGCCCCACTTGGTGCACGAGGCCATCATTGGTAGGGACTTCCCTAAGTTTTGAAAACTGTGGGATC
Organism: Lithobates septentrionalis; assembly: GCA_037952835.1. NCBI lineage: Eukaryota > Metazoa > Chordata > Amphibia > Anura > Ranidae > Lithobates > Lithobates septentrionalis. The sequence continues at coordinate 6,307,825 of JBBDGP010000664.1, forward strand.
GTCCCGACCCGGTCGCAGTAGCTGACTCAGTGACAGAGCCAGAACTCCTGGCCGCTACTGACAATATGGGTTCAGGGGACTCTTCTCAGGGCTCCCCAGGTTTTCCTTTCTCAGTTATGGCAGGAGAGCTGGAGGAGCCTGAGGAGGTCCCCACAACCAGTGGAGCTGGACAGCCATCTGCTGAATCTGAGCCTACGTTGGAGTTTGCTGACCTTAATGTACACAAGGAAAATTTTGGTACCGAGCAGAGAAAAGACCCAACCCTTGCCAGGGCCTGGGAAAATGTAATGGTGATTAATGATGTACCTGTCGAATCAGGGGACAGGCTCTGTTTTCCTTATTTTAGCAGCAATGAGGATTTATTGTATCGTGTATGTAAAAAAAAAATGATGAAGTGGTTGAACAGTTGGTGGTCCCTAAGCCATACAGACGGGTGGTGTTGGAACTTGCCCATGGGCACTTGCTAGGAGGTCATTTAGGGGTTGAGAAAACTACTGAAAGGGTGTTGCGCAGGTTTTATTGGCCCGGAATACAGAAGGATATTGAGAATTATTGTCAATCCTGTCCTGTGTGTCAGATGTCAGCCCCACTACAACACTTCCGAAGTCCTTTAGTGCCCTTGCCCATTATTGAAGTGCCCTTTGAGAGGATTGCCATGGACCTTGTGGGTCCACTCCCCAAGTCTGCCCGAGGTCATCAGCATATCCTCGTAATCATGGATTATGCTACCCGTTACCCAGAGGCAATTCCCTTACGCACCGCATCTGCTAAAAACATTGCCAAAGAGCTGTTTATGGTGTTCAGTCGTGTTGGAATCCCTAAAGAAGTCCTTACAGACCAGGGCACCCCATTTATGTCACGAATAACTAGAGAGCTGTGCAAGTTATTTAAGGTGACGCAATTGCGAACCTCGGTGTACCATCCTCAAACGGATGGCTTGGTGGAACGCTTCAATAAAACATTAAAAAGCATGTTAAAAAAGGTTGTTGACAAGGATGGGAAAAACTGGGACTTCCTGATACCATACTTGATGTTTGCCATCAGGGAGGTTCCCCAGTCCTCCACGGGGTACTCTCCCTTTGAGTTGCTTTATGGGAGACACCCTCGGGGACTCTTGGACATAGCCAAAGAAACTTGGGAGCGGGAGCAGACACCCCATAAAAGTGTCATTGAGCATATCGCTCAAATGCAGGACAGGATTGCAGCAATCATGCCGTTGGTAAAAGAACACTTACTGCAGGCCCAAACAGCTCAACAGAGGATATACAACAGGGGGGCCCAACTCCGTGTTTTCTCACCTGGTGATAGGGTCCTGGTGTTAGTTCCCACTGTTGAGAGCAAGTTCCTGGCTAAGTGGCAGGGTCCCTTTGAAGTAATTGAAAGAGTTGGGAAGGTCAATTACAAAATATATCAACCAGGAAAAAGGAAGCCCGAACAGATTTACCACATAAACCTGTTAAAGCCCTGGAAGGATAGGCTGGCGTTAACTGCGAGGTCCCTCCCGGTAACGCCTAAGGGTACTGAGTCTCCTCTGATCCCTGAGGTCACGATTCCAGACACCATGTCATATTCTCAAAAGCAGGAAACTAGAGAATTCCTGATAAGAAATAGAGAGAAATTTTCAGAGTTACCTGGCACGACTTCAGCAGTTCAGCATGATATTGTTACTGAACCTGGGGTCCGTGTCAAGCTAAAACCATACCGAATTCCTGAAGCAAGGAGAAAGGACATCAGCGAGGAAGTTAAAAGAATGTTGGAGCTAGATGTCATTGAGGAATCCAATAGTGACTGGTCTAGCCCCATCGTGTTAGTCCCAAAACCGGATGGCACTTGGAGGTTCTGTAATGACTTCAGGAAGCTTAATGCAGTGACAAAGTTTGACACGTACCCAATGCCCAGAGTGGACGAACTTATAGACCGACTTGGCAAGGCTCGCTATCTGACCACTTTGGACTTGACAAAAGGTTATTGGCAAATACCCCTGACTGGTAGCGCCAAAGAGAAGACTGCATTTGTGACCCCAGAGGGTTCCTTTCAATATAAAAAAATGCCTTTTGGGTTGCAAAATGCCCCCGCCACATTTCAGAGGGCCATGGACAGGACTCTAAGACCCCACCGACAATATGCAGCAGCATATCTAGATGACATAGTGGTACATAGCACTGACTGGGAGTCTCACTTGCCCCGGGTCCAGGCTGTCCACGATTCCCTCTTCAAAGAAGGTTTTACAGCAAATCCAAAAAAATGTGCCATTGGTCTAGAGGAAGCCAAGTATTTGGGCTACACTATTGGGCGTGGTGTAATAAAACCTCAAGTGAATAAAATAGAAGCCATCCAGGAATGGCCACGTCCTGCAAACAAGAAGCAGGTCAGGGCCTTTCTTGGCATTGCGGGGTATTATAGAAGATTTATCCCAAATTTTGCAACTATAGCTGCCCCACTGACAGACCTTACGAAAGGGAGAGACTCTGTAATGGTGAAATGGTCCTCAGTAGCAGAGGACTCTTTCCAAGTCCCGAAGAAGGCTCTTTGTGCACAACCAGTACTGTACTCCCCCGATTTCTCCAAAGATTTTTTGGTTCAGACGGATGCGTCTGATGTTGGTATTGGGGCAGTACTATCACAGGTACACAATGGGGAAGAACACCCTGTGGTGTACCTAAGCAGAAAACTCAATGACCATGAGCAAAGGTATGCAGTCATTGAAAAGGAGTGTTTAGCCATAAAGTGGGCCGTGGACGCACTCAGGTACTATTTGTTAGGACGCCAGTTTGAGTTAATAACTGACCATGCTCCTCTGAAATGGATGGCCCAAAAGAAGGAGACTAATAGACGGGTGAACCGGTGGTTTTTGGCTCTACAGGATTACTCATTCACTGTAAAACACAGGCCAGGTGTTGAGATGGGGAATGTAGATGCCCTGTCCCGTGTTCACTCCTGTTGGGCTACAGGTGTTCCAACCCTGGGGTTGAAACAAGGGGGGAGGATATGTAGCAGAGCGTCCCAGAGAGAGCCAGGAAAAGTCCTGTTCGGGGTTTATACATCTCCCAGGCTCCTCTCATACAGGTTCAGGGATCTCTGATCCATGGTCCAGTTCAGTTCTTGGTCCTCTCCCCCAGGCTAATTTAAGCTCACCTGAGCAAGACAGCGCTTGCTCTTGGCCTGGGATACTCAGAGAACTTCTGTGTAAGAGTGCAAAAAGGTATGTGGAAGCTGACAAGCTGTAGGCTTGCTCAGCTTAGTAGTTAGGATCTGTAAATATTGTTTAGTTAGTGCCGAGACACGGCTAGGTTTTGTTTTGGCTATTTTGTTCCTATTTGTTTCTTTTGGAACACTGTACAGCACCTGTATATAGACTTGTAAATATCACAAATAAACACCGCACTGTTTGTCACTATTCCACTGGATTTGGTATCTGTGCCTGAGAGACTGCTCATCCCAGGGAGCCTGGTGCCTGCTACCTGTCCCCCAGGTTACAGGGTTAATAACTTGGATTGGGATAGGGGTATTATAGGATGTCCACTTGACTGGAACAAAAGTCTTTTCAGGGACACTCAACTATATACACTCCTCTTCCTCCAGGACATTACTTGCTTGCAGAAACACTCAGGCCCAGCTGGAACACTGTTAGGGGGATCTGACGAGGCACTTAGCAAGATCTAGTAAAAGTCCCTTATAGGCAGGGACCGTGGGCCCCTTTGGTGTGTAGAAAAGTCCCAGTGTCCAGCTACCTTCCTGTGGCTATGTTTCCCCGCACCACCTCCTCAGGCACTGCCAGCCCACCTGGCTGCAGCTGTCCCTTTCATTAGCCCACCTGGCTAATCTTCCACAGTCCTCCCTGACTGACTCTACAGCCATCCCAGACTGCCACTCCTCAGTCCTTTCAGGCTGTCTCTCAGTCCTCCCCCACTGTCTCACTCACCAGCCACCCGGCTGTCTTCTCCCTGGAGACCTCCTAGATGTGCTCGCCGGCTCCTGCAGTCCTCACACCTGCTCCCATGCCACTGGACAAGACTCCTCCGTGTGTTGGGAAAGGATCCCTCCTGCAACCGAGCCCCAGACCCGAGGTAACCCCCCCCAGACTAGGGGGCTACCCTCAAGGGCCTCCGACAGCCTCCTTAGCACTCCATCTCCAGCTTCCACCTGAACTCACACTGCCCCTGCTGGCCTGACCCAGAGTATTTAAGAGGTCCCTCCCCCTGTTAGCAAATTTGGCCGGGATTGGTTGGGGCCCTCACAAATACTCCAGACGGCTCCTCCCAACCTCCCTCCCACCCTTCTGTAAGTTTCTCCAAAGTTCCAGTATGTAGGGGGGGGGTTAACAGAGGTACTGCCTGATGAGTCATCCAGCCTCCCTTAGTCACTCAGACCCAGATTCAAGCCAGCCAAGCCTTAATTTACCTACACTACAAAAAAACTATGTACATTACTTGGCACTCTACACTAGAGGGTGCTACATAATAATAAAAAAAAAAACCTTTACAATGACTTTAAGTTCCAAGCCAATACACCCCTGTTCCCATTTGCAAAGTAGCCAGAAAAGAGGGGTGGGAAAGTAGCATACTGCATGGTGCATGTTTGAGAAACCATTACCAACATAAATGAGGCAAACACTCCTATAGTGCCTAACAACCAAAGCAAAGTGGTCTACCTGCCTCCAGCACCTGCTTTACAGTAACTGACTTTTGCAAAAGCTCATGATTTTGGGCCCATTTGGAAAGCACATAACTTTCTGACCAATGCAGGAGGGTAAATGAGACATGCAAAACTTGTAGAGTGGCTTTTTGAGGCCTTTGAAAAAACAGTAAATTGCCCAGAGTCAGTAGGGGGCCCTTTAAGAGGCTCAGTCTACCCCTCCTGTCCATCTCTGCTGGCGCTTGATACAGCTATAGAAGAGGATGCAGACTCTGGCCCAGATGAGAGAATGATCGTGGATCCATGGTTATGATGGCAGCGGCAGCCGCTCAGCCCACCTCTCCCTATAGGGTGGGGTTACAGTCTCAGCCTCACCCACAGTCCACATTCCCGCTATAGGGGACAGCCGGTGCTGAACTTAAAGAGCTGGAGGAGGCAGAGTGCACTGCGGCATGGACTGGTCTCAGAGCTGTCAGCCTGTGTGCAGCACAGCAGCAGGTCAGTGTGTGATTGCCAGGCCCACAGTTTAGTATGTCACACTGCTTTGCTCACTTAAGGACCGGAAGGATTTGCCCCCTTAATGAGCAGGCCATTTTTTGCGATATGGCACTGCGTCACTTTAACTGACAATTGCACGTCGTACGACGTTATACCCAAACAAAATTGATGTCCTTTTTTTTTCCCACAAATAAAGCTTTCTTTTGGTGGTATTTGATCACCTATGCTTTTTTTTTTGGTTTTTTTTTTGCACTATAAACAAAAAAAAAGACCAAAAATTTTGAAAAAAAAAAAAAAATATTTTTTACTTTTTACTATAAAAAATATTAAAAAAAAAAGTAAAAAAACTAATTTCTTGATCAGTTTAGGCCGATATGTATTCTTCTACATATTTTTGGTAAAAAAAAAATGTCAATAAGCATATATTGATTGGTTTGCGCAAAAGTTATAGTGTTTATAAAATAGGGGATAGATTTATGGCATTTTTATAAAATTTTTTTTTTTTTTACTAGTAATGGCGGTGATAAGCGATTTTTAGCAGGGCTGTGACATTGCGGCGGACAAATCGGACACTTTTGACACTTTTTTGGGACCATTGACATTTACACAGCGATCAAAGCTAAAAATAGCCACTGATTACTGTATAAATGTCACTGTCAGGGAAGGGGTTAACACTAGGGGGCGATCAAGAGGTTAAGTGTTCCCTAGGGAGGTGTTTCTAACTGTAGGGGCAGTGTGGTGAGACTAGTGACTAGAGGAGGAGACAGATCGCTGTTCCTAATCACTAGGAACAGACAAACTGTCTATCCTCCCCTGACAGAACAGGGATCTGTCTGTTTACATTGACAGATCCTCGTTCTGTCTCTCTCAGGAGCGATCTCGGGTGGCCGGCGGACATCACAAGGCAACGGCCACGCGCATCAGCTCCGGCGTCGCGCCCCTTAGTGGTCTTAAAGCGTCCGCTGTACCATGACTGCGACTCGCCCAGGGGAGCCAACCTGCCGCAGTACTACTGCAGCAGCTGGTCTTTAAGTGGTTGATGTATACCAGCCAGGCTGAGTGTTCCTGCTCAGTAACCATCCATCAGGTGCTATTCCCTAATCTATATCTAATAACCCTGATTTCAATATACACTGAGTGCACACTGATATCTGTACACTAAGTGCCACTTGGTGTACAGATGTCAGTGTTATATATAGGGAATAGTACTCAGTGTACAGATATCTAGGGGCGGACTGACCATTCGGGCACCCGGGCACTGCTCGAGGGCCCAGGGCCCGTAGGGAGCCCCATAAGAGGCTCCTGTCCCAGACTTCACTTACCCATGTGCCCATGGAGGGCACAGTCTGCACAGCTGAGAACAGTGTACACGATCGGGGTGCACGGCTCCTCCACAGGTGAGGAGGGAGTCTGCCCACTGTTCTATGCTGTGTTCGGGGACAGCTCAGCTCATGTTCCTTTCTCTCAGAGCTGGATCCAATCACGTTGTCAGCCCAGTCTGGGCTGCGCTTCCCCACCTGTCTTTTTCTTTCTCTATCTGACTCAGGACTATGTGGCAGGGGAAAGCCTTTTCTATGACTGAGCTGGGGGACAACCCCGGAGGCCCAGCCTAACCCCTGGGGCCACACAGCACTGCTCACTACCAACAACGGCTCGCTGACTGAGCACTGCACTCCACAGTAAGTGCCCCGCCACTGAGTACCCATGTCCCACCCCTCCTCTCTCTCTCCCACCCCCTCTCTATTTCACCCCCCCTTTCTCTCTTTCTTCCCTCTCTCACCCCCTTTCTCTCACTCTCCTCTCTCTCTTACGTCCCCCTCTCTCTTAACCCCCCTATCACCCTCTCTATCTCATCCACCTCTCTCTCACCCTCCCATTCTCTCTCACCCCCCCTCTCTCTCACTGCCTCTCTCTCTCTCTTACTGCCCCTCTCTCTTACTGCCCCTCTCTCTCACCGCCCTCTCTCTCTCCCCCCTCCTCTTTCTCTCACCCCCCTCTCTCAACCCTCCTCTCTCACCCCTCTTGACCCTTCCTCTCTCTCTCACCCCCTTTCTCAACCCTCCCTCTCTCTCACTCCCCCCTGTCTCCCCCCCTCCTCCTCCCCCTCTCAGCCTTCTCTCCCTCCTATTCCTATCTCTTTTCCCTTACTGTTTCTATCTCTCCACCCCTTCTTCCCTTCTTAGTTTCTAATAGGAGCTTCTGTCATATTTCAGGTTCTCGGTAAAAAAATGTGTTCTTTTTAGTAGATTTTCCATGTTTTCTCAGTGTAGAAGAAAGTGTTGTGGGGGGTTAGCAACCCCGTCAAAAAGGAGCTGAGTGGGAGCTGAACAGCTGTACATGGCAAAAAACTGCTCAAGTATCGGGCATCTTTATTGTACCATGTAACCAGCAGGCCCTACCCAACATCCATTTTTTTCTGCGGCGCGTGCACTTCATCCTCTGCAGTTGGGGTCGAAATTATGATCTTTGACACAGGCTTACTGCTTTCTTAAATTGCCCCTGGTTGCATCATAAAGATGGCTGCTGCACAGCAACCATCTTTAAACCTGGAAGTGCCCAACGGCTTCTACAAAAAGGAAACTGGGAACTATTATGCAGGCTGTGCTGCAGTAGATATTTAAATACCCCCTCTATGCAGCTGAGCTGCAATATGTAGGCGGGGCCTTATGTGGGTGTGGCTTGATCATGGGTGGGGACACAGGGGACCCCATGATCTCCTATTGCCCTGGGGCCCCATGATTTGTCAGTCCGCTGGTGACATCTGAAGTCACAATCACTGTAGTGGGCACCTTACAGCGGGGAAAGATTCCCTTCTGCAAGTGCAGTGGGATATAGAAACTTTAATATTGTTGCAGAACCAGGTGCCTGATGATGAGAAAGATAAGTGGATCAAATGTAATGCCATCAAAAATAAATAGTGCCTGTGGAGTGCTGAGAACAAGTGGTATCTACCCAGTAGTTTGTACCCAGTTTAAGCACAACATGGTGTCAGTCACCACGCAAAATGAGCAGAGGTTGCACTTACTGGCTACTAATGGATAGCACCTGGATTTAGTGCATTTGCAGCCAGGTTTTGTGCAAAGTACAATGCGGGGTGTCCTGTCCACATTCCCCAAAAGCATTCTCCTAAGCAAGATTTCTCTTTTCAAAGAATTTAAATTGACTACATTCAGATACAAAGAATAGGCACCCATGAGAATGTTCTTGTGTGATTTGATATGTCCTCAGGTTTGCCTGGCCAATGGATACGAAAAATGAAAAAACAGCAAAGAACGTTTTCAATTAAATAGTTTCCAGATATGGTAAGTGATGAAAGAGGTAATGGAAGCATTTACCATAAAGCAAGCATTCAATACGCCTTATCACCCACAAAAGTAGTGGTAAAGTTGAGAGGCTTAATGAAAGTTAAAAAAACATGTGCAAAAATTAAAAAGTAGAAATAGGAAAAAGATGGATAGCAGCTTTACCAATAGCCCTACATTCTGAGCCAACTATCCCTAAACAAACACATGGGCTGCTCCCCTATGAGATTTTTTTTGGGGGGGGCACCCAAAACAGAGCTATATTTTCCCCAACAGTTACAGGTTTCTCACTGTAATGTACTAGAATATGTTCAAAAATTGCAAAGAACAATAAACAAAGAACAAAGTGCATAAAGCTGTTTACAACTCTATGCCCATCCCAGATTCTGTTTTAGGTGTTCACAAAATCCAAGCGGCACATCAAAAAGCTGCTAGAGCTAAAATTTTGAAGGGTCACATTTGGTGCTTCTGACAAAAGGTTCCACTAATAAATTGTAAGGAAACCACACCTAGCTTCACACCAGTCATTGCGAGAAAATCCTGAAGTGCCAATATCCTTTGAAATATAAATTCTGTTTCTTTTTCTGGTGTTTCTGAGAATTGAGATATGGGGAAATAAACCTTTTATCCAAATGGTAAAATTGTGTGCAAGCTATGTCAGTAACTGCTAGGTTTGTTCTTACTTACATCCACAAATGTGATCAATGCCCATCATAGTAGTGCCTCCTAATTTCACTAATCTTAACAGGGCCAATATAAATTGTGCATACACAGGCAATTCAAACTACACTGGAGCAAAGATTGCAATTTATGGAGGAGACAATGGTCAATATTATTATATTATCCCAAATCCAAACTTAAAAATAGCCCTTTAGTGCCGGTTCACACTACAACGACTTGGGATCCGACTTGTCAGACCTCAAGTTGCCCCAAGTCGCTGGACATAAGAAATTCCATTAAAGTGAATGAGAGCCATCTTAATGTACACTACAGAAGTTGCTCCGACTTCAGAAAAGGTTCCTGTACTACTTCAGGGCGACTTCTAGGCAACTTGTAGCCATAGATTTCAATGGAAGTTGCCTCCAAATCGGATCTCCATCTATATTAAAGCAACTTTACAGGAAAAAGAAAATAATTTACACAGGTACTTCCCACGTTTACCCAGGCAACCCCCTCCCTCCCACAGAGCTGATTATTCTGTGATTGGCCACAGCCAAAGTCGCCTTTCCTGGAGACAACTTTAAGTCGCGTTGTAAGTTGTGCAAAGTCGCGCTGAAGTCGCGCTGAGGCTGCCTCCAAATAGCCTTGCAAAGTCCCGCTGTAAGTCGTTTTGCCCCTGTGTGAACCAAGCCTTACAGTACTAATTGCTCAGTTTCCAATATGTGAAAATCTTGGTTACCAGTTATTCCATGTTTTTGCATCTAGTTTTATAATGAGCAGGAATACTGTCTATATGAAGAGGACTACAGTATATTTTATATTTGGACATAAAGCTTATGCCTGGCTTTTTACTAATGTTACAGGAATGTGTTATATTGGGAAGTTATTACATGAGAATTTTAGATGACATAATTAACAGTACCATCACAGTCAGTACCAGGACTTGGGCTAGCCCTTTCGGGCTAAGCAAAACCTACCTGAGACAGTCTTTACCCTGCGACCGGGTTCACACTGGTGCGACACGACAGCCGTCCTACTTTGGATCCGATTTTGCCCTGCGACTTGAAGCCAACATACGTCCGACTTTCAATGAACAGGGATCTGACTTGGATCCCCGCCAATACCAGGCACTGTGTTTGGTATGAATCTTGAGGGGAACTCCACGCCAAATTTTAAATAAAAAACCGGCATGGGTTCCCCCTCCAAGATCATACCGGGCCCTTCTGGTATGGATTTTAAGGGGAACCCCCCTATGCCGAAAAAACGGCGTGGGGGTCCCCCCAAAATCCATACCAGACCCTTATCTGAGCATGCAGCCCCGCTGGTGAGGAAAAGGGGTGGGGATGAGCGAGCGCCCCCCCCTCCTGAACCGTACCAGGCCCCATGCCCTCAACATGGGGGGGTGGGTGCTTTGGGGCAGGGGGGCACCCTGCGGCCCCCCCACCCCAAAGCACCTTGTTCCCATGTTGATGAGGAGAAGGGCTTCTTCCCAACAACCCAGGCTGTTGGTTGTCGGGGTCTTATCGGAATCCGGGAGCCCCCTTTAATAAGGGGGCCCCCAGATCCTGGCCCCCCGCCCTATGTGAATGAGTATGGGGTACATCGTACCCCTACCCATTCACCTGGGGAAAAAAAGAGTCAATAAAATAAATACACTAGACAGGTTTTTAACCACTTCAATACCAGGCACTTAGACACCTTCCCGACCAGGCCAATTTTCAGCTTTCAGCGCTGTCGCACTTTGAATGACAATTGCGCAGTCATATAACACTGTACTACAAGTTTTTCTTTGTTTCTGTTAAAATTTTTTGTAAAATTTTTTGTAAATAAGTAAGTTTTCTTCTTCAATGACGGGCACTGATAAGGCGGCACTGATGGGCACTGATAAAGTGGCACCAATGAGGTGGTACTGATGAGGTGGCACTGATGGGCACTGATGATGGGCACTGATAGGTGGCACTGATAGGTGGCACTGATGGGCACTGATAGGTGGCACTGATGGGCACTCATAGGCGGCACTAATGGGTACTTATGGGTGGCACTAATGGGTACTTTTGGGTGGCACTGATAGGTGGCACGGATGGGCACTGATAGGTGGCACTGCTGGACACTGACGGGTGGCATTGGTGGGCATCGCTGATTCAGGCATGTTATCCTGAAGGACGTCATATGACGCCCAGTCAGGATAACAGAACCACTTCCCGGACGTCAATCTGCTATTGACTGGGCAGGAAGTGGTTAAAGTAATTTATTAGGCAGCTCCGGGGGTCTTCTACCGACTCCGGGGGTCTCTTCCGACTTCTCCGGCCTCTTCTCCGCGCTCTCCGGTTCTTCTCCCGCTCTCCGGTGCCTTCTGCCGGGCTCCTCCGCTATCTTCTGCTCTTTTTCCAGCGGTGGCCCGGTCTTCTTCCCTCCGGTCTACTTCCGATGTTGACACGATGCTCTCTCCCGCTGTAATGCTGTGTGCGCGGTGCACAACGAATTATATAGGCATGGGGCGTGGTCACCGGGTGATGTCATCCGGTGACCCCCGCCCCTTATGACGTTACCGCCCAGGGCATGATGGGACAGTGATGTCACAAGGGGGGGGTCGGTGACCACGCCCCATGCCTATATAAGTCATTGCGCACCGCGCACACAGCATTACAGCAGGAGAGAGCGTCGTGTCAACATCGGAACAAGAGAAGAGGACATAAGACGACTGAGAAGACCGGGCCACCGCTAGCAAAAGAGACGGCAAAAGAGCAGAAGATAGCGGAGGAGCCCGGCAGAAGATACCGGAGAGCAGGAGAAGAACCGGAGAGCGCGGAGAAGAGGTCGTAGAGCGCGGAGAAGTCGGAAGAAGACCCCTGAATTCGGAAGAAGACCCCCGGAGCTGCCTAATAAATTAAGTTAAAAACCTGTCTAGTGTGTTTTTTTTTTTATTGACACTTTTTGTTCCTAGGTGAATGGGTAGGGGTACAATGTACCCCATATTCATTTACATAGGGCGGGGGGCCGGGATCTGGGGGCCCCCTTATTAAAGGGGGCTCCCGGATTCCGATAAGCCCCCCACCCACAGACCCCGACAACCTATGGCCAGGGTTGTCCTCATCAACATGGGGACAAGGTGCTTTGGGTGGGGGGGCGCAGCCCTTCCCCAAAGCACCCACCCCCCCATGTTGAGGGCATGCAGCCTGGTACGGTTCAGGGGGGGTGGCGCTCGCTCGCTCGTCCCCACCCATCTTCCTGACTGGCTGGGTTGCGTGCTCGGATAAGGGTCTGGTATGGATTTGGGGGTGACCCCCACGCCATTTTTTCGGCATAGGGGGTCCCCCTTAAAATCCATACCAGACCCAAGGACCTGGTATGCTCTTGGAGGGGGAACCCATGCTGGGTTTTTATTTAAAATTTGGCGCGGAGTTCCCCCTCAAGATCATCTGAGCACAAGTCGCATGCCAAAGTCGGATCATGCAAGACGGCGATCCGACTTTGATCTGACTTCAATGATAGTCAAGGGCTGAAGTAGGATCAAAGTCGGACCAAAGTAGTACAGGGAGCATTTTCAAAGTTGTACCGACTTGTGTCGGACCAGTTAGGACGGCTCCCATAGGGAAACATTGATTTTCACACTTTATGCGACATGAGCTCCCAATTATATATAGTTACATAGTAGGTGAGGTTGAAAAAAGACACAAGTCCATCAAGTCCAACCTATGTGTGTGATTATGTGTCAGTATTACCTTCCATATCCCTGTATGTTGCGGTCATTCAGGTGCTTATCTAATAGTTTCTTGAAGCTATCAATGCTCCCCGCTGAGACCACCGCCTGTGGAAGGGAATTCCACATCCTTACCGCTCTTACAGTAAAGAACCCTCTACGTAGTTTAAGGTTAAACCTCTTTTCTTCTAATTGTAATGAGTGGCCCCGAGTCTTATTAAACTCTCTTCTGCGAAAAAGTTTTATCCCTATTGTGGGGTCACCAGTACAGTATTTGTAAATTGAAATCATATCCCCTCTCAAGCGTCTCTTCTCCAGAGAGAATAAGTTCAACGCTCGCAACCTTTCCTCATAACTAAGATCCTCCAGACCCTTTATTAGCTTTGTTGCCCTTCTTTGTACTCGCTCCATTTCCAGTACATCCTTCCTGAGGACTGGTGCCCAGAACTGGACAGCATACTCCAGGTGCGGCCGGACCAGAGTCTTGTAGAGCGGGAGAATTATCGTTTTATCTCTGGAGTTGATCCCCCTTTTAATACATGCCAATATTCTGTTTGCCTTATTAGCAGCAGCTTGGCATTGCATGCCATTGCTGAGCCTATCATCTACTAGGACCCCCAGGTCCTTTTCCATCCTAGATTCCCCCAGAGGTTCTCCCCCCAGTGTATAGATTGCATTCATATTTTTGCCACCCAAATGCATTATTTTACATTTTTCTACATTGAACCTCATTTGCCATGTAGTCGCCCACCCCATTAATTTGTTCAGGTCTTTTTGCAAGGTTTCCACATCCTGCGGAGAAGTTATTGCCCTGCTTAGCTTAGTATCGTCTGCAAATACAGAGATTGAACTGTTTATCCCATCCTCCAGATCGTTTATAAACAAATTAAATAGGATTGGTCCCAGCACAGAACCCTGGGGAACCCCACTACCCACCCCTGACCATTCTGAGTACTCCCCATTTATCACCACCCTCTGAACACGCCCTTGTAGCCAGTTTTCAATCCAGGTACTCACCCTATGGTCCATGCCAACGCACCTTATTTTGTACAGTAAACGTTTATGGGGAACTGTGTCAAATGCTTTTGCAAAATCCAGATACACCACGTCTACGGGCCTTCCTTTATCTAGAGGAATGTCGGAGCGTTTGTCGCACTAGTGTGAACCCGGCCTGAAACAACACTGATTTTGCCGATGCTGGTCAATTGATTGCAGTTCATATTTAAAGCACCTGTTGCACACACCACCAGTGCTTGTTATAGCAGACGCTACCTGGTGTGATTGTATTTGCTTTATAGATTACTGTGTATGACCCAGAGACGTGCAGTCAGGTGAGGCAGGGCCTCACCTGCCATGAACATTAAAAAAAAAAAAATTGAGCTTCGAGGGTCGTAGCTCGGCGACCTGGGGTCAAATTTGGGGGGTATGTAGCCTAAGTGCTACCCCACCACTGGAGCTCCTACGACCTCCAGAGATATGGGGCTCCTTGTGCAGCCTGTCAAAAACTAAATACAGAGCGGCCCCTTTAACCACTTCAGCCCCGGAAGATTTTACCCGCTTCCTGACCAGAGCACTTTTTACAATTTGGCGTTGTTTAACTGACGATTGCGCAGTCATGCAATGCTGTACCCAAACGGAATTTGCGTCCTTTTTTTCCCCACAAATAGAGCTTTCTTTTGGTGGTATTTGATCACCTGCTTTTTTTTTTTTTTTTTTTTGCGATATAAACAAAAAAAGAGGGACAATTTAGAAAAAAAAACAATATTTTTTACTTTTTGCTATAATAAATATCCCCAAAAATGTTTTTAAAAAACAAATTTCATCATCAGTTTAGGCCAATATATATTCTTCTACATATTTTTGGGGAAAAAAAAAAAATCGCAAGCGTATATTGATTGGTTTGCGCAAGTTATATTGTCTACAAACTATGGGAAAGATTTATGGGATTTTTATCTTTTTTTTTTTTTTTTACTAGTAATGGCGGTGATGAGCGATTTTTAGCGATATTGCGACAGACAGATCGGACACTTTTTACACATTTTTGGGACCATTGACATTTTTACAGCGATCAGTGCTATAAAAATGCACTGATTACTGTGTAAATGTCACTGGTGGGGAAGGGGTTTACACTAGGGGGCGATCAAGGGGTTAAATGTGTGTTTCCTCAGCGTGTCCTAACTGTGAGGGGATTGGACTGACTGGGGGAGAAGACATAGCGGTTGTTCCTACTTAGTAGGAACAACCGCTATGTCTCCTCTTCCCTGACAGAACAGGGATTTATGTGTTTACACACATAAATCCCTGTGCTGGCTCTCGTGTACACGATCGCGCGTGGCCGGCAGTAAATATGCGTGAGCCAGTCGGGAACCGGTTAAATACAAGCTTTTTTTTTTTTTTTTTTTTTTTATCCACATCAGCAAACTTTTAGAGAGATTTTAAGTCAGCTGCGTCATTTACGCTGCGCCCCCTCTCTTTTTCGCATCATTGTGGCTTAAGGAAAATTGTGGTCTCTTTAATTTTACCAATATTTCCCTTTCCTTTTTATCCATTTAAAGTATCAATATTTACTTATCTGCTTTTGTAAACTTTTTTATTTCCCCTACCCTCCTCCCTCCCCCCAAAGAAAAAAAAAAAAAAAAAAAAAAAAAAAAAAAAAAGGAACGGAGGAAAGAAAACCCCTCCTCCCTCTCCCCTCCATGGTCCTCAAGCCTCTATAATTGTCAAATACTTTTCTGTGTTCCTATACTCATGCCATCTTGCCCACGTCTTAGAGTATTTATCTCGCCGGCCTTCCATCGTGTGTTTTGCTTCTTCCATTCCTCTAGCCCATTCTACCCTTATTATCCAATCCTTCATCCTTGGGGCTTCTACCCCTTTCCAGTGACAAGGGATCAGTGCTTTAGCTGCGTTTAGGAGGAATGGGGTTATTGACTTAATGTATTGGGGGATCTCTCTTTCTGTGTCATGGAACAGACACGTCCAAGGATTTTTGTTAACCTGCTCCCCCGTTATCTGTTGTATTTCACCTAGGATTTCTCCCCAATATTTCTGGATTTTGGCACACTCCCACCAAAGATGGGCAAGAGTGCCCATTTCTCCACATCCTCTCCAGCAAGTTGGGGGGGTCTCCGCATCGTATTCATGTACCTTCCGAGGCGTCCTATGCCATCTTGCTATCGCTTTATAGGCCATTTCATATGTCCGGGAGTCTCTTGCTGTTAAGTGAACCATCTTTAGTATCTTACTTCTGTGTGCTTCTCCTTCTAAGCCTCCTATTTCTTTTTCCCACTTATCCAAGAAAGTGGGAGGTCCTTTACTAGCTTCCCCCCTAAGAACGCTATATAATTTTGAGATACTTCCTTTCACACATGTGGGGGTATTTAATATTTTTTCAATATCTCTTAACTGATCCTTTCCTCTTAGTGGTTGTGGCAGTGAACGTGTAAAGTGCAGTATCTGTGCATACCTCCACTTATCTAGTGGTCTGTTCCCCCAAGCCTGTGTGATTTCAGTGTAAGTGTACAATCTATTTCCTTTCATCACGTCTTGTAGTTGTATTACGTCTTTTTTTGCCCATCTCGTAAAATATAAGTGTTCCTCCTTCCCAGGTAAAAAATAATCCGTGTTTAATAGTGATAATAGTGGTGAGTTGAAATCCCAGTGGCAACTCTTACCTACCCTATCCCAGATTTTAAAAGTGTTCTTGGTCAAAAAATTAACTCTATTTCCCAAATCCCTATATTGTGGTGGGATCCATATTAATTTTTCTATATCCACCCCACTCAGTGTTGCTTCAATGTTCACCCAACTTTTCTCCTGTTTACTGTGTAGCCAGTCAGTTATTCTAGAGATAACAACCGACTGGTAGTACATTCTAATATCCGGTGCGCCTACCCCTCCCAATCTTTTATCCTTCGACAAAGTGTCATATGCTACCCTAGGGTGTTTACGTGCCCATATAAATCTTAGGATTAATGACTGCAGTTTAGCAAAAAATATAGGGGGGATTTCTATTGGGACCATTTGGAAGGTGTATAGTAACATGGGAAGCACAAACATTTTAATCGCATTTATCCTGCCGATCCAAGACAGGGCTTTATATCTCATCCTACCTAGTAGATCTTTAGTTTTATTAAGTAAGGGTACATAGTTATCGGCAAAGAGGTCCCCCGGTGAGGATGATATTTTTATACCTAGATAGACCAATTCCCTCTCACACCATACAAATGGGAGCCCAGCTTGAAGTGCCCTCTGTTCACGCTTAGGGATTGATATATTTAGGAGTTCTGACTTACTCATATTTACTTTAAGGTTTGCCAAGCTTCCGTAGTGCTCCAACTCCTTGAGCACCGTGGGGATTGTCGTTCTAGGTTGGGTAACAAAACAAAGCAAATCGTCAGCAAAAGCTGCTATTTTGTACTCCTTTGTTCCCACCTTAATTCCCTGAATATCTTTGTTCCTACGAAAAGTCGCTAAGAGTGGCTCCAAAGATAGGATGAACAAAATTGGGGAAAGAGGGCAACCCTGTCTTGTCCCGTTAAACAGTTCAAGGGGACAAGACAGGGTCCCATTCACTCTAATCCTCGCCTTGGGATGCCTGTATAGTGAGAGGATCCATTTCATCATCCTTTCCCCCAATCCTAGATGTTTCAGGGTTTCAGTCATAAAGCCCCAATCCACTCTATCGAATGCCTTTTCGGCATCGATAGATAGCAGGGCTGCAGGGGTATTACTCCTGATTGCTTCTTGCATAAGAAAAATTGTTTTCAGTGAGTTGTCTCTCCCCTCCCTACCCGGGACAAATCCCACTTGATCACTATGGATCCATTGTTTTAATCCAGTTTTCAGCCTATCTGCGAGTATTTTAGCGAAAATTTTTGTATCTACGTTTAAGAGCGAGATTGGTCTATAGCTACCGGGTGAGGCTGGATCCTTTCCTTCTTTCAAGATGAGAGTGATGTACGCTAATAGGGATTCTTCTCGGGACTCTTCGTTCTCCCCGAGGGCATTCAGATAGTCGCACAGTTTGGGTACAAGTATTTGAGAAAATTTTTTGTAGTAAGCTACGGAGTATCCGTCGGGGCCCGGGCTCTTTCCCAGGGCAGTGTCTTTTATCGCCTTTTCTACCTCCCCTTGAGATATGGGTGCATCAAGGCGCTCAGCCATATCCCTCTCTACCC
This sequence comes from Lithobates septentrionalis, assembly GCA_037952835.1. NCBI lineage: Eukaryota > Metazoa > Chordata > Amphibia > Anura > Ranidae > Lithobates > Lithobates septentrionalis. The sequence continues at coordinate 6,325,800 of JBBDGP010000664.1, forward strand.
TGGGAAGGTCTAGTCCCCGAAGATACTCCCTTATCCTTTCCTTCTTGTTGTCACTCAGTTTCTCCCTCCGTCCTGCCTTGTAGAGTGCACTGTAGTAAGAGTGAAATATTCCAGCAATTTTTGGAGTAGAGAATTCGAGGTTCCCCTCTTCATCTCTTATTTTAGGTATAAAGGTCCTATTCTTTTTTTCCCCAATCCTTTTAGCCATCCACCTTCCTGGTTTATTCCCTTCTCGATACATGTCTCTATTTATCATATCAAAAGCGCAGCTCCTTTCCTTCTCCAGCAACTCATTTAGATCTCTTCTTTTCTTAATTAGCTCCTGCTTTTCTGGGAGACCCTTAGGTCTTGTGCTTTGTTCTGCTTCCTGAATCTCCCTGAATAAACGTGTCAACTTTTCTCCCCTCTCTTTTTTTTTCCTCGTTCCAATGGCAATCCAAATCCCTCTTATATAGATTTTGTGTGCTTCCCACAGAGTGGATCTGGATATGTCCTCTGTATCATTAATCTCGAAGTAATTTTTTAGTTCCTGCTCTATTTTCGCGACTGCATCTGGGTCCCGTGTGAGGGAATCATTAAGTTTCCAGTTTATCCTAGGCCGGTCCACACCGGTGATCTCTACCTGGATTTTCACCGGTGCATGATCAGTCAGGGTAATAGCCTTAATTTCTGCTGCCCTCAGCATAGGGACCATCTGGTGTTCTATAAAAATGTAGTCTAACCTCGAGAATGATTTATGCACAGGGGAGAAGAAGGTGTAATCCCGATCTTTTAAATGGCTTATTCTCCATGCATCCATTAATTGGAGATGATTTAACATTTTTTTTAATGTCTTACCCTGTGTACTCAATCCTGCTCTTAAGTCGCCCCTTGACGTATCCACCTCAGGGTCCATACATAGGTTCAAATCCCCTGCGACTATTAGTCTGCCTTTTCTAAAAGATTCTAGTTTCGACAGAATTCTCTTTACAAAGTTCTCCGGGTTTCTGTTAGGGGCATAGATATTCACCAGTGTGAACCACGTCTCAAACATTTTCCCTTTAACAAACAGAAACCTGCCCCCGGGATCGGCCAATCGCTCTTCCTCTTCAAACATCATTGTTCTATCGAACCCTATAGCTACTCCCCCTGAATGTACTGATCCAGCATCCCCATAAAACCATTTAGGGAACAGGTGTGATGTCAGTCCCTTACTTGTGTGCGTTATATATGTTTCTTGCAGGAACACCACGTTTGCGCCTAGGAGTTGTAGCTCCTGATTGATTTTGTATCTTTTTTTTTCCGTGTTCAGACCCCTCACGTTATATGTGACGAAACTAACTACTCCCATTTTTTATTGCTGAAGAGAGCGTCCGGCCAATCCCGTGTGGCATAGCAGGAGAGAGAGAGAGGGAGGAAAAAAAAGAAAAAAAAAAAAAAAAAAAAAAAAAAAAAAAACCCCACCCTTCCCACCCCCATCCCTTCCCACCCCCATCCCTTCCCCCCCCCAACCCTTCCACCCCCCCCCCACTGGAACAGATCGCCTATTACTGGCGGGGCAAACTCCTCTGTTCAAAATATGGGTCGGGTGGATTCCCTCAATCAAGTACCACCCTGCACCCATATTCCCCATAGGGCTCGTGTCGTGAGGACTCCCCGTATTGCCCCAGCGCCCTCCCACCTCCCCCCCGCCCCCCGCCCCGCTCATATCGATGCTGCCCCTCGTCCCCTAGCTAAGCTTCTTGGTTATTAGCTTACATTACTCAATGTGCCCCTCCCCTCCCTTCCCTCCACCCTATTGTGTCTCGCGCCGGAACAGCAGTCTCCTCCGCACCCCAGCCAGGGATATGTGGAGGGACAATGTCTAGCTTGCGACAAAAGTCCTCAAGGTCTTCTGGAAATCTAAGCACTGCCGTTCGCCCATTCCTTTTTCCAATTAGGCAAGCCGGAAACCCCCATTGGTATGCTATTTCTGTCGTTTTCAGTAGGCCTGTTAGCGGCTTCAACAGCCTCCTTCTTGTGAGGGTCTCTGCTGATAGATCTGAATAAACTTGTATCTCTGCCCCTTCAATGCATAAGCCTGGTTGACGTCGCAGTTTTCCCAAAATTTTTACTTTTTCCTCCTCATAGTGAAACTTCACTATCACATCTCTTGGACTCTCTGATGTATTTCTGGGATATCGTGCGACCCTATGGACTCTGTCTACTTTCAGGGGGGTCGTTATTTCTCTATCCAGCAATGGGTTTAGCAGTTGCTGCAGTGCCGGCGCCAGCTCTTCCTTCCCGAATTTCTCTGGGAGACCCTTGAGTCGCAGGTTTTTGCGTCTACTGCGATTCTCCTGATCTTCTAATTTATAGAGGAGGCTTCTGTTTGCTCTTTGCATGTCTCTTATTTGCATATTCATACCCTCTAGTCTCCGCTCATGTTCTTCCAATCTTTCTTCCGTCTCCTCCACCCTTTTCAATACGTGTCCAATGTCTGCTCTTACAGTCGCAATTTCTTTTTTAAGGGTGGTCTCCAGTTTCAATAGCAATTCGGCGAGCATCTCTTTAATATATGGGGCTTCCTCCTGCGTAAGCTGCAGTGGTGGTTTATTCCCCCCTGCAGTGGTTTCATCCTCGGATCTCTCATACGGGCCTTCCTGTATCTCAGGGCCCAACATCTGTTGGCTTCCACTGATCCTTACTCTTGCAGTTTTACTTTTATTCTCCTCTAATGCCCCTCTATGTTTGTTAGTTCCTGGCCGTGAGGACGCTCCCAATCTGGGACTCCCATGAGGTTCTTCCAGCAAGCTGGCTTCAGCTGACATGTAGCGCTGGATCCCACCTGGGCTTGGTGCATTTACCGCTCCTTTACTACCTTTAGTTGCCTTCCCCCTCATTTCCACAGGCCTCTAATACTCCGCTCTACCCTAAGAGGGAAAAGAAAAAAAAAAAAAAAAAAAGGAAAAAAAAAAAAAAATGCAGGCCTGGGTATAAGCCCTAGTAGTTCTGTGAAAAAAAAAAAAAAAGTTCTGGCCCTCAAGCCCAGACTTGGGATGTGTGGTTCTTCTTGGGTGAATCTTGCACCTACCTCTCTACCCTTCTGTCCCTATGCCTAATGTTCACTATTTAGTCCAAATAGTCCAGGAAAATCAATGTTTAAGCCGGCTACTTAAAGTTTCTTAACCTTAGACATCAAAAAAAAAAGAGGAAAGAAGAAAAAGAGAGAAAAAAAAAAAAAAAAGTCCGGGATGGTCCGGGGTGATCCCTCCATTCAAATATCCATGGTGGGGAGAAAGGAGAGGAGGAGACTAGAAAAACTGCAGGGGGAGGGGTTGTAGGTGCACGCAGGGGCTCACACTGGATAAACGGGTAAACGGTTCATCAATATATAGACACTTGCGCCTCAGACACCTCACGTCTGTTCCTTATTATTCTCGGGGTTGTTCATTCAGCTTTTTAATACATGTCATGAATCCAAGTGTCTTGGTCATATGTGGCAGGGTTAATTTTGTATCAAGATAACCGTTTTAAGTTCATACCCTGTTTCCCAGCTGCTTTCCCACCATAGGCTTGTCATGAGTCCAAATGCTTCAATAAAATATAGCGATGTGTGGCAGAGTTGAATCTATAACACGGATAAAGTTTAAGTTCTTACCCTGCTTTCCATCTGCTTTCCGACCATAGACACTTCAATGGGGGGGCAGGTGGGGCACCGGAGGGGATATTCGCCTATACAAAGCTCTCATACTCCCTCACCTTTCCCAGCTCTCTTTTCGCTGTGTCCCTTTACAGGCTCACCCCCCTCCAGCTACAGCGTTACCTTGCTGTTGTTGAGCCAACCTGTACCTCCAGAGCCGTTCGCGGTCTCCTCCCTGTCCGTTGTTTCGGGGCTCCCAGCTCCCAGTGTCAGAGTCAGCGGCGGTGTTGTGGCTCGTGGCGGCAGCGCGGGGCTCGCACTATCTCACGCCGGGCCGCGTCGAACGCATCTCGCGGTGCCAGCGTCCTTGCGGCTTTCAGACCTCCTCCTCTCTGTTGAGCGGGTGTGCGGGGGGAGCAGTGGCGCCAGGCCTCCTACGGAGCGCTCCTACGTAACGACGCTCCGCCCCATCCTCCCTGGGGAACCGGTTAAATACAAGCTGACACACTCTGTTTGCAGCAGACTGAGAGGTTGAGCTCACAGTGCCTCTCACTTCTTGTCAGAGGCACTGAGCTCAATAAACAGTTTGGAGTCTTGGACCAATGGTAAAGTACCATTGGTCCCAGCTATCCAATAAAAATGCTGCAGTGGAGACACGCCTAAAAGACAAATGCTCCCTTCCAGCCCAGAACAGCCCACTTAAGTAGAAGGAAAAAACATGTTTATGTGTATAAGATTTACCCACAATCCCATGTTTTTCTCACACAGTTAAGAGAGAGAATGAGAATCTGCTGCCTGCTGAAAAGGTACCGTTATATTCAAGTTAAATCATATATTTATATGCTAAATGTTATAACATAATAATTTATTTTTTATCTATTTACTATGAAATTACTGGTTGGAAGTTATAACTTCAAGCTTCAGTAATTTGGCCGTTAAGCCACCTGCTTGAGTACAGATTTTGAAAATATAGTAAATTACCTTAAAAACAATGTATTATAATTATTTGTATATTACTTATGGTAATTAACCCCTTGCCACCCAGGGCAATTCTGACACTTCTCTCCTACATGTAAAAATCATAATTTTTTTGCTAAAAAATTACTCAGAACCCCCAAACATTATATATAATGTTTAGCAGACACCCTATGAAATAAAATGGTATGTCGCATGGTATTAGCGCAGCAATTTTTTTAAATGCTTTTTTTGAAGATAAAAAACGGTTTCATGAATAAAAAGAAAACAACAAACGTTAGTCCAATTTTTTTGTATAATGTAAAAGAAGATGTTACGCTGAGTAAATAGATACCTAACATGTCATACTTGAACCACTTACGGACCGCCCGCCGTCATTATACGGCGGCTCTTTGAAGTGGAATATCGTTGTTATAGCAGCAGCTAGCTGCCATAACCCCGGTATCCACTTCTTCAGCGGGCGGTCCGCTTTCAGATAAAAGTGGTCTCAGTGGTGGATTCGCCGCGAGATCACTTTTATTGGTGGCGGGAGTGGGCCCCCCCTCCTGTCACGCTCTGGTGCCCTCCGCCGCTTACCGGAACCGCGAGCAGCGGCGGAGGCGATTGGGTCCTTTCCCCTGCTAGGCATGGAGCCGAGTGAAGGGAAGATGGCCCCCACCTGGCTCCATACCTTTGCAGGGCGGAAGCGACATCAAAACGTCACTTGCTCCCATAGCTGTTAAAGGGACATTTTTTTTTTTTTTAAACTACTTTTTTTTATTGCATTTTTGTGAAAATATGAGATCTGAGGTCTTTTTGACCCCAGATCTCATATTTAAGAGGTCCTGTCATGCTGTTTACATTCCTTGTAATAGGAATAAAAGTGCCCCCCTATATTTTTTGTAAAAGAACAGTGTAAAAATAAAAAGTGAAAAGTAAAATAAATAATAATAATAAAAAAAACATTTTTAACGTGCCCCGTCCCGAAGAACTTGCGTGCAGAAGCGCATACGTGAGTAGCGCCTGCATATGAAAATGGTGTTCAAACCACACATGTGAGGTATCACCGTGATCATTAGAGCGAGAGCAATAAGTCTAGCCCTAGACTTCCTCTGTATCTCAAAACATGCAACCTGTAGAATTTTTTAAACATCGCCTATGGAGATTTTTGAGGGTTAAAGTTTGTTGCCATTCCACAAACGTGACATGTTGGGTATCAATTTACTCGGCGTAACATCATCTTTCACAATATAAAAAAAACTTTACTGTTGTGTTATTTTTTAATTCAAAAAGTGTATTTTTTCCAAAAAAAATGCGCTTGTAAGACCGCTGCGCAAATACGGTGTGACAGAAAGTTTTGCAACGACCGCCATTTTATTCTCTAGGGTGTCAGAAAAACTTTAAAAAAAAAAAATATATATATATATATATATATATATATATATATATATATATATATATATATATATATATTGTTTTGGGGTTCTAAGTAATTTTCTAGCAACAAAAAAAAATTATTCTAAATTGTAAACAACAAGTTTGAAAAATAGGCCTGGTCCTTAACCACTTCGCGCCCGCGCTATAGCCGAAAGACGGCTGCAGCGCGGATGCTATCTGCCAGGCGGCCGTCCCTGGAGGTCCTGGTGTTTACTTCCGCGATGCGCGCTCCCGCGGGTGTGCATCGGGGAAGTTCTGTGCTGGCCGTGACCCTCGGACACAGCCAGTCACAGATCGCTGAAAACGGCTAATCATAGCGGCCGTTTTCAGCGCCATCGGCGGTGCCAATGAGAGACGATCTCCTATGTTTACATATGAGATCATCTCTCATCGCCGGTGTTCTGCGGCTCTCCCTCCTGGCACAGACAGCGTGTGAGGAGGGAGAGCGAACTGCTGTGGCGCTAAGTAAAAAAAAAACGAAAATAAAGTGTCAAACTGCCATCTGTCCCTGCCATCTGTCCCAACTATCTGTCGCAACTGTCATGTCCATGCCATCTATCCCCAGTGCCATCTGTCCCTGTCACTATCATCTGTCATCAGTGCCACATAGTGCCATCTGTCATCAGTGCCATCTGTCATCAGTGCCACATAGTGCCATCTGTCATCAGTGCCACCTGTCAGTGTCGCGTGCCATCTGTCATCAGTGCCACGTATCAGTGCCATCTGTCATCAGTGTCATCAAAGCCACGTATTGGTGCCATCTGTCATAAGTACCACATATTAGTGCATCTGTCATCAGTGCCATGTGTCATCAGTGCCACGTATTAGTGCATCTGTCATCAGTGCCACGTATTAGTGCCACCTGTCATCAGTGCCACCTGTCATCAGTGCCACCTGTCATCAGTGCAACCTGTTAGTGCCATCTGTCATCAGTGTCATGTGTCATCAGTGCCACGTATTAGTGCCATCTGTCAGTGCCACGTATTAGTGCCATCTGTCATCAGTGCCACATCAGTGTCAGTGCCACATCAGTGTCAGTGCCACATCAGTGCCATCTGTCATCAGTGCCATGTATCAGTGCCATCTGTCATCAGTGCCACGTCAGTGTCACGTGTCATTGTCCTGGTGCTCCAGGGCCTTCAAAAGTTTAATAGGTAATCAACAAGTTAGCTGTGTTAGATGTGTTAGATACGCCCCTTCCTAACCAATGACACCACAAAGCTTCTAATCCACTCCCTGGTCATCTCCCGCCTTGACTACTGCAACTCCCTCCTCATTGGTTTACCTCTAAATAGGCTATCCCCACTTCAGTCCATCATGAACGCTGCTGCCAGGCTCATCCACCACACAAACCGCTCATCGTCTGCTACACCTCTCTGCCAATCCCTCCATTGGCTGCCACTCAGTCACCGAATTAAATTCAAGATACTAACTATAACTTACAAAGCCATCCACAACCTGGCCCCCAGCTACATCTCTAACCTAGTCACAAAATACCAACCTAATCGTTCTCTTCGCTCCTCCCAAGACCTCTTGCTCTCAAACTCCCTTGTCACCTCATCCCATGCTCGCCTTCAGGACTTCTCCAGAGCCTCCCCCATCCTCTGGAATGCTCTACCCCAATCCGTCCGATTTTCTCCTACTTTATCCACTTTCAGACGATCCCTGAAAACATCTCTTCAGAGAAGCCTATCTGGCCCCCACCTAACAACTGTACATTCATCTTCTCAATCAGCACATCACCCACAGTTATTACCTCTTGTATCTCTTGATCTTCCCTCTTAGATTGTAAGCTCCAAGGAGCAGGGCCCTCTGATTCCTACTGTATCAAATTGTATTGTATTTGTACTGTCTACCCTCAAGTTGTAAAGCGCTACATAAACTGTTGGCGCTATATAAATACTGTATAATAATAATAATAATAATAATAATAATAATGTGTCATTTATGCTCCTAGAACACCTGGGAGGTGCTCTCTGCATGTTAGGCCTCTCTATGTGGCCAGGCTGTGAAAAAGTCCCACACATGTGGTATCGTAATACTCAGGAGGAGTAGCAGAATGTATTTTGGGGCATTATTTGTGGTATATACATGCCATGTGAGAGAAATAACCTATTACAATGACAATTTTGTCGGGAAAAAAATAAATCTTTATTTTGCAAAGAATCGTGGGAAAAAAATGACAACATCAAAAACCTCACCATGCATCTTACTAAATACCTTGGAATGTCTACTTTCAAAAAAGGGGTTATTTGGGAGGTATTTGTACTTTCCTGACTTGTTTGGGTCGCAAGAAATGAGATAGGCCGTCAGTACTTTAGGTGTGATCAATTTTTTATGATTTGCACCATAACTTGTAGACTCTCTAACTTTCACACAGACCAAATAATATCCACTAATTTGGGTTATTTTTACCAAAGATATGTAGCATTATAAATTGTGGCCAAAATTTATGAAGAAAAATTACTAATTTGCAAAATTTTATCACAGAAACTAAGAAAAATGCATTTTTTTCAAAATTTTCGGTCTTTTTTCATTTATAGCGCAAAAAATAAAAAACCCAGAGGTGATCAAATACCACCAAAAGAAAGCTCTATTTGTATGAAAAAAGGACAAAAAATTCATTTGGGTACATTATTACATGACTGAGTAATTGTCATTCAAATTGTGACAGCGCTGAAAGCTGAAAATTGGTCTGGGCAGGAGGGGGGTTTAAGTGCCCAGTAGGCAAGTGGTTAAAGCGGAGGTCTGCCCAAAAAAAAAAATTCAAAACCAGCAGCCACACATACTGCAGCTGCTGGCTTTTAATAATAGGACACTTACCTGTCCTGGAGTCCAGCGATGTCAGCACCTGCCGCTGCCATTGCGGGTAAGGGTACCCGGCAGTGCAACCTTTCGGCTTCACGCCGGGAACCCTACTGTGCATGCGCGATGCCCGCTCCTCTCTCCTACTGGCCCGGCGACAGGGGAAGGAGGAGGGAGCCCCAGACGTGACGTCAATAGCCGTGGCTCTCGAAAGTGGGAAAGGATACCTGCCCCCCCCCCCCCCCCGAAAAGGTGCCAATTGTGGCACCGGAGGGGGGGAGGAATCAGATAAGTGGAAGTTCCACTTTTGGGTGGAACTCCGCTTTAAGTGTTTAAAATTGCATACACTTGTGGAATGGGGCCAAACTTCAGTACTTAAATCACCATAAGAGACGCTTTAACATTTTTCACAGGTTGCATGTTTAGAGTTACAGAGGAGGTCTAGTGCTAGAATTATTGCTCTCGCTCTAACGATCGTGGCGTATGTAACCTGTGTGTATCTGGCTCTGATACTAGCCAGTGCTTTACCAGCCACTGACCTCACCGCACGTCCCTGGTATGACACATGTTGCTCTGATTGCTCTGACTCTGCTCTCTCCACTGTGATTCTGTACTGTTGATTCTACTCATGTATGACCCAGCTAGACCCAACCTTCCTGTGTTATCAGACTCTCGGTTCCTTTTTGACCTGTTCTTATGTGCTCCATCTGTGCACCAGTCCTTGCTGCCCTGCTAACAACTGCGGTGGTGCACCACAAGTACTATCCAGCCTGCTATGCCTATGGTCCTGCTCATGGTATGTGGTACTATTGAGGTCTCTACATATGTAGAACTTCTGAAATTTGCGGTCATCTTTGCTCCAGACCTGACATTATTACAAGCCATGCAATTAAATGGGAAGGAGATCTAACGGATTCTGCACAAACTCATATGTTTGCTCCAGAACTTGTCTGTTTACACCAGCAAGTTCAGGCACTGGCAATCCAGCTCACCAAGATGCAATCTCCCCCTACTACTACCACTGCCAATACCCTACTTTTTGAACCAAAGATTCCTTTGCTGGATCGTCTTTCTTTTGACCTTAGGGGGTTCTGTAATTTTTAAAACAGCTGCAAATTATATTTTAAGTTAAAGCCATCCTCGCCTGGCTCTGAAAGACAGAAGCAAATCATGATTTTGTTACTGCAGGGTGATCCCCAGTCCTAGGGCTTTAGTCTGAAATCAAACCATCCAGCCCTGCTAACTATAGATACCTTTTTTAAAGCCCCGGGCTCGCTATATGATGACCCAGATCATTCTGCTGCTGCTGAATCAGCCTTGCATGACTTTTGAAGGGTACATAGCATGGGTAAACAAACAGGGGAGGACCAGGTCACCTCTCTTGATGTCTATAACAGAGGACATTCTGACTCTAGCAGAAATTAACATTCTATCTCTGTCTGCAGTACACCTAAAAAGGTACCTTTAAACTGCCTGGAAGACTTATTGGACAGAAGAGAGAAGACACAAAGGGAGTGTTGAATTGTCAGGTTTTTCTTCAGATCACAGCCAAATGTTGAACACAAAACAGAAACCTGTTTGTGTCCAAAATCAATGCCCAAGTTAAAGCTGAGTTCTTCTTAAAAAAAATAAAATAAAAGTCAGCAGCTACAAATACTGCAGCTGCTGACTTTTAATAATCGGACACTTACTGTACCGGTCCCAGGGTCCAGCAATGCGGGGGAATGAAGCCCAGCTCGTCTCCCCCTCCTCTCTGTGGCGCCAGTATTGTAACTGTGGGCGCCTGGCTGTGGCTTCACAGCCGGACACCCACTGCTCATGCGCGGGCCGCGTGCCGTGACTGGTCAGGCAATCATCTGGGACCTGTGACATGTCCCAGATGATTGCCGAGAGGGAGGGGGGAGAGGTGATCTGCCTTCCGCTGCCACGGTGCACCGGCAGGAAGTGGGAGCTGGGACCCTCTAAAAAGAGGGTATCCGCTCCCCCCCCCAAAAAAATGACATGCCAAATGTGGCATGTCAGGGATTCACCTCCCTTAAAGCGGAAGTTCCATTCTTGGGTGGAACTTCGCTTTAAGCAAATATTCTCACTGAAAGAACACAATGGAGGGTCAGGACACACTGGCTCAGGCCTGGAAGTTCCATTTGTAGCACCCTCTACCCATACCTCCCAACTTTTTGAGATGGGAATGAGGGACGCCTATTAGCAAAAGGTACGTAGGCGTAGGACACACACCCTGCCAAGCCCCCTTAAAGGAAAATTCTACAAAAAATTATTAGGTAGAACGACACATGCTTTTTTTTACCACTACTATTATTTTATATTAGCTTTTAAAATTTACGCATGCAGCAATTTAGAAATTGGATGAAAGGTTTGGCACTGGGAAACACTTTTTAAAAGCTAAAAAGTGCACTTATATAGAACTATATAGATCAGACCAAAATGAGGGACAAATGAGAAGGAATAAGGGACAGAAGGACTTTGTTCCAAATCAGGGACAGTCCCTCGAAATCAGGAACAGTTGGGAGCTATGCTCTACCTAGTGTAGGTGCTAGAGTGAGATTTTTTTTCCGTAGTGCAGGTAAATTTAGGCAGGCCTAGCTAAAAGCTAGACCTGTTTGTTTTGATCTGTGGACTGGGAGTGGCCTAGAGTAGGCTGGTGACTCACAGCTAGTTTCACCTTTTCGGTTACGCTTCTAGAAGGAAGGTGGGGAAGAAAGGTGGAGCTGTCTAGGGTGTTCTAAGTAGCCCTGACCAATCCTTAACTTGGATTGGAAGGGGGCAGGCTTCCATAAATACCTAGAGTCAGCCCAGCTGGGGAGTGGTTGTTCGGGTGGAAGAACTGGAGATAGAGTATTAGGCTGTCGGGGCCTTGGAGGGAGCCCCCCAGTCTGGGGGGGGTGACCTTGGGCCAGTGCCTCGGAGCTGAACAGGAACCCTACACAACCCAAGGGGTGTCCTGAACAGGAGTAGGAGAGGAAAGCGGGGAGTACTGCTGGGCAAGTCAACAGGAGGGATCCATCAGGTGTCGGTAAGTGACAGGCACAATCAGGAGAGCTGGGAGAGGCATGCCAAAGTGGACTGGGAGTGTACAGTCTGAGATGGATGTGGAGCCTTCGGGAGAGACTGTGATGTTACTGGCAGTAAAGTCAGGCCGCTGCAGCTGGGAGGGCTGTCAGGTCTGCAAAGGGCTGAATGGGATCAGTAGTCCATTGTCAGGGTTGGGCTCAGCCCCTCCTTCTCTGAGCTGGCCGTTCAGCTGTTGGCTAATTGCCAGCTCCTATCTCTCCACAGTGACTCACCTGTTGATGATATCCTGCTTGTCAGTCCTGCCTTCTTAAGCCGTCCAGTCCAGATGATCTCTGCCTTCGCCTCAGTCACATCTCTAGAGACGATCTCCTATGTCCCTGTTAAAGACTTGCTTGGCTGACATTCCTTCTGGCTCCAGATCCTGCTTGCTGTTCTATTACACTGTTCTCTGGCTTCCTGACGTTTTGGCTTGCCTCACTATCCATTTGGTTCCTGAACTCTGGCTATGTTTTGACTACGTTTATTCTGTTTACCTTTTTTTTATTATTATTAAAGTGTGATTTCATTGGCAAAATCAGTAAGGCACATATCCCAAAGGATCAACTATTATGCCTATTTGGATACACGCCCCAAACATCTCCTCCAACAACCAGAGGACCTACGAATATTCCCCAATGGGCACATCTACTCCTTCTAGTAGCCCGCAGAACGATAATGAAACACTGGATTTTAACGACTCCACCTGCCCTACCCAAAGTAAAAAAAGCTATGATGTCACTTTTTTACATGGAACGGCTCGACACCATTTCACTGAACTTTCGCTCTACTTCGCGCTTCTTCATGAGGTGGCGTAAATATATAGAAGCCACGTTAACCCAGACAGCTCTATAAGACGTCATGCGCCCATTCCGATACACTGACTGGTACCTGAAAAGAGATATCTCAAACTCTCTGGGCAACCTTAAAATTAAAAATCCTACTCAGACGGACCCCCCCCCAGCTTCCATCCACCATAATTCTACACAAAGTCATCACAGCTCCTTGACTTCCATGTCCCCCATATCTCTGACACTGGTTACTCACACAGCCTACATTGTTACTGTTTGAACATAATGCATCATTATAGGACATTGTTGTCTATACTATGCTTCCACTCCTGAGGTTGTAATGGCACATACACCCATCATAATGTGTAATATGCTGGTCAGCTATTATTCTTTAAGAAAAAGTAATCCGCTTGGCAGATCCCCCTCCCCCCCCCCCCCCCCCCCATTTTTATTTATTTAATTTTTTTTTCTTTCTCTCTTTTTTATTTCTTGTATACAAGATAGTTTCGTTTTGTTACCACCTTATCTATACTGAGACATATGCATTTATTTGTATGTATATGAGCTAACCTGCTTTGATATTACTGCGCTGTACCTGTTTATACTATGTAAACCTCAATAAAAAAATTTTCAAAAAAAAAAAGTGTGATTTAACTGTACTTCTGTCTCAGTCTGATTCATGGTTTCTGACAGTAGGCGAAGGCCATGAATTCAGAAGATGCAGTCAATCCCCTTGTTGGTAATATTTTTTCCAGATTGGATGAGCAGGAACACCACATGGATCAGTTTGCCATGGCGTTACAAATGCTCCTGAGTCGCACGGCTCACCTGGAATCTCTCACTGTAGCTGCTCCAGTACAACCTGTGTTGCAGGCCGTCCCTGCTGTTGCTCCAGTCTCTGTGTAGGCACCCGCCTTGAGTATTACCTCTATAATGGGTATGTCTGGTTCCGCTTCGCAATTCAGTCCAATGCAGAGGGTTTCTCAACCAGGTTGAGATATACTTTGAGATGCTGCCCCAGGTGTTTCCCACGGACAGAAGCAAAGTAGGTTTCATGATATCTTTGCTTTCTGAGAGAGCCTTGGCCTGGGCAAACCCTCTATGGGAGAAGCAAAAACCTGTTGTCTTGAGTTACCCTGAGTTTATGGCTTCTTTTAAAAGGGTATTTGACGTTCCCGCATGCTCCGCTTCTGCTGCCAAGTGCCTCATGTCCATCAAACAGAGTACGAGAACTGTTGCCAATTACGCCATTGAAGTCCGTACTCTGGCAGCAGAGGTTGCGTGGAACAATGAGGCCCTCTTGGCTGCTTTTTCTCATGGTCTCTTGGATACCATCAAGGATGAGATGGCAGCCCGAGATATACCCACTGAGCTGGAGAAGTTGATCACGTTTGCCATCCTCATTGACTCCAGACTTAGAGAGACTCTCTTTTATGGAACGCTTGCAGAAGCCTGCTGTACGTTTGTCTCCGAGCTTTGCATTCCCACCCTTGCCTCCCTTACCTCCCATGCCTCCTGGTACCGAGTCGATCAGTGAAGATGAACCCATGCACTTGGGCTTCATGTGTCTCTCTGCAGATGAGAGAACCTTTAGGAGGGAGAGATTGTGCCTTTATTGTGGCCAGGCAGGTCACTTTTTGAAGTCTTTTCCTACCCGTCCAGGTAATGCCCGAACCTTGAGGTCCTGTCACGGACAGACCTTAGGTGGCGTTGTTTCATCCCCAGTTATCCTGAAGGATAAGCCCCTGGTTTCGGTTACCCTTTCTTGGGTTGAGTCGTCCGTCCAGATACAGGCTCTAATCGACTCTAGGGCTGCAGGCCTGTTCATTGTTGCTGACTTTGTATCAAAGCACTCAATTCCGCTGCAGTGACACTCCACTTGCCATTGAGGCTCTTGCCGGGAGACCTCTATAGCCTGCCCATGTGGCTCATAAGACTGTTCCATTGTCCATGGCCGTAGGGGCTCTTCACCATGAGATAATCCAATTGCAAGTGATTTCCTCACCTAAGTTTCCACTGGTTATTGGTTATCCTTGGTTACAGAGGCACAACCCCTCTTTTGATTGGCTCCATGCAGAGGTTCTCTCCTGGTCGCCACAATGCAGTAAGACATGCTTCCAGACGGTAGCCAGGGTGCTGTGCACCTCTTCACTCTCCTCCCTGCCGGAGGACTACCACGATTTTAGCGATGTCCTTGACAAAGGTCAAGCCGGTAGTTTGCCTCCACACCGGTCATATGATTGCGCAATTGACCTCCAACCTGGTGCCATACCCCCTCATGGCTGGGTTTACCCTTTGTCGGTCTTGAAGGATAAGGCCATGGAGCAGTATGTTGCAGACGCACTTTGTCAAGGTTTCATCCGCAAATCCTCGTCTCCTTCTGGTGCTGGTTTCTTCTTTGTGAAGAAGAAGAGTGGTGAACTGAGACCTTGTATTGATTATAGGGGTCTCAATCTTTTCACGATTAAGAATGCCTATCCGATTCCGTTGATTATGGAGTTATTTGACCGCCTCAAGGGAGCAACGGTTTTCACGAAGCTTGATTTGAGAGGGGCATATAATCTCATGGGGATTAAGAAGGGTAACGAGTGGAAAACTGCGTTAATACCAGAACAGGCCATTATGAGTACCTCGTAATGCCTTTTGGCCTTTGTAATGCCTCAGCAGTTTTCCAGGTATTTATTAACTATGTCCTCCGAGATTTGTTGCAGTTATGTGTGGTGGTTTATCTCAACAATATCCTCATATTTCCAAGTCCCTGGAGAGCCACCACACAGATGTCTGTTGTGTGCTTCAGAAACTAAGAGAGAACAATCTTTATTGTAAATTGGAGAAGTGTGAATTCATGGGTTATGTCATTTCCACTGCTGGTTTTTCGATGGACCCAGAGAAACTTTCAGCAGTGCTATAGTGGCCCCGACCCTTGGGTTTACGTCCTCTGCAGCATTTTCTTGGCTTTGCCAACTATTATTGGAAGTTTATTCGTAACTTCCCATCTCTGGTCAAGCCCCTGACTGATATGACCAGAAAGGACGGTAACCCACAGAGTTGATCTCCGAAGTCCATTAAGGCCTTTGAGAGTCTCAAGGCTGCCTTTGTTTCTGCTCCTGTGTTAGCACATCCTGATCCTACGTTACCTTTTATCCTTGAGGTTGATGCTTCTGAGACTGGAGTTGGCGTCCTTCTGTTTCAACGTCCTACCTCTGAGAGCGCTATGCATCCTTGTGTCACCTGCGCAGTGCAATTACGAGATTGGTGACAGAGAACTGTTAGTGATCATTTCAGCCCTGAAAGAATGGAGACATCTCCTCGAAGGTACCACTGTGCCGGTACTGACCATAAGAATCTCACGTTCTTGTCTGAGGCTAAACGTCTCTCTCCCAGAAGGGTCTCATTCTTACCCGGTATTAAGAATGTAAGGGCTTTGTCACGACAATTTTCCTCCACTTCCAAGATGGAGTTGATTCCAGTTCCTGTGATTCCTCCTGATCGTATTCAGGCTGGCCGTGTACACACGATCGGACATTCCGACAACGAAATCCTGGGATTTATTTCAGACGAATGTTGGCTCAAACTTGTCTTGCATACACACGGTCGCACAAATGTTGTCGGAAATGCCGATTGTCAAGAACGCGGTGATGTACAACACGTACGACGAGCCGAGAAAAATAAAGTTTAATAGCTAGTGTGGCTCTTCTGCTTGATTCCGAGCATGCGTGGAATTTTGTGCGTCGGAATTGTGTACACACAATCGGAATTTCCGACAACTGATTTTGTTGTCGGAAAATTTGAGAACCAGCTCTCAAATTTTTGTTGTCGGAAATTCTGAAAAAAATGTCCAATAGAGCCTACACTTGGTTGGAATTTCCGACAACAAGCTCCCATCGAACATTTGTTGTTGGACAATCTGATCGTGTGTACGCGGCATTTAGGTGACAAAATTCTTGCTGCTCAGGTCCATGCTTTTACTGAGAAACCTTGTGACTGCTGCTTTGTCCCAGAGAGTCTCCGTACTGCCGTGCTCCAGACTTGCCATTCTCCCAAGGCTGCTGGCCACCCTGGGTAGAATCAATTCTTTTGGGCCATTTCCCAACAATTCTGGAGGCCTAGACTATGTGCTGATGTAACCACCTTCATAGCTGCCTGTTCTGTGTGTGCTCAGCTTAAGACTCCACGACACCTTCCAGTGGGCCTTTTACAACCCATACCCAATGGAGAGACGCCCTGGACCCACCTGTATATGGATTTAATTGTGAAGTTACCCAACTCCCAGGGCAACACAGTTATCCATATGGTGGTTGACCGGTTCTCGAAAATGTCTCATTGTAGTCCACTTAAGAAGTTGTCCACTTCTAAGGAGCTAGCTTCCATTTTTGCTCGGGAGATCTTTCGCTTACATGGGCTACCCAAGGTGATTGTCTCGGACAGGGGTAGTCAGTTTGTTTCCCGGTTCTGGCGAGCCTTTTGTGCGCAGTTGAGAATTCATCTTGCTTTCTTCCCTGCATATCACCCGCAGTCTAATGGGGCAGCAGAATGAGCCAATCAGTCCTTGGAGCAATTCCTACGTTGCTATATTTCTGATAACAACTGGTCAGACCTCTTACCGTGGGCGGAGTTTGCTCACAATAGTGCCTTGAATTCTGCTTCCTGATTGTCTCTGTTTATGGCAAACTATGGTTTCCAACCTTCCATGTAGACTGACTTATTTGTTCCGCAGACTATTCCTGCATTAGAGAAGCACCTCGGTGGTCTTCGTTCCACTTGGTCACAAGTCAAGGAGGCTTTGCGACATGCTAATGATAGGTACAGACTCCATGCTGACCACAGACGCCTGCCTGTGCCTTCCTACCAGGTTGGGGACAGGGTCTGGCTGTCATCTCGCAACCTCCGACTTCGTGTTCCCTCTCCAAAGTACACACCTCGGTTTATTGGGCCTTTCCGTATTCTTCGCAGGATTAACCCATTACGCATTAGACCTTCCTTCTAATATGCGTATTTCGAATGTATTTCATATATCCTTAATAAAACCTTTGGTCTGCAACCGCTTTACCACCTCAGTGCCTTGTCCTCACCCTGTACAGGTTAAGAACCATGAGGAGTATGAACTACAGTCCATTGTTGACTCCCGTAGGTTCCGTGGGCGCATACAGTACCTGGTGCATTGGCAAGGGTACTGTCCAGAGAAACGCTCTTGGGTCTCATTCTCGGACGTACATGCCCCTGTCCTGCTCCGTGATTTCCATAGACGTTTTCCCCTCAAGCCTGGTGGTCCTCCGAGGGGGAGGGATTATTGAGGAGGGGGTACAGTCAAAGCTGGGCTCAGCCGTTCCTTCTCTAAGCTGGCTGCTCAGCTGTTGGCTAATTGGCAGCTCCTATCTCCCCACAGTTACTCAGCTGTTGATGATATCTTGTTCATCAGTCCTGCCTACTTAAGCCGTCCAGCCCAGAGAATCTCTGCCTTTGCCTTAGTCAACATCACAGAGACACTCTCCTGCATTCCTGTTTAAAGACTTACTTGGCTGACATCCCTTCTGGCTCCAGATCCTGCTTGCTGTTTTTCTCCGCTCATCTCCGGCTCCCTGACGTTTGGCTTGTCTAACTATCTGCACAGATGTGAACCTAGCCTAAAGGTAAGTAGTCCACTGACACCAATGTCCCTCACCCTAACTTCACCAAGCACCAGTGCTCCCCCTCTCCCTCCACCAAGCATCAATGCTGCCCTCTCCCTTCTCAGAGCACCACTGCCTTCCTCTACCCCCAGAGAAAAATCGGTGACCATTATTTCCCCTTTTTCTTCCACTGAGCACCACTGTCCCCTCTTTTCTCTCCCATTGACCACAGACTCCAGGCATCTTTTTCCCCCCAAATGACCAGGCACTGGACTTTTTTTTCCTCCCGCTGACCACCAATAGCAGGTAACTTTTCTTCCCCTGACCACCAACATTGGGTATTTTTTCCTCTCCCTGACCACGAACACCAGACATCTTTCCTCCCCCTGACCATCAACTCTAATTTTTTTCTTCTCTTGCTGACCCCCAATGTCAGTAATTTTTCACCCCCGTTGACCATAGACATAAACCATCTTTACGCTTGCTTACCAGCAATATAAAGGGCTTTATGACAACAGTGGATGCTGTGATCCACTTTTCACCATGGCATGCATGGCATATTTTTTTCCTTCACAAGTTGTCCCACTATCTCAACTTCTGATATTCGGAAGTATGAATTCACAGTGACCAGACCTAGCTAGAGGCAGTAGTCACAGGCAGTGTCTCATTCTGATGGTTAGTGACTATGTAAGCTCCAGAGCTGACACTAAAACACAGGTGGGGACTCCATGGAAATTATTTGTCAGAGTTATTGTAAATACAGTAGAGATAAAAATGAACTGTGTGGTGACAGTTGTCCACTAGATGTCTCCAACAGACTTGGAAAACTTTTGCAAGCATGACAATTACATTTATGCTAGATCTCTCTGGCCAATTCCATATTTTAGTAGACATAAACCTTTAAACAATTATTTTTTGTGCCACAAAATAAATTTTATTCACATATAAATCTTGTAAGACAAATGTGGCAGAAATGAAACAATAACCAAGACTGATCTCCTATTTATTTAATATTGGTATTTATATACTGCTGACAATTTACACAGTTCTTTACATATATAAATATTGTATATTTACATCAGTCCCTGCCCTCAAGGAGCTTACAATCTAAGGTACCTAACTCACATTCAACAAACCTACCAGTACGTCTTTGTAGTGTGGGAGTAAACCCACGCAAGTGCAAGGAAAACATGCAAACTGCAGGTGGGTAGTGTCGTGGTTGGGATTCAAACCAATGAACCTAGTGCTGCTATGCAGAAGTGCTAGTCACTATGCCACTGTGCATTTGTGGCTGAATGCCACTAGGCTTAAAGCAGTATTAAATCCAAAAACAGAAATGCAATTTATTCCAGCTTATCAATCCTTAGATGTGGAGGCCGCATTTGTTTTTTTAGGCTTTTTTTCCCCTAGATTTCATCTAGTGATCCAGTCACTAATAGAGTTCCTCTCTTAAGCTGGTCATGGCTTAAGCCCCGTACACACTGGCCGAATGTCGGGAGACAACGGGCAGTTCAAAAAAACCGTCCGACATTCGGCCCACGTGTATGTTGGTTTGTCCGACAGAAGCCGACTTCTGTCGAACGTGTATGCTGGAAAACCAGCATCCGGCCGACTCCAAATCAACGCTCTCAGCCAATGGCAGATCAGACTGTCAGAATACAACAGATCAGCGGGGGGAATCACTAAACTAACCTTGCATAGTTAGTACAGTGGCTCCGACTGGAGCTGACAGGTTTTTTTGAACAAAAAAAAACGAATAGTGTGTACCCGGCTTTAGTTTCTCTTTTCTCTTCGTTCAGCCAGGTGGCTGTACGAAAAAAAAAAACTGAACTGATTTTTCCATCTTCACATTCATGGCAGAAGGGGAAATCCTCCCTGCTGTGTCATTGTAGTCTGACAGCAGGACTCCTTTACCATCAGAATGCACTGATTGAGCAAAAATATACAAACAAACTTGTTCATGAACAGGAATGACCATAAATGGATCGAAATTCATCCAGTTCCTTATGTATGGCCAGCTTTAGGGTGTCTGCATTCTGGATGAAATAGTAAAGCAGACACCTTTGGACAGTAGCATTGTCAGTCTGGAGGGGTAGCGTTAGGCAACGCCTAGATGATTCGTTTTTTCCGTTCAACCAGCGGTGGATGGGGGAATCCTTCCTGCTGAGCCTTTGTATTCTGACAGCGGGGGGGGGGGGGGGGGGGGCGGCTTCCCCACCATCAGAATACACTGATCAGCATAGTAGTGCTGATCAAGCAGAAATTTTCCAACACATGAGGTAGGCTCATGGAACAGCAACTCCCGGCCCATATATGGGTCAAAATTCAGCCTGTTCTTGCTGAACTAGTTGAATTTTCATCCATGTATGGCTGCCTTTAGACTAGCAGATGTAGATGGACTTGATTAAAATATTAAAGCTGAAATGGTATGTCTCAACCCTCTAATTACTACTTTGTCTGGACAGCTTATTCTATTAAAGTAAGTAAAAAAATAACAAATTTACTAGCCGGATCACCAGGTGAATATTAAGGGAAAAAAAACTTTAAACCTTTACAAAGAAAACGAATGCCGCCACTACATCTAATGCCGTGTACACACAAGCGGACTTTACAGCAGACTTTGCCCGGCGGACTTTGACGGACTTTATGACGGACTTTCTGAATGACCGGACTTGCCTACACACAATCCACCAAAGTCCGTCGAATTAGTACGTGATGACGTACGACCGGACTAAAACAAGGAAGTTAGCCAGTAGCCAATAGTTGCCCTAGCGTGGGTTTTTGTCCGTCGAACTAGCATACAGACGAGTGGACTTTTCGACCGGACTCGAGTTCGACGGAAAGATTTAAAGCATGTTTCAAATCTAAGTCCGTCCAACTTTTGAGAAAACAAAGTCCGCTGGAGCCCAATCGAATTGTCAGACGAAATCCCTTCCGCCGGGCAAAGTCTGCCGTAAAGTCCGATCGTGTGTACGCGGCATAAGGCTTGGTTCACACTGCTGCAACGGCAAAGTTGTACAACTTTTCCCTGCAACTTTCTTCTGACTTAATCCAACTTGGATGCTATTTAGGAGCCCGAACAAGGGCTGAAATCACACCCAAGTCAGACGAAAGTAGTGCAGGAACCTTTTCTAAAGTCAGAGCGACTTGTGTAGTATATTAGCGTAGCCAGGAGTGTTATTAATATGGGGTTGGCTCCCTCTAGTGTTTGCTGGACTCTATGTGTCATTTCCTTGTCTTGTGACAAAATTCAGACCAAAGCATTGTGGGATGTGTAGTTCAGAATGCTGAAGTTTCAATGCCAGCAGGACTGATTTGAACTATAATTAACAGAATGCTGAGTGGACATAACAGACTGCTGGGAAATGATATAAAAAGGGCTGGCGCTGCCTAGATCGGCCTCTTGGGATGCCTTTTGACTTGAGTGGTGAGCGGGCATAGCCAATCTTGTTGTTATAAGACACTGCTTTCAGACATAATTCACACAGTTCAGCTTGGTGGTACTTGTAGTTCCACTGGAAGTCAGTTCTTATGCTATAACGAACACTGAAAGCAGACATCTATGCCTCGTTCACATTATTGATTATTGTAGCTACACTGGATAACACCATTAGGATCATATGAGAGGAAGTTACAATACAACAAGGATACCTTAAAGTTCTGCCAAACTTGCTATACCCTGTTATCAAGGATTACCTTAGTTACAATACAACAAGGCTAGCTGAAGACATCTGGATTTCAAGGAATACCCTTTTACCTTGTTATCCTTTTTCTCCATCTGCTTTAATTGCATTGGACTTCATTTAAAGGGAGAGAGCAATTTGAATATAATAGTCCATACTTGCCAACTGTCCCGGATTTCCCGGGACATTCCCAGGACTTGGACGCGATTCCCGAATTTCTGGTGTCCCGGGAAATGTCCAGAGAAATCCGGTTCTTAATGATTGGCCGCCGCTAGAGGTCAGCGGCCGGCGGAGACAATGTCTCCGCCGGCCGCCATTTTGATGTAGTTCAGGAAGACGGCTGGGGGGGGCTAGACGGATCTCCTGCATCGCCGCCCACTCTCCGCCCGCCTCACCCAGCCTCGCCCCGCCTACCCCCTGCCCCTTTCCATATCAGACTGGCAGCGGGGCGGGGGGGTAGGCAGGGTGAGGCGGAGCGGGGTGGAGGGTGGGCGGCGACGCAGGAGCTCCGTCTACCCCCCCAGCCGTCTTCCTGTCTGATATGGAAAGGGGCGGGGGTTCTAGCTGGACACTACTAGGACACCTCTGAGGTGGGGGGGGCGCACCGCTGTGGGACTCCTGATGTGAGGGGGGGGCTCCTTTGGGGACACACACCTGGTGCAAGGGGGGCTCCACCGGGGACTCCTGATGTGAGGGGGGGCTCCGCCGGGGACTCCTGATGTGAGGGGGGGCTCCGCCGGGGACTCCTGATGTGAGGGGGGGCTCCGCCGGGGACTCCTGATGTGAGGGGGACTCCGCCGGGGACTCCTGATGTGAGGGGGACTCCGCCGGGGACTCCTGATGTGAGGGGGGGCTCCGCCGGGGACTCCTGATGTGAGGGGGGCTCCGCCGGGGACTCCTGATGTGAGGGGGGGCTCCGCCGGGGACTCCTGATGTGAGGGGGGGCTCCGCCGGGGACTCCTGATGTGAGGGGGGGCTCCGCCGGGGACTCCTGATGTGAGGGGGGCTCCCAAATTTCTGGTGTCCTGAGACATCCGGTTCTTAACGATTGGCCGCCGCTGCTAGAGGACATTGTCTCCGCCGGCCGCCATTTTGATGTAGTTCGGGAAGACTGCTGGGGGGGGGCTAGATGGAGCTCCTGCGTCGCTGCCCGCCTCACCCAGCCTCGCCCCGCCTACCCCCCGCCCCTTTCCATATCAGACTGGCAGCGGGGCGGGGGGTAGGCGGGGTGAGGCGGAGTGGGGTGGAGGGTGGGCGGTGACGCAGGAGCTCCATCTACCCCCCCCAGCCGTCTTCCTGTCTGATATGGAAAGGGGTGGGGGTTCTAGCCGGACACTACTAGGACACCTCTGAGGTAGGGGGGGGCGCACCGCTGTGGGACTCCTGATGTGAGGGGGGGGCTCCTTTGGGGACACACACCTGGTGCAAGGGGGGCTCCACCGGGGACTCCTGGTGTGAGGGGGGGCTCCCCCGGGGACTCCTGGTGTGAGGGGGGCTCCCCCGGGGACTCCTGGTGTGAGGGGGGGCTCCCCCGGGGACTCCTGGTGTGAGGGGGGGGCTCCCCCGGGGACTCCTGGTGTGAGGGGGGGCTCCCCCGGGGACTCCTGGTGTGAGGGGGGGTTCCCCCGGGGACTCCTGGTGTGAGGGGGGCTCCCCCGGGGACTCCTGGTGTGAGGGAGGGCTCCCCCGGGGACTCCTGGTGTGAGGGAGGGCTCCCCCGGGGACTCCTGGTATGAGGGGGGGGCTCCGCCGGGGACATTTGATGTAAGGGGGGCTCCGCTGGGGACACCTGATGCAAGGACGGACTCTGCTGGGACATCTGATGCAAGGACGGACGGCTGGTGGCAGGCGACGTGGCTAGTGACACGCTCAGGGATCCCACTGATTCTGCATTATGGTGAGTTGAATTATTTCATTTTATATTACAATGTAATAATAGAAATAATGCACTTCAATCATCCTGACACTATAACAACCATGCCGGGATGATTGAAGTGCTAACACCAGGTGTTTGGAGTATCTTTATCTGCTGATTGTTAAACTTTCTACAATACACATATTTTTATTGTGTAGGATCTGGGGCTGCTGTCCCGTCATTTCCCTCTCCCCCTCTAATCCCTCTCCCCCTCTCCATCCCTCATTCATCTCAGACTCTAACCACACCCTCTTGAGCCACGCCCATTTAAGCCACGCCCACTATGTTGCGTAAACCACGCCCATGCTTCGCGCGCCGCACTGTTATATTTTACCTAAGCCACGCCTACAAATGAATGCCACACCCCCTAATTATTGTACGGCTCCACCTACAGCCACAAAAGTGTCTCCATTGGAAGATTTCCCCTTTATATATATAACCACACTCACACACATCCTGGAAGCTGATTGATTATATCTTAATAAATTCTTTGTAAAAGAAACCAAAACATATCAGGACAGCAATTAGATGGTTACATTGTGTAGTAAACAGAGCAGAAGGAAAAAAAAAAAATATATATATATATATATATATATATATATATATATATATATATATATATATATATACACACACATATAATGATAAATAATTATAGAACCTCTCTCATCTAAACGAAAGCATTCGTAATAAGCGGTTTCCCTATTGGGGAGGATACAACATTTAAAAAATTAAAAGGGGGGGGGAGAGAGAGAGAGAAGACGGAAGCTGATTGGTTTCTATGCAAATGTCTTCACAGCTGTCAAATTGGGAGCAATGGCTGCATCCCAATTGACATGACTGGGACTGCCTGCATAGGGATGCATGGAACACCTGTGCATCTCCCTGCAGACAAAACACAGCACTTGCATGATTCAATGCTGTAGTACACCAATGTGAATGAGGCCTTAAGCGGAGTACACACAGGCCGGAAAATGGTCGGTTTGTCAGGAACCAGCCGACTTTCGGCCCGTGTGTAAAGCTCCTTGTCCAACAGAAGCTGGCAAATGGGCATGTTGGAAAACCAATGGCTGCGAGCGCTGATCAGTGTGTCCTGGCAGGGGGCAGTCCCCCTGTCAGAACACAATAGCTCAGCAGGGGAGATCGGATGTGTTAGTAGGGTAATTTGTTTGTTTTTTTCCTCCATTCAGCCCACTGAAAAACCACACACACACACACACAACTCCCTGTGAGTTCTCAGCATTAGCCGTTAACTTAGAACGATGCAGCTCAATGGCCATGGTGTGAAGGAGTCATAGTATTTCAATGCATTATATGCTCACAAGCATCTGAACATAGAACAAGATTGAGTTCAATTTCAGTTTAGAGTTTAGCTCATCAGAGCAAAGGGCAATCCACGAGAATATATTACCAACATTCAATAAGAACAAATCTAGAGGCTATTGTATATTGACCATACCCCACCTGTAGATCCATAGAGATTAGTTCACCTGAAGACTGTTTCTCTTAGATAAATAGCAAGGTAATGCTGGGCGCCAAAGCTAGGTTAGCTAATAAGTTCACATTTGTTAGATTTCTGGGTCACATGACCTGTCCACATGACTTTTATTGGTAGACCTTCATCTATTGACCAGATTGGGAGGATCTTCTGCCTGCAGCAGGTGTCCAATCTGGCAGGGAATTTGAAAAAGGGCCACAACTACCATGGTAGTGATAAAAGGCTTCCTTCAGTCTACATTTATTTATTTTTTTTAGAAGAAAGTGAACACTTTTAGCCTTAAATAGTAGAATTTTGGGAAGCTTTGAGGTCAGCCTTTAGAATGACAGCCAGGCAATGTTAATTTTCAGAAGAAAAAAAAACAGCAATGACATTATGGTAGTGGGGTTGGGTGCTGTAGGTTTTGAGAATGTTGCAGCAGGGAAGATTGATGATTTGGTTAATAGGAGAATTTATTGCTGGCAGTAAAGTAGATGTACTTGGTAATTATGAATAAATAAGGTTAAAAGACTGCATTCCTCAGATGCATGTAACTCATCAGATACTTTTTGGAATAAGCCAGCGAGACTTCTAGCAAAATGGATGGTTTTATGGAGACCTCATAATTCTGACTAGTTCCTCTGACAATTTGAGAACTCCGTTTAGGTCTGGCTGGATGTCTCCTGGGGAGGTCTGGAGCGATGTCTCCACCAGCATCAGGTACCTCATCCAGTGTCTACCTCTACCGCCTGGTTGTTCTTCAACTGCTTTCTGTGCTCTAGAAACAATATAAAAAATAAGATTGCAGAAGATAAATTACATCTGTTAACTATCTGATCTTTCTATGATGAACTCCAAAACCTCTGAAGGGAGCACAGTGATATTGTTACATGTATACATTATATATGTTAAAAAAGAAAACTGCGCTATTATCTAAAAAAGACCAAGCTGCAACTCAAGGCGTTATACGACGCCAAAGCAAAAATGAAGCAAGATGAAGCTGCGCTAAGGATTGATATTAAAAAAACAACAAAAAAAAAAAAACATTGGAATTGTGGCAATGCGTTTACCAATGGCAAATGGTAAGTGTAAAATAATAAAAGGCAGATGAAACCCAATGCAAATACCGTGTGAATGGGAGCACACAAATAATATATTAAAAAAAAAAAAAAATCATCATTCCATCCTGAATTCCCCCCTTCCCACACCCTGTTGAAGTACAACCCAAGTACCCACTAGCTGCAAACTCATACCTGATATCCGACAAATGCTTGGCCATTACCTATAGACCCAAAATTCTAGATTCTCCACAACCGTGTTCTACCTTCAACTCTACATAAAACTACAGCACCTCAACAGAATGAGGATTTACAATACAATATCTTAGACATAGAGGGCAGATATCCATCGTTGAGTGGATCAACACTGTGAACACAACGGGAGACATACTGCCTCATCTCTCGCACAGTATGATCCCATTAGGGGTGCCTGGGATGAGGACAGACTCATCTTGATCCACTTGATTGGAATGAATAGACCCTCCAGAAAATAAACCACGGTTTCTAAAATCCGTTTAGATTCTCGTTCACGAAATTCTTTCACCATTTGGTCTGTCATATCCATTCATTGATTAATGTGTGTTCTAATTTAAATGTGACATCTGGTTTGTAATGATATGATTTTGAACTGCTTTAATTGTAAACTATCTGATTCCATGTACTGATGGCACCGGTTTTGTTACCTGTTATGATTTACTGTCACTACTTCATATATACCAATAAAAATATTTGAAAGAAATATATAAAAAAAATAAAAAAATATTATATATGAAACAATAAAAATGCAATGCAATATTTGTTTTTCTTTATCTGTTTTTTCCATCAGATATCACATGTTAATTGGACTCACTTTTTTGTTCTTTTTGTCAATCAGGATTCACTTGTTTATTATTCCATTTTGTCACTAATGTTTTTTAATAATTACATTCTTTTCATACCTTTTGCCATCACTGTATTTCTTTGAGATTGGGTTTCACCAACCCATCCATATATACACTTAGTGTTTTTGCATACATTATACATACATTACCACTAAACTCCATGCAATGCGATTTGCTGAAACCCACATCAAAAGTGCATTAAATTCTGCTTTTGATAAGTAAGAAAAGGTTTCCGCGCTCACGGACTCAGGTGTGCAGTCTCCCCTTAGACACACCCCCTGGGGGGTGAGATATATGATAGAAGAATTAGGGATAGGGGTAAGTGGCGCTACCTATATTGGGGTACCTATTGTGATTCAATATTCTGTGCTAATATATGCAAAATAAGAAAACACTCAGCAGGGGAACCTTTAGTTAGTGAGTGTGCTCCTAAAACCTCATAAATAAATAAACCGTGCTAGTGTATATAAGCCAAAAGATGCTCATATATATAACTGAGGTATATGTATCTTCCAAATCAGTGCAATATATAATAGAAGCAGATATATAACACACACCCCCACCTATTGCATGAAAAGGAACCAAAACGAAACGGAGTGGATCTATCGTTTACAATCCCTAGCCCCGAAAGGGTTAAATTTGGATATAGACTTAAACTGTTTTATAGCCAACCCTTAGTTATAGGTCAGGGTGCCCAATTATCTAGATCTGTGGGAGTGTGCAGCTGACCAGTGGGGTAATTACATGGAGGGCTTTGAGGGCAGGGCCCTGTCCACCTGTTCCCCCCTAAGTGCTGGTAAGGGGTGGAATGTTAGAAGGACAAGAAAAAAGGGACTCTCCTCCTATATAAAACACCAGGATAGGGGTGGTCTTCCTTAGGTGGTATAAAATTAGGGGTCCTAGTATATACCTCTCCCTCTTTGAGGTGTTTTTTCTCCTGTGATTTGGATATATTTTATATATTTTATATAGTACTCTCCTTATAATATCCCCCTTCTCGGTAGATATATATATGGTCCCCCATCTGATATGAACCCGATGAGGGTGCATGGGGGATTTTATATATATACACAACTTTTATATATACACACATGTTTTTGATGGTCTCATTCCATTGAGGTTTATCTCCTCAAAATATAAAAATTCCTTATATATATATAATGGTGATATATGGGAATACCAACTCCTTAGTCCAGTATATGAAGTCCACTCCTTGAACTGGGGCATGGTAAAATTATGAGATTGAAGTGCAAGGGTATATCTATTAATATGGGTACCTTGCAAATATACACTTATACAAACCATGTTAATGACACTATTTTAAAAAAGGATATGGAGCAGTAATACATAAACTTCACCCATAGGGGTCCTACCCTATGTTCTCTTATCGGTCCCCCCTGTGATTTTATAATCTAAGTCTATGGACTAAAGAAATATTATTCACTAATTAATAGTTTAGATTGGTAGATAGAACAATACTGGATGGTTTATCTTATTATTCTTGTGCAAGAGCGTATTGTACAATATATATGTCTGTCCCTTATGATGGCGAGCAGGGATATAAGGTTTCATATTTTATGCATTGCTTGGAACAACCCTCTAGTCCACATTGATTCAACCCGAAAGGATTCTTAATATATGCAACAAAAATCCGCCCATGGGAGGAGTAATGCCGGAACTCAGTATGCCCGCTTGCCTATAAATAGTAGAGTACGAGGTACGCTAGCTACGCCTTTGACAACGTCGATGACAAAACGTGTAAGGCGGAGCTACGCTATTACGTCACACGTGGAAGTCGGAAAGAGTGTGGAGCGCAGCTGAGGCGCACGCCGCTCAGCTGATGGCTTTGGGATCCACAAGCTCTCTCCGTGCATGCCACCTATACGCAGTGTGATCTTTTGGCTTCCTTTCTATAAGGAGCCTGGACTTTTTAGCTATTCTTATTTAGCCTGATGTTTGGGTTAATTATTTTTTAATAAAGTAATTTTAAACGTAATACACTACGGGAGCCCTGTTTCTTTCCTATGTGGATGACCATATCACGGACGGGTTATTACATCTGGAGCGGGAGCACCCAGGAACAGCCCTACTGGAATCTAGGACGCTACTCCACGGCCTGGTACTATATGCCTATTACCCCTGCAGGGGTGCAGGGAGCTGGTGAGTGGGGATCCTTGAGGGGGAGCACCGCAAGTCACTGGATATCAGCTGTTTTCTCTCACGAAAGTCACTAATCATAAGAACACTGCTGGAACATTATACAACAATTTTTTGCTGGAACTATATATATTTTATATATTTTTATATGTGGGTTTTTCACATTTTTTCACATTTTTCAGATTTTTATTTATTTACATTAATTATTTACTTTTTTATGTTTATAACATATGGTGAATAAATTTAAGATCTATTACACCTCTCATCATCTCTTTTTTGGAGTTGGATGGGAGTGGGGTTCAATCTATGTTTTGGTTTATGAAATATCACTTTGTATGTATTGATCAATGATTTTTTGGCACCACACCACTTGCAAAGGGGATTTCCACTGGTTAGATTCATTTTCATGCAATAGGTGGGGGTGTGTGTTATATATCTGCTTCTATTATATATTGCACTAATTTGGAAGATACATATACCTCAGTTATATATATGAGCATCTTTTGGCTTATATACACTAGCACGGTTTATTTATTTATGAGGTTTTAGGAGCACACTCACTAACTAAAGGTTCCCCTGCTGAGTGTTTTCTTATTTTGCATATATTAGCACAGAATATTGAATCACAATAGGTACCCCAATATAGGTAGCGCCACTTACCCCTATCCCTAATTCTTCTATCATATAAATTCTGCTTTTACTGGCTACACAGATCAGTGGGTAACCCCAGTCGCTGACCTAGAACAACCAATGCAGCTATGGCTATATTCCAGCTTTTCTAGGTCATTCAATGTGGTAGTTTGGAGTATGTAATGTACAACACAGAGTATAGAGTGCAGTGGTCAGAAGTAGGTAACATACAACAAAGCATAACGTGCAGAAGTCAAGTGGTGTGTGTAAGGAGTGTGTAATGTATAGCACAGTGTACATGGCACAGGGGTAAGGAGTGTGTAATGTACAACACAGTGTACCTAATACAGGGGTAAAGAGTGTGCTATGTATGACACAGTGTACATTTTTCAGGAGTAAGGAGTGTGTAATGTATAACACACTGTATATAGTACTTCAGTAAGGAGTGTGTAATATATAGCACAGAGTTAAGGAGTGTGTATTGTATTACACAGTGTACATAGTGCAGGGGTAAGGAGTGGGTAATGTACAGCACAGTTTACGAAAGCAGGGGTAAGGAGTGTGCTATATATGACACATTGTAGCTATTTCAGGAGTAAGGAGTGTGTAATGTACAGCTCAGTGTACAAAGTGCAGGGGGGGGGGGCAGAAGAATGTAATGTAAAGAAAAATTCACAGGAGTGAGGAGAGTGTATGTACAGTGTATGTATGTACAAAGTGCATTTTATTGCTGCTATCCGCAAATAGTGTATTTTTATTGCTGCTATCCGCAAGACCCTCCGCAACATTATTGCTAAGAAGCAGCATCACTGATGGTTGGATGGCAGTAATAAAAAAAGCATGGGACTCAGTGTACACTTACCTGAGCTGCATTTCACAGCGACACCATTGCCTATGCAGACACTGTCAGGCAGGGGATCATAAGTCTGTATTGTCAACTCCAAAAAAGTCCCTTCTATTACTCTCATCCTCCTCCAAATCTACAACTTCCTTTTATCTATTTTTTTATTTTGTTTGATTTATTTATTTATTTATTTTTCTGCTCCTGCTGTGATCTGACTTCCTGTTAGAGGATGGCTATGTTCATTCTGCATGGTCCCACTTTATGTAGGAACATAGCCACCCTCTCGCTCACTCCCAAAATGTTATATGTACTCTGGAATGTGTGTATAGAGCAGTACTCGTGACCACAACTAACCTGCACTGCTCGAAGTTCAGGAGCTCACTGAGGATGTTACAAGGAGGTAGAAAACATACAATATGAAACAATTTTCATGAAAAATGGATTACAAGGTCATAATGTACTGGACATGTATGGGATATTTTTGGAGAATAAGGATATAATTTAGTATCACTTTAAATCCTGGGAGAAAATGTGGGATATTGGATTATCCATTGGAAGCTATGCATCTATTTATAGTCATTGATCCTTTAGGTTTAGCCAAAAGCAAAACTTTTTTTTAGTTTTTGTATAGAGTGCAGAAGGATTTGAACCCCTGCAGGCATGTACTGGCCATCGGGACTACTGAGAGTTTCCCGGTGGACGATGGCTCAGTGAGCCGGTTTCAGTGACATCCAGTGGCATTGCTAAGGGGTGGCTTTTGGGGCTATAGCCCCAAGTCCCAGGGGTCCCCAAACACAGGGCTGCAGCCCACTACCGGGCCATGGCCTCTCTGCAGCCGTGCGGCGGGCAGCATGGGAGAGCGGGCAGGCGAGAGAGCAGAGAGATGACATCATCTCTCACCGGCTGATCTGCATCGCCACTGTTCTGCCCTCACTGTGCAGCTGCGGGCAGCAGAGAGAATACAGAAGAACACCAGCAATTGTCTTCAGGTAGCTTTAGGTGCACACTGTGCAGAGGACACAGTACACTAACTGTAAATACTGCAGCTGCCTGCCTGTCCCTTTTATCTCCTTACCCAGCAGGCTGTTCTGTGACTTAGCACTGTGGGTAAGTGAACTGGGCATTGTGGGTAGGTAGTTCCCAGACTGAGTTAAACACATGAGTCATTCTCTCATTGAACTACTAATCCCACACTGCATAATTGTTTGTTGCTAAACAGACAAAAGTTCATACCAAAGTTGTAGCGGCCACTAGAGGGAGCCATTCCCTTACTTAAGGAATAACACACTACCAGGTAAGATGACTTTGGTAAACCCCTGCGTTACATACAGAATTTAGCAAAGCATGGCTACACTAGTGAATTGCCAGGTATAGTTGCCTTGGCCAACTGATAGGGGATTAATTGATTCCACCATAATACTGGAATTGCTGCACTTCTCTCTTCTGTCACTAGATGGCCGGGTATCTGGTGGCATTGGATAAGACAAGGGCATTGCAGGGACAGATTAAGAATAGATGGGGTGTCTTAGCCAATGGGCAGGGATCTTCTTGGGTCCCTTTGCCTGCTGGAAGAGCCTATTTATTTGGGTGAGGTCAGGTGATCGGGGTTCTGTGCCACCTGGACGGCTGTCTGGGTGGACTTGTGTTGTACTGTCCCAGGCTGCTAGGCCAGAGCCATCCTGAGGCCTATCCTGGGGACATCTGACTGCTAGGCTGTCTGAGGGCCTATCCAGAAGCAAGAGAGCAACGTAGGGTTGGGACTATGGCTTGCAGTCCAACCATAAGTGACGGTTCTGCCGGCTGGAGAACCTTTCATGGTCGGAGGTAGAGGGGAAGCTGTCGCCACTAAGGGACCATCCACCATGTTACTGGGGACCACTGAGTAGCTGAAGTGGGTACAGGAGCAGTATTCTCACCAACCGGGGACGGTGAAGAATTGGGACACTCCAGCAGGTGTCAAGCCAAGGACCCAGCCAGCGGAGGTGATGCTTGCAGAGCAGCCTTGTGTGCCAAGCCAGGGACCAAGCAGGCCAGAGGGGTGACGCTTGAGAAGTATCTTGGATGCCAAGCTAGGGACCCAGCAGGGATGCGGGGCTGACGCTTGAGGAAGATACTGAGTGAGAAGGTTGGAAGAGCTCAGTGGATCAGTAAGTCTAGTGAGAGAGACTGAGTGAAGATCTACAATAGGAGATTGTAGAGGAAGGAAAAGAGTTCATTGTAACCTTTTGTTGGGAACTGTTCAAGATTGTTGCCATAGGAGACAGCGTGTCATCACATGCAGATGTGATGTCCGGCTGGGTGCCTTTCCCTGCATGGCTGTCTGACAATTAACATTGCAACTACTAAAGAGTGTCCTGGCCCTAAACCCTCTCTCCCACGGTTCTGTTAAGAGAAAATAAATCTTTGCATTCAAAAAGTGTCTCACGCCCATAAATCTACCTTGCATTACACCCACCATGCCTTGTAAGCCATTCTACATAGGACGTCAGCTGTCCCTGACTCTGGAGGTTCTCATTAGACCAAAGGGGACCTGGGACTTGGCTACATATGTGGTAGTGAATTTATAGTATAATGTAAATAATAAAATGTATATATACATCTCTGATGATTGTGTTAATTGTTGCCACATACTATAGTCTACAGGTATACACACAATACTTATAATACTATAGTCTACAGTATTTATTTTGTCTTGTTCTTTTTCAAACTTCAAAGTGTTGAATCACCCTGTGGGAAATTATTAAAATGGTATTCTCTTTGGTCTAAGATTCAGGATCTTCTACAAACGTTATCTACACCCATACCTTTGAATCCCATGCATTTCCTTCTAGGCCTCCCTCTCCCAGTAATATCTAAAGCGTCATGCAAACGTATGTCCTTTATCCTTTTGGCCGTAAAGAGAGCTATCCCTAGACATTGGCTCTCCACTTCTCCCCCCACATTCCATCACTTTCATTCCATAATGGCTGATATACGTGGGATGGAACACTTGACTGCTAAATTTGAGGACACACTACCCTTCTTTTATAAAATATGGAAGAAATGGGACGACTCTGCATACCACCTTGAATCTGATAACCTTCAAGCCTCCTGAATCTCCTGGTGCCATCTCCTGATTATGTTGTACCTTGCTTCCTTTTCTCTTTTGTATTGTTTCCTATTCAAAATTATATATTTTTCTCGTTTTGTTTAACATATGATACCTATATTTGAATGATCCATTGTTGGAAGACACTTGTCTGTAAACATACCTGTATCTACGTTCAGTTCCACAAGTTTATATATACAATGCTCTGTACTATCAAAAGTCGAAATGCTTTCTCTTTGTATTGCAGTGTATCATTTTTGAAAAATGTTATAAACAATTAAAAAAATAATAAATGGTATTCTTTACAGTGGGCTGCTCTATAGCCATCCACGGCATTCTTCTGTTTTTGATCGCATGGGGAAGGGTTAAAGCCTCAGTAAAATTGTATTGATCTTTGTTGCTTTAGTTTTAATTGGGAACCTGTGGAGACATAGGAGTCAATTCACTAATGCCCCATACATTCCCATCGGACATTGATCGGACATTCCGACAACAAAATCCATGGATTTTTTCCAACGGACGTTGGCTCAAACTTGTCTTGCATACACATGGTCACACAAAGTTGTCGGAATTTCCGAACGTCAAGAACGCGGTGCCGTACAACACGTACGACGAGCCAAGAAAAATGAAGTTCAATAGCCAGTGCTGCTCTTCTGCTTGATTCCGAGCATGCGTGGAACTTTGTGCGCCAGAATTGTGTACACACGATCAGAATTTACGTGAACGGATTGTGTTGTCGAAAAATTTGAGAACCAGATCTCAAATTGTGTGCGACGGAAATTCCGATGGAAACTGTCCGATGGAGCCTACATACGGTCGGAATTTCCTGACAACAAGCTCCGATCGCACATTTTACGTCGGAAAGTCCGACCGTATGTACGGGGCATTAGAGTTGAATAATGACTGAAAAAATGTGGTA
Organism: Lithobates septentrionalis; assembly: GCA_037952835.1. Taxonomy (NCBI): domain Eukaryota; kingdom Metazoa; phylum Chordata; class Amphibia; order Anura; family Ranidae; genus Lithobates; species Lithobates septentrionalis. Next base: position 6,360,715 of record JBBDGP010000664.1, read on the forward strand.
AAATAACGCATGTGGTAAATCATTTTCAAATGTGCAATTCACTAAGAATTTTCTGGTAAATGACTCATGTGGTAAAGGGTCTGTAATGTGATAATTACTGACACTTTTGATGCAAAGTTTAGGAGAGGGCGGTAGATGGTTTTTAAAGAGCGGGGCAAGAAGTCGGCTGCATCCTTAACCAGTGACTACTCAGCTGACAGCTGAATGTAAACAAAGGAATTGCTGTATAAAATATGAGAAAAAAAACAGTGTGAGGATCCCCCCAATAAATTATACCAGACCCTTATCCCAAGCATGCAGTCTGGTAGGCCAGGAGGGGGGGGAGGTGAGCGAGAGCCCCCCCCCCCCCGAATCCTGAACCATACCAGGCCACATGCCCTCAGCCAGGGGGTGGGGAGCCACGTGGCTCTGCCCCCCCCCCCCCCCAAGCACCTTGTCCCCATGTTGATGGGGACAAGGGCCTCTTCCCCCCACAACCCTGGCCAGTGGTTGTGGGGGTCTGCAGGCGAGGGGGCTTATTAGAATCTGGAAGCCCCCTTTTTAATCTTCAAATCTGGCCCCCCATGTGAATGAGTTTGGGGTGCATAGTACTTATTCACCAACTACACACTACAGTACTTATTCACCAAAAAAAAAAATGTAGTGTAAAAAAGACAGTAGGCCGTTTTTGACCTTTATTTAAACACATCACCACTGCCGACCTGAAACACTCCCCCCCCAGAAAAGTCTTAAATAAGGGGCGGGGCCACCCGGTGACATCTTTGGGTGGCCCCGCCCCTTGTGATGTCACCAACCTGCATGCCGCTGTTGAACCTGCTGGTTGAACGAAAAGCATAATGTATGGGTTGCCTACATGAGAGGAAGCTCTGCTGACTTCCATCATCCAATCATATACAAGCGAAAATTGTGTTGTGTGGTGTGTTTGTTTATTTATTTTTTTGGTTTGTTTTCTTTTTCATGTGATTGGGTATTTTTTGCAAAGTGAAGCTTTTTTTACTAAGCTCTGGAGCAAATACAGTGTATTTTTACTTTAGAAAATCAACCCCATGGTCTTTATTCTATTATACTTAGTGCATTGACATTCGTTGTGTCATCCGATTTTTTACGGGTCTGACTTATTTCCTTTGTTTTAGTCCCCTTTCACATTGGGGCAGCGCCCGCATTCGTCGTAAAGTGCCGCTCCTTTTAGCGGCGCTTTATCGCTGTTTAAGCAGCGCTTTTGCGCTGTTCTTTGGCCGCTAGCCCAAAGAAGAGGTTAGGAACTCCCGTGTTGCGGCGCTTCCGAATCACTGCCAATTCGTTGCAATGGGCAGGGGTGTTTTTGGAGTGCTGTATACCGCGCTTCCAACCCGCCCTAAAGATGCTGCTAGGAGGACTTTTAACTCTACGTTTACACCTATGCACTTTTTGGTGCCTTTTGCATTTTAGAGAGACGCACTACAGTCCATTTAACATGGTTTCCTATGGTACATGTTCACATCTATGTGTTTTGCGCAGCTACATAATAATCTGTGGTTCGTGTTTGGTGTTTCCTTTCTTCCCCCTTATTTCTATCTCTCTTTCCATTCCTGTGTCTTAGGTTTATCATTTTTGGTGTATAATATCACTTTGTTTGCAAACCAATGCAGGGGAACCTTTTTGCATTATGGTTTGAACACTGGTTAATTCTGTGTTCTTTCAATGTCGGAATCCTGGTACTACACTGCCTCGGAATACCCTATTCAACTCTTTTCTTCCATCCATTATCCGAGATGCCCCCTAACAAAGTAGTAACTCGGAAGAATAAGTGATAAATGGCCTTTTGGATAAGCAGCATCTAAAGGGTAAATGATAACTCGATCATTACACAGGCTGGGTGTAGCTCCTTTAAAATCTTTTGCTTTGTGGGCGTGTACGAACAATAAATTCATGGCGCCTGGTGCTCAAAATTTTTTTGGGGGGGCACAAACAAACTGAAAAATTAAACTGTTAGTAATGCAGGGCTGTAAACAGCCATTTATCAAGTGATTATGTATCATTACTGCTAGATACAACTGTGCCTGTCAATTGCAGCCTCACTGTGCCCATCATATGCAGACCCACAATGCCCCAGCCATGTTCATTGCACAAACTTGCAGGGTAGTTGTGGTGCACCTTTTTCATGGTGAAATGCCATTACATTTTTTCCATTGAACAGCACTGAGTGGCTGCATCTCTTTTCAGGTGGGGTGGTCGGGGGTGGTAAAACTTCAGCTCAACTGCCTACTTGTACTGCCTCTCCCAGCTGTGTGAATGAGCCCCTAAGGTCTTCTTTACAAGTGTGGTCTCAGATCTGGGCATTCCTCTCTAGGCGTCCACATACTGTATTGGCTGTCTGCCTAACACCCTTTCCATCCCAGATTACTTTTTATCTCTTTTATCTGTTCAGCAGCTCAGTACATTCTCTGCAATCATTTAAGGTGGCCATAGAGTAGATGATTCCTTTCATTATTTCATTCCTAGTATGGCCACTTTAAATGAGTGCAGAGAATGTACTGAGCTGCTGAACAGGTAAAAGATAAAAAGTAATGTGGGATGGAAAGGGTGTCAGTCAGTGCTGGGAATGGTCAGATCTGACATCGGAGGATACAGGGTGTGTGTGAGCAGTGAAGATATCTGTGCAGACATCCCAACCTCCAAAAACTCATTTCAGGGAGCTCACGCTCCATGCTGACAACCCCCCCACCCCTCCCCTCATTCATAGTAAAATACTATAATAAAATAATACTTTAACCACTTGCTTACCGGGCACTTAAACCCCCCTCCTATCCAGACCAATTTTCAGCTTTCAGCGCTGACGCACTTTGAATGACAATTGCGCGGTCATACAACACTGTACCCAAATGAAATTTTTATCATTTTCCCCCCACAAATAGAGCTTTCTTTTGGTGGTATTTGATCACCTCTGCGATTTTTATTTTTTGTTAAAAAAATTTAAAAAGACCGAATTTTTAAAAAAAAATTTTTTTTTTATATTTTGTTATAAAATTTTTGTAAAAGGGTAATTTTTCTCCTTCATTGATGTACGCTGATGAGGCGGCACCAATGGGCACTGATAGGTGGCAGTGATGGGCACTGATGGGTGGCAGTGATGGGCACTGATTGGTGGCAATAATGGGCACTGATCTTGTACACTGCTAGGTGGCACTGATTGGCACCACTGGTGGGCATTGTTAGGTGGCAATGGTGGGCATTGATAGGTGGCACCTGTAGGCATTGATAGGTGGCACTTATGGGCATTGATACATGGCACTGGTGGGCACTGTGGGCACTGTGATGTGGCAATGTAAGGTGGCACTGGCAGGGGGTACTGGTGGCACAATTGAGGCATTATTGCCTCCTCCTCTTCGGGACCGATGTCCCTTGCTGCTGAGCCGGTGATCGGCTTTTTTTTCTCCTCGCACTGTCAGCGTGAGGAGAAAAAAAAAAACGATTACCGAGCTTTTGTTTTGATCATGTGATCAGCTGTCATTGGCTGACAGCTGATCACATGGTAAGGGGCCGGGACCGGCCCCTTACACGGATCGGTGATCACCTGAGTCTCAGTGACTCGGTTATCAGGGCGCGCGCAGGGCACGTGCACAGCGGAGGCCGTCATATGACGGCCTCCCGGGAATGCAGGTCCGCGCTGTAGCCGTCATTCGGCTATAGCGCGGATAGCAAGTGGTTAAAGATAATTAATAATATAATGCCATAATAAAATAATACTTTAAAAGATAATGTGTCACACTGTGCCCATCTGGAGCCTCATCAGTGCCCATCAATGCAGCCTCATCAGTGACAACAATGCAGCCTCACTGTGCCTACAATGCAGCCTCACTGTGCCTACAATGCAGCCTCACTGTGCCTACAATGCAGCCTCACTGTGCCTATCTGCAGCTTCACTGTGCCAACAATGCAGCCTAACTGTGCCCATTTGCAGCCTCATCATTGCCAACAATGCTGCCTCACTGTGCCCATTTGCAGCCTCACTGTGCCATCAATGCAGCCTTGTCAGTGCCCATCAATGCAGCCTCACTGCCCCCACCACCAATCTCATTGCACACAATGTATTGTAGCACACAGTGTTGTACCATGCACACCACTACTCGCCTCACATACCCCACACTGCTGACCTCTGTACACTGTACACATTCACACCACCAGGACAATTGAAGAAATCCACCCAATGGCTGGGCACACTCCTACTAATCTAATAATAAAACAATTATGTAATGAGTCTTTCACTGTGTGTGTGTGTGTATATATATATATATATATATATATATATATATATATATATTGATCAATCCATGTATACACCCAGAGCCCACACAGGTGGGTACAAATAATCATTTCATTCACAGACACAGCTTGTGTGAATTAGGGAGTGGGGTAGCAGTGGAACTACAAGCACCAGAGCACACACATGTCGCACACGAGGCAGCGAGTGCACGTAGGTCTGCGAGTGCACGTAGGTCAGTGAGTGCACGTAGTTCTGCGAGTGGTCTGAGGGTGCACGTAGGTCTGCAGGTGCACATAGGTCTGCGGGTGCACGTAGGTCTGCGGGTGCACGTAGGTCTGCGGCCGCACGTAGTTCTGCGACTGTTCTGCGAGTGCACGTAGGTCAGTGAGTGCACGTAGTTCTGCGAGTGGTCTAAAGGGTGCACGTAGGTCTGCAGGTGCACGTAGGTCTGCGAGCGCACGGAGCAGCAAGAATTTTGTCACCCAAAGGAGAAGTAAGACTGGTGCGAACCGTAGCCAGAATACGATCAGGAGGAACCCTAAGAATCGGAGCCGACTCCAACTTGGAAGTGGAGGAAAATTGTCCTGACAAGGCGTCAGCCCTTACATTCTTAGTACCGGGTAAAAATGAGACAATGTAATTGAAAATTGACAAGAAAAAAGCCCATTGCGCCCTTCTGGAAGAGAGGCGTTTAGCCTCAGACAAGAATGTGAGATTCTTATGGTCAGTAAGAATGAGAGCCGGCACAGTGGTACCTTCGAGGAGATGTCTTCATTCTTTCAGGGCTAAAATGATTGTCAACAGCTCTCTGTCACCAATCTCGTAATTGCACTCGGCAGGTGACAATTTCTTGGAAAAGTAGCCACAAGGATGCATAGCACTCTCAGAGGTAGGACGTTGAGACAGAAGGGTGCCAACACCAGTCTCAGAAGCATCAACCTCAAGGATAAAAGGTAACGTAGGATCAGGATGTGCCAACACAGGAGCAGAAACAAAGGCAGCCTTGAGACTTTCAAAGGCCTTAATGAACTCTGGAGACCAACTCTGTGGGTTACTGTTCTTTTTGGTCATATCGGTCATATAGTTGGCAAAACTTGGGTTGAGGCCACTGTAGGACTGCCGAAAGTTTCTCTGGGTCCATCAAAAAACCAGCAGTGGAAATGACAGCCCAGGAATTTAACCTGTTCCCGATGGAACTCACACTTCTCCGGTTTACAATAGAGATTTTTCTCTTAATTTCTGAAGCACAAGACAGACATGTGTGTAGTGGCTCTCCAGGGACTTGGAAAATATGAGGATATCTTTGAGATAAACCACCACACATAACTGCAACAAATCTTGGAGAACATCGTTAATAAATTCCTGGAAAACTGCCGGGGCGTTACAAAGGCCAAAAGGCATTACGAAATACTCATAATGGCCTGTTCTGGTATTAAACACAGTTTTCCACTTGTCGCCCTCCTTAATCCTCACGAGATTGTAAGCCCCTTTCAGATCAAGCTTAGTAAAAACTCTCCCTTGCTCCCTTGAGGCAGTCAAATAACTCCCTAATCAACGGGATCGAGTAGGCATTCTTAATCGTGAAACGATTGAGACCCCTATAATCAATACAAGGTCTCAGTTCACCACTCTTCTTCTTCACAAAGAAGAAACCAGCACCAGCAGGAGACGAGGATTTGCGGATGAAACCCCGAGAAAGTGCGTCTGCAAAATACTCCTCCATGGCTTTATCCTCCAAGATCGACAAAGGGTAAACCCGGCCACGAGGGGGAGTGGCACCAGGTTGAAGGTCAATTGCGCAATCATACGGCCGGTGTGGAGGCAAACTACCGGCTTGACCTTTGTCAAAGACATCGCTAAAATCACGGTACTCCTCTGGCAGGGAGGAGAGTGAAGAGGTACACAGGACCTGAGCTATGAATAAGCACTTGATATAGTGCGAAACGCGTAAGCTGCATGTCTGTACACTCTGCCTTTGATGTACTGTATGACATGTTCCTGATTTTAAAATAAAGAAGTTTGGATTATAATTTCCTGGAGTGCGGCTGTCCAGATTTTCCCATTTGCACACAGTACACAGGACCTTGGCTACCTTCCGGAAGCATGTTTGACTGCATTGTGGTGACCAGAAGAGAACCTCAGCACAAAGCCAATCAAAAGAGGGGTTGTGCCTCTGTAACCAAGGATAACCAATAACCAGCGGAAACTTAGGAGAGGAAATCACTTGCAATTGGATTATCTCATTGTGAAGAGCCCCTAGGGCCATGGACAATGGAATCGTCTCATGAGTCACATGGGCAGGCTGTAGAGGTCTCCCGTCAAGAGCCCCAATGGCAAGTGGAGTGTCACGCAGCTGCAGTGGAATCAAGTGCTTTGATACAAAAGCAGCATCAATGAACAGGCCTGCAGCCTCAGAGTCGATTAGAGCCTGTATCTCGATAGACGACTTAGCCCAAGAAAGCGTGACCGAAACCAGGGGCTTATCCTTCAGGATAACTGGGGACGACATAACACCACCTAAGGTCTGTCCATGACAGGACCTCAAGGTTCGGGTGTTCCCAGGACGTGTAGGACAAGACTTCAAAAGGTGACCTGCCTGGCCACAATAAAGGCACAATCTCTCCCTCCCCCTAAAGGCTCACTCATCCACAGAGAGACACGTGAAGCCCAAGTGCAAAGGTTCATCTTCACTAACCGACTCAGTACCAGGAGGCATGGGAGGTGAGGGAGGCACGGGTGGGACTGCAAAGCTTTGAGGCAAACGTACAGGAGGCTTCTGCAAGCGCTCCTTAAAAGAAAGACTCTCTGCGTCTGGAGTCAATGAGGATTGCAAACGAGATCAAGCTCTCCAGCTCAGTGGGTATATCTCAGGTCTCATCGTTGATGGAATCCGAGAGACCATGAGAAAAAGCAGCCACGAGGGCCTCATTGTTCCAAGTAACCTCTGCTGCCAGAGTACGGAACTCAATGGCGTAGTCGGCAACAGTTCTTGTACTGTGTTTGATGGACATGAGGCACTTGGCAGCAGAAGTGGAGCATGCGGGAACGTCAAATACCCTTTTAATGGAGGCCACAAACTCAGGGTAACTCAAGACAACAGGTTTTTGTGTCTCCCACAGAGGGTTAGCCCAGGCTCTCTCAGAAAGCAAAGATATCACGAACCCTACTTTGCTTCTGTCCGTGGGAAACGCCTGGGGCAGCATCTCAAAGTATATCTCAACTTGGTCAAGAAACCCTCTGCATTGAACTGGATCACCCCCAAATCGCTGGGGAAGCAGGGCGGAACCAGGCATACCTCTTATAGAGGTAATACTCAAGGCGGGTGCCTGCACAGAGACTGGCGCAGCAGCAGGGATGGCCTACAACTCAGGTTGTACCGGAGCAGCCACAGTGGGGAATTCCAGGTGAGCCGTGCGACTCAGGAGCGTTTGTAACGCCACGGCAAACTGATCCATGCGGTGATCTTGCTCATTCAATCTGGAAAAAATATTACCGACAAGTGGATTGACTGTATCTTCTGAATTCATGGCCTTCGCCTACTGTCAGAAACCATGAACCAGACCGAGACAGAAGTACAAAAAAAAAATTACACTTGTTTATTAATAAAAATAGAAAGGTAAATAGAGTAAGCGTAGTCAAAGCATAGCCAGAGTCCAGTAACCGGATTGGGTCGTCAGCCAAGCCAGAGTCTGGCAGGATAAGGAGCCAGAAGGGATGTCAGCAAAGCCAGTCTTTAAACAGGAACGCAGGAGATGGTTTCTTGTGATGTGACCAAGGCGAAGGCAGGAATGAAGTGAATGAAATGAAGTGAGCTGGAGATCTTTAAGTAGGCGGGACTGATGAGCAGATCCACAACAGCTGGTTAACTGTGGAGAGAGATGAGAGCTGGCAATTAGCCGACAGCTGAGCGGCCAGATCAGAGAAGGAAGGGCTGAGCCAGCCCTGACACACGTGCAACAGTATTTTACATGCTGGCAGTGCTCATCCCACACCCCTCATTAGGTTGATTCCGTTCAGCCAATATTTACAGCCGCGTCGGAATTGTACGCACTCCCTAACATTCCAAAAAGAAGCAAACGACCTAAGAGATCGTGTGCTTTTGAGGGGCTATTCACTCACTTGCCTAAAGAAGGCCTTCAAGAGGGCCACCCTGAGATCAAAACAAGATGATTGAACCCAAATCTAATGCCGCGTACACACGGTCGTACTTTTCGTCTACAAAAGTCAGACAGCCTGTCCGACAGACTTCCGGCAGACTTTCGGTGGACTTGCGGCGGACTTGCGGCCTACTTTCTAACGAACGGACTTGCCTACACACGACCACACAAAAGTCGGTCGGATTCGTACGTGATGACGTACACCGGACTAAAATAAGGAAGTTCATAGCCAGTAGCCAATAGGTGCCCTAGCGTGGCTTTTTGTCCGTCGGACTAGCACACAGACGAGCGGATTTCGGGGTCCGTCGTAGTTACGAAGTAAAGTTTTAAAGCATGTTTCAAATCTAAAGTACGTCAGATTTGAGGCTAAAAAAGTCAGTTGAAAGTCCGGAGAAGCCCACACACGATCGGATTACCAGCCAGCTTTAGTCCGTCAGCGTCCGTTGGACTTTTGTAGACGAAAAGTACGACCGTGTGTACGCGGCATAACACCCTACGAATCATCACTAGATATACTTAAACAAAATCACCAAGTCAATAGGATTATCTTTAAATATTGGCATCTTTTAAAGATAGATCCTTTATTAAATTCCTTTGTGTTATCTAAACCGTCTATCGCATATCGTAGAACTAAATCCTTAATGGATACCCTAATACAAAGCGAGTTTACGGGGGAGTTCCGTGCTGACCCTTGCAAACGCCCTGGTACATTTCGCTGTGACGGTTGCAATTTGTGACAATACATGTACATCGGTGAAAACATGATCTTACCTAATGGGAAGGTTTTCAAACCAGTCCACTACGCAAATTGTAAAACCATAGGTGTTGTCTACATGTTGATGTGCCAATGCGGCGCATTCTATGTGGGCAAAACTAAACAACCATTCCACAAAAGAGCGTTAAGACACATTACTAGTATGAAAAAATCCTGCCCGGAACTTCCCCTGGGCCGCCATGTAAGGGATATTCATAATAGTAGGATCCCTAAAATTAAGTTTCTCAAAATGGACAGAGTACACTCAAACACTCGGGAAGTGACTGAAATAGGATCCTGCTGCAGCGAAAAACTAAATGGATAGCAATTTTGAATGCTACATCAGCCCCGGGTCTTAATGATGTAACAAGTTACTGCCCGTTTTTAGAATGCTTTGCCTCAGGAGGCTGGGAAGAATGAAAACATTAGACATAATTTTTCGTCTTGTTTTTTCTATGTTCGTCCCTATAACATTTACCCTATAGTAGATGGGATTTATATTTAAGATGTACCACGTATATGAAAACTGCGCTTAGGATAGGTCTATATGACACGAAACCACAGGTTGCTGCCACACTAACACAGAGTACCCACGTTGGGTGCTCTGTAAATCATAAATCAAATCTCAAATAGTGGGTATAGTTGGCGCTACCTTAATAACCCAAATACTAGATATGTGCAGGAATAGCCTTATAGGATGAAGGTATCATTGCATTCTGGTAATTTACATAACATTACATATCATAGAATCCTTTCCCCATACATTTTTTGGTGTAGGGATGTGATAAGTGATATAGATGTATCCACACTGATATACTAAATCTATTATGTGCAATATTAGGATCAGTACGAATATATAGCACTAGCACTATATTAGAAGATATAAACAAGCAGCCACTAGGGGAGCTAAAGGTTATACCTCAATAGGTGCACTATACAAAAAAACTTCCCATGTACTTCAAATGTACTCTACTACATAACCACACAGACAAATGTGCGTCAATGGATGGAAGTTACTGAAAGGCCACTACTAATATTGCATAAGTTGCACCAGAAACACATTACATTATTCATAAACCATAAGTATATCAAATTAAAATTGGAAATCGCATGCATCCATAGCAGTAAAAAAATTGCAGTTCATAAAAAATTGCAGCAATTAGATATCAGTATAATGCCCCGTACACACGGTCGGATTTTCCGATGGAAAATGTCCGATCGGAGCGTGTTGTCGGAAATTCTGACCGTGTGTGGGCTCCATCGGACATTTTCCATCGGATTTTCCGACACACAAAGCTGGAGAGCAGGAGATAAAATTTTCCGACAACAAAATCCGTTGTCGGAAATTCCGATCGTGTGTACACAAATCCGACGGACAAAGTGCCACGCATGCTCAGAATAAATAAAGAGATGAAAGCTATTGGCCACTGCCCTGTTTATAGTCCCGACGTACGTGTTTTACGTCACCGCGTTTAGAACGATCGGATTTTCCGACAACTTTGTGCGACCGTGTGTAGACAAAACAAGTTTGAGCCAACATCCGTCAAAAAATCCTAGGATTTTGTTGTCGGAATGTCCGAACAAAGTCCGACCGTGTGAACGCCCTATAAGAGTCCCAAATATTAGCACTATGCCGGGTAGAGGACTCCCAGAGGTGACTTAGGTGCAGAAACAGTTGCCTGGTGACTTTGGTGCTCCCCCTTATGGTAGCCTACTCACCAGCTCCCGGAACCCCTGCAGGGGTAGTGTGCCTGTAGTATGTTACAGATGGAGCCCTCCGCTAGCTGTTTTCTGCATTCGATGTCTCCACTATGGCCAGCTCCCGCGACCCTTATAGGGGTGGTCCACCTGCAATGGATTGTGGATGGGACTCTCCACTTGCTGCGGTAGATGTCTCCTGTATATCCTATTCCGTGGAGGTATTATGGTGCCCTCATGCATCAGAAAATAAAAAGAGCCTACATAGCATAATAAAGTAAAAGCACTTTATTTTCTTTTAAAAAAACATGTATAGAACAAAAAATGTATAGAACAAAAAAAGTCCCAAGAACTAATGAGTGCCCATCCATTATGTGACTGGGGTAGGGCACCAACAGTTCCTGACATGTATAAATTGCCACTAATTCCAGAGCATAAACTGAGATAGGGGGTATGACAACCAGACGCTGATGCAGCGTTCCATCCTCTCGTGTACCCGGAAGTGACGTGAAGTGCGTGATGCCGTCGTGTGCGCTTCGTCACATGACGTCCTCAGCGACGGAGAGTCCCATCCACAATCCATTGCAGGTGGACCACCCCTATAAGGGTCCTGGGAGCTGGACATACTGGAGACATCGAATGCAGAAAACAGCTAGCGGAGGGCTCCATCTGTAACATACTACAGGCACACTACCCCTGCAGGGGTTCCGGGAGCTGGTGAGTAGGCTACCATAAGGGGGAGCACCAAAGTCACCAGGCAACTGTTTCTGCACCTAAGTCACCTCTGGGAGTCCTCTACCCGACATAGTGCTAATATTTGGGACTCTTATGCCCCGTACACACGGTCGGATTTTCCGATGGAAAATGTCCGATCGGAGCGTGTTGTCAGAAATTCCGACCGTGTGTGGGCTCCATCGGACATTTTCCATCGGATTTTCCGACACACAAAGTTGGAGAGCAGGAGATAAAATTTTCCGACAACAAAATCCGTTGTCGGAAATCCCGATCGTGTGTACACAAATCCGACGGACAAAGTGCCACGCATGCTCAGAATAAATAAAGAGATGAAAGCTATTGGCCACTGCCCTGTTTATAGTCCCGACGTACGTGTTTTACGTCACCGCGTTTAGAACGATTGGATTTTCCGACAACTTTGTGCGACCGTGTGTAGACAAAACAAGTTTGAGCCAACATCCGTCGGAAAAAATCCTAGGATTTTGTTGTCGGAATGTCCGAACAAAGTCCGACCGTGTGTACGCCCTATTATACTGATATCTAATTGCTGCAATTTTTTATGAACTGCAATTTTTTTACTGCTATGGATGCATGCGATTTCCAATTTTAATTTGGTATACTTATGGTTTATGAATAATGTAATGTGTTTCTGGTGCAATATAACTTATGCAATATTAGTAGTGGCCTTTCGGTAACTTCCATCCATTGACGCACATTTGTCTGTGTGGTTATGTAGTAGAGTATATTTGAAGTACATGGGAAGTTTTTTTGTATAGTGCACCTATTGAGGTATAACCTTTAGCTCCCCTAGTGGCTGCTTGTTTATATCCTTCTAATATAGTGCTAGTGCTATATATTCGTACTGATCCTAATATTGCACATAATAGATTTAGTATATCAGTGTGGATACATCTATATCACTTATCACATCCCTACACCAAAAAATTTATGGGGAAGGGATTCCATGATATGTAATGTTATGTAAATTACCAGAATGCAATGATACCTTCATCCTATAAGGCTATTCCTGCACATATCTAGTATTTGGGTTATTAAGGTAGCGCCAACTATACCCACTATTTGAGATTTGATTTATATTTAAGATGCTTTGTTCAATTTAAAAAAAATTTTTTTTTCTTTTTTTATTCATTATTCATCCAATTGGTTGTGGTTCTTTGACTTTCTGATTTTTTTCTTCTTTTTTGTGCCCCCTTTATCTCCTTTGTATGCCCATATTTGGTCCATGATGTGGTTTCTGCTGTGTCTCATATGACATTGTTTTATATTGTAATTCTCTTCATTTCCTGTTCTCAGTGTCTCCCAACCAGCGCACCCAGGGATGTGCCCCCCACCTGTTTGGCGGTGGAATCCCGGTTTACTCACGGCTTTACTGTGGATTCATGTTGGTGCACGCTTAGCGCATGGCATCACTCCCCCCCTTCGGGGTGGTGCCGTGTGCTTCTCGTGCAGGGGGCCCCTGCCTTCTCCTAATCGGGATACTAATTTGCCGTCTTTTAGATGCCAGTATCCGTGGATTGTTCCGTTATAAAGGTCACACACGCAAGATCTGATATTTCTGTTTCCCAGATACTCTAATGCATTGCTTCATCGCGATTACTTCACGATGTCTCTATGCTAATGTGTCGGGTTGTTGTCTTGGCAACACTATGCCACTACACTTTCGTGTGCGTCATCTACCTGCGACACCTGCTACTCATCGTCACACTTACATTGCCCCGCCCTTCAGGATCACTGCGCATGCTTGGGCGTCCCGATCTCCTATTTAAACCGTCTAGCAGCAAGTGTATACTAGCTGTGACGGGTCGTACCGCGGAAGTACATCCACATATTCCTGGCTATATAAACAATCAGGTAAATAAGTTGCTTTTCCACCCACTTACCCCTATGTTGTTACTCCAGTATTTACTTTTGGACATTCATATTAGCTATTTATTTGCATCCATAGGCATATCCCTTGGACTATAGGATGACTTGGATCCTCCTTCCATATTGGGATGCATTTTGTTATATGGCTGGATTTCTTGGGTTACTAAATATACTTTTTTTGATCCCTAAATCTGGGTACTTTTTAACATTAGCCGTACACTTTTTTCTTGTCATGTGGGATACCATGCAGAATCTTCATTGATGTAAGATCTTTTTGTCCTCATCTAATTGCCCCTGTACATTACATTTGTTGAACAGGATATATGTATGTTTTATTTGGTACACTAATGCAATATGTTCTTTCATTAGACATTTTGGCTCTATACGTTTGTAAATTCTCTGAAGGGCATCAAGCAGAAACGATCTTCGGGTCTTACAAAGAGCCGTTTTTTATATGTATTCAATCTACATTCAAATTGGATTCGTATATTCCACATGATTTGTTATTGTTTATTTTGATATGATGCCCCCCAGGCCAAAATTAAATATTATGTATATGAATCATCTCCTTTCCCTATCCGAAGGGGTACTCGTTAGGGTTGTCCACTTTAGCCATTCCTTTTTGTCCTGGCCTTGGAGCCTTTGGCAGAGGCAGTTCGTTCACACCCAGATATAAAAGGCATTGAGATAGCGGGGTCTGCCCATAAGATCTCATTATTCGCGGACGACATTCTGCTAACTCTGACAATGCCCAGAGTTTCACTGCCTAATTTATTATCTCTTTTAAGTACTTTTGCATCCCTTTCAGGCCTGCATGTTAACTCAAATAAGTCTAAGGCTATGTCGGTGAATCTCTCTTCTCCCGAATTGGCTTCATTGAAAGAGACTTTCCCATTTCAGTGGCTTCCCTCTTTGCTTTATTTAAGGGTTTGACTTACCCCTAAATATGACTAGGCTATATCAGGCTAATTTCCCCCCTCTCTTTAGGAAACTGACAGATATGCTCTCCTCCTGGTCCCCCCTCCAATTATCTTGGTTTGGCAGGATTGCTACGGTTCGTACATCTTATCTTCTGAATTACTATATTTTTTCCGAGTATTGACGATCCCGATCCCTTCACATATACTGTGTATTCATCAAAGTAAACTTTTGAAATTTATATGGGGCTCTGATCGCCCCCGAATCAACAAACAGATATAATACTCTGAGAGGATCAATGAGTGACTTTTTGGTTCCCAACTTACAATCTTACTATACTGCAGCAACCATATGCCCATTATCCCATCTTCATGATACATAGCTACCTTTATGGGCCACTATAGACCTAGTGGACTCCCACCGTATTCCTGTGTCATCATTACCCTGGCTCCCTCCTATACATCACCCGACTAAACTCGGACCATACTTGACCCATTCTCTCCACCTATGGGAATCTGTAAAATTTTCGGCAAGTTTAATATCCCCCCATTTACCTCTACTTCGCCTTATACACTGCCCGCTATTCCCTCCCGGCTGCGGCAATCCTAAGCAAATCAACCCTAGGAAAATATTGACTTTTGAATCTCTTAGATCTTCCCATGATATTCATCTATGAGAACATTACAGCTATCTACAAATTAGACACTTCCTCCAAAAACTGATAAAATCTCAACCTACCGCATATACTTTGACCTCTTTTGGGAGTTTATGCAGGGCACGACCCCATTCCCCAGGAATAATTTCTTTGCTCTACTCTTCAATCATTTCCTACAGGAGACCCCCAGTACGATCCTACCATTTACAATGGGAAAGGATTTGGGAAGGCTAATAGATCCAGAGGACTGGCAGATCATGATGATACCCCTTTCCAAAAGTTCCAGGAATGTCCTTATATTGGAAAATGCTTATAAGGTGTTTTATAGATGGTATTATACGCCTGCTAGGTTGGCCCGTTTCATTCCATCCTACTCTCCGCTTTGCTACTGGGGCTGCTCACAAGACGGTACAATGGCTCATATTTGGTGGATATGTCCCAAGGTCTGCTATGACTATGGGTCTATGGGTATGACTATGGGACAGGGTCTATACTCTTCTTCGTAACATGTTTCACACCAACTTTAGAAGAGACTCCTATGAAGCCTTCCTTTGTAAACCAATCCTGGAATTGCTTCGCCCTGAGCGCCAACAGGCCCTACATCTTTTCACTGCCACTAAGTTGACCATTGCGAGAGCCTGGAAGTCCCCAGTGCTTAGTTTTGAAGCAGTCAAGCATCCTATGAACAATATCATGATCAATGAGAAATTGTCAGCCCTTGCTTCGGACACCCACAATAAATTTCTCAAGGTATGGCAACCATGGATAACGTATTCCCAACCTTCCAGGTTCAACGATAGACTTCTTTCAATTTAAAGGTCTCCCACTGCACCCCCCGCTGGACTCTTCTCCCTCCTTTTCTTCTGTACTTTTTATCCCCCTTCTTTTTTAACTCTTTCGTTTTTCTCCCTTCTTTCTCTCTTACGCTTCAGTTTCCGCCCTACTACAATTATTTTTTTATAAAATGGTTACATTTATACATCACCATTAATGTACAGTATATTTGTATATATAGGCAGCCTCTCTTTTTTGATTGAACTGTTTTGTACTTTGCTCGATCATTTGATGCGCCTAAGCCTTATTTCACCTTGCACCATAATCTGGAGCACCGGGTGCTCCGCCCTGAGGACTTCAACTAACATTACATTGTTTTGGTGATGTTTCAAATATTCCAATTGCATCCCTTCATTGGGATCCTTTTCTGTATGTTATGTTTAATGTAACCATCTAAACGTAACCTGTTACATTTATTTTTTCTACAAATATAATACTTTGTAAAAGAAAGAAGTTCTGCCAAACTTGCTATACCCTGTTATCAAGGATTACCTTAGTTACAATACAACGAGGCTAGCTGAAGACATCTGGATTTCAAGGAATACCCTTTTACCTTTTGTTATCCTTTTTCCTCATCTGCTTTAATTGCATCGGACTTCATTTAAAAGGGAGAGAGCCAACTTGAATATAATAGTTTGCATATTGTTTTCTTTATGTTGTGCAAGTTTTATTGGCCTATGGGTTGAGGAGACAGAAGGGAGGAGCCTGACATAGAAGATACAGTGCCAGCTCTTTACCCTCCTGCGGACCTGTTCACATAGGTTTCTGTGATTGGGTTAATATCTGTGTCTATTTACAGTTAAAGGGGCTTCAGATCACAAGGTTGCCTTTTTCATAAGTATAAAGTATTTGTAAGTGTGCCTTTTTATTATCTTACAATATTGAGATATACTTATTTCTGTGTTCTTACTAATACAGTAAACAAACTGTTTCATTGATACTGTGTAAGTCTCTCCTTATTAATACAGTTGGTAAGATGACTGAACCCAGGGTGTCAGAGGTAGAGGAGGATTTGCAGAGTCCAGGTAATCAGTGGGGTACAGAGTTTGTTAGCAGCCCTCATGGGGGTACCGCTACATTTGTTAAGACGGCTCTCATAGGGAAACATTAAATTTGACATGTCATATGACTTAGGGTCTCACGAGTCGGATTCCATGTCGCGGCAGTGTGAACCGAGCCTTAGGATAAGTGCTGGTTCCACACTTGTGCGATGCTGGAACCCTGCAAATCCACTGCGGGTTCCCGCATCGCACCCGACTCATACGGCAGTTCACACTGCCATATGCAAACTGCTGGGAGTGTCAATACATTGTTAATGACACCCCCATTTCGGTTTGCATATTGCACTGCGAACTGACAGTTCGGACATGAATCGGATCACATGGGTGTGAACACCCATGCAATCCGATTCTGGTGCGGACCAAAAAAGGGTCCTGTGCGAGTCTGGTCCGAATGCGAAGCCATATCAGCCATATTATCTGTATGGCTGAAATCGCATCACATGGACATCACATGTGATTTGCACTGCAGTGCGGTGTGAATCACATGCGATCTCGCAATAATACATTTATTACATTTTTGTTTTTCCTGCTAGTAAAAAAAAAGGATTGCAAGTATTGACCTAAATGATTGTTTCAGTGAGCTTGGATTTCTGAATGTCTTTGTACTATAATATGCAAACGTCAACACTTATGGCAGTGCTGAAAGCTTGCCTACCCCCAATGGATGGCTGCACTGGCCATTAGTAACATGTCGTAGGCAAGCTCTTTAGACTACCAAAATGAAAGAAGTGGGCATTTTATTAGATGCCCACAGCATGGGATTGTGGCGGTTTAAAAAAAAAAAAATTTTCTTTGTTACTGTCCCTTTAAGGTGGACATGACAGGACACGGGTTTGGCGGGCGGGAACAACGTGACGTTGGGCGGGAAAAACACGTGTTTTTGAAAATAGGACATGTGAATAAGGGCTATATAAGACCCCCGCAATAAAGCTCCTGTCAGAAGTGTGACCCAGAGTGATTTGGTGAGCTCCACGGGCTAGCTATAATACGGGGCTTGCCTTATCGCATGAGGTCATGAAGACTCTGTTACGACGGGTTATGGAGAGAGCAGCGTCGGAAGGGGGAGAAGAGTGGATGAGAAAATGTCTGGCCGAATGGGAAGCGGAGTCGGCGCCGGATACTGGAGCAGAGGATCCATCGGCATGTCCTTCAGATGCCAGAAAGGATGATGAGCAAGTTGCAAAGTCGCCCATTCCACATGCTCCCAGCCAGACCTCTCAACCCCGGAAGATACAGCGCAGCTTACCTCAAGAGCGTCTGAGTTCTCCAGGTGCCTCGCGCGAACAAGGGGAATCTCGCGCATGTGACGCTGTAGCGGATGTCGGTGCTGCGCAGTGGGCAGCGCGCAGTGGGCAGCGCGCTAGAAGAAAGAAGAGGGCTTTCTCTCCTTCTCCTGTTCGAGTACGAGAAGGGAGGGAGCGAGCGCGGCAGTCTCCGCCTACAGAGCATAGTGTTCCTTTATCTTTACAGGTTACTTCAGGTTCAGCATCGTCGGTGGCCAAGACAACAGCATCGCAAGTGTCTGGGCTGTCTCAGCTGGACATTGCAATGGCTCCTCAGACATCAAGAAATACTGCTGCTGCAGCCAGTGCACAGAAACAGAGCAGCAGTACATTCAGCAAGCATTCTTCTAGTGATTCCATTAAGACTGGTGAGGGTTCACCCAAAAGTCCTATAATAGGTGGACAGAGATTGAAAAAATATGGTTAGCACCAGCCCACCCAAATAGCCTGCTATGGAACACGAGGGCGGAGGTCCCCCCTGAGCGCTTACTGGCAGCCATGCCCCTTCTTCGTCAATTGTGGTACAAAATATCACACTTACACGAGTTGTCCTCAGAAAAATCGGTCCTAACGTCCTTTGTTTGCAACCCCAAAATCCCAGACAGTCTCACACACCAGATGTCTCATCCATAGTCGTCACGGAACCTTTTCCACTACGGACACATAGTAGACCCTAGAACCCGCAGGCTACTGCCCTACTCTGACCTCCAGACCAAATATGACCTCCCGCATCAAGCCTTCTACAGTTACCTGCAAATACGCCATTATGCCCTGTCCATATCGTCTGACCTACAGTTCTCCCCTCCAACGCCTTTTGAAAACCTAATTATGGGGGGCACGGCCCAGAAGGGCCTAATCTCTGATATTTACAAAATAATAAATGCCCACCCATTAGAAACTAAAGGTAAACATGCTTACATGATCAAATGGGAAAAAGCCCTCGAGGAGGAACTTCCCATGGAGCAGTGGCAGACGATATGGACCCAGGCGGCAAAAAGCTCCCTTTGTACCCTATACAAAGAAAACACTTATAAAATCCTCCTATACTGGTATATGACTCCGGACACCCTCCACGCCATATACCCCTCCAGCTCCGACCGCTGCTGGCGCTGTCAGAAAGAAAGAGGAACACTCCTCCATATATATTGGAGCTGTCCACTGATTACTCCTTACTGGGCTGCGGTCCATCAGTTGTTGACCGGTCTTTTGGAAGTACAGATCCCCATGATTCCCAAGTCCTTTCTTCTAGGAGTCCTACAACTAAAAATCCCTAAGCCATACAAAAAATTAATACGTCACATTCTCACAGCGGCACGCTGTCTTATTGCCTTACACTGGAAAAAAACTCCCCCCCCCCACTCCTGAAGCCCTATACGCCAGGATTAAAGATGTGGAGTTGATGGAGAAGATGACGGCCAGAATACAGGATAGGCTGGAAGCGCATAATAAAGTATGGGAGCTGTGGCATCTTCGAGAGGACCCGCCTTGAACAAGTAAACAAGTTACTATAACAACCACCCCCCCCTCCTTCTCTTCCTTCATTCTCTTCTCCCCCCTCTTTCTTTCTCTTTGCATTGAATGTTTTAATTACCTGTACGGTTCTGAACAGTAATGTGAGAGGGGATGAGGGGAAGTATTAAATACATGTCTCTTGTTTCATGCTCCCCTCCCCCCCTTTTTCCTCCCTTTTTTATTTTTGTTGTTCACTGCATATTATGTAATCTTGTAATACAAATATTACAATAAAATTTTATTTGGAAAAAAAAAAAGACTGGTGAGTTTTCACAACAGCATTTGTTTACTCAGCTACTAAATTCAATTTCAAAATTCACTGAGTCTTTAACCACTTCAATACCAGGCACTTAGACACCTTCCCGCCCAGCCCAATTTTCAGCTTTCAGCGCTGTCGCAATTTGAATGACAATTGCGCGGCCATGCTACACTATACCCAAACAAATTTTTTATCATTTTGTTCCCACAAATAGAGCTTTCTTTTGGTGGTATTTGATCACCTCTGCGGTTTTTATTTTTTGCGCAACAAATAAAAAAAGACCGAAAATTTTGAAAAAAAACAAGTTTTTCTTTGTTTCTGTTAAAACTTTTTGTAAATAAGTACGTTTTTTTCTTCAATGACGGGCACTGATATGGCTGCACTGACGGGCACTGATATGGCAGCACTGATGGGCACCGATGAGGTGGCACCGATGAGGTGGCACTGATGAGGTGGCACTGATGATGGGCACTGATAGGCGGCACTGATTGGCACTGATAGGTGGCACTGATGGGCACTGATAGGTGGCACTGGTATGCGGCACTGATGGGCACTCATAGGTGGCACGGATGGGCACTAATAGGCGGCACTGATGGGCACTCATAGGTGGCATTGATGGCACTTGTAGGTGGCATTGATGGTTACTTATGGGTGGCACTGATAGTTGGCACAGATGGGCACGGATGGGCACTGATAGATGGGCACTGATGGGCATGGATGGGCACTGACAGGTGGCATGAATGGACACTGATGGGTGGCACTGGTGGCATTACTTGTTTGCAGTGATGCCCCTAAGGGTGGCATTGCTGGGCATCACTGCAACATAATTGTGCCAATCAG
The DNA here is from genome assembly GCA_037952835.1 of Lithobates septentrionalis. NCBI lineage: Eukaryota > Metazoa > Chordata > Amphibia > Anura > Ranidae > Lithobates > Lithobates septentrionalis. Next base: position 6,381,551 of record JBBDGP010000664.1, read on the forward strand.
TGCCCATTTGTGGGCACTGATTGGCACAGATTTGGCATACTGGGCACATGTGGATGGCCATTGGGTACATACCTGGCCATCCACATGTTGCCCCTTCCCTGGTGGTCCTAGTGGTGATCCCTGGTGGTCCAGTGTGGTGATCTGCGGGGGGGCTGCGCTGATAAACAATCAGCGCAGACCCCCCCTGCCAGGAGAGCCGCCGATCGGCTCTCCTCTACTTGCGTCTGTCAGACGCGAGTGAGGAAGAGCCGATCAACGGCTCTTCCTATTGACAGCGTGATCAGCCGTGATTGGACACGGCTGATCACGTGGTAAAGAGCCTCCGCCGGAGGCTTTTTACCAAGATCAGTGTAGCGGTGTGTCAGACTGACACACCGCTCCACCGATCGCCGCGATGCGCGCCCCCGGGGGCGCGCTGCGGCATGTTATCCTGAAGGACGTCATATGACGCCCAGTCAGGATAACACAACCACTTCCCGGACGTCAATCCGCCATAGGGCGGGCGGGAAGTGGTTAAACAACCCTCAGTTGCCAGCCCCTGATTTTTCTCCTGCTGCTGTTTGGTCAGGTATGGTAAACAATACTTTGCCTGTGAACCAAATTGCTGCTGGAAGTGATACCATTATTAGTAATACTCCAGAAAGTATTAGTGTATCGCCTGTTTTATCTCACATTCCTGAAACATGTTACAAGGAGGTCTTGCCGTGCAATGTCACCTTTGGGTTTTCATTTAGCATCCAATATAAAAGAAAAAATTTGGAAAGGTGATTTTATCGATTTATTGACATTGCTTCCTAATAATAAAGATATGATAATTAAAAATGACAGAAGATCGGAGGATTTTGAGGATAGGCGCCGTATAGCACCTAAATCCTTTTACAATTGGTTACAAGCCTTTTGTATATTTGCGGCTATAATGGGTGAGAAGTTCCCGGAAAAAATGTAGTGGTTTGTTTCAACACCTTGAACATATTTTGGAAGCTTATAGAAATTTTGGTGGTTTTGGCTGGTATAGTTACGACGAGTCATTCCGTCAAAAACTGGCTATTTATCCTACGCTAAAATGGGGTATGAAGGATGTTGAGTTATGGTTGAATCTTATCCTTCCACCAAAATCGTTTTTCAATAAACAACCAGCTAATAATCAAAATGTTTCTACAATTTATAAGAAGGGTGTGTGTTTCGCATTCAATGAGTCCCAGTGCAAATGGTCTACGTCGTGTCGTTATAGACACGAATGTTCCTTTTGTTTTGGGTCTCACCCCTTATCAAAATGTTTTAAAAGGACCCTTGCTCATACCCAAAACAGGGACAATTCCAAAAGCGTTCACGCCAGTGAAGTTGGAAAAAATGTACCCTTGGCTACTGCTATATCCAGACAAGGCGAAATCGGAAATTTTAATTGAAGGTTTTTCTTTAGGTTGTAGGCTCCCAGTTTTTTCTGGTTCATGTTGCCATGTATTAGATAATCTTAAATCAGCTCAGGCTCATAGTCAGGTGGTTAGGAATAAATTGATTAAAGAAATTTCAGCTGGTAGAATGGCGGGTCCTTTCTTATCCCCTCCTTTCAAAAATGTTCGTGTATCACCTTTGGGTTTGGTTCCAAAGAAAGAACCTAATTCGTATCGCTTAATATACCATCTTTCATTTCCAAAGGGCAATTTCCTGAACGATGAAATTGATAATGCATTATCATCTGTAACTTATGCTACATTTGATGATGCGATTGCAATTATAAGACGGTTTGGATTTGGCACTTTATTAGCAAAGTCTGACATTCAATGTGCTTTTCGGTTATTACCTATTGCACCAGAATCTTTTAATTCGCTGGGTTTTTGTTTTGAAGGTGCCTTTTTCTATGACATGTTCCCATTCTATGGGATGCTCGTTATCCTGCAGGTATTTTGAGACTTTTACCTCCTTTTTACAGTGGGTTATTATACACGAATCTGGATGTGAGGGCATTATCCATTATTTGGATGATTTCCTTTTTATAGGTCCTCCGGATTCGCCAATTTGCGCTTTGTTGTTGAAGTTATTCTTGGCTATTTCAGAATTTTTTGGTATTCCTATCGCTTTGGAAAAAACTTTTCTTCCTGCCCCTGTCATGGAATTTTTAGGTATCAATATTGATACCAATCTATTCCAATATCAACTTCCTTTATTAAAAATTTCTCGGCTTCAAGAATTTATCTGCCGTTTTTTGCGTCGGAAGAAAGTTTTATTACAAGAACTGCAGTCTTTTTTAGGTTTATTAGCCTTTGCGTCTCGCATTATGCCCGTCGGTCGAATTTTTTCTAGAAGATTGGCATTGGCAATGTCCGGTTTTAAATCTCCTTTTTCGCATATTCTCCTTACTTCAGATCTAAAAGATGATCTTTTGGTTTGGTCACAGTTCCTTATGGATGATAATGGGAGAACCTTTTTTCAAGAAGAATTTGTTTTTTCTGCAGATATGGATTTGTACACAGATGCTGCAGGATCACATGGTTTTGCAGCTATTTGGCGTACTCACTGGTGTTGTGGCTCTTGGCCTCCATTTTGGGTTTCCAACAGGACAACAAAAAATATTGTTTTGTTGGAATTGTTTCCCATTGTGGTCACTTTTGAGTTATGGGGTGAATTTTTTGCTAACAAAAGGATTTTAGTTCACTCAGACAATAACTTTTGCGTTATTTTGTTCTATTATGCTTACGATTCAATATCTGGGTTAAGGCGAAATATGTTACTGGTAAACGAAATATAGTAGCTGATGCATTATCTCGTTTTCAGATGGCCCGTTTCAGACAGTTTTTTCCGGAAGCGTATCGAGTCGGTCAGTCTTGCCCGAATCATCTGTGGGATTTGATCTAGCCACGGTTTTTTCAGCTATTAAAAATTCTGTAGCGCCAAAAACATGGATCGATTATTCGGTTGCATGGAATAGGTGGCTTTTGTTTAATGATAAAATGGGCTTTTGTGGTTATGATCCTACAGAACAAACGGTTTTGACTTTTCTTTGTTCTTTAATGCAACAACAGCTCTCTTTTCACCATATTAATAAGAGTTTAGCAGGAATTTCCTTTTTCTTGAAGTTTTATAATTTGCCAGTTTGTAAGAGTTTTTTCTCTGTCCGTCATGCATTGAAAGGATATAGAAAAAAGACTTTTACACCTGATGTACGTAGGCCGATTTCTTTAGATCTTTTGAGAAGGCTTTGTTTAACAACACCTTTGGTATGCAGTTCGGAATATGAAGCGTTGTTATTTCATACAGCTTTTGTTATGATTTTCTTTGCAGCACTTCGTATTTCCGAATTGGTTCCAAATAATAAAAGGGATAATTCGGGTTTAAAATTAGAAGAGGTTGCAATTTCCTCAGGTGCTGTAAAGGTTTTTATCAGTAGATCCAAGACTGATATGCTTGGTAAGGGGAATTGGCTGACATTGCAGGCATGTGGGGATCCTGTTATCTGCCCTCATGGGATACTTTCCAAATATCTTTCTTCCAGACCTTCATGTTCGGGAAATTTTTTAGTTCATTTCGATTTTTCCCCCCTCACAAAATATCAATTTTCAACCATATTTAAACGCTGTCTGTCTCGTTTAAACCTTTCTCATTTTAAATTTTCAACCCATTCTTTCCGTATTGGAGCTGCCACAGAAGCGGCTAGACTGGGTCTAAATGATTCAGCTATTATGTGGTTGGGGAGGTGGGAATCCAATCGTTTCAAAATATATGTTCGTCCTAATTTATCTCTTTAATTTTAGGTTCCAAGTTTTTCGTTTGGATGATTGGACACTCGTTTGTTCATTGGGCCCATAAGAGAGCATGCAGACGTTATTATTCTTCCAACCTTTCTTTATCTCCTGAATCTTTCAAAGTTCTTTGGAAAGGCATTCGTGGGCTACAATGGATGAATCTTAATCTTCATCTTTCAAAATTGGCCCAGTTGTGGCCCACTCCTGCAGTTTTAATTATCCATGTAGGTGGTAACGATGTAGGTAAATTTAAAACATTGGATTTACTTTTTATGATTAAAAATGATTTACAGTACTTTCTTTAGTTTTTTTTTTTTTTTTTTAGTACTTTAGTTTTCTTTTCCAGAAACTCGTATAATTTTTTCCGAAATAGTTCCGCGTCTTGTTTGGTTATCTTCTTCAGAAAATAAACCTTTAGAGAAGATTAGAAGACGTGTGAATCATTCTATTGAAAGATTCATGCCTCTTTTAAACGGATTTTCGTTTCGCCATGTAGATTTAGAAGGTGGTTTTTCTGGCCTTTATAGACAGGATGGAGTTCACTTGACAGATGTTGGCCTAGATATTTTTAATCTGGGTCTGCAAACTATGATTGAAATGGCCGCAGTTATTTTTTAACAAAAACCGGCTGGTGGGGACTTTTGAATGTTTTATTTAATGTACTCGCTCGAGTTCTATGACTGAGCGAGATATTTGATTGATATTTTAAAGAAAAATGTTTGGAATATTTTGATGAATTTTATTTATTTATTTATACCAATAAAGGTGCCGCGGCCATTTTTATTACCACAAAAAAAATATATAGATATATATATATAATATATATATATATAATAAAAAAAATTATATATTATATTAATGAATATTTAAATAAAATATTGAAAATATTTTTGTTTGGCTTGAATTATTTCTTTATTAGTATTTCATTTAAGTACAGCCTACATTCCCATGAAAGAAGTGGGCATTTTATTAGATGCCCACAGCATGGGATTGTGGCGGTTTAAAAAAAAAAAAAATTTCTTTGTTACTGTCCCTTTAGGGTGGACATGACAGGACACGGGTTTGGCGGGCGGGAACAACGTGACGTTGGGCGGGAAAAACACGTGTTTTTGAAAATAGGACATGTGAATAAGGGCTATATAAGACCCCCGCAATAAAGCTCCTGTCAGAAGTGTGACCCAGAGTGATTTGGTGAGCTCCTCTCCCTCCCACCCTGTCGCAGCACTTTTATGTGGTTTGTCACCCTTGGATCAAGGGGGGACTTTTGAATGTTTTATTTAATGTACTCGCTCGAGTTCTATGACTGAGCGAGATATTTGATTGATATTTTAAAGAAAAATTTTTGGAATATTTTGATGAATTTTATTTATTTATACCAATAAAGGTGCCGCGGCCATTTTTATTACCACAAAAAAATATATATCTATATATATAGATATATAATAAAACATTTTATATATTATATTAATGAATATTTAAATAAAATATTGAAAATATTTTTGTTTGGCTTGAATTATTTCTTTATTAGTATTTCATTTAAGTACAGCCTACATTCCCATGCATCAATTTGTATTACAGTGAAAAGGGATTCAGCAATGGAGAAAGCATCTAAAAGTATCTACAGCTAGTAATGTCACAGATAAAAGATAAGCCTAAGCTGTTGGTGTTGCAGTAGGCCACAAATTCGTCAACTCGAGATTGAGTGCCATCCCAGATGATCAGTATGTCATCTATATATCGGCCGAAGAATAAGATGTGCTCAGAGTAGGGGTTGTTATGCCAGATTGAGCATTGTTCCCAGAGCCCCATAGTCAAGCTGCCATAGCTGGGGGCAAAGTTGGCACCCATGGCAGTGCCTTGGGTTTGTAGGTAGTATTGGTTCTCGAAGGAAAAATAGTGGTTAAGGCAGAATTTTGTGGATTCAACAATAAATTCTGCTTGTCTGGAGTTGATCTGGGGCTCTTTGGAGAGAAAATATTCTATTGCTTCTAGACCGATTTCACGTGGGATCGATGTGTATAGTGAGCAAACATCGAGTGAGAGCCATAGATAGCTTGGTTCCCAACGGTAGTTACGTAAAGTATTAAGTAGATGGGTGCCGTCCCGGATGTATGCCGGTAGGTTCTGGGCCAGAGGTTGCAGGAAATGATCGTGTACATGGAGAAGGGGTTGGTGATACTGTTCATTGCGGCCACAATGGGACGTTTATGAATTTTGGGAAGGTGGTAGAAGTAGGGGGTGTTGTAGTTATCACGTTTGAGGAATGCGGCTTCGGTTTTTGTGATGATTCCCTCCATTGTTGCCTTATTCACCAGTGTGTGGGCTTCAGGTATGAACTTGGGTAAAGGGTCACAAGACAGTTTTTTGTAGTTGTTGTCATTTGACAGAAGTCTGTGGGCCTCATTGACATATGCATCTCAGTTTTGGATGACAATTCTTTGTCCTCCTTTGTCAGCTGTTTTTATAATGTAGTCTGTATTGTTGGATAGGGCCTTGAGACAAGCCCTTTCAGGGAATGAGAGATTGTGGTTATGTGTGGGGGTCGGGGTCTGGTTACACAGGCGTTTGATTTCAGAGAAGACTACTTGATAAAAACTTTATCATGGGTAGGGTTAAAGATGGATTTGGGGCGGAAGGAGGTATGTTGAATGGGTGGGGAGGTGGAAGGAAGTTGAGTGAAGTATGGTGAAAAGGCATCTGTTTTGCCATCTCCAGTGTATAGGTCTTCAAGGAGAGCTAGGCAGGAATCATCCATTGTGTTGTCAGCGGTGGGGTCATCACAGGATTCAATGGATGTAGTGTCTGTGATGGGATTTTCTGTGGCTTTAATGTTGAAAAACCTTTTTACAGTTAGGTCTCGGATGAATTTATTGAGGTCTCTGAACAAGGTAAAGGGGTTTGGACCGGCTGAGGGGGCAAAATTGAGGTCTTTGCTAAGTAGTGACGTATCTTCACGGCTGAGGGTTAGTGAGGATAAATTGTAGATTTTTATCGTTTGGCTAGCTTCCCTTTTTTCCGTGTGTCTTCTTCTCCCCCCTCGTCTGCCTCTTCTCCTAATTTTCTTTTTTGGGCAGGTTGGGGGGTTTGGCTAAAAAAGAAGGCTCAAGGGTGAATGAAGGGTCTGTGGTGTCTGAATTAACTGGATGAGCTTGTGTGGTTGTTGGGGGTGAGCCTATGGTACGAGGCAGAGAAATTATTATTATTTTTTTTTATTAATATTATTTTATTTTTTATTTTTGCATTTTTTACTTTTTAATACTTTTTTAATCCTATTTTTTCTATAATTTTTTTCATATATTCTAATATATTTTTTAAGAAAACATTTTTTTCTTATTTATTTTTTATATCTTTTATATATTTTTTTCACATTTTTTTATTTTTTATTTATTTGCACAACCATCCCTTATCCTCCAGTTTTCTCACATACTTTTCCGCATTACTTTTCTTTCTTTCATTATTTTTTCCATTCTTATTTTTTCCATTCTCATCATTACTTCCCCCCCCCTCCCCCTTCACCTCTTTTTTTCCACCCTGCCATACAATCCGCTTTTACACTCCCTTGCGAGCCACATGATCATTCCATTTGTCTTCCTCATTACAACTCCCTTTGCCTTACTACGATTGTACCAGCCTGCGTGTGTCTGACACACACACCAATGCTGCTTGACAGATCAATCCAACTCTGCATCCCGCCCATTCCCCCTTCCCTTTTCCCTATATAATCAGGACTTGTCATGGCCGTCACACGCCTGATGAAGGAGCATGCATGCTCCGAACGTGAGCGCTACGGCCACACCCCCGGCTCTCCAGCATCTGTCATCTCCACCCACGGACCAGCTGACGCACTGTCTGACGAAACTACATACCTCGGAGCTTCGGACGCCACCGGAAGCGCCGGAAGCGGCCGGAGAATGACTCCTCCACAGCCCAGCGGTCCACCGGATGTGATCTCATTAAGTTAAAGAGTAACACTACATGCCTGTTTTTATCAGCCTAAATGTGAGTGCATATTTTAAACATTATTAAAGTCTTTTATACAAACTACTACCCTTAGAGCGGCGCTGCTCTTTTTTTCTACCTTTAGGCAAAATGCACTGCTTTTTGGCAGATGAGTGGGGGTGCCATTAATTTTCAATGGCACCCCCACGCATTGGACAACTCAGCTCAGTTTCCATGTGGATGTGATTTTAAAAAGGTGCATGGAACGTTTTCCTGAATTTCCCGCAGGTACAACAGCCCATTTATATGAATGGACTGCTGTGCCTACACAAACGCAGCACGCAAAAAATAGCTAGGTGTGTGAACCTATCGTTAGGGCCTGTGTCAATAGATTTTGAGCCTGTTTCAAAGGCATCCGTGTGACATACAGTGCCTTGAACAAGTATTTATACCCCTTGAATGTTTCCACATTTTGCCATATTACAACCACAAGTGTAAATGTATTTTATTGGAATTTCATGTGATAGACCAACACAAAGTGGCACATAATTGTGAAGTGGAAGGAAAATGATAAATGGTTTTCAACATTTTTTACAAATAAATATGTGAAAAGTGTGTCATGCATTTGAAATACCATTCATGTGAATGACACCACAAATTGCAGTGTGGGTCTGCCGCGTTTCGCGTGGCAATCGCGGCAACACGCATCGCTGGAAGCATGTTGCCCAAAAGTAGATCCTGAACTTTTTTTGGGTGACATGCTTCCCGTGATGCGTGTTGCCGCGATTGCATTGCAATTGATCGCAGTAGGCCCGCACCGCGATTTGAGGTGTCATTCAAATGAATGGTATCTCAAATGCGAGTCCCGCGATTTGACATTCACACATCAACTAAAACATCAAAGCGGCGCTCCCATCAGTTAACTTGAAATAAAACTGACTGGCTAGAACAAGGTCACTACTATGTACGTAAAAAAGTTTTAAAAGGGACAAAAACTGATGTAAATAAGTGAAGAGTCTCTAGTGGACGTAGATGGTATATGCAGCAAAACAATTGATGAGTGCACCATTCATCAAACGCTTTTCCACCTCGTGCTCCACACACCCACAAGGGGTTCAAACTCACCAGAACCCGGAGGTTATCAGGCCTCAGTCAGTATCCTATAGCATGTTCACTCTGGATGTCCTCATAAGAAATCTTTATAAACATCTTCGAGATCCACGTGCATGGAAAAGAGACTCCACATAGTCTAATTCCATTTTACATTTATTTGAAAACTCAGTAAATAAAATCCAATAATCAATGGCGCAGTGACAGTCCGATAGTGGTCGTGTAGCTCAAGGTCGGTTTATAAGTGAGCTTATACTAACCACTTTTCTAGGGGTTACAAGGACGGAGTGTACTTCGGTGTAGATAGTAATGATCTCAACATCCAGCACTTCCTCCTTCCGGTTAGATTCCCTGGGTCTTGGAACGCACAGCATCGTGACGTGAGGTCAAGAACTGTTGCGTTTCGTCATCACGACTTTATCAGAGGGCGTCATCTCTCACCACCCGCCCTCATTCTCATCTCTCACTCACTTGGTGCTTGTGTTTCACCTGCAGCTAGTTTACCTGCGCTGAGGAGAGGCTGACAGCGTTGTACATGGCTGTAAGAACTCTGCAATGCTGGGGGGAGACCTGATTTTACATGTAAATTAATTAGTGACAAACTGCTATTTTTTGGGTGGCAACCAGGTAACTGTCCCCATTCTTCTAGCAGTCAGTGTGGCAAGTGACATCCCCATCTGGTGGCAGGCAACGTGGCAAGTGACATCCCCATCTGGTGGCAGGCAGCATGGCAAGTGACATCCCCATCTGGTGGCAGGCAGTGTGGCAAGTGACATCCCCATTTGGTAACAGGCAGCGTGGCAAGTGACATCCCCATCTGGTAGCAGGCAGCGTAGCAAGTGACATCCCCCAATCTGGTGGCAGGCAGCGTGGCAAGTGACATCCCCATCTGGTGGTAGGCATAGTGGCAAGTGACATCCTCATCTGGTGGTAGGCATAGTGGCAAGTGACATCCCCATTTAGTGCCAGGTGACGTGGTAAGTGACAAGCGACGGTGGCAAGTGACATGCTCAAGGTTGCCACTGATTCTGCATTATGGAGAGTTTAACTATTTCATTTTATATTACAATGTAATGATATAAATAATGCTTTTCAAGCATCCTGACACCATACCAACCAAGGTGCCAGGATGATTGAGGCACTAAAACCAGCTATTGCCCTGACAAATTGCCCGTGAAAAATCGCTTGGCACAATTTTCTTGCACACAGCCTGTCCCCGGTGCCAAAAAGGTTGGGGACCGCTGCCCCACATGGCTTCTCACAAACTGCAAACGGGACGTCGTATGGCTTTCTTTCAACAATGGCTTTCTTCTTGCCACTCTTCAATAAAGGCCAGATTCGTGGAGTGCATGACTAATAGTTGTCCTGTGGACAGATTCTCCCACCAGAGCTGTGGATCTCTGCAGCTCTTCCAGAGTTACCATAGGCCTCTTGGCTGCTTCTCTGATTAATGCTCTCCTTGCCCGGCCTGTCAGTTTAGGTGGACGGCCATGTCTTGGTAGGTTTGCAGCTGTGCCATACTCTTTCCATCTTCAGATGATGGATTGAAGGGTGCTTCGTGAGATGTTCAAAGCTTGGAATATTTTTTTTTACAACCTAACCCTGCTTTAAACTTCTCCACAGCTTTATTCCTGACCTGTCTGGTGTGTTCCTTGGCCTTCGTGATGCTGTTTGTTCACTAAGGTTCTCTAACAAACCTCTGAGGGCTTCACAGAACAGCTGTATTTATACTGAGAATAAATTACCCACAGGTGGACTCTATATAATAATTAGGTGACTTCTGAAGCCAGTTGGGTTCACTAGATTTTAGTTAGGGGTATCAGAGTAAAGGAGGCTGAATACAAATGCACACCACACTTTTCATATATTTAATTGTAAAAAAAAATGAAAACCACTTATTATTTTCCTTCCACTTCACAATTATGTGCCACTTTGTGTTGGTCTATCATATAAAATCCCAATATAATACATTTAGGTTTTTGGTTGTAACATGACAAAATGTGGAAAATTTTAGGGGTATGAATACTTTTTTAAGGCACTATAGGTTGGAGATGCTTCTGAGATCATTCAGAGTTAATTGAAAGGTGTATTTGGAATGCATTTGATCTGCTTCAAGCAGGTTTTCTATAATTATATAAATATATCTTATCAGCATTGTAATAATAATAATTTTGACAATCCAAAATAAGCTTACCTAAAAATATCTCCTTTCATGTTGAGAGTGCTGCCTGTCTGCTGTCCATCTCTTTCCACAACTTCCTGGGTTCCCTTCATGCTTTGCAGCTTCTCTTCTGCCATTTACGTTAAGTTTCTAGGGACTACATATCCCATGGTACCTTGCCTGCAAGCTGTGATTCCTGTACTGACTCCACCTCCTGAAACCCCTGCTTTTAGCACCTCTGTATGTCAAAAGCAGGCTTTGTGAAATTTGTGTCACAACAGTGTCTACCCACAGGGCATAGTGAATAAGTGTCACAGTATTCAAGGAAGTAATTGTACAATAATCTTCACAAAGTAAATTTACAAACTTCAAGATTTTTCACATTAAAGTGGAAGTAAACCCTTTTTTGATCTTGTACCTATAGCCTATAATAAGGCTTACCTGTAGGTACAGTGCATATCTCCTAAATCTGCGCAGTTTAGGAGATATTCACACTGCAGCCAGTGACAGCAGCAGTGCATGCGCTCTGAAGGGATGGCACACCTGTGGTGTCCATACAGAGCTCCATGCCGCGGTTCGTGACTCCTGCACGCATGTGCGTAAGTGACGTCATTGCAGCGTGGCCAATCAGACGGCCAGAGGATGCAAACACGGAAGGAAGACCGGGTGAGGATGGAAGTGCCTTCAGCGGTGACAGCGCGCCACCAGAGGGCTTTATTTTATGGCAAGTATTTCATAAAGTGCTAGTATGCTTTGCATACTAGCGCATTATGCCATTGTCTTACAGGGTTAAAAAATGGGCTTCACTACTACTTTAATAGGAGTATGCTACAAATAATTGAAATGCAATGTGGGAAGATATATATGATTTTACATTTTGAACATATACACTTGAAGTGAACAAAAGCCTATCGACACAGACCCTTATACAAATACAGTAGACAGTTCTTTGCCAGCTGCCGTATTTGTAAGGAAAGAATATTTAAGTGTTTCGGTAGTTGTAGAAAATAACTAACAATCTGCAGATTGAAGACAATTGGGGAAAGAGGGGGGATTTAAGGACTTTCAGGAAGCCATGATCTGGAAAGATCATGTATTTCCATCCCTAGGGACTTTATATGATATCATGACCTGGTAAGGACATAGATATCCATCCCATTTATATTTGAAGAAAAAAGTATATAACCATATACCAGGGGTGTGGGACTTTGTGTGAAGCATATGACAGCCCAGAGAATAATAGGGTGAGTATGAAGGAATTTTATTACACATTGCATTATACATACATATTCAAAGTAGCAAAGGTAATTTAACATACATAGGTAATAAGACTATTGAGCACAGTTCATAGTATATATGCTGGTAACAGTGAAAGTATGCATGAATCACAATAATGACTCTAAATTGATAAAAAAATGATCATATCATATGGTAAAAATATTTGGTAGAAATATTTAAAATTCCCAGGTTCACCACAGAATAAAGGTGTATGCTATTAATTAGAAAGGATATAGCCTGCAGGACCTATGGCCTCACTGGCCTGTAAGAGTACAGAACACATAATGTGTCACGTACCTTGTGGACGAACCCGACTTGCAGGGGATGGCCTCTCTTGCGGCTCTGACTCGAGGGCCCTGGTAGGGTATACAGGAAACACAAGAGTCAGGAGTGGCACGAGTGCCTGGCAGGATCAACAGCAGGAGGTAGGTCTGGAACTCTGGAAACACTGTGCAGTGGAGATTAAGCTGAGCTGGTAGGTAGACTGGAACACTGGTGCAGCAGACTGGAACCACACAGCAGACTGGAACTGGATAGCAGGCTGGAACACACAGGACAGCAGACTGGAACACTGGTGCAGCAGACTGGAAGGTCAGACAAGCCGGATCGATAGCCAAGCGGACTGTAGATGAGCCGAAGGATCAGGCAGAAGAGTGGTCAGACAAGCCGGGGTCGGATGCAGGCAGAAAGCAGGGATGGTCGGAGACAAGCCGGGATCAGATGCAGGCAGACAGCTAGGATAATCAGGAACAAGCCGGGTCTAGTACAGGAAACAGGTTCTCAGGAAGTGCACACTTAACGCTGTAGAGCAGACAGCAAGATTCTCATGTGACAGATCAGTTTAAATAGCCCGCCTGGTGCGCGCGCGCATGCGTGCGACTGCCCGCACAGGGCGTCTGATACTGACAGGACTTTCCTGACATTGCCCCCCCCAAGGGGCAGCCTCCGGATGCCCAACCGGGCCCATTTCTCAGGATGGGTTCTCTTAAAGGATTGAACTAAGCTTTTAGCATGGATGTTCTCCTCAGGCTCCCACGAGTTCTCTTCCGGGCCATACCCTTTCCACTTTCAGGAATTGGGCTTGATTGTTCCTCTTCCTGCAGTCAAGGATGGTTTCAATTTCAAATTCTTCCTCTCCGTCCACTATTACAGGATCTGGATGATTCAGATTTCGTTCAGGAAAAGGATTGGAGACAAAAGGTTTCAACAGGGAAACGTGAAAAACAGGATGAATTCTGAGTGAGTCCGGGAGTTCCAATTCAAAAGCTACTTCATTTATTTTCCTTTTTACAGGAAAAGGACCCAGGAATTTAGGACCCAACTTCTTGGAGGGACAAGTCAGTTTCAGGTTTACAGTGGATAACCATACAGGATCACCTGGTTCGAGTAGCAATTCCCCTCGTCTTTTCCTGTCGAACGTTACCTTGTTACGTTCTTGGGACTTCGTCATGGTTTTCTGTAATATTTGGTTATTGACAGAGAAAAAATTTATTGTTTCCTGGACTGCTGGTATGGAACTTTCAGGAATGGAGCTGGGCAAAAAGGTAGGGTGAAACCCGTAATTGGCAAAAAACGGACTTTGCTTTTTGGCAGAATGGACAGCATTATTATAGGCGAATTCAGCCAAGGGAAGCAACGAGAACCAATCATGTTGAGACAAGGAAGAGAAACAACGAAGATATTGCTCGAGAGTCTGGTTGGTCCTCTCCGTTTGGCCATTCGTCTGGGGGTGATAGGCGGTGGAAAATGATAGTTCAATTCCTAGGGCTTTACACAAGGCTCTCCAGAATCAGGAAGTGAATTGTACTCCTCGGTCAGAAATGATATTAGCCGGAATTCCATGGAGTTTAATCACTTCTCTAATGAAGGTTTGTGCAGTTTCAGGAGCAGAGGGGGTACCCTTCATTGGAATGAAATGAGCCATTTTAGATAACCGATCTACCACCACAAAGATGGCAGTGTGCCCTTCAGCCGGAGGCAACTCGACAATGAAGTCAATAGACAGCATCTTCCATGGCCTGTCTCGGACAGGTACAGGTTTCAGTAATCGCCAGGCCCTGGTTCTACTGACTTTATTCCGAGCACAGATGGTACAGGATTCCACATACTTTTTACAGTTCTTAGGCACTTGGGGCCACCAGAAGGTGCGCAGGACAAGATCAGCCGTCTTGGTAACACCAAAATGTCCTGCTAGTGCGTGATCATGACAAAGTTCTAAAATTGTGACCCGTAGGCCTTCAGGTACAAAGATCTTACTCCCGAACCAAAGCAGACCATCCTTTTCTTGTAGTTTTGTTCTCATAGCAGGTACCAACCCTACTGAAGCTTGCTTAATCCGGGAAAGTAGGTCTTCTTGCAACAGGAAAAAATTTCCAGGAGAAAGGATCGTATCTGGAGGTGAGGTTTCTTGAGGCTTGTGGAACATCCTAGACAAAGCGTCAGGTTTTATATTCTTGGACCCTGGCCGATAGGTCACATGGAAGGAGAACCTGGAAAAGAACAAGGCCCACCTGGCTTGTCGCGGTCTCAACCTCTTTGCGGATTTCATATATTCCAGGTTTTTGTGATCTGTGTAGATCAGAATAGGATGAGCCGCTCCTTCCAAAAGATACCGCCACTCTTCCAGAGCGGATTTTATGGCCAGTAGTTCCCGATCTCCTACATCATAATTCCTTTCTGCGGATGATAGTTTGCGAGAAAAGAAGGCTACAGGGTATAACAGAGCTTTGGTTCCTTGTCGCTGGGAAAGAATCGCACCAACAGCACTCTCAGAAGCGTCCACTTCCAGGACAAATGGTAAAGAGGAATCGGGATGTTTCAAAACAGCAGCAGAGGTAAACAGTCTTTTGAGAGATTCAAAGGTGGATTGAGCTTCGGGCGACCAATGAAAACGCACCCCTTGTTTGGTCAATTGAGTGATGGGCTCAATGATGGATGAGAACCCCTTAATGAATTTTCTATAGAAGTTGGCAAAGCCAATGAAACGTTGGACTCCTTTCTTGTCAGTAGGGGCTGGCCAGTCAAGAATTGCAGTAACCTTATGGGGATCCATCTTGATCTCTTCCATGGAGATAATTAGCCCCAAGAGTGGAATACTCTCTTGCTCGAACTCGCACTTTTCAGCCTTAGCGTACAAGCCATGTAACCGGAGTCGAGCTAAAACACATTTAACATGTCTGCGATGGGATTCCAGGGAAGAAGAAAAGATGAGAATGTCATCTAAGTAGACTATGACGAATAGATCCAAATAGTCCCGGAAAACATCATTTATGAAGTACTGAAAAGTTGCAGGGGCGTTACATAGTCCAAAGGGCATCACCATGTATTCAAAGTGCCCGAAGCGAGTGCGGAAAGCTGTCTTCCACTCATCCCCTTTTCTGATGCGAACCAGGTTGTAAGCCCCTCGGAGATCTAATTTGGTGAAAATAGTAGCAGTCCCCAGTCTCTGGAATAATTCTGGTACCAAGGGGAGAGGGTACCGATTTTTAACAGTTATTTTATTGAGTTTGCGGTAGTCTATACAAGGACGAAGAGAGTGATCTTTTTTTTCAACAAAAAAAGATGCCTGCACCTGCTGGGGATGTAGAGGGCCGGATGAAACCCTTTTCTAGGTTCTCGTCGATGTATGCTTTTAGTGCTCCTTGCTCCAGCTTGGTCAAAGGAAATATCCTGCCAAAGGAAACTTCGGCTCCGGGAAGGAGCTCGATGGGGCAATCGTAAGCCCGATGAGGAGGAAGGGTTTCAGCCCCTTTTTTACTAAAGACATCTAAAAAGTCATGATAGACCTTGGGGACCGCCTGGAATAACTCAGAATCAGTGTTGAGACATAACAGAGCAGGGGATTCACCAGAGTCCTTCAAAGTGCAGAACTGTTGACAGTACTGAGAGGAAAACGTAATTTCTCCTGTGACCCAGTTGATAGTAGGGTTATGGGCTTGTAGCCACGGCATGCCAAGAATAATAGGAAATAAAGGAGAAGTGATGATGTCCAGGCGAAGCAGTTCAGATTTTATTGCAGACCCATCGGCCAGATGAATAGAGAGTCCATGGGCCTTGTAACGCAGTGGGATCTGGTGTTTAGCTGCAAAGGATGAGTCCAAGAAGCAGCTGCAAGCCCCGGAGTTAATGATAGCGGGAACCTGTAAAGTCTTTCCTGGGAGCTGCAAAGATATAGAAAGAGTCAAGTGAGCGGAAGTCTTAGGCCAAGCAGTCACATCACCAGAGGAGACAGACAGGCACTTACGGAGTTTGTTAGGACAGTTCCTGACATAGTGTCCGGGTTCCCCGCAGTACAGGCACAGGTTGTTAGCCCGGCGATGTTGGCGTTCCTCCATCGTGAGAGATGGGCGGAGGACTCCAAGTTGCATGGGCTCAGAGGTATCAGGTGTAACAGCAGGACTAGAGGTGGGTGCAGGATGGGTATAGCTGGGGACCCTAGGCAACATCCAGGTTGGGCGAGTAGGCCCAGCACCTCTTTCTGCCCTTCGCTCCCTCATCCGTCGGTCAATCTGTGTGGCAAAATTAATCAAGGCATCCAGAGTCAGAGGAATTCCCACTCGGGCCAGTTCATCTTTTAAAGGGTCGGAAAGTCCCATACGGAACTGGTAGCGGAGGGCAGCGTCATTCCAGTCCGTGTCTGCACTCCATCGGCGGAATTCCGCAACGTAGTCCTCTACTGCCCTACGCCCTTGTTGAAGGGTGTGCAGGGCGGCTTCTGCGGTTGCAGAAAGCTGTGAGTCCTCATACAGCTGGGCCATTGCATCAAAGAAGGTGGTTAAATTGGTCAACACCTCAGCTTTCAGTTCCAGAAGGCGGTGAGCCCATGTTTGGGGGTCACCCAGGAGTAGTGAGATCACAAAACCTACTTTGGTGGCTTCAAGCGAGAAGGTGCGAGGTTGAAGGGCGAAGTACAGTTCGCATGCATTCCGGAATGCCCTGAATTTACTTCGTTCTCCAGAAAACTTTTCAGGAGTGGGAACCCTTGGTTCAGGGGGCAGCATCACTACTGTAGGGGAAGTAGTACTGCTAGCAGAGGTAGATGGCAGAGAAGATCCCTGGGTCTCAGTGGGACCAGACAGTACTTGGACCCGTTCTTCCAGACGTGTATATCCTTCCTGGAGACTCTTAACAGCTTATGTAAGGCCGGCCAAGTGCATACAAAGTTCTTCCATAGGAGAGGCTCCCTGCTCGGGCTCGGTCATGGCTGTCTGCTACTGTCACGTACCTTGTGGACGAGCCCGACTTGCAGGGGATGGCCTCTCTTGCGTCTCTGACTCGAGGGCCCTGGTAGGGTATACAGGAAACACAAGAGTCAGGAGTGGCACGAGTGCCTGGCAGGATCAACAGCAGGAGGTAGGTCTGGAACTCTGGAAACACTGTGTAGTGGAGATTAAGCTGAGCTGGTAGGTAGACTGGAACACTGGTGCAGCAGACTGGAACTGGATAGCAGGCTGGAACACACAGGACAGCAGACTGGAACACTGGTGCAGCAGACTGGAACCACACAGCAGACTGGAACTGGATAGCAGGCTGGAACACACTGGATAGCAGACTGGAACACTGGTGCAGCAGACTGGAACCACACAGCAGACTGGAACTGGATAGCAGGCTGGAACACACAGGACAGCAGACTGGAACACTGGTGCAGCAGACTGGAACCACACAGCAGACTGGAACTGGATAGCAGGCTGGAACACACAGGACAGCAAACTGGAACACTGGTGCAGCAGACTGGAACCACACAGCAGACTGGAACTGGATAGCAGGCTGGAACACACTGGATAGCAGACTGGAACACTGGTGCAGCAGACTGGAACCACACAGCAGACTGGAACTGGATAGCAGGCTGGAACACACAGGACAGCAGACTGGAACACTGGTGCAACAGACTGGAACCACACAGCAGACTGGAACTGGATAGCAGGCTGGAACACACAGGACAGCAGACTGGAACACTGGTGCAGCAGACTGGAACCACACAGCAGACTGGAACTGGATAGCAGGCTGGAACACACAGGACAGCAGACTGGAACACTGGTGCAGCAGACTGGAAGGTCAGACAAGCCGGATCGATAGCCAAGCGGACTGTAGATGAGCCGAAGGATCAGGCAGAAGAGTGGTCAGACAAGCCGGGGTCGGATGCAGGCAGAAAGCAGGGATGGTCGGAGACAAGCCGGGATCAGATGCAGGCAGACAGCTAGGATAATTAGGAACAAGCCGGGTCTAGTACAGGAAACAGGTTCTCAGGAAGTGCACACTTAACGCTGTAGAGCAGACAGCAAGATTCTCATGTGACAGATCAGTTTAAATAGCCCGCCTGGTGCGCGCGCGCATGCGTGCGACTGCCCGCACAGGGCGTCTGATACTGACAGGACTTTCCTGACATAATGACTTGAAGTTCTTATGACACTAGTGGAAACACGGCAAATCAAGAGCTCTATGCGTTTCGTGGCTTAAGCCACTCGTCAGGAGCAGGCACGTGTAGTTTCTATAAAGTTGAAAAAATTGAAAAAATGAAAAACCAATAAAAATACAAGAACAAGGTTAGGGATAAAGTATGGAACCACCGTAACCAAGGCTTACTTACTCGGGTTGGGCATGTTGAAGGTGCAATGGCAAGGCCCCACAGACAGTCCGGGAAACAACTCCACACCGGGAGCTGAGGTGGGCAGCCCCGCGGGTCTGGGGGGGGCGACACTCACGGCAGGCACGGCAACCGAGGACATTCTGGGAGTGAAGGGACAATGGTGAGCAAGGAGATGTGAAGGACACTGGGGAGGGGGGAAGGGAAAGAGAGCGGGGGAGAGGGGGAAGAAAAACAAAGGGGGGGGAGAAAGGGGGGGAGGGGCAGGAAGGAGAAGAGGGGAGGAAAACAGGGAGGGAGAAAGAAGGGAATGATGAAGGAAACAAGGGAAGGGGTAGAAAGGGGGAGAAGGGGGAGGAAGACAAAAGGAAGGGGGAGAAAAGAAGAACTCCAGAGAGAGGAAAGGAGGGAAAAAAGGGGGGAACATGGCAAATGAGGGAAGGGAGAGGGAAAAGGGGGGGAAGGAATGGGGTGAGGATGTGGGGACAGGGAAGGAGGTGAATGGGCAGGAGGGGGTGATGTTGGGTAGGTGAATGGGAACAAACGAAACCAGAAAAATGTAGTGGGAATGAAACAATGGGAAGTGCCAATATACCTTGTGTAAAAGAGGAACCCAGTGAAGGGAACCAGGATGACCAGTGAAAAAACAATCCGTGTGATGGATGGTGTGTGGAGAGCCTCGAGTGCTGTGCCCATCCGAGGAGTGCCCCTAAATACACCCGCAGCGGGGATGCCCACCAATGTCACGCCGTGGGGCGGGGGGAGGAGCGCCAGGCGGCCGCTTCCATCCAACGGCACGCAGCAAGCTCCCCCATAGCCCACGAGTGTGGTGAACACAGCCTGTGCGCAATGGCGTCAGAGCGGCGCCCCGCGCACAGCATAGGAAGCGTGACACCAACACGCATTGACAGCACATCCGCCCCCCCCAGGCCGTGAAGGACGGTGGGGGAGGGGGGACGTCCGCAAGGCGTGTCGCAGCCCCCGGAATGAGAGAGAAACCAGACCGCAGGACGGCCCAGCACACCCCCCATCAACAGTACCAAAACTAAGCTGGTTAAACAGTTGGAGCAGTAAAAAACAGGAAAATAAAAATCATCATGACAATTTAAATGGTTACAAGGTTAAACAGATAAATCAGGGGAGACTAAACATAGGTCATTGATGGCAGAAGGATTAGTATATCTAAACTGGTAGAGCTACATCAAATGCTTCCATCCCTATTTGTATAGAAGACAATTGGGGAAAGAGGGGGGATTTAGGGACTTTCAGGAAGCCATGATCTGGTAAGATCATGTATTTCCATCCCTAGGGACTTTATATGATATCATGACCTGGTAAGGACATAGATATCTATCCCATTTATATTTGAAGAAAAAAGTATATAACCATATACCAGGGGTGTGGGACTTTGTGTGAAGCATATGACAGCCCAGAGAATAATAGGGTGAGTATGAAGGAATTTTATTACACATTGCATTATACATACATATTCAAAGTAGCAAAGGTAATTTACCATACATAGGTAATAAGACTATTGAGCACAGTTCATAGTATATATGCTGGTAAAAGTGAAAGTATGCATGAATCACAATAATGACTCTAAATTGATAATAAAATGATCATATCATATGGTAAAAATATTTGGTAGAAATATTTAAAATTCACAGGTTCACCACAGAATAAAGGTGTATGCTATTAATTAGAAAGGATATAGCCTGCAGGACCTATGGCCTCACTGGCCTGTAAGAGTACAGAACACATAATGACTTGAAGTTCTTATGACACTAGTGGAAACACGGCAAGTCAAGAGCTCTACGCGTTTCGTGGCTTAAGCCACTCGTCAGGAGCAGGCACGTGTAGTTTCTATAAAGTTGAAAAAATTGAAAAAATGAAAAACCAATAAAAATACAAGAACAAGGTTAGGGGTAAAGTATGGAACCACCGTAACCAAGGCTTACTTACTGGGGTTGGGCATGTTGAAGGTGCAATGGCAAGGCCCCACAGACAGTCCGGGAAACAACTCCATACCGGGAGTTGTAGATTGCAGATTGCAGATTACCCTCTGTTTCAATCTGCAGATTGAAACAGAGGGTAATTTTAACACTAGATTACAAAATATGTTGTGTAGCATATACTTTATATCAATTAAATGTAATAAAATAAATATAATAAGGCACACTGAAGGTCATAAAACGGACATTTTTGGGAGTTTGGGCGTTTTTTTTTTAACAACCCATAAGCTCCCCTCTATGTTATCCTATGTGTCCATGCACACATGGACGTTTTTAGATGTTTATCAGCAGTGGGAGTTTAGGGGCTGTTTTCTGATCGCCATAAAATCGCGTTACGGAGTCGTTTTTCTGACCACAAAAAAAAGCCAAACGCTGATAAACGTCGATAAGCATTCAAAAATGTGGCTCACCAGCGTTTTTTTAACATTTTTGATCCATTGAAAAAAAAAATGCTAAAAAAACGTTAACACAGAAAAACGCTAGTAAACGCTGTTGCAAAAACGCTGAAAGACTCACTGCAAAGCTACTGGCGTTTTTATAACGTTATTTTAACGTCCAGTGTGCATGGAGCCTAAAAGTGGAGTTGACCTTTAACAAATTGTTTGACTTCCTTGCTTAATTGCGTGCTGATTATTTTTATATAGAAAAATATAATACGTTTTGCAAACAATTAAAGTGGAAGTGAGCTTCCATCTCTTGCTTTTACCTATAGGTACACCTATAATAAGGCTTACCTATAGATAGTGTAAATATCTCCCAAACCTGCGCCTTTTAGGAGATATTTAGTGTACATGCAGCCAGTGACATCACTGGCACATGCGTCCCCTTTCTTCAAAACCGTGTGCCCTGAACGGCGGCTCCTGCATGCATGACATCATCACAGCTTTGGCCCATCACAGAACCGGAGTCCACAAACCCAGAAGCAAGATGGGTGAAGATGAGAGTGCCTGCAGTGCTGACATCTCAGTGCTGGAAGAGCTTTGTTTTAAGATAATTTAACATAATGTGCTAGTATGCGATGAATACTAGCACATTATGCCTTTACCTTGGTACAAAAAAAATAAATAAAAAATGTCCAGTGGTTTACAACTGCTTAAACAAAATAAAAAAACAACCAACCTTTACTTCTCATTGCAATAGCATTTCCAGCATGCTGGAAATAATTTCCATGCAGAATACAGACTTTCAATACAGGTGATACTCGAAAAATTAGAATATCATGCAAAAGTTCATTTATTTCACTAATGCAACTTAAAAGGTGAAACGAATATATGACATTGACTCATTACATGCAAAGCAAGATAGTTCAAGCCGTGATTTGTCATAATTGTGATGATTATGGCTTACAGCTCATGAAAACCCCAAATCCACAATCTCAGAAAGGGTGCTTCAATAGCAGCCTTTAGCTCTTCTGTATTGTTCAGTCTCGTGTCTCTCATCTTTCTCTTGGCAATGCCCCATAGATTCTCTATGGGGTTCAGGTTCGGGCGAGTTTGCTGGCCAATCAAGCACAGTAATCCCACGGTCATTGAACTAGGTTTTGGTGCTTTTGGTAGTGTGGGCAGGTGCCAAGTCCTGCTGGAAAATGAAGTCAGCATCCCCATAGAGCTCGTCTGCGGAAGGAAGTGCTCCAAAATCTCCTGGTAGATGGCTGCGTTGACTCTGGACTTAATGAAGCACAGTGGACCAACATCAGCAGATGACATAGCTCCCCAAATCAACACAGACTGTGGAAACTTCACACTGGACTTCAAGCCTCTTGCAGTGTGTGCTTCTCCATTCTTCCTCCATACTCTGGGTCCTTGGTTTCCAAATGAGATGCAAAATTTGCTCTCATCAGAGGACTTTGGACCACTGAGCAACAGACCAGGTCTGTTTTTCTTTAGCCCAGGTAAGACGCTTCTGACGTTGTTTGTTGTTCAGGAGTGGCTTGACAAGAGGAATACGACATTTGAAGCCAGGATCCGTCTGTGTGTGGTGGCTCTTGATGCACTGACTCCAGCCTCAGTCCACTCCTTGTGAAAGTCACAACACTTTTGGACGGCCTTTTCCTGACAATTCTCTCCAGGCTGCGGTCATCCCTGCTGTTTGTGCCCCTTTTTCTTCCACACATTTCCCTTCCACATAACTGTCTATTAATGTGCTTTGATAGAGCACTTTGGGAACATCCAAATTCTTTTGCAATTACCTTTTGAGGCTTTCCCTCCTTATGGAGGGTGTCAATGATGGTTTTCTGCACAACTGTCAGGTCAGCAGTCTTTCCCACAGGGCCGATCCTGGATGGGTGCGCGGGGTGCTCTGCACCCGGGCGCCACAGAAGGGGGGGCGCTATGGTGTC
Organism: Lithobates septentrionalis; assembly: GCA_037952835.1. Taxonomy (NCBI): domain Eukaryota; kingdom Metazoa; phylum Chordata; class Amphibia; order Anura; family Ranidae; genus Lithobates; species Lithobates septentrionalis. Next base: position 6,404,712 of record JBBDGP010000664.1, read on the forward strand.
TGAGTGCTAGCCTCCCTCCTCCTCTCCTTGTTCTATGAAGTAGCGTGACTATGGGAAAGGCGGCCGCGGTGCAGTGAACACAAGTGGCCATGCTGTGACAAGGGGGAGGCTAGCTGAGGTATGTCAGTGTATCTCCCCCGCTCGCCCCCCCCCCATTCTCCTGTCAGCAGAGCGCGGCTCTCATCTTGTTATCTGCTCAGTTTGGTGCCCGATTCTCTTTGGTCCTCATTGGCCACAGTGGAGGGCCAATCAGAAGATGCTGGCAGTGCATCATGGGACATGAAGTCCTGGAAGATCTGCAAAGAAATCTGTAAAGTGTAAAGAAACTACGGAAGGCTTCCTCTGCCCTGTGCCCAGTGATTGCAGGTATGTGCAGGGGGAGGGGTGGGTGAGTGAGCCTGTTACTTTATCAGTTGCCAGCAGCAGGACAGAATGTCTGTGTACACTGCAGGCTGCTCAGAAGAACAGCCCGGGAATGAAGGGGGGAGGGGGCGAGTGAACGTACCTGAGCTCCTCACTGACTTCCCCCTGACTTGGCCACCCTTACCATTAATGTAGAAGGCTGTAAGGGGTGTGCAGTAGGCTGACACATAAGCAAGTCTCTCAGCTTGTCCACCTGACACTCCCCCCTTACAGACAGTGGGGTGTAAGAAGTAAGTCACACACAGTATGCTATACCATCTCTGAAGACTTGAGGGAGAGCCAGGAGTAGAGAAAATTCTCTATTGGGGTAATTTAAGGGGATAGTCTGTACTGGGAATAGGGAGGGGGCAATATTTTTTGTACACTGGCCAGTGTGTTACCTCTGTGCCATGTGCATGGCACACTCCTGAGCACTGTCTGAAACACACACTTGAACCATCTACTTTATGCATTCCTCAGCCCAGCAAAACAATCAAACCTCAGCCCAACACCCGTACAATACGCATTCCTGAACCCTCCACTCTGTGCACTATGGGGGGTGAGTACCTGCACCTATTCTCTGAGAAGAAAAAAAGTCCTGGGTTATGTTTGAAGTCTCTGACCATCTCTTGTATCATTTATGCAGTCTCTGACCATCTCCTGTATCATGTCTGCAGTCTCTGACCATCTCCTGTACTATGTATGCATTCTCTGACCATCTCCCATCATGTCTGCAGTCTCTGACCATCTCCTGTACTATGTCTGCAGTCTCTGACCATCTCTTGTATCATGTTTGCAGTCTCTGACCATCTCCCGTAGTATGTCTGCAGTCTCTGATCATCTCTTGTATCATGTCTGCAGTCTCTGACCATCTCTTGCATCATGTCTGCAGTCTCTGACCATTTCTTGTATCATGTCTGCAGTCTCTGATCATCTCTTGTATCATGTCTGCAGTCTCTGACCATTTCTTGTATCATGTCTGCAGTCTCTGACCATCTCTTGTATCATGTCTGCAGTCTCTGACCATTTCTTGTACCATGTCTGCAGTCTCTGACCGTCTCCTGTACTATGTCTGTGGTATGTCTAGGGGCTCTTTCTACTAGACTTTCTAACAGAAGCCCTCTCTGTGTCCATCAGAGAGACCCCCTCTCCAGGTCCCATTAGTGTACTCTCTTCCTGTAATTTGTTTATTGTTAAGAGATCACGGGAGGATCCCAGGGTAATGAAAACTCCTTAGGTGAGCATCTCTGTGTTTGAGTTTTTGACATAGAAACATTTGTAACAGGGAGGAGTTAGTAAGATGACCACGCCCATGTGAGGGCGCCAGAAATATTTCTGCACCCAGGCGTCGGTGACCCTAGAATTGGCCCTGCTTTCCCATGATTGTGATTCCTACTGAACCAGACTGAGAGAACATTTAAACGCTCAGGAACCCTTTGCAGGTGTTATGGCTTAATTAGCTGATTAGAGTGGGACACTTTGAGCCTAGAATATTGCACCTTTTCACAATATTCTAATTTTCTGAGTTTGTGGATCTGGGGTTTTCATGAGCTGTAAGCCATAATCATCACAATTATGACAAATCACGGCTTGAACTATCTTGCCATGCATGTAATGAGTCTATCTCATATATTAGCTTCACCTTTTAAGTTGCATTAGTAAAAAAAATTAATTTTTGCACGATATTCTAATTTTTCGAGTATCACCTGTATATGGGAGCATTTGAATTCTGAATACTACAACATGTGAACTTAAGACCCCTTTCACACTGAAGATTTTTTCAAGCGCTTTTGCATAAAAAAAAAAAAAGCGCCTGAAAAGCTCACGAAAACTACATCCTAATAAAATCAATGGATGCTTTCACACTGGGGCGGTGCGCTGGCAGGGAGGTAAAAAACTCCTGCAAGCAGCATCTTTGGAGAACTAAAATAAAGTGTCTCAAAAGTACTCCACTCAATTGAAATGAATGGGAAGGGCCTGAAAAGCTCTTCAAAAGCTCTTCAAATGCGCTTCAAAAGCGCCTCAAAATGGTTCTTGCAGCAGTTTTCTGAGTCACGTGACCATCAAAAAAGCGCACCACTAACTCCTCGAAAGTGCCTGAAAAGCACTCGCCGTTGTATAGGCAGTTTTCAAGAGCCTCAGTGTGAAAGGGGTCTAAAAAATGCCAAATCAAAGACATTTCTGGGGGAAATTTACTAAAACTGTTGCACTCAGAATCTGGTGCAGCTGTGTATGGTAGCCAATCAGCTTCTAACTTCAGCTTCCATTTAAATGATATTAAAGACTTTTTAAAAAAATAAACATTATACTTACCTGCTCTGTGCAGTGGATTTTGGGTCCCCGCTGGCGTTCCTGGTCCCTTTCTCCTGCTGATTGGCCCAACAGCAAGCAGCTTGCTGTGAGGGCACCCAAGCAGGCTTGCTCCTGAGCCCCTGCTCTGCGTGTCCATTCACACACAGAGCCGTGGCTCGGTTCCACCACTCTCTCTCCTCATTGGCTCCCTGGCTGTGATTGACAGCAGCTAGAGCCAACAACTCTTGCTGCTGCCTCAACCAATGAGGGAGAGTCCCGGACAGCCGAGTCTCTCATGCACACCATTGGATCGAGATGGGGCTCAGGAGAGTATTAGGCAGGGCTGCGGGAGCTGGCGCACAGAGAAGGTTTTTTAACTTCATACATAGAATGCTATAAAACCATTCTATGCATTAAGTTAAAAAAAATCAGTGTGCAGTAGCCCCCCTCAGCCCCCCTAATTAGGGTTGCAACATCATCCCTTTAATCCAGGACACATATTAATTACACAGGTTCTGATGCTGATTTAATGTACATAAGGCACCAAGTAAGTTTAATTACCACCTTAATCAGCCACAGAACCCCTGTAATTAATGTGTGTCCTGGATTAAAAGGATGATGTGGTAACCCTACCCTAATACTTACCTGAGCCCCATCTCGATGCAATGATGTGCATGAGAGAATCGGCTGTGCGGGACTCTCCCTCCTGATTGGCTGAGACACACAGCTGGCACCATTGGCTCTTGCTGCTGTCAATTAAAGTCAGTGAGCTAATGAGGAGAGAGGGGGCGGGGCCAAGCTGCAGCTCTGTTTTTGAATGGACACACAGAGCAGCGACTTGGCTCAGGTGCCCCCATAGCAAGCTGCTTGCTGTGGGGGCACTTGGCAGGAGGGAGGGACCAGGAGCTCCAGCCAGGGCCCGAGAAGAGGAGGATCTGGGCTGCTCTGTGCAAAACCATTGCAACAGAGCAGGTAAGTATAACATGCTTTCTATTTTTAAACAAAAAAAAAACAAAACTTTAATATCACTTTAAGCTTTGGCAATAAGACCAGGGAGCTGGTTTCTTTGCAAATCTGCACCAGATTTTGCATGCTCCAGTTTTAGTAAATAACCCCCTTCTATGTCAATATTTCATTTAAAGTTTTTCTCAACAATAAACGTGAATTAAAACAGGCGTATAAGGTTGTCTGTCATTTACGCATTACGTGTAAACAAATAAAGCACATAGGCCTTGATCCACAAAATGCTAAAGCACATTTATTATTCCCATACCTGTGTAACCTAAATAAAATCATATAGCCAGAGAGCACTATCCAAAAAGATTCCATCCATGGGAGGGACCATTCAGAGCCTGGCCTCAGATTCCCATACAGGGAGAGGCTTTTACAGCATTCCTCCAGAAACAAAGGCACAACTAACGGTTAACCCTTTCCTGCAGATGTTCAGTCTCTCTAGGGACTTGTGATATTACTATGGATAGAATACAGTACTGTTGTTTCCATTTTAAATGAGACAATCATTTTATAGGCACCTGCAATGAAATGTTATGGCTGCTCCCAGAACAAGTAGGAAGAAAAACGCTTTACAAGATGTCACTTTAAATTAAATGGCATTACTTATATTTATAAAGGCAATAATCAGGTATTTGCCTCGTATATGTATACTGCAAAGCTTGCCCAGTAAGAATGGCATTACTTCTTTTCTGTTAACAAAAAAGAATGGCATTACTTAAAAGCAATAATCTTGTATTTGCTTCGTATATGTATACTACGAAGCTCGCCCAGTAAGAATGGCATTACTTATAGGCAATAATCAGTATTTGCTTCGTGTATATATATACTGAAAAGCTCGCCTAGTAAGAATGGCATTACTTATAGGCAATAATCGGGTATTTGCTTCGTATATATATACTGCAAAGCTCGCCCAGTAAGAATGGCATAACTTATAGGCAATAATCTTGTATTTGCTTCCTATATGTATACTACAAAGCTCGCCCAGTAAGAATGGCATTACTTATAGGCAATAATCAGTATTTGCTTCATATATATATATACTGCAAATCTCGCCCAGTAAGAATGGCATTACTTATAGGCAATAATCAGTATTTGCTTCGTATATATATACTGCAAAGCTCGCCCAGTAAGAATGGCATTACTTATAGGCAATAATCAGTATTTGCTTCGTATATATATACTGCAAAGCTCGCCCAGTAAGAATGGCATTACTTATAGGCAATAATCAGTATTTGCTTCATATATATATATATATATATACTGCAAAGCTCGCCCAGTAAGAATGGCATTACTTATAGGCAAAAATCAGTATTTGCTTCGTATATGTATACTGCAAAGCTCGCCCAGTAAGAATGGCATTACTTATAGGCAATAATCGGGTATTTGCTTCGTATATGTATACTACAAAGCTCGCCCAGTAAGAATGGCATTACTTATAGGCAATAATCAGTATTTGCTTCGTATATATATACTGCAAAGCTCGCCCAGTAAGAATGGCATTACTTATAGGCAATAATCAGTATTTGCTTCGTATATGTATACTACAAAGCTCGCCCAGTAAGAATGGCATTACTTATAGGCAATAATCAGTATTTGCTTCATATATATATATACTGCAAATCTCGCCCAGTAAGAATGGCATTACTTATAGGCAATAATCAGTATTTGCTTCATATATATATACTGCAAAGCTCGCCCAGTAAGAATGGCATTACTTATAGGCAATAATCAGTATTTGCTTCGTATATATATACTGCAAAGCTCGCCCAGTAAGAATGGCATTACTTATAGGCAATAATCAGTATTTGCTTCATATATATATATATATATACTGCAAAGCTCGCCCAGTAAGAATGGCATTACTTATAGGCAAAAATCAGTATTTGCTTCGTATATGTATACTGCAAAGCTCGCCCAGTAAGAATGGCATTACTTATAGGCAATAATCGGGTATTTGCTTCGTATATGTATACTACAAAGCTCGCCCAGTAAGAATGGCATTACTTATAGGCAATAATCGGGTATTTGCTTCGTATATGTATACTACAAAGCTCGCCCAGTAAGAATGGCATTACTTATAGGCAATAGTCGGGTATTTGCTTCGTATATGTATACTACAAAGCTCGCCCAGTAAGAATGGCATTACTTATAGGCAATAATCGGGTATTTGCTTCGTATATGTATACTACAAAGCTCGCCCAGTAAGAATGGCATTACTTATAGGAAATAATCGGGTATTTGCTTCGTATATGTATACTACAAAGCTCGCCCAGTAAGAATGGCATTACTTATAGGAAATAATCGGGTATTTGCTTCGTATATGTATACTACAAAGCTCGCCCAGTAAGAATGGCATTACTTATAGGCAATAGTCGGGTATTTGCTTCGTATATGTATACTACAAAGCTCGCCCAGTAAGCATGGCATTACTCATAGGTAATAATCAGGTATTTGCTTTGTATATGTATACTGCAAAGCTCGGCCAGTAAGACAAAATCTAATAATTGTGTTATCATGGCTTGATCATTTGAAGTCTACAGTTATCTATACATGCTGCACAACATTTTGTGGCTTTGTTATGTAAAGCATAGTGTACATAGCACACATATTTCATGTCTATGTATGCCGACTCAGAACAATGAAAACAGCCTGTACAGTGTGTGTGTGGTTCGCGCACTTCTGTAGCTTGCAACTACTGGTCCCTGTGCCTACTATTCCACCTCTGTTTCCTTTGTTAAAAGCAAATCTCCTCTTTCCATTGGTGGTGCCAGCTTTGTGGCTCCTGGCATCTTGCACACATGGATCTCTCTCTCTATAGCATCTTCCTTTACCTTATATAGCAGAGAGCAGATGCATTTCTCACTTCTAATATTAATAGCCAGGAGGAGCTCAGGGGAGCTGCCAAAAATAGCAGGGAGGAGAGCGACAGAGGAGGAGATAGGAGGCTAGGGGGAGGTGAAGGGGTGAGACAGACACCAGCAGTTACTTTGGGTACAAGAGAGGACACTTGTAACTTGGCTTGGCTTTGGATACCTGCAATGAGAAACATTACCAGCAGGAGGTAAGTGATTATAAAATATATAGTACAAATTGCACCTAAAATTAATAGCAAGTATAGGTACTCTTAGGGGACCCGGTTTACATGGTAGATCACCTGCATATTGAAATTCAAGGCACAGCAGGAACAGACACTCAGCTTTCATCAGTCATTAGCATTTAAAAAATGATCACTGAAAATCTTTGCAATGCTTACTTTGAAATAAGCAAACTACATTAGTTCTGTGATAGTTGGACAGCTGCAGAAAGTTTCTAAATACTTCTAAAATTACATTTCACATATTCTGTATGACAGATGGATGTTTAAGTTCCGCAGCCGAGCAATGCAAACTTCTACGCGGATGCATCCGATTAATTTTAGTTTAAAGCGTTGTCTCTGCGTGAAATATATAGAATGAATAAGTACAAGCTCAAACTGGTGTATTACAAGAAACAGGCCTAAGTGCAATTCAGCACTTTTACATAAAAAAAAAAAGTCTTATCTGTAGCAAACCTTTCTTCAGTTAACTATGTTTGGTATTTGTGTGGCATATGTGATAAAGTCACCCACACAGCTGTCCTGTATGAAAGCAGCACAAGTGTAATGTGTAGGAGGGGCCGATCTAGGCCTAGAGTTACACTGATACCCCAATGCCTGGCCTTTTAAGGAAGGATCAGGCCACCGGATTACAGACTTTACATTAGGTACCGTTCTCATTGCTACTGCATCACAAAGAAAAGTTCAATTAAGTTGAAACATTTTTGTGCATGATGATTGATGCAATGTTACACTTATATTTTGGTGCTACTATACTGTCATAACGTTCTATGTTCCTTTATAAGGACACGGAGCGCATGATGTGCTATAAACATTTAAATACCAAGAACTCGTAATGCTCTCCTGTTTTGGATGACTGAGACGTTCTTATTGTCATCTCTGCACTCGCAGGTTATTTACAAGGGTTTTAAACAACACACAGAGCATGTAGCCTGATACATCTATTATGCCGCGTACACACGAGCGGACTTCTCGTCGGACTGAACTCCGAAGGACTTTTCGACAGAGTTCCGACGAAACGGACTTGCCTACACACGATCCCACCAAAGTCTGATCGTTTCGAACGTGATGACGTACGATCCTGACTAGAAAAGGAAGTTCAATAGCCAGTAGCCAATACTGCCTTTGCGTCATTTTCGGTCCGTCGGACTAGCATACAGAAGAACGTTTTTTTCGATAGGAATCGAGTCCGTCGGAAAAGATTCTAGTTCTATTTCTAAGGTCCGTCAGATTTTTCGCCAGAAAAGGTCCGATGAAGCCCACACACGATCGGAATGTCCGACGGATTTGTTCCGTCGGACCTTTTCTGCCGGAAAGTCCGGTCGTGTGTACGCGGCATTACTGGCCAACAGGTAGCTCGCATGTTAGGGATTCAGAGATGCTGCCATGAGTGCCCACATAGGGGGTAATTATCCGTGTTTTACTAGATCATTTACTTTCCTAATTTGTACTCTTATAGCCAGTCAGGAATACATTGGCAGTAATATGATCCCAAATATTTAGAATGGTAGATGTGCATTTACTGTGTTTTACAAAGTAAGCATTTATTGTTGTTCCACATGCAATGCTGTATGCTCAAAGTACACAAAATTGTCTAAAGTATTGGGACGCCTGCCTTTTCACGCACATGAACTTTAATGGCATCCCAGTCTTAGTCCGTAGGGTTCAATATTGAGTTGGCCCAACCTTTGCAGCTATAACTCTTCTGGGAAGGCTGTCCACAAGGTTTAGGAGTGTGCCTATGGGAATGTTTGACCATTCTTACAGAAGCACATTTGTGAAGTCCAGGACTGATGTTGGAGGAGAAGGCCTGGCTCACAGTCTCCCCTCTAATTCATCCCAAAGGTGTTCTATCCTGTTGAGGTCAGGACTCTGTGCAGGCCAGTCAAGTTCCTTCACCCCAAACTCGCTCCTCCATGTCTTTATGGACCTTGCTTTGTGCACTGGTGCGCAGTCATGTTGTAACAGGAAGGAGTCATCCCCAAACTGTTCCCACAAAGTTGGGAGCATGAAATTGTCCAAAATGTCTTGGTATGCTGATGCCTTAAGAGTTCCCTTCACTGAAACTAAAGGGGCCAAGCCCAACCCCTGAAAAACAACCCCACACCATAATCCCCCCTCCACCAAATGATTTGGGCCAGTGCACAAAGCAAGTTTCATAAAGACGTGGATGAGCGAGTGTGGGGTGGAGGAACTTGACTGGCCTGCACAGAGTCCTGACCTCAACCCGACAGAACACCTTTGGGAGGAAATAAAGCCGAGACTGTGAGCCAGGCCTTCTAGTCCATATCAGTGCCTGACCTCACAAATGCTCTTCTGGAAGAATAGTCAAACATTCCCATAGACACACTCCTAAACCTCGTAGTCAGCCTTCCCAGAAGAGTTGAAGCTGTTATAGCTGCAAAGGATGGGCCAGGTCAATATTGAACCCTACAGACTAAGAATGGGATGCCTTTAAAAATGTGCGTGTAAAGGCAGCTGTCACAATACTTTTGACAATATAGTGTATGTTGTGAAAGAAGCACATTCATTGAAGCTACGCCCAAAAAAGGCAAGCAGAGGGCAAATACTAGTCACCCGTATAGTCTGTGGTCTCATGCAGATGATCTTTTTTTCCCATTACTGACTTATCATACCTTGTTCTACACTATGTTTCTGTGCGGGGGTGGCCATATCGGTAAAGGAATAGGTCTTTTTCTTTTTCTGATGCCAGAACCGTTTTCCTGATGGCTGATGATCTTCTTATGGTTGGGGGGTATATTAGAGGAGAGCAGGTCAGCTTCACAAAGCACAGATACACAGAATAAATGAAAGAAGAAGCGGGAAGATGTACTGTATGTACTACAGGTTCCTCTTCTTCAGCAATGAGCACAGTAAAGACATTACCAGATCTCGCTCCAAATCCCGTGAGACTGGCAGTCAGAAGCAGCAGTGTCCTAGATCTCACACTGCAGATATACATCCAAAAGGCTATAGGTATAGGAGTGCCCAGGCACCTTCCTATACCAGCAATTGCATTACTGTTTTTCAGGAGGAATCCAAGGGGAAAAGATACAGTTTTCAAAATACTGCTTAGGCATAATTAACATTTCTAAATGTTCCCTATAGCATTGCAAATCTTCACCTTTTGAGTTCAGTGGTACTTTAACCGATTCAGCCCCCCTCGTGACCAGAGCACTTTTTGCGATTCGGCACTCCGTCTCTTTAACTGACAATTGCGCGGTCGTGCGACGTTGCACCCAAACAAAATTGACGTCCTTTTTTTCCCACAAATAGAGCTTTCTTTTGGTGATATTTGATCACTTCTGCGGTTTTTATTTTTTTCGCTATAAGCAAAAAAAAGAGCGATAATTTTGAAAAAAAAAAACACAATATTTTGTATATTTTGCTATAATAAATATCCCCATTTTTTTAAAAAAAAAAAGCTAATTTTTTCTCAGTTTAGGCCGATATGTATTCTTCTACATGTTTTTGCTATAAAAAAAAAAATCACAATAAGCATATATTGATTGGTTTGCGCAAAAGTTATAGCGTCTACAAAATAGGGGATATTTTTATAGCATTTATTATTATTATTTTTTTTTTTACTGGTAGCAGTGGCGATCTGCGATTTTTATCGTGACTGTGACATTATGGCGGACACATCGGACAATTTTGACACATTTTTGGGACCATTGGCATTAATACAGCGATCAGTGCTAAATGAATGCATTGATTACTGTAAAAATGTCACTGGCAGTGAAGGGGTTAACACTAGGGGCGCTCAAGGGGTTAATTGTGTTCCCTAGTGTGTGTTCTAACTGGAGGTGGAGGGGACTGACTAGGGGAGATGACAGATCGCTGTTCATACTATTCATACTTTGTATGAACAGACGATCTGTCTCTTCTCCCCATAGAGAACAGGGATCTGTGTGTATACACACACAGATCCCGGTTCTCACCGTGTTACGAGCGATCGCAGGAGCCCGGCGGTCACCGAGACCGCCGGGCACTCGCATCGGCTCCGGGGGCGAGCAGCGGGCGCGCGCCCTTAGTGGCCACCTTAGGAACCGACATAACATAACGGCGATTCACCTGCCTGTGCCATTCTGCCGCAGTACAACTGTGACGGCTGGTTGGCAAGCGGTTAATGCTCTGAATATGCCCATTCACTTACAGTATTTACATACAAGTGTATTTGTACTTAAAGTCAGTTCAGTTTACAATAGTGTCGGGGAGATTTAACATTTTTGTTGTCTTTTAATTTCTGATTGTGTTCCCATTAGGGACACATCCCCTCACTTTCAGTTCCTGTGACACAATGACAAGATATAAAGGCATTAACTTTTTGCAGTTCCTGTACAGCAGAGCTCAGACTGGGGGAGGGGATACGCAGCACAAGAAGCCAAATAGTTGGTCTTTAGCACATGAAGAAAGTTTATGGGAGGAGAGTGCAGAGTGACATTGTGATGAGCTCAGTAACCTGCTGCTTTACCTTTAACTAATTAGTCACACAATTGGGGGGGGGGGGGGGGGGGGACAAGAAGGAGATCTGTAAGTGTTACTGAACTAGAGCATGGAAAAATCATGTCTTTTTTCCCTGCCAGAAAGGGCTGTGTGGATGGGAAGAGCTGTATAAATCTCAGGACAGGGGACAGCAATGCATATGCTATACAGTGATGCCTCGGTATGCGAGCATCGCGGTATACGAGCGTTTTGCAAGATGAGCTATGTTCTTTAAAAATTCTGACTTGATTTGTGAGCGCTGTCTCGCAAGACGAGCAGGACTCAAGCCGCTGGTGTATGTATTACCGTATGTGGCCAGAGGTCCGGGGGTGCTGGAGAACTCAAGAGACGATTGGGGACACTCCAAGCGGGTGTAACGTGCGTCTGAGCACCCGAAGGTGTGAACAGTTCCCGAGTGTCTCCGAGCGTCACCAGCGCCCCCGCACCTCTGGCCACATACAGTACTGCAATCACTAGCAGTGGTTGTAGAACGAATCATCTGAGTTTCCATTGCTTCTTATGGGGAAACTTGCTTTGATATACAAGTGCTTTTGATTACAAAGCATGCTTCTGGAACGAATTATGTTCATAATCTAAGGTATTACATTACTTTGGCAGGTAAAACTGCTCCCTTATTTGTATTATATCTTTAAATGGTTAGTTCAACTTTTCAGAAAAAATGAAACGGTGAACTAATACTGTACACCAGAGGCATAACTGAGACCTTCAGGGTCCAGGTGCAAGAAACCATTAGGGGCACCCCTGTCCTTCCCTCTGGGCCTGGGGCTCTTCCCACTGATTCCAGGACCCTTCATTATGGTCCCACAGCAGGACCCTTTCACATGTTCTGAAGTAGGCCCCCCTATGGTGGCAGAACGCCAGTGCCCGGTCATAAGTGCAAACTTTGCGACCCTGGTAGATTTGCCACTAGTGTTGGTAGTTTTTTATTTTATTTTTTATCATTTTATTAAATTTTGTTACAATTTTATTTTTTATTATTTTTCACAGTTTTTTTAGGAGCCCGGTTGGGGGGGCGGGGGGCTTTGGTAAAATATCAGGAGTCTAAACAGACCTCCGATGTTCCACCTTTGAGACAGAAAGGAGAATGAGGACACAGCCCTCAGCTGCACAGAATGAACGGACAGGAATAGCTCTGTACAGAGCTTCCTGTTCATCCACAAAACCACAGCATGGTAAAAACACAGTTTACTATTGCAAAAAGAATGCCGGTGTTCTGCCGAGAAAGTTCCCCTCGGCGGAAGGACCCCCCTGTACTGCGCAGGCGCAGCGCTTGCGCAGTACGGGGCGGCAGAAATAGCTGAAGTCGAATAGTTGTAAATCAGCTGTACATGGCACCTGTAAGAGGGCCCCTCGCGGGCTCGCTTCGCTCGCCACGCTTCGGGCACGGCCTCACTTCGCTCGGCACTTTTTTATTCTACCTCTAGGTCCACTTGGATGGTGGGGCTTATACCTGGACTCAGGGTGCAGGTGCCGTGTACAGCTGACTGAAGGTTTTCAGCTTCGGCTATTTTCATCCCTGATCCCAGCACCCTGCCATCCCTGCTCCCAGCCACACCTGCACCCTGCAATCCCTGCTCCCAGCACGCTGTCATTCCTGCCACACCAGCACCCTGCCATCCCTGCAATCCCTGATCCCAGCACCCTGCTATCCCTGCCACACCAGCACCCTGCCATTCCCGCTCCCAGCACCCTGCCACACCCGCTCCCAGCACCCTGCCACACCAACACCCTGCCATCCCTGCTCCCAGAACCCTGCCATCCCTGCACCCTGCAATCCCCGCTCCCAGCACGCTGCCATTCCTGCCACACCAGCAACCTACAATCCCTGCTACACCAGCACCCTGAAATCCCCGCTCCCAGCACCTTGCCACAGCAGCACCCTGCAATCTCAGCACCCTGCCGTTCCTGCCACACCAACACCCTGTCATCCCTGCTCCTAGTGCCATACAAATTCTGCTGCTAACATTCCCCACTTCCAGCACCCCGCTATCCCTTAGCCCAGCCTATCACCCCAGCACCCTGCCACCTCTGCCCCCCCAGCAAACTTTGGTCAGGATGTTAAGAAGTGGGCGGTCCCTGATCCTGCATACAGCAGAGCAGGAGGAATTATCACTGATGTCCCCTCTCCAGCCTCCCTCCACCTCTTCCCAGGCTGGCTGAGTCAGACACAATAGGAAGAAAAGAACGGCTGCACACCACAGGAGCGTTCCAACAATTTTATTTTAAAAAATAGCAATAAACAGCCAACAAAGACAGAGTGTCCGAATGCAGGAGGGGCGAACCCTGGCTGATAGAATGAAATTGTTGGTGGGGCGGGAGAGGAGACACAGACATGGCCAAATAGCGGGACCTCACACTGTGCGGCCCGGCACCCCCAACTTATGTGTGCTTTAGGCCGGCACCTACCTTGCCTATAGGTAGCGCTGGCCCTGTTAAATCCGCGTTTTTTTTCTCCTCCTTTTTTCTGCAGCACTTCCGGGACAGATCAGTCCAATGCTCTGTGCTGATGCTGACTAATCAAAATCGCTCTGATCCATCCCAGAAACCGTGCAGAAAAAGAGAAAGAAAAGTGGGGCTTTCAAATCCCCAGACCGCTTGCTTGGGCACAGACAGCTCATCACCCATCGAAGTAAGTAAAGCGGGGGCAAGGTAGGGTATTAGTTCACCTATTCATTTTGAATGGGCTGAAATTGCACCGTATCATACCAAAAGTAGTGCATGCGCTACTTTTAGATATTAAGTGCAGCCAGATCGCATGGGACAAATGCACTGCATTTGCGACTTGCATTTGGGGTGTTGTTAACTTTGCACTGACACCCGCTGTAGATTGCAAGGGCATTGAGATTAGAATTCAGTGCGGGAAACCAGAATGCAGTTTCCCACATGGCATTCTAGTGTGAACTGGCCCTACTGAAGTTTAACTAAAAAAAAAAGTTTTCTTTAACTAAACTTCAGCTTGAAAAATAGTGAATGCCCAGCTATGTCTTGAGACTTTTACAGGTCTCCAGCTGACAGCAGGCATAGCAGAAGGTCTTGGCATTTCCCATGTCCTCTTGGATATAACACTTTTGGCTGCACAGTGCCGAGGTCATGGGCCTTCCACGCCTCCCTTATAGTATGCGATTATGCATCTTTATTTGCATAAGGGGCAGAGACCATCACTGCACAAAACAATATAACTCTCCCAATGCCTATCCTGTGTTCTAACCTTCCAATTGATTGACAGACTAATAAAAGAACAGAAGAGAGGGAGGATTAACCTGACTATACACTAATGGATTTTTGAACAAAAGTTTGTATGAATATTTCTACAAACATTCATACGGAAATTCTCTGTACATTTGATTACTTAAAGCGGAGTTCCACCCAAAAATGGAACTTCCGCTTTAAGTGTTGGTGACCCCCTGACATGCCACATTTTTTTGTGGTGGGGAGCGGGTACCCTGTTTTTGGAGGCACCCAGCTCCCACTTCCTCCCCTGGCGCCAGAAGGAAGATCACCTCTCCCCCCTCCCTCCCTGCAATCTTCTGGGACACATCACAGGTCCCAGAAGATCGCCTGGCCCCTGGCCACTTTTTGTAGCTGCTGACTTTTAAATGAGTGGAACTCCGCTTAAGCCTAGGTTCACATTGGAGCAATTTGTCATGCAATTTGGGAGATCAAATCGCATGACAAGTTGCAACCTATTGGAGGTAATGGCACTGTTCCAAATCGGTATGACACCGATTTTGTGGCGCCGCACTGATTTGCTAAAGTAGTTCTGGCATTACTTTTGCCGATTTCAGGTGCGACTTCAATAGACATCTGTGCATGAAGCCACACAGATGTCTATTAAGTAGCACCTGAAATTGCATTGACCTTGCTACTTTGAAATCGCGCTACTTCAAGTGAAGTAGCGCGATTTCAAAGTAGCATCAGTGTGAATCAGGGCTTAAGGAATGATATTCAAAAGTATTTCAAAATTTTGTTTGCTTTGGAATGAATGTAGTTCATCAGCTTTAAAAATTTGTTCAAGACAAATTTTCCTTCTGTTCTTTTGAAATTTCTCATCACTATGGTCGTAAAGGACCGTAGTTTTTACTCCACTAACAATTAGAAAATCAAACAAATGGTCTTAAAATGAACAATGTCACACATTATTCTACTAGTGTATGGCCAGCTTTAGGGAGGGATTACACCACCCTATTACGTGTCCAGTTCCCGGTAAATAATAATATAAGTTTTCACCAGGAATTTCCTGGAAGGTACGGATTACATCACTTCCCTTAAAGGTCAGCACCGCCTTCATCCTAATACTGACAAAGAGAATAGGCAAAATAGCACATGGATAATATGAAATATGGATAATGCAAAAGCTAACACAGTTGAGAAAGTATGCAAACATGCACAATTTTTTACTTGCAGTTTCAGAGTGCTTGTGTATCATTGTAGCAGCACCAACTACTAGAGTGATTGTCAGCTTCCACAGTGGTCCATCAGATATGAAATATGCATACTTTCATTGGTTCAAGCTGGACCAATGTAACTATGCAATTTAGATCATACCTGGAGTTTAGTTTTAAATATATTTTAGTTCTGCTTAAAGTGGTTGTAAACCCTGGTACACCACTTGTACCTAACAGGTAAGCCTATAATAAGGCTGATCTGTAGGAACTGTAAATATCTCCTAAACCTGCATGGTTTAGGAGATATTTACCATATACGCTTGCACCGACATCATTGGCACATGCGCTGTGAAGAAGGGGCCTCCGTGCCGTTTCCTCACTAGCAAGTGCCGTGACTGACGGCTCCCGTGCGCATGTGTGGGAGCAGGTTGGATATAAATCAATGATTTTTTTAAAAAAAATCTAAATAAAATTGGATTTTTAATTTAAATCATTTTTTTTAATTTAAATCGATTTTTTTTTTTTTTTATCAAATTTATTTTAATAAAATGCTTTTGGAGTAAAAATCTATCTAAAGATAGTTTTCTATTTAAGATACATTAATAATTTAGTTTATTCAGCATGAAATGGAGCATAAGGCTGTATATTCTGCAATATTTATATTTTTGGTAAACTCATTCAATGAATCCAAGCTTTGCAAGCTGAGATAACATGCACTGTATTGATGCATTCACACAATGCCACAGTAACCATGTGATAAACCAAAGTTCAGGAATATTCCTTTATCCCATTGTTTTGCAAATCTATGTACACTACAAACTGTATGATTGAATCTGTTCTGATATCGCTGTTTTACTAACCTGACAGCTTATTATTCTAAATAGGAAACCTTCATTTTGTTTGCAAATATTAAAGATTCTAACTACAAGCAAGAATAAGTCCTTACATTTAAAGAGCACCTGTCATTTCAGATCCATCATGGCACCACTTGTTACAGGGTATCCACTCACCTCCTGCCACCACATCCCTCACCTTGTTGTGTCACTGCCGCATCACCAGCCGTCCCATTAAAGTGAATGGGACTGTCTGTGAGACAACAGAGGGTCAGAGGCGAAGCCGCTGCGGAACAGAAATGACAGTTGCTCTTTAAAAATTATGATTTAAATCAAGACTTTTTACTAGTGATTTAAATAGTGATTTAACACGACTTGATTTGAATCAAATCCACCCTGCACGGGAGTCACAGAGCCAGAGTCCGCGGCCCCAGAAGGAAGCGGGGTGAAGATGGATGCTGCCACAAGCGGGGACATCGCGGGCTTCGTTTGCAGGTAAGTGCCACATAATGGGCTAGTATTGCGATGCAAACTAGCCCATTATGCTTTTTCTTTGCAGGGGAAAAAAGAGGAAGTAAAACCCATCAGGGTTTACTTCCTCTTTAAAGTTTGTATATTGGATAAAGTACATACACTGGCATGTAGATTAGTTTATAAAAAAAATTCTAAGTTGAGACTTTGGGGTATATGTGGCAAAAAGTTTGTAAATGTAAAACGCATCCGCTTAGCTCCTACGAAACTTGCTATATTCTGTGTTATATACTGTATATCTAGCATGATTGTAAGCGCCATCTAGTGACCATAATTCAGTATTTGCGTTAAAATATCTCATTCAGGAAAAAAAGGAATTATGGCCATTAGATGGCGCTTATGATCATACAAGATAGATAGTTATATAACAGAATACGGCAAGTTTTGTTGGAGCTGTGCAAATGGATGTCACATTAGTTCAGTGAACTTTTTCTTCATATACCACTTTGTGTCCTAAAACTAAATATATATTAAAAAAAAATGTAAGGTCATTCTATTTAACAACTTCTAAAATCTGATGACAGAAATATCATTCAATTAACTGAATTTGGTTTGTCTCTTTTGCAGAAAATCTGTAACAACCGGGGATTGCAACTTTCTGGACTACCCATCTATTTCACCTCTGGGAAACATACTTCTTTATATGCCCATATTGGATCTCGTGGCTATGGAATGTTAAGAAGTATGTAACCTAAAGGTAGCATTCCAGCTGGATATCAAAGGCTACATTGCTACCATCTTTAAAGCAACCTCTTACCATATCTCAGCAGATTTCAACAATAAGGCGATAAACCTAACTGGGCAAAACACTGGTGAAGGGATAAGGTTTGTTTTCAGGAAAACCATGCTAAACAACTGCATATATGGTCTTGAATTTGGATTGACTGGACTTTAGGAAGAACTCACATAGTTATGACAAGTATTCTCCACGAAACTGTTATATAACAGTTTGTTTAACAAAACACTTAGATATGTTTGGAGGCATTGGCAGACATCTTTGGGCACCTACCTTTGATACACCTTACCAGTTCATTGGTACTTAGCAGATTAAATGTAAAGCTGGAATGGCAAATGAACCTCCCCTGCCAAACTAAATCTTACATTTATCATTTCACACTTAAATTAACATTCTTTCTGAAGTTAAAGGAGTTCTATGATCACAAGATAAACATTTATTGTATAACAGCAACACAGTAATAACAATGGAAACAATAGTTATTATTGACAATCCAATATAACCATACTTGAGAAATTTCCTTTTATGTTGTGAGATCTGCCTGTCTGCTGGCTATCTCTTTCCACAACCTCCTGGATTGTTGTTTACTTTCAATTCCTAAGGACTACATATCCCATGGTACCATGCTGCGTGCAGGAAGTAATTTCTGTTTGGACTCCGCCTCTTGAGGCTCCTCTTCTCAGCACCTCAGTAGTTTAGAATGCAGGCTCTGTGAATTCTGTGAAACAGCAGTGCCTATTGACAAGGCATAGTAGTGAATGCCACAAAATTCCAGGTACTAAATATGTGGAGAGCTTCACAAAGTAAGTTTACAAACTTCCTGATTGATCAGATTAATAGGAGTAGACTAGAAATAAGTGAAATACAATGTGGAAATGAATATATGATTTTACATTGTGATCATAGATACACTTTAAAGCAATTAAAACATATGGCTGGTTGCTGGGTAGAAAATCACTACTTTTCCTTTATATTAGTATATAAGGAGAACCTCTGTGTTGACCTTTCTTTCTACAGTGATCCCAGCCCCAAAGAGTAAATGCATCACCAGATGCCTGCTTGGTATCATTACAGCAACTGGGTATGTCCAAACCCTGAGTGCTCTATTGCCCAAACAGTAACCGCTTACGGACCACGCACATCTGCTGCCGCAGGGCAGTCACTGTGCGCTGGATCACGTGGCTGGTATGTGATCAGCGCTTCCGGGTAAGGCATGGGCCTGCCACCCCAGCTGTGCTGTGATTTGTTACAGCACAAGCCGATGCCAAACAATAATTGATCATCGGGACCTGCTGATCGGCCCAGCCATTCACAGAAGAAAGCTCTGTGTTGTAAACAACACAGAGCTCTGTATACTGATAGGCAATCTTGCTGTTTTTTTTATTCCCTGCAAAGCAGGGAAAAAAACAAGATCGCTTAGTAAAAACAGCACATATTACACATGTTACTCACACAGTGAACCCCTTGATTGCCCCTAGATGTTAACCCCTCCCCAGCCAGTGTCATTGGTAGAGTGGCAGTGTATAGTATTAGCTCTAATTACTGTATTGTCACTAATGATGTCAGTGTCAGTCAGTTAGTGTACCCCTTAGCCAGCATCAGCTAGTGTCAGATTGTCCGCCACACTATCACAGTCCCACTATAAGTTGCCAATCACAGCCATTAATAGTGTAAAATAAAAAAACAAAAATTCCAGTACATATACGTCATAGTTTGTAGACGTTATAACTTTCACGCATATCAAATAATATACACTTATTGGGATTTTTTGTTTTTTTTTAACCAAAGTCATGTAGCAGACATTTTGTCCATAATTCACGAAGAAATATAATTTTTTTTTTACATTTTTTATTGGATATGCTTTATAGCAGAAAGTAAAAAATATTGTTTTGGTTTTTTTTTCTTCAAAATTTGCAGTTTATATAATAAAAAATTAAAAACCCAGTGGTGATCAAATACCATCAAAAGAAAGCTCTATTTGTGTGAAAAAAATGATATAAATTCAATTTGTGTACAGTGTTGCATGACCGCACAATTGTCAGCAAATAGCAAAAAAATGGTCTGGTCATGAAGGGGGTGGGGTAAAACCTTCCAGAGGGCAAGTGGTTAATGCATGGCCCATTTCCTTTTCCCCTCCCATCTCCTTCAAATAACAGAGATTCTGAATTTTGGGCATACGCTGGGAAGGTAAAATGAATCTACAGGTTAAAGGGCATCTATACTCAAAACTTGTTTTTTGTTTTGAATTGAACTAGAAACCCTTTTTCTCCATTAGAGTGATTTCCCCCAACGTTCTCTTCTGGAAACAACCTTTGCTGGACACGAAGTGAGGGAAAATCTGCTCATCGTGCTGACAGACACAAAATGAATTAATTGTGGTAGGTTGTGAAAGTGACAACTTTCTGCAGTATTTGCATAACCACACTTCTTAAGTAAGTAAGTAAGTAATGTAAATGTATGCATACCTGCCAACTTTCTGAGATGGGAACGAGGGACACCTATTAGCAAAAGCATGTAGGCATAGGACACACCCCCTGCTACGCCTCCTTAAAGGAGAATTATGCAAATTAACTAATTAGTTAAACCCACAAGTGTTCTTTTATCACTTCTATTCCTTTATATACTGGCTTTTGAAATTTACAAATGCAGCAATTTAAAAATTGGATGGAAGGTTTAGCAACGGGAAAAACACTTTTTGAAAGATGAAAAATGCATTTTATATACAACTATACAAATCGGATCAAAATGAGGGACAAATGAGGAGGAAAGAGGGACATTGATCCAAATCAGAGACAGACCCTCCAGATCAGGGACAGTTGGGAGCTACGTGTATGTATTCAATATATTTATATCAACCTATATTATGTAATCATAGAGCCACTTTAAAATGGACTGGCACTCTCCAAAACCACTTTGTATCTTTTGCTTACCTTTCTTTCCATGTGAGAAGTTCCTCCTTAAGCACAGCAAAACACTTTTGTTAGTTCATTTATAGACATGTATCTATATATAGGTAGATAATTATTTTGACAGAAAGAAGGAAAAAGGGATCATGGTCCAAAAAGACACTATTTTCAATGTTTAACCACTTCAGCCCCAGAAGAATTTACCTCCTTCCTGACCAGAGCACTTTTTGCGATTCGGCACTGCGTCGATTTAACTGACAATTGCGCGGTCGTGCGACGTTGCACCCAAACAAAATTGACGTCCTTTTTTTCCCCACAAATAGAGCTTTCTTTTGGTGGTATTTGAACGCCTCTGCGGTTTTTATTTTTTGCGCTATAAACAAAAAAATGCAACAATTTTGAAAAAAAACACAATATCTTTTACTATTTGCTATAATAAATATCCCCATTTTTTTTAAAAAAAAGCTCATTTTTTCCTCAGTTTAGGCCGATATTTATTCTTCTACATATTTTTGGTAAAAAAAAAATCACAATAAGCATATATTGATTGGTTTGCGCAAAAGTTATAGCGTCTACAATATAGGGGATAGATTTATAGCATTTTTATTTTAATTTTATTTTTTTATTAGTAATGGCAGTGATCTGCGATTTTTATCATTACTGCGACATTATGGCGGACAATCGGACAATTTTGACACATTTTTGGGACCACTGGCATTAATACAGTGATCAATGCTATACAAAATGCATTGATTACTCTAAAAATGTCACTGACAGTGAAGGGATTAACACCAGGGGGCGATCTAGGGATTAACTGTGTTCCCTGGGAGGTGATTCTAACTGAAGGGGGAGGGGACTGACTAGAGGAAGTGACAGATTGTGGTTCCTAGCTAACAGATCTGTCGCTCTTTTCAGAACAGAACAGGGAAGTGTGTGTTTACACACACACTTCCCTGTTCTGTGTCTCCTGGTCATGATCGTTCGTGGCCGGCGTTCATTGCAACCGTCGGCCACGAGCATCGGCACGGCACCCCCGCTGCGGCGGTTGGTCGGGAAGCGTTTAATAGGGAAACAAATACAATAACAGCAGGGGATAGGAAAGAGAAATTTCAATTAAACCTTAAAGTCTTGAAGGTTTTAGTGTATTTTGTAAGGCTACTTTCACACTGGGGCGGGGGGCGTTAGTGGTAAAGCACCGCTAGTTTTAGCGGCGCATTATCGCTGTTATAGCAGCGCTTTTCGGCCGCTAGCGGGGCGCTTGTAACCCCCACTAACGGCCAAATAAAGGGTTAAAAGTACCCGCAAAGTGCCGCTGCTGAATCGCTTTTCAGGCACTTTGGCAGCTCTGCCCATTGATTTCAATGGCAGGGGTGGTGGAATATCACACCGCCCCAAAGTTGCAGCTTGCAGGACTTCCTTCAACAGACCAAGCTGTCCAGCAAAAGTGGCTGTTAGAGGGAAAGATGGAAGCTAATTGGTTGCCATCCACAGCTGATACAGTTTTGATAATTAGTGGGACTGCTTTAGCAGTCCCACTATTGTTATTCGTTTTTTTATTTATTCTTATTCCGTACGTTTTTTGGCTCTGCGTAACTTCTGCATACTTTCAGCTATTAAAACCATTCAACTATTAAAATGTTCGTCTCTTTTAGCTGAGGTGTGCTCTTTTTCAACTTTTTTTCTACCATTTATACTTTTTAAAATATTAAGCTTTTTAACACTTTTTTTTAACATTGAAGTCAATGGGAGCATGCTTGAAATCCTTAAATTCTTCTTCCGCTCCCAAAAGTTTCAGCTCCTTCATACTTTCACCTAGAGACACCAAACAAACTTTAAAATGTTCACAAAATATCAAATCAGTTTGATATCTTTTACAGTTTTTGAGAAAAAGCTTTTTGTTTAGAGGTCATTTCAGGAAATTTTAGCCATTAATCAGAGTGTACTGTGTTTGTTTTGTTGCCATGGTTACCAAAGCTTCTGTTATACACAGGGGGAGAGGTGGCTGGAGCATCTCAGCTCTGATTACAGAGCCCGGGGGAGGGGACAGACACACCATGTACTGATTTATAATAGAGGAATATGATGGGGCAGTTTTGATGGGGTAATTCTGATGGGGCAGTTTTGATGGGGACAATTTTTATGGAGCAGTTTTAAAGGTGGCAATATGATGGGGCAGTTTTGATGGGGGCAGTTTTTATGGTGGCAATATGATGGGGGCAGTTTTGATGGGGCAATTCTGATGGGGCAGTTTTGATGGTGGCAATATGACGGGGCAGTTTTGAGGGGGCAATTCTGATGGGGCAGTTTTGATGGGGCAATTCTGATGGGGCAGTTTTGATGGTGGCAATGTGATGGGGCAGTTTTGATAGGGCAATTCTGATGGGGCAGTTTTGATGGGGCAATTCTGATGGGGCAGTTTTGATGGGGCAATTATGATGGGGCAGTTTTGATGGGGGCAGTTTTAATGGTGGCAATATGATGGGGCAGTTTTGATGGGGCAATTCTGATGGGGCAGTTTTGATGGTGGCAATATGATGGGGCAGTTTTGATGGGGAAAATTTTGATGGGGCAATTCTAATGGGGCAGTTTTGATGGCAATATGATAGGGGCAGTTTTGATGGTGGTAATATGATGGGGCAATTCTGATGGGGCAGTTTTGATGGTGGCAATATGATGGGGCAGTTTTGATGGGGCAATTCTGATGGTGGCAATATGATGGGACAATTTTGATGGAGCAATTCTGATGGGGCAGTTTTGATGGCAGTATGATGGGGCAGTTTTGATGGCGGCCATTTTAGGAATTTAGCTATTCAGCATTCCCACGCATTTTCCCCAGGAAATGCATTTTCTAGTTTCCCCTAATTTTTCACTACTATAAAAAGTAAACAACCCCTGCCTGCTGTTTGTTTTTGGATGACTCTTTGCAAATAAAGCGTCAGACAACATCCTGCTTCTGTGTGCTTTAGGCATTAAACTAACTAAATGCCAAATATAGCTGGATGTGAAGGTAGTCTTCATCCTTATCCACAAAGAGATACAGCAAGTGTGCTGTGAAATCATTTGTTTGTAGCATATAGCGAAAAGAAACTTACATTTTGTAAGCTTACTGGTGATCTTGTATTTTAACTGAAGCTCTCCTGCTTAAGCCCCGGTTCACGCTGCCGCAACTTGTCATGCGACTTGAGAGTTCAAAGTCACATGACAATTCGCACCCCATTATCGGCAATGGAACCATTCTAATCTGTGCGAGTCAAGTCGCTCTGACCTAGAAAAAGGTTCCTGCACTACTTTGGTACGACTTCAACATGACTTGCATTGACTTCTGTTAAAGAAGTCGTATGCATGCCACGATGAAGTCGCGCAGGGATGTTGGATTCAAAATCGTGTGACTTTGAAGCCACAGCAGTGTGAACAATGGCTAACTCCTGTATGAGTTCAGTTCCTATCTTGCGTGCTGTCCCGATGGCAGCTATGGTTCTCACACAAGCTGCTGTATCAAAAGCCAGAGATGTCATCTGAATACTGCATGTTTGTAAACAGGGATTTAGTGCTAGTTTTCCTCTAGTCTTCTCCTTACCCTTCATTTTAAAAAGGGTTATAACCCTTGGCACCTTTTTTATCACCTATGACCCATTCTCCTAACCAAAACAGGAAGTTAGAGAAAATTCCTCCAAAGTGAGGGAATTTCTCACCAGAACAAGTGTCCCTATATTGAAGATTGCTCATTTATTCCTGTTCTGGGGACAACCCACAATTTGGGATTTTCTTTCACTTTCATTATGCTCTGATAGCAGTAAACTAAACAATAAGAGAGAGGGTGAATCTCCTTAAGGGGAACACAGACAGCAATAAAAGCTTGACAGGTAGTCTAATCCCTCTCCACTCTATCTGAAAAAAACAAAGTTTTGGCTTTAGTAATACCTAAGATATTCACTGCAAATGAGAGCCAGCTCTCTCACAACCTACTGTTCTACAGTTGTTTTAATAAAATACATACAGTGAGGGAAAAAAGTATTTGATCCCCTGCTGATTTTGTACGTTTGCCCACAGACAAATGATCAGTCTATATTTTAATGGTAGGCTTATTTTAACAGTGAGAGGCAGAATAACAACCAAAAAAAAAATCCAGAAAAACGCATTTCAAAAAAGTTATAAAATTTGCATTTTAATGCGTGAAATAAGTATTTGACCCCTTCGCAAAACATGACTTAGTATTTGGTGGCAAAACCCTTGTTGGCAATTACAGAGGTTAGACGTTTCTTGTAGTTGGCCACCAGGTTTGCACACATCTCGGGGGGGGGGGGTTATCCCACAGATCCTCTCCAAGTCATTAAGGTTTCGAGGCTGATGTTTGGGAACTCGAACCTTCAGCTCTCTCCACATATTTTCTATGGGATTAAGGTCTGGAGCCACTCCTTTGTTGCCTTGGCCCTGTGTTTTGGGTCATTGTCATGCTGGAATACCCATCCACGACCCATTTTAAATGCCCTGGCTGAGGGAAGGAGGTTCTCACCCAACATTTGACGGTACATGGCTCCGTCCATCGTCCGTTTGATGCGGTGAAGTTGTCCTGTCCTCTGAGCAGAAAAACACCCCCAAAGCATGTTTCCACCTCCATGTTTGACAGTGGGGATGGTGTTCTTGGGGTCATAAGCAGCATTCCTCCTCCTCCTCCTCCTCCAAACACAGCAAGTTGAGTTGATGCCAAAGAGCTTGATTTTGGTCTCATCTGACCACAACACTTTCACTCAGTTCTCCTCTGAATCATTCAGATGTTTATTAGCAAACTTCAGAAGGGCCTGTAAATGTGCTTTCTTGAGCAGGGGGACCTAGCGGCTGCTGCAGGATTTCAGTCCTTCACGGCGTAGTGTGTTGCCAATTGTTTTCTTGGGGACTATGGTCCCAGCTGCCTTGAGATCATTGACAAGATTCTCCAGTGTAGCTCTGGGCTGATTCCTCACCGTTCACATGATCACTGAAACTCCACGAGGTGAGATCTTGCATGGAGCCCCAGAACGAGGGAGAGTGACAGTTATTTTGTGTTTCTTCTAATTGCGAATAATCGCACCAGTTGATGTCACCCACACACCAAGCTGCTTGGCAATGGTCTTGTAGCATATTCCAGCCTTGTGTAGGTCTACAATCTTGTCCCTGACATCCTTGGACAGCTCTTTGGTCTTGGCCATGGTGGAGAGATTGGAATCTGATTGATTGCTTCTGTGGACAGGTGTCTTTTATACAAGTAACAAGCTGAGATTAGGAGCACTCCCTTTGAGAGTGCTCCTAATCTCAACTCATTACCTGTATAGAAAACACCTGGGAGCTAGAAATCTTGCTGATTGATAGGGGATCAAATACTTATTTCAAATCAATTTATAACGTTTTTGAAATGGGTTTTTATGGATAATCTTGTTGTTATTCTGTCTCTCACTGTTAAAATAAACCGGCCATTAAAATTATAGACTGATCATTTCTTTGTCAGTGGGCAAATGTACAAAATCAGCAGGGGATCAAATACTTTTTTGTCCTCACTGTATACAAGGGGTTAAAATGGCCTGTTAATGAGGCAGGGCATATTACTATTTAAAAAACTTTCAAGTGACAAGTGCAGTGTTTTTTTTCCCCTATCCTCCACTATGGCAGAATATAATTTACCAAAAAGACATAGGTACACTTTAGGAGAAGTTATCATTAGCTTTGGCTGTGATGAAGTGGGACAGGGCAGCTACTGAGGTGTGCAAAACTTATAACTAGGGTTGCACTGATACTAGTATCGTTATCCGTGCCGATACAGAGTATTTGCACAAGTATCGGTACTCGTGCAAATGCCCCGATACCTGAAACCGATAGTGTCAGGCTCGGTTCTTTGAGCTGTCAGTGGGTCTCTTGACAGCTGAAGTGTTAAAGAAGTCCGGTAATTGGAGCTGTCATAAAAATAAAAAATAAAGCATGTTTATTAACAACATTGCTCAACCGCTGAAACACTAAAATTAAAAAAAAACATTGTTTCTTTTTGTATCTTTCTGTTTCTTCATCTGCAGATCAAAGGGATGAACAAATGTTCCTCTATTTAACCCCTTATCAACCCTTAATTTACTCTAATCAGCCTTAATTAACTCCCTATTCTCCTCCATTTAATTATTATTTTCATGCTTTTTTTTTTTTGTTCATGTCTATTTTCTAAATGATAAACAATGAAAACTTTTTTTTTGCTTTGTTAGTGAATATTTAGTTAATATTTTTACACATATTAACATATATTTACACATTTCACATTGAAAAAGCGCAAAATTTAAATAAATCTATTTAGTTTTCAAATACTGTAACTTTTCAATGCTTTGTACCATTGCTGACAGCTGAAGTGAAAACAAAACAGTTACAGTGGGTATCGGTAATTGGTATCGGCGAGTACTAAAAAAAAAAAAAAAAAAAAAAAGAAAGAAAGAAGTATCGGTACTTGTACTCATTGTAAAAAAAATTGTATCATTGCATTCCTAGTTATAACCCGTCAGCGTTTTTTTTGCCATCTGTGTCCCACTGGAGAGATTTCCCTTCACTTCCTGTCCCAAAACAGGAAATTCCTGCATATTAAGAGAACCAGAACTAGTGTCCCCATTGGATGGTTTCCCCTCCATTACTTTTCTGGAGACAACCCAAAATGAGGGTTTTTCTTTTACTTTCACTTTCAATGATAATGGTAAACAGGACAAAGAGAGACGTTGAATCTCTCTAATGGGGGTGCAGACAGCAATAAAAACTGACAGGGGTTCTAATTCATCTCCGCTCTATCCAAGTCTAAAAAAAAAAGTTTTGTGTTTAGTTATAATTAAGTCAAAAATCCAGAGGGTTTAATTTTACTTTAAAGCTTGTTGCAAGACTCCACCTCCTCATACACATACCGTAGTTATTATTGAGAAAGTTATTTTGAACCAATAAAGTTGTGTATTTCCTTGGACCTTCCATTCCAATTGTTATCAGCTTGGATGGCTTTTGGATATGACAGAAAGTCTAATCAATGTGTCTAAGAAGTTATTTTAGAGTTTTCTTTAGTTCTTTAAATGACCCAATGAGTTTGGTAAGGGTGCTAAACTGTCAGCTTTAACTACACCTGCATATATTAAGGTTTATACAAGGAAAATGTTAGAAAACACCACATTGTCAGTTGAATCCTGGAGAAGTTTAAATCATGGGTGCTCAACCTGTGGCCCTCCAGCTGTTATAGAACTACAATTACCATCACACCTCTGCCTTTGGGAGTTATGCTTGTAACTGTCAGCCTTGCAATGCCTCATGGGACTTGTAGCTCCGCAACAGCTGGAGGGCCCCAGTTTGAACACTTACGGTTTAAATGATCAATATTATAACTGCATTTCGTCTTAAAATATATGCTTTCTGTTTAAAACTCTAATAAAATGCACATACTATAATGTTATCATGGCAGCAAGTGGTTGGGTGTAGGTTAGCAGTTTTCAAATTTATTTTTTTTCTGTGTATGCATAAAACATATATGGTACCGACTGGATAACAAATATATCTGTTCCAATAAATGCTACAAAAGATTATGTTTAATGATCAACCTTGATACTTACAGCATAAAAGTAAGGTTCTAGAAGTGATGGAGTCAAAAGAAGAGGAATGCTTTATGTATTGCCTGGTTGTAGCTGGTGAAAAGGAACCACATCGACCCTGCACAGGATTTGGTCCCCTTCAACCAGCCGCAACTGAGCAGAAAAGTTGCTGCATCAGATACTCTGTAACTGCTATATGATCACTGAGACATATCAAAACAAATGTCTTTTCAAGATCACGTGAAGTTGTTAGCATGTTTTCTCATGTTTTATGTTTGCATACATTATGGATATAAAAAACTTGAAAAAAAAATGACTGGTACACAATATTTTTGACTATTATTTTGCAAATGTGATGTGCTAAAGTGATTACAATGGAGTCTACTCTTCAAATCTAATTTTCCCTTGGAAACTCGGAAGGCTCTTTAACCAGTTGAACAATTAAATACACACTAAGTCCTGCTTCACACATATGCATTTTTTAGTCCGTTTTCAGTTTTGCAGAAACACACTACAGTCCATTTAACATGGTTTCCTATGGGTTGCGTTCACATCTGTGCATTTTATGGTAAGGGCCAGGAACTTTTTCTGGTTTTTGGTTCCATAGACTTCAATGGATCAAAAATGTGTATTGAAAAACGCAAAATGCACCTAGAATATGCAAACTGCAACCTGCATAGGTGTGAACCAGGCCTAATAGCAGATTTACATTTACTTCAATAGGGTCCTTCTAAGCTTTCCAGAAACTCCTTTATTTGGCTATTGTTACAAAATCAGTGAGTGTAACATGGACATGATACCCTTCATTCACATATGCACGTTAGGGGCATACAATGTAAAATTCTGGCACTTCTTTTGTTGAACAGGTGCCCAGGTACTACATACAGTTGCCCACAGACAGGAATGGTTGCATACATCTGCAAGACGCTACTCGTGTAAACCTGCATATAGTGTATGGACATCCTCCCGAGGGCACAAAGTCTGCATTCAGGAAATACGTCTGTATGCTATACAGGATATGCATGAGAGTATTGACATATACAGCTATGCACAGCCATTTATGACTATGGATGGCTGCACACAGCACCTAAGTTTCCCTGGCATGAAAAAAAAAACTGAATTGTATGTGGTTCGCTGCTAATGCGCCCATGTGCATGAGCCCTTACAATCAATTTAAGGCCAAATGCAGCTTTTTTTTTTTCAGGTGCAGTCAGTTTGCATTTAGAATCAGTTTGAGACACTTCTAATATTTTCAGGATTCCTTCACCAGTGCATCTAACTTCCTAAGCTGCTAGAACCTGCTTAAGGCTGGGTACACACTGCTGCAGTGCGAATTTAGCGCGATTCTGATCCAGATTGCGTTGCGAATTTGCATTGCGAATTCTTTGTGTGTTCTTGCAATTCTACTGCAAATTTTGCAGTCTATGGAGCTGAATTCGCATCGCACACGGATCAAACTCGCACAGGACCTTTTTTTCCCGCAGGTTATATTCGCAACGCGTTGATGTGAACGGCACTAATGTTAATCTATGTAATTTAAATGACTTGCGAATTTGAGCGATCGCAACGGCTCAAATTCGCAATAGAATTCGCAGCAGTGTGAACCTAGCCTCAAGCTGTTTTTGTGTATGGTGAGAGAAGCAGTTCTAGCATAAATAGAAGCCCAACAACACAGGCCCTATAGGTGCTATAACTCAACCATTATTTCTGCATAAGTGTATATAAACGATTTACCCTTTTACTGGACAATGAGCAGTGTACAGGCCTGGCCTTTAAAGTGAATCCATTCTGAAATGTTAATGGTATTACCCATAGATGTGTGCAGCCTATTGCGTTAGGGTGTGCACCCCAAAGCTCAAACACATACACGTGTGTGCATGTGTATATGTACTGACAGTGTAAGTTTGGGATACACACACTAGCCACCTACCCTCATCATACCCATCCTTTGGGCTGGCTCTTTGGGTTTTGATGGCATTGGGTGATATTATCCATTTATGCTCTGTATGTCTTATATCAAATTATCTCTAAGATATTGACTTTGCTCATTGTATATGTTTTCCTTGTCTTTTAGACATTTTTTTTCTATTTTTGTAAAATAATAAAGTTGGCATATGTTTGCCTTTTATCCCTATTTACTTCTCCTACTCCTTCTTTCCTGCCTTTAAAATCCAAAGGGGCGTCCCCTATATGCACTCTGTTGCATACAATTTTTTAGTATTATTTAGGATGATGGCAGGCTTTGCACACCAGCATATTCTCATATAACTTGATTTTCTCAATTTTATTAAATTTTTTTTACAATTTAATTTTTTTTTTACAATTTTTTTATTTTATTACAATTTTTTTAAGCGAAAAGGAGGAACATTTATTTATTTGGTGAAATATCAGGAGTCTGAGCAGGGGGAATATGCACCGCACGGGGTGATTAGGGTGTGCTCAGGCACACCCTGTGCGCACGCCTATGATTTTACCGAAATGGATAAAGTGCAAGCAAAGGGCTGAAATACTTAAATTTTCTGGAGAAAATGCCACACCAGAGATGGCCATAAGCTCAAAAGCCTTTCCATAGAAATCAAACGATTAAATTCTTCAGCTTTAAAGTATTTAAGATATGCTGTTGAATCCATCTTTTTAAAACATAAAAAGCTTTAAAGTGTAATTCCATTTTTGATGAGAAAAAAAAAAAACATTCCCCTCTGGGTGATCAATGCACATTGCAAGGATTATTACAAACTTTGTAGCACTGCCACGTCCATCCTCGCGACGTTACCACGCCCGCCAACCCCATGAGGCTGTCAGCTTGAATCCCAGGATGGATATACAGTACATTGCATATATGCTCGTTTTTAACTGCCTCTATGTAAGTAGTTGGTATCTTATCTTTAATAAATTTTATATGGTTTCACACTATGGAAGTTTGATTGATTGATCCTACATGCATGATCTGCCGGTGAACCATCAATTATTCCCTATGTGGGGGTCCCCGTTGGACACCAAAGAAAAGCCACAGAGGTCTCCCATTTTGCTGAAAAGGAAAGAGAGTTGATGACTCGTGTCTTAAAGGGTAACTCCAATTTCGTGGGGGAAAAAAATAGCAAATAAAAAAAAAAATAATATAGCGTGTACAATTGTGATACAAGTCATATTGTAATTGAATGTTATTGAAAATTACCTTTCCTTTTCAATCTGCAGCCACTGCAATTTTTTGCAAATGCAGTGCAATATGGCTATCTGGAGTTGTGCGGTACACAGAGTGTGTACTGACCACTCCCAAGAAACATAATTTCCTGCTTGTGTGATTGGCTCACCAATTTTCCCAGAAGTCTGCCTAAGATACAAGTCAGATTTCAGGCATCCCTGCAACAAAAATTTAATTTTTGGTGAGATATTTCCAATAGGAACACGTCTAAAGGGATGCAGGCCCAGCAGCTGCCACAGCTGACAGATAATTATGAAACTACTCCCATTAGACCCACTCAGTACAGAGGCACAGAGAAACACACAGGGGTTTCTTCAGTTTTCTACAAAAAGGTAGAAATCTGCAACAAAGGTTGTTATAATCCTTGTAATGTACATAGATCACCCAGGGGGGAATGTTTTTTTCTCAAGAAAAGTGGAGTTATGCTTTAAGGATATTCTATCATACTGCGCTCATGAATCTTATAATCTAGAGTTAAAGGGGTTGAAAGGCAATTTAAAAAAAATAAATAAATAATAACAAACATGTTATACTTACTTCCACTGCGCAGCTCGTTTTGCACAGAGTGGCCCCGAACCTGGTCTTCTGGGGTCCCTCGGCAGCTGTCTCAGCTCCTCCCTGCAAGAACTAACCACCTTCATGCGAGCTCCCTCATGGTAGTTAGTTCTTGGGGGCGCACTCCCATAATACAGCCGGCGGCTATAGCCGCTCACTGTATCACTCGGCCCGGCCCCTGGCGCTCTGCATCATTGGATGTGATTGACAGCAGCGCGAGCCAATGGCTGCGCTGCTTTCAATCTATCCACTCTAGCCAATCAGCGGCCAGGCTGAGCAGCAAAGAGGGCATCGGGGGCAAGCGCAGCAGGTGAACGGGCTCAGGTAAGTAAAACGGGGGGGGGGGCTGGGGGGGCCGGTATAAGGTGAAAAAACGCAAACCTTTACAACCCCTTTTATTTCCTCTGGTAAGCAGCCATCTCATATTGTATGGTGAAGGCGCACCTGGGTGTTTCACCTTTTTATACGATATTCACTATCAAGGCGTTTCATGTTTGGACTATATCACTTCTATATGGACTGTAATATTTATGGGACTTTATTTCTGTGTCATTTTAGCGTGGAATTTCTCTGTCTTGTATATGTTGTTTAAGATTTGCAATCTTATCCATATTGTTTTTACCAGCAGCTTTCTAATTTGGGTTTATCTGCACAATAATGTTGAAAATTGCACTACACTATTGAAGAGTGTGCCTAAAATTTGACACAAGCAAGCAGAAATCACACAGGCAGGAAATATATATATATACTCCAAAGACATGCTGGTAGGTTAATTAGATCCTGGCGAAAAATTGGCCAAATATGTGTATGTTGTATGTGTATGTGTTTGTAAGCGTGTCAAGACCCCATGGGGCAAGGACCGCGCTATACTGCAGATGGACACCGGCAGCAAAAAGCGCCCTGAGGCGATTCAGTTCGCATAGGTAGCGCTATACAAGTCACTCATTCATTCATATATATATACTATATTTCTTATTCCACGAAAGTGCAGTTATCCTGTGGCAGGAGGCGATTGGTTCTCTTGGTTTCATTTGAACAGATGAAAAAAACAATGCCACTAGTATAAGAAGAACCAGTATGCGCCCGGCCACATCCTCATCATTTACCAACTAGAACAGCACTTCCTCACCCTATGTTTACACCTATAAGTTTTTTTAGTGCTTTTTGTAGTTTGCAGAAATGCACTACAGTCCATTTAATCACATCTATGTGTTTTGCAGCCAGAGCGTTTTCGGAATGGGTCAGGGACTTTTTCCCGCATTTTGCGCGTAATAGAATTCAATGGAGTCGCATCAGAAATGGAAAAGTTGCGTTTGTGATGCGATTTCTGATGCCTTTTGCATTCTTTTCCCTTTAAACACACTATATATAGCTGGTTGCTAAGGACCAGGCCGAAAAGCTGGCCGCCGCATCCTTAACAGCTGATGAGTCATCAGCTGTCAGACAGCTGAATGTAAACAAAAGAATTTACATTCTTCAGTCTGGTACAGATTTGGAGGAAACCCCCATGCCAAAATGTAAAAAAAAAAAATGGAGTGAGGTCCCCCCCAAAATCCATACCAGATGAGTGAGCGCCCCCCCCTATGAACAAGATCAGGCCGCATGCCCTCAACATGGGGGGTGCTTTGGGATAGGGGGGTTCATGTTGATGGCGACAAGGGCCTCTTCCCAAAAACCCTGCGCAGTTGTTGTGGGGGGTCTGCAGAATCTAGAAGCCCCCTTTAACAGGGGGGCCCCAGATCCTGGCCCCCCCACGTGAATAAGTATGGGGTATATTGTACACCTACTCATTCACCAAAAAAAAGTGTAAAAAATAAAGAAAAACAGTAGACAATTTTCCGTCGTAGCACCAACGTGTCTTCTCTCCCCGATACCGCCACCAATGTCTCCCGTGGTGTCTTCTCCTTCTGGCTATGTCTATTTCCTCATCCACTGCTAACCTGCTAAAAATTTTAAAAAACGGTCCTCCTCTAACGCTGGCCCCCTCCGTTGTCTGCCAGTTCTTATATAGCCATGGGGCATGGCCATCCGGTGAAGTCACCCGGAGAACCAGCCCCTTGTGACATCCCCAGATACCCCATGGCTATATAAGAACTGGCAGACAGCAGAGCTGACACAACGTAGGGAGCCAGCGTCGGAGGAGGACTGTTTTTTTTATATGTTTATCAAAATATGCTTATTGGGATTTTCTTTACCAAAAATATGTAGCAGAATACATATTGGCCTAAATTGATGAATAAATTAGCTTTTTTACATTTTTTTATTGGGTAGGTTTTATAGCATAAAGTAAAAAATATTTTTTTATTTTTCAAAATTGTCGTTCTTATTTTGTTTATAGCACAAAAAATAAAAACCGCAGAGGTGATCAAATATCACCAAAAGAAAGCTCTATTTGTGGGGGAAAAAAAGGACATCAATATTATTTTGGTACAGCGTCGCACAACCACACAATTGTCAGTTAAAGTAACGCAGTGCCATATTGCAAAAAATGGCCTGGTCTTGAAGGAGTAAACCTTCCGGGGCTAAAGTAGTTAAAGAGAAAAAAAAAAAAAAAAAAGCAAAATGCATGAAAACTGCATGCAAAAAAATGCTTCAAAAATGAGTTTAAAATTGCAAAACGCACAGCAAAACGTGCCTGAAAAACACATCAAGCACAGCCAGCATAGATGTGAACCTAAACTCAGTCCACCCATACATAGCACACAGTCTATGAATGAATGAATAGTGCACAGTCTATGAAGCTAATAACATGCTGACTAAAAAACAAGTGTAGCCATTCCTTATCCACACACTCTACACTAGGGGCAGCATAGCTGACGAGACAGCCCTGCTGCTTGCTAGGCAATGAAGAAACTGCAGACCAGCAAAGGTGCATCGTTTTTCAACTTATGGTAATGTTTTATTCTTATTTTCATACTATACCAAGAGAGACTATTTATTCTCCCAATTCTAGTCATGAATTTACTTATCGTTCAAGTTATAATTTTGCTGGTTTAGACCCCTGTCACACTGAGGCAGTTTTTAGGAGTTTTAGCGCTAAAAATAGTACCTGAAAACTGCCTCCCATTAATTTGAATGGGTTATTTCACACTGGGCGGTGCGCTTGTGGGAAGGTAAAAAAAGTCCTGCAAGCAGCATCTTTGGAGCATGTTTGGAGTGCTGTAAAAAGTGCTCCAAAAACACCGCTGCCTATTGAAACTAATGGGCAGCGCTTCCAAAGCGCCTTAAAAGTGCTTCGAAGCACCGCAAAACTGGTCTTTTTTGGGGGGTTTTAAAGTCACGTTCTCACATCCCCTTAAAAAAAGTGACACGCTAGCGCCCGAAAAGCGCTATTCAGAACGCTCCCCAAAGTCACCAAAAGTAGTACAGGAACTACTTTTGGAAGTCAGTGAGGCGCCGCAAAGTCAGCGCTGCACAGATTCGGATAGTGCCATTGTCGGCAATAGTCGCAGATTTGCCATGCGATTTGACATGTCAAATTGCATGCCAAATCGGCCCAATGTGGACGTGGGCTAAAGCATGTTTACTTAGGCTGGGTTCACACTGCTGCCAGATGCGGCTTGCAGCAGGGGTCCAGAGCATCCTTTTTCTCTGTTTCAGGGACGATTTAGGGACAAATTTTTGCCTGAATTCGGACCTAAAATGGAGCCAAAGATGCACAGGACTCCTGTGCAATCGGCTCCGCAGCCACAATGTAGATATGTGAACCGGCTCCATAGAGAGTCGGTCACAAACTCCTGTCATGCTAATAGGATGTGGGGAAACCCACATCCAATTCGCACTAGTGTGAACCCAGCCTTACTGTCTGAATACACAGCCTAAGGCTAGGTACACACCGGCCGACTTTCGGCTTGTGTGTACAACTTTCTGTCTGACAGAAGACAGTCTCACGACCAGCATCTGTAGAGCGAGCATGCTGGAAAACCAGCATCCGATTCCAAACACTGCTCAAAGCCAATGGCTCCCAGTGCTGATCAGTGTGTTTTGGTGGGGGGCAGTGCCCCTATCAGAACACAATAGCTCAGCGGGGGAGATTGCTGCACTAACATCACTTCGTTAGTATTGTGACCTCTCCAATTTTTTTCTTTCAGCCCGCTGGGTTGAACAGAAAAAACTCTACATGTGTACCCGGCTTAAAGCAGGGTAAACACATTCAGTTTATTCATTCAACTAGCGGGTTGAACATAAAAAAAACCTGAAAGATCAATGTATCAACACAAACTATGTGTGATGTAGGGATCTCCCCTGCTGCGCTATTATTTTCTGACTCCCATCCCCCCCACCAGCTTCTGTTGAATAGACAGCAATTCACACAGACAGAAAGACCACCACTTCCTGCTGAAATGGCTCATTTTCAGTCTGTGTATACCCTGCTTTAGCCCTCCATGACTTTTCCTAAAAGGTCTGCCCATCAGGGAAAAAAAAAAGATAAAAAAGATCTTGTCCCGAAGGAATTGTTCTAGCTATAGAAGGCTCAAACATCTAAAAACCTCCGAAATGTTATGAATGGTCTTATGTTTTATTCTCAAGAAACATATTATACATTTAACTTTTTTGTCATTGAGATGCAACCCCCCCCCCCCCCCCCCAATCCATTACCATTTAGAGAGTCTTTTCTCTCTTACCTGAGATTATGTGTCCTTGACTGGGGCCATCACCCAATAGCTTTGTCACCACCACTAACTGTGATTTTAACAGTGCCACCAGAGTCTTCAGGACCTGTGAAGACCTCACCAAAGGGCAATATCCACATCAGGCAGAATGTGGACACACAAGCAAGGAACTTTGCATTCTGTATCAAGAAGGAGGAGAAAGGAAAGGGACCTGCCACCATTTTAGGCATTCCCATTTTTTTTAAAAAAGCTGCAACAATTATGGGGCCTACACACGGTCTGACTTTTCAGCTACAAAAGTCCGACGGACGCAGACGGACCAAATCCGGCGGACAATCCGATCGTGTGTGGGCTTCCCCGGACTTTAAGTGGACTTTTCCAGTTGCAAATCTGACGGACTTTAGATCTGGAACTTGCTTCAAATCTTTACGTCGTAACTCCGCTGGACCCAGGAATCCGCTCGTCTGTATGCTAGTCCGACGGACAAAACCCGACGCTAGAACAGCTATTGGCTACTGGCTATCAACTTCCTTATTTTAGTCCAGTGTACGTCATCACGTACGAATCCGTCGGACTTTGGTGTGATCTTGTGTAGGCAAGTCCGGTCGTTAGAAAGTCCGTTTAAAGTCCGCCAAAAGTCTGTCGAAAGTCTGTCGGACAGGCTGTCGGACTTTTGTAGCCAAAAAGTCAGACCGTGTGTACGCCCCATTAGAGGGGAATATTGTTTATTAAAGATGTGTGTGTGTGTGTGTGGAACGGGGGGTGGCTAGCCAAAGCATATCTTTAAATGAAACATTTGTGGACTTTGCAATCTAACTCAAGGAAAAATAAAATACGGTATTTACCTGAAGTCCCACTAAAGCACCCACAAAATGAACACATTTTGGAAAGAAAACAACCCAAGGTATTTTATAAGAGGCATAATGAGCCTTTTTATGATGTCATTTTATGCCATTTTTTTGGGAAAATGCAGGAAAGGAAATGAAAATGTATTTAACCACCTCAATACAGGGCATTTTCACCCCCTTCCTGCCCAAGCCATTTTTCAACTTTCAGCGCTGTCACACTTTGAATGACAATTGCGCGGTCATACAACACTGTACCCAGATGAAATTATTATTATTTTTTCCCCACAAATAGAGCTTTCTTTTGGTGGTATTTGATCACCTCTGCGGTTTTTATTTTTTGCGCTATAAATAAAAGAAGAGCGACAAGTTTGAAAAAGAACACAATATTTTTTACTTTTTTCGATAATAAATATCCAATTTTTTTTTCTTTAAAACAAATTTTTTCCTCAGTTTAGGCCGATACGTATTCTTCTACATATTTTTGGTAATAAAAAAAAAAAAAAAAAAATCGCAATAAGCGTATATTGATTGGTTTGCGCAAAAGTTATAGCGTCTACAAAATAGGGGATAGATTTATAACATTTTTATTTATTTATTTATTTTTTACTAGTAATGGCGGCGATCTGCGATTTTTTTCGTGACTGCGATATTGCGGCGGACACATCGGACACTTTTGACACATTTTTGGGACCATTCACATTTATACAGCGATCTGTGCTATAAAAATGCACTGATTACTGTATAAATGTGACTGGCAGTGAAGGGGTTAACACTAGGTGGTGTTTGAGGGGTTAACTGTGTTGCTAGGGAGTGTTTCTAACTGTAGGGGTCGGGGACTCACTAGGAGAGACCACCGATCGGTGCTCCTCTGTACTGGGAACATATCATCGGTCTCCTCTCCTCTGACAAGACCGTGGATCTGTGTGTTTACACACACAGATCCACGGTCTTGCTGTGTTACTGGCAATCGCGGGTGCCCAGTGGACATCGCGGCCGCCGGGCACGCGCACCGGGTGCCAAGTGACACGGCGGGCGCGCGCGATCGCCGTCAGCGGCACGCGCGCGCCCCCTGGTGGGCCGGGAAAGCGAGGCCGTCATATGACGGCCGCCCGCAACGAGAGCTGCGCCGCCTGGCCGTCAATTGACAGCCGGCTGTCAGCAACCAGTTAAAAGTTGTCAATTAATAAGATATTTCTATTATGAAACAAAAAAATATATTTCTGCACACATATTAGGCACACTTAGAATTACACCCCAAAATATATTCTGCTACTCTTCCCGAGTATGGGAATACCACATATGAGACTTTTTCACAGCCCAGCCACACAGAGGGACCCAAAATCCAAGAAGCACCTTTAGGCTTTCTAGAGGCATAAATTATGCATCTAATATTCTGACTACCCATCACATTCATGGCAGTTGTTTACTAGTTCTTTACGAGTTTACTAGTGTTTACTAGTGTACATATGATCGCTGTGATTGGTTACAACAATCATATGGTACCTGGGCAGATAACAGTGACCCAGTACCAACAACTGTTATCCGCTGTGTCCAGACACAGCAGTCACTGCTCATGCTGCGCCTCCATCCCAGAACTAAATGTATACCAAATTATATAAATGACTGGGCAGTTGCCCTCTGGTGCTGTGGTTAAAAGCAGCAGTAAAGCTAAACAAGGGTTCGTCTAAAAAAATTCCCCCACTTTTTTTAAACTTAAATATAAACAAGTGTGGAAACTTTTTGAGGGAAAAAAAATTTCATATATATTAATTATACAGTGTATACACACAATATCTCACAAAAGAGTACACCCCCTCACATTTTTTATAAATATTTCACAGGTTGCCACTGAAGTCCTCTTCCACTCCACCTTCCGTTTGAGGATGCGCCACAGATGCTCAATAGGGTTTAAGTCTGGAGACATGCTTGGTCAGTCTATCACTTTTACCCTCAGCTTCTTTAGCAAGGCAGTGGTTGCCTTGGAGGTGTGTTTGGGGTCGTTATGTTGCAATACTGCCCTGCTGCCCAGTGAAAGTTATGCTGGCCATACACTATACGAAAAATCGGCCGAAAAATCGTTCGTATAGACACTTTGTTCGTTTTTCTGCAAGTTAATGGGCACAAATCGATAATTGTTTGTGACGTTTTTGTGGAAAAAAAACGAACATCATGTTTGGAAAATTTCTGCCGAACGTACGATAAATTGCAAGGTTAATGTGTTTCCCGTCCGAACTGTCTGCACTAGGTATATGTAAAAAAACAAACAAAAAATTATTTACTTATGTCCACTGAACGATTTATCGGCCATTACATGATGGCACGATTGTTTGTGGTCACGGTCGAACGTTCGTTTTTCGAAAATGGGTTCGGCCGATTTTCTGTATAGTGTATGGCCAGCATGAGACCCCGTTCACACAGGGACGACTTGTCAGGCGACCTAGTCGCCTGACAAGTCGCCTGACAAGTCGCCTCCCGTTCTGTGCTATGGAACCGTTCTAAGGGGAGCGACGCAAGTCGCTCCGACTTAGAAAAAGGTTCCTGTACGACTTCGGGGGCGACTTGCATAGACTTCTATACAGAAGTCGTTTTGCAAGTCACCCGGGCAGTCGTGTGCAGGTCGCCTCGGTGAGGCGACCTGCAAGTCGTGTTGCCCCTGTGTGAATGGGGTCTTAGAGTCTACAAGCTATGGTGCCAATCATTGAAAATTGATCACACCTGATGTACTGAAGGCCCATCTCATTTATTGAGACACCAACAAGCCAGGAAAGTACAAATACCCTCCAAATGACCCCTTTTTGGAAAGTAGACATCCCAAGGTATTTATTAAGTCACACAGTGAGTTTTTTTTAAGTTGTTTTTTTCCACAATTCTTTGCAAAATGATTTTATTTTTTTACAAAATTGTCATATTAACAGGTTATTTCTCTCACACAGCATATGCATACTTGCAACTACACCCCCAAAACACATTCTGCTACTCCTCCTGAGTATGGCAATACCACATGTGTGAGACTTTATTTACAGCCCAGCCACATACAGAGGCCCAACATGCAGGGAGCACTGTTACACATATCATTTCATGACGACCTATCACACTTTTGAAGGCCCTGGAGCACCAGGACAATAGAAACGCCCACAAAATTACCCCATTTTGGAAAGTAAACACCCCAACGTGTAATCTATGAGGAATAATGAGTCTTTTGAACGGTTCATTTTTTTCCAGAAGTTTTTGGAAAATGTGGAAAAAAAATGGAAACGCATTTTTTTTTTTTTTTACACAAAGTTGTCCATTTTTAAGATATTTATACAGAGGCCCAACATTGAAGTAGCACCTTCAGGCGTTCTACAAGCATAAATTAGACACCTCATTTCTCAACCACCTATTACATTTTTGAAGGCCCTGGAGCACCAGGACAATGGAAACGCCCACAAAATGACCCCATTCTGGAAAGCAAACACCCCAGCGTATAATCTAGGAACATAAATTACACATCTAATTGAAACATCCCTTGTAATAGGAATATGGCATGATCGGTCCTCTTTACAGTGAGATATGGGGTCAATAAGTCCCCACATCTCACCTCTAGGCTGGGAAGCCTGAAATTAAAAAAAAAAAAAAAGGAAGAAGATCTTGGCTTCCCAGCCGAGCCAGCACCGTATGTTTGAATGCAGAGGCCGCGCCCAGCCTCTGAACGATCATAGAGACTCCGGCGACCATCTGGTCCGCCGGAAATCTCTATGGTAAACATCTGGGGCTGGCGGATCCTGTCTCCGACTCACCAATGGAAGCGGTGAGTCGGTAGAAGCGTCCCCTCTTGCCGCCCGTAAGAATGATCAAGTGGCGGAAAAGCCGCTATGATCGTTCTTATGGTGTAGGGAATTGCCGGCTGTAAAAGCTGATATCTGAATGATGCCTGTAGCTGCAGGCATCTTTCAGATATACCCCCACAAAGTGAAGGACGTCATATGACAGCCAGAAGGCGGGAAGTGGTTAAAGAACATTGAATTGGTCATTGACCGCATTCACAGGCTCCCTAAACCATCCTTCTTAGCAACTACAGTCCCTAGAGATGTGATTCTCTAAATACATTTCTACCATGTAAAAGAACAACTTATTCAAAGAATGAAAGCACTGGGAGCTCTACCTGACCCATACAGCAACTGTAAATATTTGCAGACCTCTCCCAACACACATAAAGGCCCCCATACACACTATTTGATTTTCTGCAGATTTTTGTTTGCAGATTTACCAAAACCTTGTAGTGCAAGGGCCTGCCTGATTGCATACAAATTGAAACTCTTAAAGGTTTGACCTCATATTATATGGTTTTGGTAAATCTGAAGACAAAAATCTGCAGAAAATCTAATAAATAGTGTGTCTGGGGGTCTAAGGCTCCATTCACACTAGTGCGTTTTTTCATGCATTTTGCAGAAATGCAAGACAGTTTTTTTTTAACATGGGTTTCTATGGAACATGCTCACATCAATGCATTTTTGTGCCTCTGCATTTTTGGAAAGGGTCAGGGTTCAATAGATTTCAATGGAGAAACTGCAGATAAGCATGTAGTGCGTTTTTACCACGATTTACGCTTTTAAATCTGCCCAACAACAAATCCGCCCCCCCCCCCCCAAAAAAAGCATTACAAAAAATGCAAAAAACGCAAATAGCGGCAAAATCGTGGTAAAAAAACTGCAGAAAGCATAGCAAAAAGCAGAAATGCTCAAAAGCAACATGTCATAGATGTGAATCGAGCCTAAGCCCTATGCATTTTTAGTGCTTTTTGCACTACAGTCCATTTAACATGGTTTCCCATGGAACACGTTCTGTAGTGCAAATCTGCAAAATGCAAAAAGCACTAAAAAATGCATAGGTTTGAATCAGGCTTATGTCGTCACAGGCAACTCAACACAAATTACTAAGGCACTGCGCAATCACCACATTCAATATCAATGGATAGCGCCAGCCAAAATGTTCATCACATACAATTAATCCAAACACACAGTGTCCTCGATACAAGAAGGCCTACATCTCCTGCAAAGATGGAATATTATTCCCGAATCATCTATGGCCACACCCATGGATCAAAGCAATGAGGGAAATCAGCAGAGCCATCCAGGACCTCAACGCTCCAACAGACACCACTCCTGCTAAACAGCAGCTGCAGGAACTTCTACATCGAAGAGGTCCTGTGCGATGAGCACCCCTCGCTCGGTCTTAAACTTTTTACCCCATTTTTTAACTTCCTTAGCACTAGTTGTGCGTTTCTTCAGGAAGTTTCTGTAGGCATTGGCCTAGATCTTTTTATTTATTCTTTTTGCTCGCTTCTTTTTTTACTACCAGCAATTTTGGAATTTTGGTACCACTAAGCCTGGTTACGGAACACAATCTCTAAACCCTCTTTGAGAACGATTAACTGGCAAAGTAAATAGCTTATAGGGCAACTTCTGTACTTAGCAGAACCTACAACACCGTCAACAACACCTCTGCAACCTCACAAAGCTTCACCACCAGCCAAAACCTTCCCCAAAGACTACCTTGACCTCCCACAACTCTAACGCACCACTTCCCTATCTCTGACCTTCCACCACTATGACCATCAAAATTTTAACCTTTAATGCCAAAGGTCTCAATTGCCCAGCTAAACAGACTTCCCTATGGAAACTGGTAGAACAATCCAAATGTGATATCCTCTGTGTGCAAGAGATCTATTTTCATGCATCCAACCCACCACGCTGCACAAACAAAAACTTAACCAATATCTTCACAGCTTGCGTTCCCGTCAAAAAGAAAGGTATCCTCGTCACCATCAAATACTCTCTCGCAATTTGGCTTCAGAACTGTATAGCGGACCCAGGCGGTAGATACCTTATCCTCCTCTGCGCCATCAATGATGCCTTATTTACCATTGTCACAGTTTATGCTCGGAATACACACCAATTACACTTTCTCCTTAAACTCCACCAAAAAGTCGGCTCTGTACAACAAGGAGCAACCATATGGTGCGTTGACTTCATTATTAATCCCTACTCCTCCTCCACCACCTTGGGAGGCAAGCCTTCTTTGGGACCCCTGTTGCCCGTTTTCCAACTACACGATATATGGTGATACCAACATGCAGAAGAACGAGACTACACCTATTTCTCGCCATGCCACAATTCTTATTCGCGCAGCTACCTTTTTCTCCTCGACCAATGGACATTACAAAAAATCTCAAGTTCTACTATTTTCCCCATTACATGGTCTAAACACTCTCCAGTATGCATTACCATAGAAGATACTGCTAGATCTTCTCCTGCTTACCTATGGCGCTTGAACACCCGCATCCTGCTATCCCCTGCAATATTCAACATTTCACTACGAACAACTTGAAAACTTATGTTGAACGATAACTCAGTTACTGACACCTCCATACTGTGGGCCTCCCACAAAGCCTTCATGAGAGGTGTGTTCATCCAACTAGGTGCTAGGAATAGAAGACAAAAAGGAAGCAACACGTTGACAAACTTCTTAGACATACA
The DNA here is from genome assembly GCA_037952835.1 of Lithobates septentrionalis. Lineage (NCBI taxonomy): Eukaryota > Metazoa > Chordata > Amphibia > Anura > Ranidae > Lithobates > Lithobates septentrionalis. Next base: position 6,448,715 of record JBBDGP010000664.1, read on the forward strand.
AGACACCGACACTCTAAGCAAGTAATGGCCAACCTTGGCACCCCAGATATTTTGGAACTACAGTGCCTTGCAAAAGTATTCACCCCCCTTGGCATTTTTTGTGTTTTGTTGCCTCACAACCTGGAATTAACATTGTTTGAGGATTTGCATTATTTATTTACAGAGCATGCCCACAACTTTGAAGATGTTTTTTTTTGTTTGTTTTTTTATTGTGAAGCAAACAACAAATAGGACAAAATAACAGAAAAAGTCAATGTGCATAACTATTCACCCCCCTGAAGTCAATACTTTGTAGAGCCACCTTTTGTGGCTATCACAGTTCCAAGTCGCTTTGGATAAGTCTCTATGAGCTTGTCACATCTTACCATTGGGATTTTTGCCCATTCCTCCTTGCAAAACTGCTCCAGCTCCTTCATGTTGGATGGTTTGCGCTTGTGAATAGCAATCTCTAAGTCTGACCACAAATTTTCTATTGGATTGAGGTCTGGGCTTTGACTAGGCCAGTCCAAAACTTTTACATGTTTCCCCTTAAACCACTCAAGTGTTGCTTTAGCAGTATGTTTGGGGTCATTGTCCTGCTGGAAGGTGAACCTCCGTCCTAGCCTCAAATCACACACAGAGTGGTACAGGTTTTGCTCAAGACTATCCCTGTATTTGGCACCATCCACCTTTCCCTCAACTCTGACCAGTTTCCCAGTCCCGACTGCTGAAAAACATCCCCACAGCATGATGCTGCCACCACGTTTCACTGTGGGGATGTGTTCTTTGGGTGATGTGATGTGTTGGGTTTGCGCCAGACACAGAGTTTTATATGATGGCCAAAAAGTTCAATTTTAGTCTCATCAGACCAGAGCACCTTACTCCATACAATTTGGGAGTCTCCCATATGCCTTTTCGCAAACTCAAAACGTGCCATTTGTTTTCTGCTGAAAGCAATGGCTTTCTTCTGGCCACTCTGCCATAAAGCCCAATTCTATGGAGCGTACGACTTATTGTCGTCCTATGTACAGATACTCCAGTCTCTGCTGTGGAACTCTGCAGCTCCTCCAGTGTTACCTTAGGTCTCTGTGCTGCCTCTCTGATTAATGCCCTCTTTGGTGTGCTGCCATCTCTTGGCAGGTTTGCTGTTGTACCCTGTTCTTTCCATTTGGTTATGATAGATTTGATGGTGCTCCCAGGGATCATCAAAGATTTGGATATTTTTTATAACCTAACCCTGACTTGTATTTAACAACATTGTCCCTTGTTTGGAGAGTTCCTTGGTCTTCATGGCAGTATTTGGTTAGTGGTGCCTCTTGCTTTAGGTGTTGCAGCCTCTGGTGCCTTTCAAAAAGGTGTGTATATGTAATGACAGATCATGTGAGACTTAAATTGCACACAGGTGGACATCATTTCACTAATTATGTGACTTCTGAAGGTAATTGGTTACACCAGAGCTTTTTCTGGACTTCATAACAAAGGGGGTTAATACATACGCACGGGCCAATTATCAGTTTATTTCTGAAAAATTGTTTTATGTATATATTTTTTTCTAATTTTACTTCACCATCTTAGACTATGTGTTCTGATCCATCACATATAATTCAGATTAAAAAAAAACCATTGAACTAAAGGCTGCAATGTTACCAAATTAGGTAAAATGCCAAGAGGTGAATATTTTTGCAAGGCACTGTACATTTCCGATGATGCTCATGCGCTCTGCAGTGTAGTTGAGTATCATGGAAAATGTAGTTCCAAAACATCTGGGGTGCCAAGGTTGGCCATCACTGCTCTAAACAAACAGCAACCACACCCTGACTTTAAAGCTAATTCAACTAAGTCTAGAACAGAGATCCTTTCTCCTAGACAATTACAATAAGTCCCAGAAGCACAGCAAGATGCATTTTTATAGCTCAGGGAACAGAGCAGGGAAATTTCTTGCCCAGCAAATCAAAAGGGCAATGCATGAAATCTCATGAATCAAATATATAAATGTGGAGCTTACTCAAATGAATATCAAAGTGAACAAAAAACAATCACAAAAAATCTTTTTGAAATATTAAATGATTAATTGTACACAGAAGAAAAAGTTGGTTATATGCTCATGGAACGTCCAGGGTTTGGGAGACCTAGGTTAAAAAGCTGCAGTTCTCTCGACAGCAAAAATGTATGGGGCTGGTTTGCTCTGCCTGCAGGAGACGCACCCTACTAATATTTCTATACCCCAACTGGGTTGGGGAGACTTCCGGACACAGTATCATTCTGTTCATACCTCCTAGTCCAGGGGGGTAAGCATTTTGATTGGGTCTGGGATGATGTTCCCCTGCATGCAGACTAAGATTGATGAATTGGGGCGGTATATTTTTTTGTTTTGTAAAATAGAGAACAGAACTTATGTGCTGGCTAATATAAATGTTCCTCCCCCATTTAATACTCTGATTTTGTGTAGACTAACTGAGTTTGTGCTGGATAACCCGGGTGTGCCGGTGTTAGTTATGGGGAACCTTAACACGATCATGGATCGAAAAGCTGATGGGCACTGCTGTGGATGACCGTTTTTCCCAATTTACTGGGGAGGCCGGACTGAAGGATATATGAAGAATACGGAACCCAGAAGCCCGGCAATACTCATGCTTTTCCAGGACACACTCCACTCTCCAGAATCAACTTGGTTCTGGGGAATGAAGAGGCATTATTTATGGTAAGGAATGCAAGTTATATGCCAAGAGGCCTTTCGGATCACTCGCTGGTGACAGTATCAGTAGAACTAGGGGAGAGTAACCGCCCCGGGGAGTTGAAAATAAGTCCTTTTTGGTTGGAACTGATAGTACCTAATCCGGCTCACCTAACGGCTCTAAGAGAATTTGTTGATTTAAATAGAGGCACCGCCTCAGAGGGGGTGGTATGGGATGCCTTGAAGGCTTTCCTTTGAGGTATAATGATATAAGTGTCAAAATCAAAAAAAGGGACCAAGGACTGGGAAAAGGTGGCTAGAGAGAGGGTGGCAATAATGGAAGAACAATATGTTAATGATCCAACACCTGCTAGACTCAGGGCTTGGTCAGATGAACAACAGAATTATCGGCTAATGATGTTTAGGAAAGCAGAGAATGAACAACTTTTCCAGAAACCGCTTGCCTTTGGGGAGGGGGAAAGTGTAGGGAGAATGTTGGCCTATCTTGTTAAGACAAACTCACCCCCTTCTGTGGTCCCCACGATCACCATTGGGGCAGGTAGGGCATCCTCCCATACACCAGAAATAATGGACAAGTTTAGAGAATACTATGAGGATATGTATAGCTCCCGGCACAAGGAAAATCGGGGAGAAAATGGATATCTTTTTCAGAGGCTTAGTGATTCCTGCTCTCTCTGAGACAGATAGGGAGGGATTGGTCCTACCAATAACAATAGAGGAATTAAAATGGGCCACACAGGAGATGGTGGGTCAGAAATCCCCAGTACCTGTTGGCCTCCCGGTTGAGATATATCAGCGGTATGGGAAAGTGCTGCTCCCTGAGTTGCTGCAGGTCCTGAATTGGTCGGTGATGAAGGGAGAGCTCCCCTCATCTATGATGGAATCCACTATAGTAGTGATACACAAGGAGGGTAAAGGCTCACTTAATACATCTTCATACAGACCTATCTCCTTATTGAGTACAGAAATAAAAATTCTTGCGAAGGTCTTGGCAGCTAGATTGAATAAAATTATACAAAAAATTGTCCACCCCGACCAGTCGGGATTTATACCTGGTAGATCTACGAGTACAAATATAAGGCGCGTATATTTAAATCTTCAGGTCCCAACAGATGGGGATAGAGACAGGGCTATTTTGTCCTTGGATGCCATCAAGGCCTTTGATAGCCTTAAATGGCAATACCTGTGGAGGGCCGTTGTAGGATTTCAATTTGGCCCGACTTTCATCAATTGGGTAAAAATGTTGTATAAAAAGCCAGTAGCAAAAGTAAAGGTGAACAATGAATATTCTGACAAGCTCCGATTAACGAGGCAGGGATGCCCTTTGTCACCCCTACTTTTCGCCCTCGCAATTGAACCTCTGGCAATAGTCCTTAGGTCTTACACTGAGGTGGAGGGATTTAGAAGGGGAGTAGCTGAGGAAAAAGTCGCATTATATGCGGACGATCTCCTACTATTCCTCCATACGCAGACCTCCCTATCAAAGGCCATGGATATTATTAAAAATTTTGGTCATCTTTCCGGGCTAACTATAAACTGGGAAAAGTCTGTACTGCTACCTGTGGATCACCTAGAAAGTCCTCTGCTGCAGGAGGCTGCCCGGATCCAAATAGCAAATAAAATAAAATAAAATATCTGGGAATAAATATTACAAAAGATGTTAAACATTACATCACGGATAACATTGTCCTGCTCTTAGCTAAATTTAGGGGAAAAATAAAAATTTGGAAGCGGCTCCCTCTATCTGTAGCAGGACGATGCAACCTAATTAAAATGCTATGGATGCCGCAGCTTCTGTATGCATTACATAATTCCCCAGTATGGATATATAAAAAGTGGTTCCAAAAGATAGATACTATTTTTAGAGAATTGATCTAGAAGGGAGGACCGGCAAGAATGCGCCTGCGTACTTTACAACTCCAAAGACAGGATGGAGGAGTAGCATTACCACATCCTATTGGTGGGTGTAATAGGCTGGAGGGGGGAGACTTGGGGAGGGAAATGCTGTTACAGAACACTCCACATAGTTCAATGATAGAAGCTATGGAAGAGAGTTCTCTCCCTTCTGAACTTCCCACCTTAAGATTGATGATGAGAATATAGGACACAGCGATTACTCTAACTCTGTGAATCCCCTATATCAGTGATGGCGAACCTTGGCACCCCAGATGTTTTGGAATTACATTTCCCATGATGCTTATGCACTCTGCAGTGTAGTTGAGCATCATGGGAAATGTAGTTCCAAAACATCTGGGGTGCCAAGGTTCGCCATCACTGCCCTATATTGTTGGGGTATAGGGGATTCATAGAGTATTCCCCTCTGTGGGAGAATAGAAACTTGGGGGAAGTTCAGAAGATGGGGGCATTTAAGAAATGGGAAAAGGTGTGTGTATATAGAGCTTAATATACCCCGCAAAAGCTTTTTCTGTTCGGCTGTAGATCGGATGCGGGGAAGCAGAGGGGGACCTAGTCCATATGTTTTGGAGGTGCCCAAAGCCGTTTCGTTACTGGAGGGAAGTACTGAGAATTATAGACCAGGTATCTGGGGGCCTCCCAAACCTGGATGTTAAGCTTTGCGTCCTGGGTTTGGTAAAGGGAGAGGGAAATCCTGGAAGCACTCAAGTTGCAATTCTTAGATGCTTAATTTAGGCAAGGAAATCGATAGGCCAGAGATGGCAAATCGGATTAACCCTCCTCCAGTAGAGAATGTGAATGCGCTATGCATAAAACAATTATGAAGGAAAAGTCGGTATATGTTAGATAAGGTGGTATAAAGAAATATGACGCGATTTGGAAATCCTGGTGGGATATTAAAAGATACCCCCCCAGAGAAGAACGGGGGATTAAAATGAGAGAGGAACAGCCTGTACAAATGCGGGGAAGATAGGAATGGAGGAAAGTGGAGTGGAGCCAAATGCCTAAAAAAAAAAAGTGAGGGTATTAGGATAATAAAAGATTGGATGTGACATAAAGAACTGGAAGAGTAGCATAAATGATAGGGAAGGGTGGTGGATGGGGGGCTGAACTGGACAGGTGACTGCGTTGGTTGATAGAATGGAATGGATGTGATGGGGGAGAAGTTTGGAGCAATCGAATGAGGGTTTAATGGAAGATACTAGGGCTCGCCCTCGAATAAACACACGAGAAACTGGCGCCCTTTATGCTTACCAGCTTATTTTGGTGTTTTTTCCTCGTTTTCTTTTCTTTTTATATTTATGTGCCCTGGCAGGGGGAGGGGGAAGGGGAGACAGGGAGGGAAATTAGCTGTTTGTCTGGCAAGATGTTAATGGAAAATATCTCAATAAAGATTATAAAAAGGTAAAATAAGAGGTTTACGAAAAAGGCAAAAAATATATTTCTCCATTTATATGAAGGTCAGGGTAATATAACCCAGCACAGAGTCCCCCCTTACATCATAGTGTGAAGGGTTCCCCTTTACAGTGCAAGAGGTAACTGTGCAGACCCTGATGTAAAGGGGAACCGTGCGGACCCTGATGTAATGAAGAACTCTGAGGGGAATGCTGCAGACTCTGATGTAAAGGGAAACTCTGATGTAAGGGGGTCTCTGGCCACCAGAACTCCCCCCTTACATAAGAGTTCACGGAGCTCCCCTTAACATCAGACTCTACAGAGCTATGAGCTTATGACTAAGCACCAGTAAGGGGTGTGAAACACGGCAGCTGATTCATCCACTGTCCTTGATTGCTGTATGGACTGATTTTATTCAATAAAGACATTTTTCATTGGAAAAAAAAAAAATCACAATTCATAAAGTAAAAATGTGTAAATAGATGTGCAAACGTTGCATGAGCACCAAACAATTCTTCAACTTAAGATGCAAATGTGAATGACAATACATATAAATGTGTAAAAGTGTAAAAAATTATAACAATTATTATAACAATAAAGCCAACGGAAAAAACGTGAGCAAAAATATTAAAGTGCTTGTGCAAAAATCCTTGGTAATAGATGTGCAATCAAGTGCTGGGGAGGGTCTGTGTCCAGAAAAAATATTCTAGTTTATAGATGTGAAAGAATTCTACTTACACAGAAACCAGAATTACAGGCACATTCCCTGGGAAAAAGGAGCATACAGTTGTACAATTGAAAGAATGCTGGTAGCTTTGAATGGAGGAGAGTGGAGAAGACCAAGGAGGATACAGTGTATAAGTAGAATCTCTGTTCCAAACATTGGATTATACTTTGCCTGGCCAGATGCTCCAAGGAGAAGAAGAGGTAGCTGTTTTTGCCACTGAGGATATTAAACAATAAAGGCACTACTAGACCTGTAGGTGTCTTCATTTGAGGTGAGAGTCTGGGGCACACTATTGGTGTACTGCAGATAATAGAAGTGTAATGACAAACACTTCCACTAACTGAATTTTTTGCACTTGATTGGACATCTATTACCAATGATTTTTGCACAAACACTTTAATATTTTTGCTCACATTTCTGTTGGGTTTATGGTTATAATATTTTTACACAAGCATTTATATATATTGTCATTCACATTCCCATCTTCAGTTGAGGAATTGTTTGGTGCTCATGCAACATTTGTACATCTATATACACATTTTTAGTTTATGAATTGTGATTATTTGTTCAATTTGATTCACTGCATACTGTGTGGGAACACTTTTTCCTGGTGCCTCCATGGCAGCATACAGATGATAGAGCTCCGCCTTGACTCCTCCCTTAGGACCAGTTAATAGTTTAAATAAAGACGTAGTTCCCTCCCCCAACATTCTCCTTTTTTCCCTCATACCTCTTGAGCTGGTAAAGAGTAGCAGTACGCCCATACCTCTGCCCTTGGCAGCTTCCACCGTGTTCAGCCTCTCCCGTGCACAGTCTCTGTTCTTAGGCAGTTAACAGCGCTAATAAGACTGGGAACCTCTTCTGTAGATCTTTTGGGGTCATCTCGCAGGGTTTTCTCACAGGAACGCAGACTGCCAGTGCATGTCATGGTGAATTCAGGCAGAGTATCAGAAGGATCAGCTCTTGTAACCCAGGCCTGCTGTGTTCTTTTTCCCCTTGTTATTTTGTTTCCCCTACTTGTTTCTTTCCCTACGGTCATTACCCTTTAAATTTTGCGCATGCGGGGTCCATTTTTCATGGGCTCTCTGGGGTTGAATTCTAGTTTTAGGGGGGAGCAGGTACTTTCCCCTTGGGGGGGTGTCGCTTGTAGGCCTGTCTGCTCTAGAGCTCCCGGTTCGTCCGTGTGCATGGCATGCGCAGCCCTGCAGCATGACCCAGCAGACATGCTCTGCCTTACCATTTCCGGTCGGCATCCGCGTTTGCCAGGTCGGCGCGTGCGCGGTCCCGAGGCGGGGGACGCGCACGCTAGCCAGCAGATGGATCAGCTGGGCGAGAGCCCCTGGCAGCGGTTGCCAGTGAGCATGTGCGGGCGCACATGCTGTAGCTTGGCTGGCTGTGGCCATTTTTGTTACTGGAATGAATTCTTTTTTTGCCCTTCCTGCTGGTCTTTATTTAAGGGGGTGGGCACTAGGATTAACCCACCCACCCGCCTCTTTCAGTTAAAAATGTCAAAATCTTTCAGGGCTAATGGCTGTCAGCAGTGCTCATCCGTTCCCTGCAGGTTTCCTCTGGTACTGCTTAGTTGTAGGTTCAGAAATAATTAAAAGGCAGTACAGCACTTAAATTTAAACTAATACTAATAAAGTACTGGAAAAGTCCATAAAACTTGTAAAAGTTCAAAAAAGCACAGATAAGCTTTCAGTGTTGAGAGTGAAGAGATACACAATATGTGGGGACTTCTGTGACACCCTCCACCAGCATAAGGATTGGCCCCTCACCTCATGATATGGACCCCTGAGTTAATCAGTCAGGTCTAGTACAGCATTCCCATTGCTGGGTCAGTAAGTACACATCAAAACTTGCAGTGGAGGGACAGTCTGGATATGAGATCCTCTTCAACTCCAATCAGTAAATGCATGTAATAAAATAAGCAATATCTAGTGCTCTCTGCATTTCAAACCATATATCTGTTTATTAAAAGTTGAAAAAAACTCACAAGCGTAGCACTGTGCTCCAGTGCTAGGGATCAAAAGGCAGTCATAAACACGGCGTGTCTGCGGGAATCAGCATCAGGACGCGGGTGACGTCACAAATGTATCATGTGATGTCCGTACGCGTTACGTCCCATAGGCGGGACTTCAATATCAACTGATCACTTGTGCGACAGTAGGTGTTTACATGCTCCAATGTGGATGTGGCCTCCAATATATTGGGAGGACATCGAGGCCCCTCCACGTAAGGCTGGGGGAGCATGTAAACAACATAAAAAATGGACTAAAAACGCACAATGTATCGAAGCATTATAGATTGGTTCATAATAAAAACCCCAAATGTCTCCAGTTCTGGGGCATCGAACGAGTGACCAAACACTGGAGAGGTGGCAATTTCCTGAGACAAATTAGTCGCAGGGAATCTTATTGGATCCATGGCACAAAGGTACTTGTGCCCAGGGGGCTTAAAAGTCAAATTCGATATTAAATTGTTTTATTTCTGATCGTTAATGTTTTTTATGATGTTTTTATATTGAGTAGATTTATTCGGTTATTTTGACATTTGTCATTATTTATGGTGGTCTGAGGGAATTAGCAGGAACGCTGGTGCTACGGTGTTCTAATTATTGTCTATTTGATTTATTTAATCTGCTGTTTATAAGTATTTTTATACTATGACAGGTATGATGGGGAATCAGCTTGTTAGTGTCAGCACTCAGCAGCTTGGGAGTTACTATGGTAACTACCTAGCATTTGTTGTTATTGGCTAAGCGGATCAGCTGACTTTAGTTATATTAATGGGTGCTGCACATTCGTACGTCACCGCTGATGAAGTCCCGCCTACTCTATGGGACGTAACGCGTACGGACATCACATGATACATTCGTGACGTCACCCGCGTCCTGATGCTGATCCCCGCAGACACGCCGTGTTTATGACTGCCTTTGATCCCTAGCACTGGGGCACAGTGCTACGCTTGTGAGTTTTTTTTCAACTTTTAATAAACAGATATATGGTTTGAAATACAGAGAGCACTAGATATTGCTTATTTTATTACATGCATTTACTGATTGGAGTTGAAGAGGATCTCATATCCAGACTGTCCCTCCACTGCAAGTTTTGATGTGTGCTTACTGACCCAGCAATGGGAATGCTGTACTAGACCTGACTGATTAACTCAGGGGTCCATATCATGAGGTGAGGGGCCAATCCTTATACTGGTGGAGGGTGTCACAGAAGTCACCACATATTGTGTATCTCTTCATTCTCAACACTGGAAGCTTATCTGTGCTTTTTTGAACTTTTACAAGTTTTATGGACTTTTCCAGTACTTTATATTAGTATTAGTTTAAATTTAAGCGCTGTACTGCCTTTTAATTATTTCTGTTGTATGGGATTTGATATTTTGACCCTCAGTATTTTCAGCTGCTTATATTTTAGGGATTACTGTTGCGCTGGTTGATTTTCCTCTTTTTAGTTGTAGGTTCAATGCTCAAAAAGAGAAAAAAAAGAAAAAGGGAAATCTAAATATACAGATTATTTTACTATTTATATTTAATGCTTTTAATTAAATATTGTAGCCTTTCTCTCTTGCTAGTGTGCTTTCTGGAGTAACAAGAATTCCTTTTGTCACAGCCCTGCCCACTTCAAAAGGTCCAGAAAGTCCCCAAGACACAGACAATTACAGCCCAGACCGCAGGTCCCGTTCCTCATACCATAGATCAACAGAGAGGTCAAGATCCCGAAGACAATATCATTCTCCCTCTCCTCCAACGTATGCATCAAAGAAGAAATGCTGGGCCTGTGGAGCTAAACCATTACCAGGCAAGTTAGTCTGCAAGGACTGTTTCAGGGACTTTGCAGACAACCACGAGCTGAAGAGTCAGCGGGTTGATCTGCTTAAGCGGGCGCCGAAGGACTCCTGAGTTAGCGGCCCTAGTTCCCGCTCAGCAAGTCCCTAAAAACGTCCCAAATGCAGGATACAGAACCCAGTACTCCAGGTCCCTCAGCAGTTAGTACCCCTCTGCCTCCGTTGGGCCGACCGGATAGGGATTCATTACTAGAAGATGTCTCTGAGGATTCTTCAGAGGAGTCAGACCCCTCTGGGTTCAGTTATGCCCTGGTGCACCCTTTCATCCAGGCAGTCAAGACTGCAATCGTCTGGGAAGACCCTGAGGAACCACCTCAAAAAATCCAAGAGATATTTTCCATTCCTTTAGAGGAAGCAGATTGTCTTTCCTTTGATGAGCGAGATCGAGAATGAGAGGACAAAGATGGATAAGAAATTTTCCTTGATACCGGCTTAACAAATTGCATCCCTTTGGCAGAGTTGGAGACACAGTCACTGAACTCCATGCCGGTAGTAGATGCAGCAGCAGAACGCCTCGCAAAAAAATATTACTCTCCCAATGGAGGACTCCGCTTCCTTCAAGGACCCACTGGACAGACGGATTGACCTAGATCTTAAAAAAGGAGCTACTTAGCCACAGGAGCAGCTTGTAAGCCAGCTATCGCTCTTACTTCTGTTTAAATGCCATCAGAGCCTGGACAGAAAATATCAAAACGGCCTTATGCCAGGATGTCCCTAGGGATGACATAATCAAGGCTTTAGAAGAACTAAGATTGCTGGCAGACTTTTTCGGGGAGGCAGCCATTGCCACAATTCGGTGTTCAGCAAGATCCATGCGGAATTCAGTTATAGCAAAGAGAGCGTTATGGCTGAAACCCTGGACGGCTGACCTGGCTTCGAAGCAGAACTGGTGCAAGATCCCATTTGATGGGAAGGCGCTGTTCGGAGACAAGCTAGATAAGGCTATTTCCAGGGTAACTGGGGGCAAGTCTGGCATGCTCCCCCAAGACAGAAGGGTGCGAAGATCGAGAGTCTATTCATCAAGATTCCGTCAGTAAAATTCAAGGGACTTCAGACAGTCAAAGCAGTTCAGAGACAACAAAAGACCCTGAAAGGGCACCCAGGCATCTTTTTTGAACACCCGGAAGAATAAGACTCTTACTACTCCCCAAAAGCAGACAAAGCCCTTTTGACGCCAGGTTAGCCCAAACATTTCCAGTAGGGGGCAGACTAAAGGTGTTATGTGCCGGTCTGGGCTACCCATTGCCAGGACCCCTGGGTTCTGTCAACAATCTAGTGGGGGCACTTTTGAAATTTTTCTCCTCCTCAAACATCTTTTAAAAGAAAAGATTCCGGGCCTCTCCACTAAAGGCTCTGGCACCGACGCAATTCATGACATCACTGCAGCGCCAAGGGGCGTGGGTGGAGGCCTGGGACAGGCTCAACCAGAACATCCACCTAGAGAGCTTCAAAAAGAAATCCTTGCAGACAATTATTCAGGCAGTCCAGCCAACAGATTGGATGATTTCATTCGATCTGCAGGATGCTTACCTGCACATTCCAATTCTCCCTTCATTCCAGAAGTACTTAGTTTGCGTTAGGGCAGGTACACCTACAGTTTCAAGCCCTGCCTTTCAGTCTGTGCAACTCTCCCCAGAGATTCACCAAGATACTAATATCCGTTTTAGCCCCCCTGCACAAGAAGGGATTGAGGCTATACCATTACCTGGATGATATCCTGCTCCTGGCAATCAATCCAGATCAGCTCATGTACCACAGAGATACTATTGCAGTCCCTGATGGAACTGGGGTGGCTTATAAACTTCGACAAGAGCTAACTATTACCGACACAGCAGATGGTCTAATGTTCGACACACAACAGGGGACAGTGTCCTTACCACCTCCGAAATAAAAGATAGTCATTCAGAGGATGATCAGGGTCATCCAGAGCTCCCATCTGACGGCTTCACAATGCCTGAGCTTTAATGGCACGATGTCCTCATGCATATCCCTAATTCCTTGGGCCCATTGGCATTTCCAGACAGGTTTCTTGGCGCAGTGGAAGAGACAGCGATTCTGACGATCCTACTAACAGGGGTAATGCGCAGAAGTCTACACTGGTGGAGAGATCTAGAAAATCTCTCCAAACCTTGTCACCTGGGCACCCTCTCTTGGACCATAATATGGTCCAACACAAGCAGACAGGGCTGGGGAAACCAGAATACAGGGGAGATGGTCTTGTCCCACCCATGGAGTCATATGCAACATTCTGGAAATGAGAGCAGCATTCCCAGCACTGACTTCATTGGCACCTCAGATCAGAGGGCAGAGAGTACGGCTACGCCTAGACAACGGGGCAGCAGTCGCATATCTGCAAAAACAAGGAGGCACTTGCAGCAGAATGCAGCTCAGGAAGGTTGAGCCGATTATGCTCTGATCGGAGAAGAACCTCAAGTTGGTGTATATTCCAGACAGACTGAACACAGAGGCAGACATGTTGTTGAGAAACTTCCTGGACAACAAGTGGGCCCTTAATCCCCAAATTTTTCACCAGATTGTCAGCCTTTGGGATCCCCCTCTGGTGGATCTGTTTGCCACCCCGGAGAATGCCAAGCTAACCAGGTTCTTCTCCCATTTCCCACATCCACAAGCAAAGGCAGTGGATGCTCTGTCATGCCCCTGGAAGTTCACCACGGCAAATGCTTTCCCTCCTCGCTCACTAATATTGTAGTTCCGCCTGAGGATCCTCAGAGTCAGTCCAAGTGGTGACTGTTCTACTGTTTTGGCCCAAGAGGCCTTGGTTCCCTCTAGCCATGCACCTCAGTGTGAGCTCTCCAATCAGGATCCCTCCTTTACCCCAACTTCTGTCTCAGGGCAGACTAACTCATCCAAACCCTCAGGTGGTTGGAACTTCAAATTTGGAAGTTGAGAGGCGAAGGTTCAAAGGCCCTAGGTTACTCCCCGGGATCATATCCACCCTTATAAGTGCAAGAAAACCTACAAATGCAGTGTATACAAGGGTCTGGGACAAGGTTTTGTCATTTGCTGCCGCCAGTGACTTTAATTCAATCTTCACCTCTACGACCAATATTCTGGGATTTCTTCAGACGGGTCTCGATCTAGGACTTGGCATGAGCTCCCTCAAGGTACAGGTAGCAATATCTGCCACAACTAATAAGAGATAGGCAGAGGATCCTTTGGTGGATGCTTTCCTCAGGAGGAGTGTTAAAGATTTGCCCACCTGTCAGACGCTCATTTCCCAAGTGGGATCTGTCCGTAGTTCTCAAGGTTCTGTCCGGCCATACGTTCACTCCGGTGGAGCAGGTAGCAATATGGAATCTAACACTGAAAACTGCTTTCCTTTTGGCCATTTTATCCAGCAGAAGGATCTCAGAACTTCACTCTCAAGGGATAGGTGATGACCATATCGCCATTTTCCCGGACAGGGTGGAACTTTGACTTCTTCATTGGCTTACACCTAAAGGTTGCTACTCCAAATCACCTGTTGGAACCCTGGGCGCTACCAGTATTTACAGACTCGGATTCAGAGTCCTGTCACGAGCTGGACATCTTCAGAGTGCTCAGGGCCTACTTAGAAGCCACCAGATCCTTCAGAAACTCAGAGAGGCCATTAATTATACCGTTCAGTAAAAACACAGGTAAAGAAGCCTCCATCAGAACCCTGGCATCTTGGGTTGTAAAATTGATTCAGAAGGCTTACAGGGCGAGAAATACAGAGCCTCCTTCCCAAGCGAATGCTCATTCCACCAGAGCAGTCTCAGCTTTTTGGGCAGCAAGGGCTAATATTTCTTTGGAGACGGTTTGCAGGGCCGCCACCTGGTTTTCCAGCCATACTCTTTTCAAGCACTACCATATTGATCCAGGGACTCTCGTGACTGTAGAGTTCGGAAGGAGGACAGTTCAGGTTGCAATGTCCTTATCTAATTAAAATACTTAACATTATGCCACCAGTGTCATCTACTTATTTATCATCTGTATGCTGCCATGGAGGCACTAGGAAAATTGTATCATACTTACCATAAAATTTTCCTTTACTGGTGCCTATCCATAGCAGACAAAGAATTAGTGGGCACACCCTAAAAAATGCATTAAAGATGGTTCAGCCATAAGACCAGACAGACAAAACAAAAGATTACAGCGCACACATACAAAATATAGAGGAGTGTTTTTCTCCCATGGTTCAGAAAAGCAGGATCTTCCATTCTATGGATAGCGTAGGACCCACTGATAATGGGGTACTTTGACGTAGTAGTGGGCTTAGCACTATATGGCCATATGGTGTAACTAAATCCCCATATTTTCTGAATATGTTCAGGTGTTTTAAATAGCCTTGCAGGTGTTAAATGTCATTTTTGTATGTGTGCGCTGTAATCTTTTGTTTCATCCATGGCAGCATACGCTCCCAGCCTTGGTATTCTATGTTGTTACGGAGAATGTTGGGGGAGGGGCTACACCTTCATTATGCTATTCACTGGTCCTGAGGGAGGAGTTGAGGCAGAGCTCTATCATCTGTATGTTGCCATGGATAGCCACCAGGAAAGGAAAATGACGATAAGTATGATACAATTTTCGGTTTTAAATGTTGTCAACCACTCTCTGGCTTTGTAGCTTGGTTTGCGTATTAGTATTGTCATTGGCAAAGCAACCGAGTATCTACACTTTGGAGAGATGCATTTCAACTCCTTACCGAAGTAACAGGATTAACAATAATTCCTTCCCCAGAGCTTGCACTGCTAGGCATTGGCATGGAAAATTATTCCCCAATGCTTCCACACCATAAATCGCACATATGCTACTAGCTTATAGATTATCTATTGTTCGCCACTGGAAAACCCCTGACGTACCTACTAAACATGAAGTAGCCTCCTTGATCCATACCCATGGTTCCTATGAATGCATGTTTGCTACAAGTGAAGGTAGAATCCCTTTGATCTCCAAGAAACGGTCAACTGGCTAGAGTGGTATAAGAGTACTCAAACCTGAAATCTATACCTATCACTAAAACAGGCTTAGGGTAACCTGGCCCCCAGGCACAGTTTGATCCCAGATAGGGTGCCTGGGGGTATTGGACAATACACTCCACCTTATAGTTAGCAAGGATTCCATCATTTACTTAAGTTTATTACGGTGTTATGTTAATGTGTACTCACCTTTATGACTCTTTACTATGTAGCATTCTACGACAGATACGATTTCTTTGTTCTTTTTGTGAAAAACTTCAATAAAAACATTGAACCATAAAATTAAAATAAATTAATCTAAAATGAATCTAATAATAAATCTAAGAAATAAGTAATCTTTATAGTAAAGGGTTCCTTTACTGTGAAGTGTATGTTCAGCAAAAACTGTTTTTCTATTTTGGATGAAGTGGGGAAGGGTTAAAATCACTGTAAGGTCTTTACTGTTATCTGTGGCTCTGAGTGATTTAAAGTGGTTGTAAACCTCAGTAATGAAATCTGAACAGAGAACATATCTGTAGCGTTTACTGGTCTCTCTCCAAAGCTCTAGGTGTGGTTTCTCTTGGTGCCTCCTTCCTCTTATCAGCATAACTTCTGAGAAGTTATACAAGATACATTTGTGACGGGAGGAAAGCTCAGCACACAGCTTGTCTATTCACAACACAGCTCTGCATCCTTCCTTCACTCCTGTGCCGTGTGTAAAGGGGTGTGGGTCCCTTTCCTCCAATTAGTTCTCAAACACTGTAACTGCAGCTCTCTGCCCCTCACAGATGCAGGAGGATTTTAATCACAAATCTGCACTTTTGAAGGGATGCTGGGAAGAGAAGACTACAGATAAGCAAATAAAACCAATGTATGAGGATTTGTATCACCTAAAGCTGTTCACTTCACTGGGTATATGAAAGGGGTTTACAACCACTTTATTCCCAATTTCTGTCCTGCTGATAGTTTACCAGACAGAAAGCAAGGGGAACTCTCCAGCAGCTGCACAGCCAAAAAAAAAAAAGGCTTTTCTTTAGTAGAGTAGGGAAAAGCTAGAAACTCAGAGATTCATATTTCTGCATCCCTGTGGCAGATTTTTCCTCACTTTCTCTGTGGTGAAAATAATGACGAAATGGGATAAAACTATCTAGTTGATCCGAAGATAGCAGTAATAACCTGACAGGTTCTAATCCCTCCCCAAAAGCTTTTGGCTTGACATACACTTATTTAAAACAATATTTTAAAAATACAAATAAACAAATTAATATGAATTGCTAATGAATTATTTTTATTGTTACACAAAATACCATATTAAACAAAAGTACACAGGAAACTGCAGGGTATGCCAACTCCTAAAATACTGAAGTCACCGGCAAACTACATAGTGGAAGTCAATTTATTTCCGACTTAGATTTGCCTTTATTTTCGGTGGGTCAATTAAATTTTAGCAGTTACCCTGATGTTTAAAAATTATGGACTGGTTATAACAGACAAAAACAAACCACAATCCTTTATATTTAGATTGGCCAAAGGTTACCAAAATCCCACCACATTTATTGGCTTTGAAAACGAGCTTGGCACAGAGGTATGTAGGTAGGTATTGTCTGCCAAGCAATACATTTTGCCAGCCAAGAATTTAGTCCCAAGAAGCAGAAAAGATGAAGGAACTTGCTTCATGTACAATGTAATCCTAAACGAGGAACTCAAGGTTAAAACAAAAAAAAAAAAAAAAAACTTTCTGATGGAAGAGTCAATATCTAAATAAAACAATTTTGTTTCCATTTTTGAAGCCGGGAGGGTTGCACTATACGAATGAGCTCATCTCCTTACCAGACAGTCAGTCAGTTATGGTTTAAAGTAAAGTTATCAGGAGAGAAAGAAAGAAATAAAAAAAGAGAAAAAGAAAAAAGATCCAGAAACAATTCTGAGGAATCAGAAAAACAAAACAACTTTACAAAATATCATGAATCAATACTTGGCTTAAATATATTTACATTGACAGGATCTGTGCAGAAGGGGAAAACAAAAAAAAAAAAAACAAAAAACACCAAAATACTGACTGCCTCTAAAAAAGGATGAAAACCCATCCTTGAGTAAAAAGTGATTAAAAAGAAAAACAAAAAAGTTGTCTTATTTTGTATATTGTGGTTTTCATCATATTTTTAGATGGTAAGCAAAAGCCTATGTGCAAGGTTTTGGCACTGGTAAAAGGAAACAGCCATGTTTCATTATGGGTTCCAGGGTGATTGGTAAACATGAGACAAATATATATTTAAAAAAAAAAATAATAATACCACAGGATAGACATGGTGATCTCTGGTGGAATGCAGTAAACAAAGTAATATTGATAAACTTAATTACTTTAACATAACATCTTTCTGCTATTGAAACATAAAAAATACACTGGCAGTAGGTAACTATGGTGCTTTGGGATAAAGTACCAAAAAGGAAAGGTTTCCAAGATAAATGTTTTTTTATAACGTTTAAAAGGATGTATTATGCTGTCACGTTTTCGTCACTCAGCTCACAAATGAGAGCTGAAACACAGGGTACTTCTCCACCCCAAAAAAAAAGAAAAATTCAGAAAAGGGAAAATAAAAAACCATGAATAGTTATTAGCTGCTGAAGGATCAGAGTCTGGAAATTTTATATCATTCATCTCTGATTTAAAATTAGGTAAGGTGTGCTCAGATCTGAAGGAGTCTTTTAGAGATGCCCAAAACATTTCATTCAGTGCATTCATCAGTTAGAGGACATATCTGAAAGACAAAAATAAAATAATAAAAATTTCATAAAAAAAAAAAAAACAAAAAACAAAAAAATACTGAAATATCACATTTACTTTAAGTATTCAGATTTAATATCGCCTGACGAACGTTGCTTCATGAAACGTGTTGAATTGTATAACGCTGCTTGATCATCTCTGCTTTCATCTTTAAAAAGGGGTTGTAAACCTTTACAGTTTTTCACCTTAATGCCTTCTATGCATCAAGGTGAAAAACATTTTTAATGCAGCAGCGCCCCCTCAAGCCCCCCTTATACTTACCTGAGCCCCAAAATTTGTGCAACAGGAACGAACACACCAGCTCCGGCCACTGTCTCGCGTCCTGATTGGATAGATTGATAGCAGCGCAGCCACTGGCTCCTGCTGCTGTCAATCAAATCCAATGACGCGGGCACCGGGGCCGAGTCCGGCATTCGTGTCTATGGATGCAAATGTTTGACTCGGGAGTGCGCCCGCAAGGTAACCCCCTCGGGAGAGTGCTTCTCCTAGGGGGTTATCTGATGTGGGGAGGAGCCGCGAGAGCCGCCGGGGGGACCCCAGAAGAAGGTTTGGGGAGACACTGTGCAAAACAAACTGCACAGTGGAGGTAAGTATGACATGTTTGTTATTTTAAACAAAAAAAGAAGAAAAAACAAAAACTAATCCTTACAATTAGAGGTCGACCGATATATCGGCCGATATTTGGCGTTTTTTACTTAATCGGCATCTGCCGATTGTGCTGATAAAAAAGGCCGATTATAACTTCAGCAGTGACTTGCAAATGACTTCTGTAATAGAAGTTAATGCAAGTTTCCTGAGGTTATCTCTGTTGAGGATTCTCTCCTCCTCTGGGCAGCCTGCCAAATCTGATAAGAAGATACATTGTATCTTTCAGGTTCTTTTATCAATAGACTGAACTCCTGTGTAGAAGTTCTCAGTTTAACCATTTAAAGACTAAATCTTTTCTGACACTTGTTGCTTACAACTAAAAATCCTGTATTTTCTGCTAGAAAATCACTTAGAACCCCCAAACATTATATATATTTTTTTAGCAGAGACCCTAGGGAATAAAATGGTGATTGTTGCAATATTTAGTGTCACGCGGTATTTGCGCAGCGGTCTTTCAAACGCAATTTAAAAAAAAAAAAAAAAAATACACTAATGAATTAAAAAAAAAAAAAAAAAAAAAAACCTAAGCAGTAAAGTTAGCCCATTTTTTTTCCTCCAAAAGTTTTAATTACCTGTTTTTGTGTATTTATTATTTAAGATAGTTTTTTTTTTTTTTTTATTAAATTATACATACAAGTGAACTGATTGAAGGTTTGTTTTGTTTAATGTTTAAATGAAAAAAAATTTCTGTATTACTTAAGGCTGCTTTCACACTGGAGCAGGCATGCGTTGATGGTAAAACGCTGCTAGTTTTAGCGGCGCTTTACCGTCAGTTTAGAGGTGCTATTCGGCTGCTAGCGGGGCGCTTATAACCCAGCTAGCGGCCGAGGAAGGGGTTAAATGCGCCCCTGAAGCGCCGCTGCCAAAACGCTTTGCAGGCGCTTCGGCAGCGGTGCGCATTCATTTCAATGGGCAGGAGTGGTAGAGCAGCGGTATACACCGCTCCAAAGATGCCGTTTGCAGGACTTTTTTTTACATCCTGCCAGCGCATCGCCTCAGTGTGAAAGCACTCGGGATATCACACTGAGACTGCAGGGGAGCCATTTTACAGGCACTTTACAGGCCCTATTTTTAGCCCAAAAGCGCCTGAAAAACGCCCCAGTGTGAAAGGGGTCTAACTGTTAGATTTTATGAGATGAAGGGGGAAAAAAGAAAGGAAAAAAAAAAAAAAAAAAAAAAAATCGGCCAAATATATCGGCCCAAAAAAAATCAGCATCACATATCGGCCATCGCGATTTCTAAATATCGGCATCGGCCAGAGAAAAATCCATATCGGTCGACCTCTACTTACAATCACTTTAATGTTGTTCAACAGCAGTCAAATTATTTCAATTGCTGATTCATGCACCATTGATATATTTAAAATGATTGTTTGTATTTTCTTATCAATATTTATAGATTGAACAAAATTTAGATGAAATTTTACATTATATGTAAAATGGAAGGCGTACCTTCCTAAAAGTCCCATGGGCAGTTTCTTTTCTTGTGTGAATCTGTTTTCACTTTGTCATTATGGGATACTATAGTGTAGATTAAAGCGGAATTCCATTTAAAAGTGGAACTTCCGCTTTAAGGACTCCTGGCAGTCCACATTTGGCATGTCATTTTTTTGGGGGGCACCTAATTTTGACAGGTACCCAGCTCCCACTTCCACTCGGGCTGCCTAGGCGGCCCCTCCCTCCCTGCCATCTTCTGGAACACATCACAGGTCCCAGAATATTGCCTGACCATTTAGGACACGCAGTTTGAAGCCGCAAGAGCCCACACTAGTGATGCCGGCGCTGCAGGGAGGCAGGGTAGAGAACTGAGGCTTCGGGCGGTGGCATTGCTGGATCGCGGGCAGGTGAGTGTGTGTATTAAAAAAGTCAGCAGCTACACTTTTTGTAGCTGCTGACTTTTAATAAACACAGAAACGTCTGGAACTCCTTTCCTCCTCCCCCCCCCCCCCCCCCCTAAAGCGAAGAATACCTTTAAATAACTGTAGTATTAGGCTGAAACACAACAAAATTGAAAAAAGTGAAGGAGGTCTGAAGACTTTATGAATGCACGGTATATTTTTTTTTGATTGGATCACAAATAGTAGTAATCCAACAGGGGTGCCAAACCTTGGATATATCATCCAAAACTTTAAAAAAAAACTGCACTTTAACCTCTTCAGCCCCGGAAGGATTTGCCCCCTTATTTACCAGGCCATTTTTTGCGTTACGGCACTGCGTTGCTTTAACTGACAATTGTGCAGTCGTGCAACGCTGTACCCAAACAAAATTCACGTCCGTTTTTTACCCACAAATAGAGCTTTCTTTTGGTGGTATCTGATCACCTCTTGGGGACTTTTATTGTTTTTGCTGATAATGGTGGCAATCTGCGTTTTTTTTGCGGAACTGCGACATTGCGGCAGACAATCCTGACCCCAAATGACACTTTTTGGGGAGCAGTGACATTACATTGATCAGTGCTATAAAAATGCACTGATCAATGTGAAAATGGCACTGGCAGGGAAGGGGTTAAGACTAGGGGGCAATTAGGGGGGTTAAATGTGTTCCCTTGGTGTGTTCTATCTGTAGGGGGGGGTGGGCTTACTGGGACATGACAGAGATCACTGTTCCCAATTACTGGGAACAGAAGATCTCCGACATGTCATTAGGCAGAATGGGAAATCACCTTTTCTTTTTTTTTTACATAGGCAGTTCTCCATTCTGCCTCTGTACACAGCAATCGCGGGTTACTGGTGGTCATAGAGCCCGCGGGACCTGCGGGCACGCTCCTGCTATCCTCCTTGCACGGACCGACATACAGGTGCGTAGGTTTGCACAGGAGAGCCGATCTGCCGCAGTAAATGTACGTTAGCAGGTCGGCAGGTGGTTAAAAGACAAGTTCACCTTTCATAACATATTACATGTTATGAATGCACCTGGCACCGCCCCTGCCCTCAATCCCCGCTGTGACAGCAGATCAGGAATCTTCTCCCCGTGTCTGCTGCCACAATTCAAAAAAAGACATGACCATGCTGGGTTCTGCCCACACAGCTGTGTCACTCATTCACAGTCCTCTGTAAAATGGAAAACTACAAGGTCCGGCAGCAGCTGCCAGCGCTGTGGTAGTTCATTGAGTCTGTCAAAATGTATCAGCTTTCTTGTAAGAGGTAAGAGCAAGCTGATACGCTGACAGATCTGGATGTGACCTGCATGGCATCAGTAATCAGCTGATTGCTAGTGCAATGCTTTACAGGCACCCAAAAAAAAAAAAAAAAGCGTGTTTATTATTTTTTGTCAAAAGGTGAACTTATCCTTTAAAAGTACATTTGTGCTCATAAGGTTTACATACCCTGGCAGAATGTATGATTTCTGGGCCATTTTTCAGAGAATATGAATGATAACACAAAAAACATTTCTTTCACTCATGGTTGGTGTTTGGCTGAAGCCATTTATTACCAATCAACTAGGTTTACTCTTTTTAAATCATAATCACAACAGAAACTACCCAAATGACCCTGATCAAAAGTTTACATACCCTGGTGATTTTGGCCTGATACCATGCACACAAGTTGACACAAAGAGGTTTGAATGGTTATTAAAGTTAACCATTCTCACCCGTGATCGGTTTGCTTGTAATTAGTGTGTGTGTGTATAAAAGGTTAATGAGTTTCTAGGCTCCTGACAGACTCTTGCATCTTTCATCCAGTGCTGCACTGACGTTTCTGGATTCTAAGCCATGGGCAAAGCAAAAGAATTGTCAAAGGATCTGTGGGAAAAGGTAGTTGAACTGTATAAAACAGGAAAGGGACATAAAAAGATATCCAAGGAATTGAGAATGCAGCAGTGTTTAAACTCTAATCAAGAAGTGGAAAATGAGGGGTTCTGTTAAAACCAAAACACAATCAGGTAGACCAGCTAAAATTTCAGCCACTGCCAGGGAAAAAGGTTTGGGATGCAAAGAAAAACCCGCAAATAATTCAGTTGAAATACAGGATTCTCTGAAAACATGTGGTGCGGCTGTTTTAAGATGCACAATAAAGGGGCATTTGAAAAAAAGATGGGCTTTGCATGGTCGAATCACCAGAAGAAAGCCATTACTACGCAAATGCCACAAAGTATCCCGCTTACAATACACCAAACAGCACAGAGACAAGCCTCAAATCCTCTGGCACAAAGTCATTTGGAGTGATGAGACCAAAATTCAGCTTTTTGGCCACAAGCATAAAACGCTACATTTGGAGAGGAGTCAACAAGGCCTATGATGAAAGTTACGTAGGTTGATCGCTGATGTTTTGGAGATGTGTGAGCTACAAAAAGGCACAGGAAATTTGATCAAAGTTGTTGGCAAGATGAATGCAGTATGTCATCAAAAGATACTGGAGGAACATTTGCATTCATCAGCCAGGATGCTGCGCATGGGACATACTTGGACATTCCAACATGACAATGATCCAAAACACAAGGCCAAGTCGACCTGTCATTGGCTACAGCAGAATAAAGTGAAGGTTCTGGAGTGGCCATCTCAGTCTCCTGACCTCAATATCATTGAGCCACTCTGGGGAGATCTCGAAACGTGCAGTTCATGCAAGACAGCCCAAGAATTTACAGGAACTGGAGGCTTTTTGCCAAGAGGAATGGGCAGCTTTACCATCTGAGAAGATAAAGAGCCTCATCCACAAAAGACTTCAAGCTGTCATTGATGTTAAAGGGGGCAATACACGGTATTAAGAACTAAGGTATGTAAACTTTTGATCATTTAGGCAGTTTCTGTTGTGATTATTATTTAAAAAAAGAGTAAACACAGTTGACTGATAATAAATGGCTTCAGCCAAACACTAACCATGAGTGAAAGTAAAGTGTGTGTGTTATAATTCATATTCTCTGAAAATTGGCCAAGAAATCATAAATTCTGCCAGGGTATGTAAACTTATGAGCACAACTGTACTTAACTAAACTGTGGATCTACACAAGCAACTTCCATTCATGACTAAGGCCCCACCTATAATGTAGTTATAATTGGCTGGACCAGCACAGATTTTGTTAGAGATTTGAGCTTACCAGTTTACAGGTATAGATAGTGAGGTAGTGTGTGGGTTTTCCCATTAGAAAAATTTTATGCACACATCTACCAGATAACATTTGCATTATTTATCTGAATAGTCCTTCACACAATTGTTGGAAAAATGTATTTTTTAGTGCAGCCTGCTATACACAACATAATTAAAAGAAAATAGGCCAGAAAAGGATTACTAAACATAAAAACACTGACAACATAATAATAGGTATATTACTACAGGATATTACCTTAAAACAGTTATGCTTGCACATCAACTAGTTCTGGAGGCATTGGGGACTTGGGATGTTTGCTTTCAAAGTGCTGCTTGAATGTTTTAGGGTCTGGCATCTGTGTCTAAATTTGAATCAAATACAAAAAAGGAAAAACATTAGAAAGAAAGGATAGTACAAATACAACAATCCAAAATTACTCCGAGTTCCCTCTTTCTATCCTATTGACTTCTTTTAAATTCCTGCTGCCAACAGAAAGCCCTTGTTCTTCCTTCTGAAAAAGGCAAGTCAGCTAGAGTTCACAAAAAACCCAGATTATGAGCAAGCTGTCCACAGAGGTATTCAGTGATCACAAAATTCACGATGATATTAGACAGATATTCATATAAAATACTGCTCACAATCGTTAATTGGTTGATAACCATTTCATCAAGTGAGTGGAACTACACAGATATAATAAGCTGGAATTCTAACTTCATTCAGATGGGCAAAAAAAAAAAAAAAAAAAAAAAAAAAAAAAAAAAAACCACACCACATAGGGCCGGCTATACACAGTTCGAATCTTGGCCGGTTCAGCAGGAATTGGGCTGGCTGAATGTACCAAGTTGATCGAGCGATCAACTTGGGTACAACCAGCCTGCCGGATTCCCTTACGATTATGGCTAGCGGCTATCACTATTACGACTTCCCCTCCGCTCGCCGGGAGAAGACAATGGCCCTACAGGAAGGATTCCCCTGTCAGCACTGTCTGTGTTGATGGGGGAATTGTGCAAGTTTCGGGTTGCAGGAAAGAAATTTGCACCGTGTATGGCCTGCCTAAGACAGACATCTGGCATTGTGACACGCAATAAATTAGAAGAAAAGGCAACGTTCAAACAAAATGGTACCTCTAGAACTGCTTATTTAATCTATGTTGCCTAACTACTTCCATACCGGGTCGATTCTGGCACTTCTTCTACATGTAAAAATACTATTTTTTTGCTAGAAAATTACTCAGAACCCCCAAACATATTTTTTAAGCAAAGGCCCTAGAGAATAAAAAAAAAAAAAAGAGTGGGTGTTGCAATTTGTTGTCACACGGTATTTGCGCAGTGATTTTTTTTAAACACAGTTTTTGTTTAAAATTTTAATGCAAAAAAATAAACAATACGCAATTTTTTGTTAAAATATTAAAGAGGAGAAGCTTTAAAATTGGAATGGCACCAAACTATGGTACTTAAAAATCACCATAGGTGAAGCTTGAAAACTTTTTACAGGTTACCAGTTTAGCGTTACAGAGGAGGTCTAGTGCTAAATTACTGCTCTCGCTATAACATTCGCGGCAAAACCTCACATATGGTGCAAACAGTTTACATATGCAGGAACGACCTACATATGCGTTCAGTTCTGTGCACGAGCTACAAGTGGAAAGGGGCGCTTTTTTTTTTTTTTTTTTTTTAAACATTGACCCTTTAATTCTAATTTTTTTTTGTACTTTTTTTCTTAAAGCGGTGTTCAGCCCAAAAAAAAAAAAAAAAAAAAAAAAAAAAAAGAAAATTAAAAGCCAGCAGCTACACATACTGCAGCTGCTGGCTTTTAACAATAAGACATTTACCTGTCCTGGAGTCCCGCGATGTCAGCACCGTAGCTGTTTCCTTACTGCTTCACGCCGGGAACCCTACTGCACATGCGTGAGGCCCCGCTCCTCTCCTACTGGCCCGGCGTCAGGGAGAGGAGGAAACCCGCGGTGATGTCAGGGGTCGCGGCCCGGACTCCCGTAAGTGGGAAAAGGATATCCTGCCCCCCCCAAAAAGGTGCCAATTGTGGCACCGGAGGGGGGAGAGAAGACAAATGAGCGGAAGTTATACTTTTGGGTGGAACTTCGCTTTAACTTTCTTTTCTTTCCCTTTTATTCCTATCACAGGATATATAAACAACTCTTGTGATAGAAATAAATCATGACAGGTCCTCTTTATGGAGACATCGGGCGTCTATAAAGACCCTAGATCTCTCCTTCTACCCTGAAAAGCATGAGATTACAAAAAAATAAAAATAAATAAACCCATTGGTCCCACGCTTTCCAGGAAAAAGAAATTGTGTTCCGGTCCACGGCCAGCTCTATGGCAACTCAGCGACACTGCCGGATCGGATCCTGGGCTCCACGATCACACGGGAGAGCCTGGAGAGGCGCTGGTGGCTGGTGATGCCTGTAAAAAGGAATCCAGTGGCAAATTAGCTGCTAGGATGGCTTTTACATTGTAGGAAATTGCTGGCTGAAAAAAAAAAAAAAAAAAAAAAAAAAAAAAAAAAGATACGATGCGATACCGGGAGGATGCCTGTAGCTTCAAGTCCAGGATGTCATATGACGTCCTACAGGCAGGAAGTGGTTAATCACAAGTGAATACTCTTAGTATGTGCGTTTCTCTATGGTCACAGACTAACCCTCTGCGCCAGTCCTTTTTTTAGTGAGTGGCAGGACAGAAGTAATGTTGCCACCCCAGATACAATACCGTGCATTGAAAAAGTATTCACACCCCTTGAAATTTTCTACATTTTTTCATGTTACAACCAAAAACGTAAATGTATATTGAGATTTTATGTGATAGACCAACACAAAGTGGCACATAATTGTGAAGTGGAAGGAAAATTATAAATGGTTTTCAATTTTTTTTTACAAATATGTAAAAAGTGTGGTGTGCATTTGTATTCAGCCGGTCAATACTCTGTAGAACCACCTTTCACCGCAATTACAGCTGCAGGTCTTTTTAGGTATGTCTCTACCAGCTTTGCACATCTAGGAGAGTAACATTTTTGCCCGTTCTTTGCAAAATAGCTCAAGCTCTGTCAGATTGGATGGAGAGCATCTGTGAACAGCAATTTTCAAGTCTCGCCAGATTCTCAATTGGATTTAGGTCTGGACTTTGACTGGGCCATTCTAACACATGGCTTCTCACAAACTGGACTTATTATGGCTTTCTTTCAACAATGGCTTTCTTCTTGCCACTCTTCCATAAAGACCAAACTTGTGGAGTGCATGACTAATAGTTGTCCTGTGGACAGATTCTCCTCCCACCTGAGCTGCGGATCTCTGCAGCTCCTGCAGAGTTACCATGGGGCTCTTGGCTGCTTCTCTGATTAATGCTCTCCTTGCTTGGCCTGTCAGTTTAGGTGGACGGCCATGTCTTGGTAGGTTTGCAGTTGTGCCATACTCTTTTCATTTCCGGATGATGGATTGAACAGTGCGCTGTGAGATGGTCAAAGCTTGGGATATTTGTATATAACCTAACCCTGCTTTAAACTTCTCCACAACTTTATCCCTGACCTGTCTGGTGTGTTTGGCCTTCATGATGTGGTTTGTTCACTAAGGTTCTCTAGCAAACCTCTGAGGGCTTCAAAGAACAGCTGTATTTATTCAGAGAACAAAATTACACACAGGTTGACTATTTACTAATAATTAGGTGATTTCTGAACGCAATCAGTTCCACTAGATTTTAGTTAGAGGTATCAGAGTAAAAGGTGGCTGAATACAAATGCACGCCACACTTTTCAGATATTTGTAAAAAAAATTGAAAAACCAGTTATCATTTTGCTTCCACATCACAATTATGTGCCATATAGTGTTGGTCTATCACATAAAATCCCAATAAAGTAAATTTAGGTTTTTGGCTGTAACATGACAAAAGTGTGGAAAATTTCAAGGGGTACAAGTACTTTTTCAAGGCACTGTGACTGCGCATGCTCACTAGAGACAGCCTTCAGAGGTACCCAGAGAAAATATCTAACTGATAAATCAGTGCAGCTTCCAAGTACCAACAACGACTAGGAATGAGCCACTTCAATAGCTGCTGAACAGCGTTGTTGGCCCTGCAATGGAAATGGAGTGATAATCAGGGAAATGGCAGGATCACCAAGTAATATCTTTAAGGATACCCAGTCTTTGAAAAATGGGCATATTAATTATATGCATATATTTGGAATACTGGGAAAAGCAACTTTTTAAAATTTTTGTCAGGAGAGAGGGAAATTCACTTAACTGCAAAGATGATAGCCATACATTTTCCAATTGCAGAAGTGACCTCTCATACTTGCAAAGCATGAATTGCAGCACTCACTTAAGCTGCACATGTAATGGTAGATCTTTTACAAATGGATGCAGGTGGTCATGCATATGTTAATCTGCAACAAAAAGCATCAGATGCCTTCCTCTTGTAAACCTATTTAATCTCAGAGTTACAACAATGGAAGCGCATACCTCTGGGGCAGTTTACAACAAAAGTTATAAGAACACGTTTAGTTATTACACATTTAAATAAGAATACAAATCTCTAGTGAGAGTTACCAGTAACAGTATTTCTAGGAATTGTCCAGGACAGCAACATGAGAGATGACCGTTTCCTGCAGAGGAAGGAACCAAACAGAACAGTGAAAAATCATTCATACCCCCTCATCTTTCAGATAAGATTAAAAGGAGAATATCTCCCTCAGTGCACAAGGGAAAAAAATATGAATAAGACACCTAAAGATATGATGGGAAGGAGCCTTGCTGTCCTGGAAGATTCATAGAAATACTTTACAAAGTAAAACTAAGTGGGGGTTTCCCTCAATCATCTTCCAGGACAACAATATGCATTTTTAGAAAGCAAAGTCCCTGGAGAATAAAATGATGAATGTTGCATTTTTTTTGTGTCACATGATATTTGGCCAGTGTTTTACCAAATGCAAATTTCAATAAAAAAAAATACACTGTACCTGTATTGAATGTTAGTTCACACAAAATATAAAAGTCCCAAATTTTTGGTAGAATATAAAAGATGATGTTACGCCGAGTAAATAGGTACCCAACATCTCTCAATTTAAGATTGCGTACGCCCGTGGAATAGCGACAAAATACGGTACCAAAAAATGGCCATAGGCAACGCTTTAAAAGCCTTTACAGGTTACCAATTTATGGTTACACAGGAGGACAGGCCTCTTTACTTTATTGCTATCTCAAGGGATGAACAACATGCCATGTGCCATGCCATGTTCTCTTTATGGAGGAATCTGGGGTCTATTAGACCCCAGATCTCTCCCTTGACTTTCAAAGCAGCCAGTCAAACCAAAATCAGTTTTGTCAGCTGCTTTACAAGCCAGTAATGGCTTGTAAACAAAAACAAAAAGGAAGTGACGAAATCTTGGTGGCCACTTCCAATAGGATAATGCACCATCTCAAATCATCTCACCACTGGTTTCTTGAACATGACAATGAGTTAAATGTACTTCGATGGCCTCCACAGTCACCAGATCTCAATCCAATAGAGCACGTTTGGGATGTGGCGAAACAAGAGATTCGCATCATGAATATGCAGCCGACAAATCTGCAGCAACTGCGTGATGCTATAATGTCAATATGGGCCAAAATCTATAAGGAATGTTTCTATGCCAGGCAGTTCTGAATGCAAAAGGGGGGTCCAACTTGGTACTAGCAAGGTGTACCTAATGAAGTGGCCCGCGAATGTACATACACGTATGGTCAGATGGGAAGTGGTTTAAAGTGGCTGTAAACCTTTACATATACACAGTAAAATGATTAGCTTCAGGTGATACACAGATGAAACACTTCCTCCTACACAGTTGTACCCGTTTCCAGCCACCTCTTCTGTACAACCATTTAAAGTACAGAATTTAGACAGCATTTCTGAGCTTCCAGAGGCGGGCATTTGATGCCACACACGGCACAGCTCAAAGAGAGAAAAGCTGTGTGTATACCGAGACCTGAGGGAAGGGTCATACCATCCTCTACACAACCTCATAGGGAAACATGCACAACTGAGACTGTCAATCACAAGCTGTATACTGGAAGCCTCCTCCCCATCTCAGTGGATTCTTTGAAGTCGGCACAACCTATCAAAAAAGGAGTCTGCAGGCACAAATCACACTGTTTGGATTAAGGCAAGTATGCATTATATAAGTATGTGCTTTGTTCATTTTTCATGTCAGAGGTTTTCAACCACTTTAATGAACAGTCTAATAAGAGTTCAAAAGGTGATCTGGTTAGTCAATTAAAGTGACACTAAACGAGGGCTTGGCAAATTTGCTTTGAATCTAGGAGCATGCTAAAAGCCAGTTTTTTGTTTTTTTTTAAAGTGTTTTTTCTTTAAATCATACTTACCTAGGTGGATGTAGCATTTGTCTGATGTTGCATATGTCCCCCACTGACTCTAAGACAGTGCTCCATGAGCAGAGAGCTGGTGACTGAAGCGCTGGGCTGTGGAGAGGGCGGGAGCGGCTGGTTCAGGCTCTCAGTGGCTTTGAGCCAAGTGTCAATCCAGGCTACTGGGTGGGCCCCCACCATACGGTTGCAATCTTTCCCCAGCCTGGACCGGCTCTGTGCCATCAGGAGGCTTCAGCCCACTGACAACTGAAAGCGGGTCACAGGAGTGCAGAACGAACTGCACTCCTATGATCCACAGGAGATCCACATAGCCAAATGAGCTTTGACTGTACCTCTCCTTTAACAAAGCTTATGGGTAGAACATGTAACATGTTCCTGAGGGTGAACTTATCCTTTAACCCAGGAGTGTTCAAACTTTTTTCAAGGAGGGCCAGATTTGATGAAGTGAACATGTGTGAGGGCCGACCATTTTGCCTGACAGTCTTTAAACCACTAAAATTTCAGTCTAAGTGTGTTCATCCAAACACTTATACACTGCCCAACAAGAATTCTCTTGCCTTTGTGGCTGTGTGTGTAGCGAGATGAGCTCGGGCGTGTTATTTGGATATACTGTATTTATCGGCATATAACACGCACCTTCACTTTAAGAGGGAAGTTTCAGGAAAAAACTTAAATTTTAAATAAAGAACTGTGAAGCAAAATAAGGGTCAGTGCCCATCTGCAGCCTCGGAGGGGACAGGGAGGGGGGTGGGACTAGTGCCGACAGATTACATACAGGAGATTCTCCCGTTTACTCAGCGGCCTCTTTAATACAAAGTCCCACCTCCTATGATAAACAGAACAGTCGTCCAATGGCAGCCCAGGAGACGGGCCTTACTATTACAGATGCCGCAAAGTAAACAGCAGTTTCTCCTGTATAATCTGATAGCGCTCGTCCCGCCCCCCTCCGAGGCAGGGCCAATAAATACGTTATAAAAATCACCAGGGGAGCCATATTAAACCGGAACCAATTGTGGCCCACGGGCAGGACTTTGGACATGTCTGTTTTAACCCTTTCCCTGCCAGAGTCATTTTTTGCACACGGTTAAAATATTATTTTAAGCCTGACGATTACATAAAATATTATATATTATCTGAAAGCAGACACCCTAGAGAATAACCTAGTGGAAGTCCCAATTTTTTACGTGACATGATATTACGGCAAAGGTCTAGGGAACACAAAATTTCTGTTAAAAAAAAAAAACACAAATTCATTTTAGGGCACACAAAAGCAATACATTAACCATTTTTTTGGTAAAATATATAAGCTGAGGATGCACAGAGTAAATAGATACCTAACATGCCAAAACTTAAATTTGCGTGTGCCCCTGATTTGGCGACAAACTTCAGTGCCCTATATTTTTCATAGGCGATGCTTTAAAAGCCCCCAATGGGTGATTAGTTTAGCGTTACAAAGGAGGTCCGGTGCTAAAATTATTGCTCTTAATCAGACGTGTGTGGCAAAATGTAACATGTGTATCTCAATCAACGTTTTCCGGCTTAGGCACCCCGACTCGCACGTTTGTCTCAATTTTTTTGGGGATGCCATTTTTTTTTTTACCCCATCACATAAGGGACAAAAAGTCCCCTATGTGATGATTTCATTTGGTGATAGGTTCTTTTTAATCCATGGATCAGCCCAGGCATCAGGACGCAATTTCTTGTCCCTATGGCGACCTGGGATTTTTTGAGCCCTGCACTAAACAATATCCTTATTCTTCAAAAATAATCCACACACATCCACTACCTAATGGCCCTGTAATCTATTGTTTATGAAATTGTTTCTTACTGTGTTTTTGTGCCTCTAGCGTCCCCTGTGAGCTTCTGAACCTCTCCTTATCCTCCTTACTTCTTTGGAACAAGTAGTGTACGTTAGTTGCAGTCCTGTAAACCGCTCTATGCATGCTACAAATCCAATAGTCTATTGTTAATCTTGAGAGTGAGCAGCTATGTTTTTACATTCAGTGGGACCATGGAGAATGAATGTATCCACCCTCTAACAGAAAGTTGGATTACAGCTGCAAAAGAACAAAAAAAACCAAAAAACGCCTGAATATAGAATGTATTAAGAGCAAGGTCTTGGTTTACGCTATCCTTGGAGAAAAAAAAAAAAAAACTAGAATTGCTAGTATTGTTGCAGGTGAAATTATTTTAACATTAGGAGAAAAACAAACAGTCTTTAAATCATCAGAGGAGGCATTTTCATTAGCTTCCTCTTCCTGAGCAACCACTGCTCTAAAAGACTGGATGGTAAGATACCATCTCCATCCCCACAGTATAAACAAAATGTTTCATTAAAGCAAAGGTTTCACATGCCATCAGCTTTCGTACACAATTGTTGAAAAAGGGCTTAGTGCCAGATGCAGACATTTTCTCATTGCTTTACCACAGTGCTCAGTGCTTTCTAAAGCAACTAGATCCCAATGATGTTGCTGCAGGTGGGGTAGTACAAGTCGGAAATGAGGATTTTTCAGCCATGGGGCCCCTGCAACAAAAGAAGGCATATAGGTCTCAAACAAGGTGCATGGTGACAAGGCTCAAAAGGGGAGGGAATGAGAATCCATTATAACCCAGCAGTCGTCCCCCTACCCACCATCACAGTGAATAACAGAGCAGGTACATACACAATATGCCCAGAGGGAATGCTCACCCACTGGTTGTCTTTCCTTTGACCACAATTTTCAGTGGTGCTTTACCTTCCTCAGCCTCCCTTGAATCCATGGCTGGGATCAGCTGCAGCTCTCCATGCTGTGTCAAGCACGTGTTCCGTTGAGGCCAGAAATACCTCATCTGGGACTCTGAGTTACGACATGGGATCCCAGAATTAGGTCAGATACTAACTTGGACCAAAAAATGATCTGCAAGTCCCCTGGCCAGGGAAAAAAAAAAAAAAAAAAAAAGACACCCTAGGCCACAGATCAGGACACCACACCTTGAACACTTGCTTGTCCCCAGACTGGGGGGGGGGGGGGGGGGGGACTACAGGACAACGCCTGGGCCTTCAACTCCAAAAAAAAGAAGAGACATGATCCTGAAAAAAAAAAAAAAAAAAAAGAAAAAAAAAAAAAAAAAAAAAAAAAAAAAAGGGAGGCCACCTTCAGGCTAGGCAGAAAGGCACTGCAGATCTGCACCAACATAGGTTTGGCTGCTCCTGAGCGGCAGGAAACTCCAGACTGAGGGACTATGGGGGGGTTCTTCACTATTGTGCTTGTGAATCCTGCAGAGGAAGGAACCAATCATTTCTCACGTTGCGTTACAGGAAGATGTTCGGGGGGGGAAATAGATATTACCCTGCACACAGGACATGTGAAGACTAAAGCTGCCTTTGCGGCAGCTTTCTGATCAGACCCATGTTTCTTCTTCTCAGCTTGCTTCTTGGCATTCTTTTGTTGGGATTGTATCTTCTGTTGTCCCCTTGCCATCTTGCCAGCCCTGAAAATGCATAGTAAAAGGTTATTACTTACATAAGTAAAGCTTTCAGTATAATTTGCTCTGAACTGTTGCAGTATTAACAGAGTTTATCAGCCACTTGATTCGCAGGCTTTTTTTTACCTTTCAGAATTTACCCCATTCGTTTTTTTTCGGGACAGACAGAACTTCAATTTGGATGTGTTTCTATCTCTACAGTTTTTATTGTGGAAAAATGCCTTTTCTTGTAGTTTTTTTCCAACAGAGCAACCATGTAACTTGCATACCCTATATATTTACTACAAAATATCAACAAAGTCTGCTTTTTAAATTATCACATCAGGTCGACTTATGTAATGTAGCAGAATAGTGACACTCAAAATGATATGTATTTGTTCTACTTTAGGAGAACTTTATTCATTTCTGGTTCTACATTGTGATGCATACAGTGGAAAAAGAAAAGGAGGACTGCAAAAATCATTAGCATAACTTTAAAATAAGATTAACTAGGGTTGAAGAGGGGCACAAAGTTTTCTTGTTTTTTTTTTTTTTACAGGTTTTCGATTGCAAAAATTCAAACAAAACTCATTGCAAAGTGAACATAAATGCCATCCCTTCCATTAGTGTTGCACCAATTCTATCGGTGCCAATACCGAGTATTTGCACAAGTATCGGTACTTGTGCAAATGCACCAATACCTGAAACCGATACTTTTAGGCTCGGTTCTTTGAGCCGTCAGTGGGTCTCCCCTGTGTTAAAGAATTCCGGTAATTGGAGCTGTTAATAAACAATGCCGGCTGTTTTTTTGTTTTGTTTTTTTAACAACATTGCTCAGCCCTGAAACACTAAAATAAAAAGAAACATTGTTTCTTTTTGTATATTTCTGTTTCTTCATCTGCAGATCAAATGGATGAACAAATGTTTCTCTGTTTAATCCCTCAATTTACTCTAATCAGCCTTAATTAACTCCCTATTCTCCTCCATTTAATTAATTATTAATTTTCCTGCTTTTTTTCACGTCTATTTTATAAATGATAAACACTTAAAACTTTTTTTTTGTTTGCTTTGTCAGTGAAATTTTTTTTCATATATATTTACACATTTCACATTGAAAAAGTGCTAAATTAAAAAACAAAAAAACAATTTATTTCATTTGTAAATAGCTTTTCAATGCTTTGTACCATTGCTGACAGCTGAAGTTAAAACAAAACAGTTGCAGTAGGTATCGACGAGTACTAAAAAAAAAAAAAAAAAAAAAAAAAAAAGTATCGGTACCTGTACTCATTGTTAAAAAAAAAAAAAAAAATGGTATCGGTGCATCATCCCTACCTTCCATCTGATGTCATTGCTTGGATCTAGGGAAGGACTATTTTTATTTACACATATTGTTCCAACACCAGGTGCAGGAGATGCCTGCTCCCCTGATGTCTACTACACTAAGGCCCCTTACACACTATAATGCCCCGTACACACGGTCGGATTTTCCGATGGAAAATGTCCGATCAGAGCGTGTTGTCGGAAATTCCGACCGTGTGTGGGCTCCATCGGACATTTTCCATCGGATTTTCCGACACACAAAGTTGGAGAGCAGGAGATAAAAATTTTCCGACAACAAAATCCGTTGTCGGAAATTCCGATCGTGTGTACACAAATCCGACGGACAAAGTGCCACGCATGCTCAGAATAAATAAAGAGATGAAAGCTATTGGCCACTGCCCTGTTTATAGTCCCGACGTACGTGTTTTACGTCACCGCGTTTAGAACGATCGGATTTTCCGACAACTTTGTGCGACCGTGTGCATGCAAGACAAGTTTGAGCCAACATCCGTCGGAAAAAATCCTAGGATTTTGTTGTCGGAATGTCAGAACAAAGTCCGACCGTGTGTACGCCCTATTAGACTTTCTGCAGATTTTTGTCTTCAAATTTTCCCAAACCATATGAGGTCAAACCTTACGAGTTTAAATTTGTATGCAATCAGGCAGGCCCTTGCACTACACAGTTTTGGTAAATCTGAAGACAAAAATCTGCAGACAATCTAATAGTGTGTATGGGGTCTAAAGGTGGCCATAGATGGAACAAAATTTGGCGGGACCAGCTGAATTTCATTACATGTTTGGCCACTGCAGTTAAACAGAAATGGATCTACCAATCCATTTCTGTTCAACCGCTCTGTCGAATAAAAAAAACACTTGATCAGCGGCTGCAGCGCTGATCTGTGTATTCTCACTGTGTGGAGTCTCCGCACCATCAGAATACAATACTACAAAAGTTAGGCTTCCCCCATCCACCTCAAATGTGTTGATGGGGGAATTAGTGAATTATTTTTTTTTTTTTTTTCAGCCAGTGGGCTGAATGTTAAAACTGAACCATATTAAAGCTTAAAGTTGCCTAGGGCTGGAACCAAATGATCTCCAGTCAGTGGTCTAGGCATTCGACAAAGCTGAAAATGTGCCCGATCTTCCAGATTCTGCCGACAAGCTTGCTCAGAAAGACTGTGAACATTTAAAAAAATGACCGGTGGGAATATAAACCAGTGGTTGCCAACTTGCAAAGTATAGATGGCCTCATGTGGACTCACCAATGGCCACATATAACATTTATTATATGTAATGCTACTGAAGTCTGACTATAAGACAGAGAATGTGTTACAGGAGTGCCCAAAGAATGGCAGGTCATCTGCCGGGGACGTGTTACAAGAGACTGCTATTAAAGCTGATCCATAGGTTTCTCGTCACTTTAGTTTGTTTGAACCAAGCTGCTCCAAAACAAAACTATTTCCTTCACTAACTGCTGCACTGGCTCAAAGCACTGTATGAACATTAAATTGCTTCAGTTCCATGCAGTACACAGTGCCGGGTTCCGGTTGTGAGACAGAATTTTCCCATCTTACACCTGGAACAAACCCGAATCAGGCTGAGCGGCACTCAGCCATTCAGAGGCAGCTTTGTATTCTGTGAACGAATACAAAGATTCCTCTGATTAGTGGAGTCAGGAATTGTGACGTCATCAGCCTGCCTCAGCCAATCAGAAGAGGTTTTGTGTTCATTCACCGAATACAAAGCTGCCTCTGAATGGCTGAGTGCCGGTCCAGCTGTGTGATGGCAAGAGTGTGCCTCACAGCTGGAACCCGGCACTGTGACACAGCTGTTAGTAAAGGATATAGTTCATTTGGACCAGCTTGGTCCAAAGAAACTCTTTAAAGTGACCTGGATATGTTTTAAACGCCCCTTTACAAAAAAAAAAATCAATACTTGTCTGCACTACAAACAGCTATAAGGGCCCCCTGGACTGCAGGTTGGGCACTAGGAGAATAAACTGTCTTCTTCTGCATGCTGTGTGATTGTTTCTCTTTTGAATGGCTTTAACCCACAATCTCTCAGCAACTTACTCTGCGCTTCTATATAGGAACACATTTTCTTTCCTCTGCTTTGTAGATCCCATTTTACAGGGATGTAATCCAGAAAACATAGCTCCTCAGCTGTCATATCCTGATTAATGGCAGTGGGATTTATTTCCATACTTCAGCCCAGAATAAATCTATTCATCCTACTTTGTCCTATGAGACGTGTAATAAAGCGATCACAGAGCTGCCTGGATTTAGTAGTGGCCACCATACTCTCACATATAACATGTCTGGCCATAGAGGAGCACCGAGCAAAACACAATCATTTCCCCGGCCATATCTTCATGGCAATGGTCTGCCAACAGCAGCATCCATGAGCCCAGCTGCCATGTCCTCCATGTTGTCTGCCCGGACTCTGGTGTTCCCCAGTACCGGCCCTCGTCTTGGCGGCCCCTTACCTACCTCTCTTCCTCCTCAAGGCACCACCAAACCGCACCCAACTCCTCTCCTGTCACGATAGCTCAGTCACGCGGTGTCGCGACACACAGGCAGCACTCACATCCGGGCTTTTCCGGCTTCTTCCAGTTCTCGCCATTACGTCACTTCCTCGCTGGGTCGAGAAAGAGTGCTGCTAGGCAACAGTCACCATAGAGTAGATCTATGTAATAGAGTGAACGCTGGCTGTCCTCTGGAAAAGGCTCAGTGGGGGTCATTTGCCACAAGAAACACACATTAAACAGACCAGACTTATGCAAAATAAAAGCAAATATATAAGAAAAATGTGCTAAATTAACTAATATGCATAGCTGCCAATCAGCTGGCTGATCAATCTATTAAATGAACCACTTGCCTCCCAAGCCAATTCTGACACTTCTCTCCTACATGCAAAAATCATCATATTTTTTTTTTTTGCTAGAAAATTACTTAAACCCCCCTTAAACATTATATATGTTTTTTTAGCAGAGACCCTAGAGAATAAAATAGTGGTGGTTGCAATTTTTTATGTCGCACGCTAAAGCTAGCCCGATTTTTTTTGTATAATGTGAAAGATGATGTTATGCCGAGTAAATGCCGAGTAAATAGATACCTCACATGTCACAAAATTGTGCACGCTCATGGAATGGCGCCAAACTTTGGTACTTAAAAATCTCCATTAAGCGACGTTTTAAAAAAATGTACAGGTTACCTGTTTAGAGTTACAGAGGAGGTCTTGGGCTACAATTATTGCTCTCGCTCTAACGTTCGTGGCGATACCTCACATGTGTGTTTTGAATGGCGTCTACATATGTGGGCACAACCTACGTATACGCTCGCTTCTGCGTGCGAGGGACGGGGGCCCTTTAGTTTAGCTGGTTAGCCACCGGCATCCTTAACCACCAATAAATAGCTGGTTGTTAAGGAGTCGGCAGCCACTGCATCCGTAAAAGGAGCTGTAATCCCTCCGTTTTTTTCTGTTTCAATGTTTTTTATTCAAGTTTTAACAAAAGAGTATACAAAAGTGTTTACAATGAACACATAAAGTAAAAAATATATACTTAATAGATGAATATCTGAACATTTTTAAGGCAGGATACAATGTGCATTCTTTCAAATAAAGATCTCTACTAGTGATATAGTTTGTATTATCCATGTCTCAATGGGGTAGCCCCTGTATTAATTTATTATTCTTTTTTTTTTGTTTACAAACTTTTTTATTAGGTACAAAAGGTGGTACAGAGCGATTTGACAAAAATCAAGAGAAATACATAGAAAAATAGATAGTCGTACAAAAAATGATGTTTGTGTTTACAGCAGTTGTACATTTTGGTATATACAATTCAAGTGTTTTTTATTGAATAGTAGAAAAAAAAAAAAAAAATAGGTCTCTGACAGGGAGTAGTACTAAGCAGAGGGTGTGCCACATCCCAAAAATCCAAAAAGACCAAAACATTCCCCTAGAGTGGGACTTTTGAGGCACTACCATCAATGATGCAATGTAAGTAAAAAATATATAATTTTATTACAAAATTCAAAAGTACAACAAAAAATATATACAAAAATACAAATCAAACACAAACAATATATACAATGGGATACATCAAAAAGCAAGGACATGTAATTTGGACACAACTGCATCACATTGAGAGGAAAACCAAAAGTGGAAATGTAATAAGTCTCACTGAACCGACGCGTTTCGGGGAATCCTTCATCAGGGTTCATTAAGTGAGAATTACCATTTCCAAAATACATGTGCTATAGAAGTATCCAAGGCATAAAATCAGCTTCACAACGGTCTCCCAGGCCATGTGCATACAAAGAGAGCCAGATCGCGGACCATGTAGAGTGAAATTGTAATGACTGGTGCATATAATGCAATCCCAATGGGTGCTGAGAACCGCCGCGCCTAAGATTTGGAGAGGCGTTTGTGCGCGGGCTGGGGTCCAAAAATTAACCGGACCTGTAAGCTAGATCCAAACGGGGGAGACCTACATGTTGTGATGTAGGGGGAAGGAGGAGGACTCGGGGTCCGGGCTGACAACCATAAAGCTGTATAATCAGTCCAACAGCATAGTATCAACGAGGCATCCTCCTCCGGAGGACAGTAGGATGCCTCGTTGATACTATGCTGTTGGACTGATTATACAGCTTTATGGTTGTCAGCCCGGACCCCGAGTCCTCCTCCTTCCACCTACATCACAACATGTAGGTCTCCCCCGTTTGGATCTAGCTTACAGGTGCGGTTAATTTTTGGACCCCAGCCCGCGCACAAACGCCGCGCCAAATCTTAGGCGCGGCGGTTCTCAGCACCCATTGGGATTGCATTATATGCACCAGTCATTACAATTTCACTCTACATGGTCCGCGATCTGGCTCTCTTTGTATGCACATGGCCTGGGAGACCGTTGTGAAGCTGATTTTATGCCTTGGATACTTCTATAGCACATGTATTTTGGAAATGGTAACTCTCACTTAATGAACCCTGATGAAGGATTCCCCGAAACGCGTCGGTTCAGTGAGACTTATTACATTTCCACTTTTGGTTTTCCTCTCAATGTGATGCAGTTGTGTCCAAATTACATGTCCTTGCTTTTTGATGTATCCCATTGTATATATTGTTTGTGTTTGATTTGTATTTTTGTATATATTTTTTGTTGTACTTTTGAATTTTGTAATAAAATTATATATTTTTTACTTACATTGCATCATTGATGGTAGTGCCTCAAAAGTCCCACTCTAGGGGAATGTTTTGGTCTTTTTATTGAATAGTAGACACAGAAAATGATTTAATCCAAAATAATAAACTGATTTGCATGAGCGAACCAAGGGTTCCATTTTTTATCAAATATATGTTTTGAATTATTTAGGGTGTGAAATATTTTTTCCATAAGAAGAATATTGTTGATTCTTGTTTTAAGTTGAGATAAGGGTACCGAGGATGATTTCTTTGTGGCATGCAATGAGCCTTTGTATGGCAACACATATTGTGTGGACCAGTCTCATATGAAAAGAATTTAGACCTATGATAGGTGAGAATAAAAGACAGTTGGAAAGAGTGAGATTAACATTGTTTTTGCAAAACCTTCAAGCTGTTTCCATATTTGAGAGACTTTTTCACAATCCCAAAAAATATGGGTGAATGAACCCGTGGAAATACATCCTCTAAAGCATGTATGAGGTATTGTTGGGAAAATGGCATGAAGTTTGGCTGGAGTTTTTATTATTCTAAATGTGACATTATCAAAATGCATCTCAATCTCCAAATACAGTTAAAGGGGAGTTCCACCCAAAAATGGAACTTCCACTTTTTGGATTCCTCCCCCCCCTCCGGTGTCACATTTGGCACCTTTCAGGGGGGAGGAGGGAGCAGATACCTGTCTAATACAGGTATTTGCTCCCACTTCCTGGCATAGCTCACCGCAGCGCTTGCGGTGACCTATGCCACTTCCGGCACCTACCCCGTCCTCCCCCGCTGTATTCTGTGAGACACAGAACACAGCAGGGACCTGAGAGGACGCGCAGCGCGACTCGCGCATGCGTAGTAGGGAACCAGGAAGTGAAGCCACACGGCTTCATTTCCTTATTCCCTTACTGAGGATGGCGGCAGCAGCAGCCGAGAGCCGAAGGGCGGATCGGCTTCGGCTGCCGACATGGCGGGCTCCCTGGACAGGTAAGTGTCCATATATTAAAAGTCAGCAGCTGCAGTATTTGTAGCTGCTGGCTTTTAATATTTTTTTTTCAGCGGACCTCCACTTCAACTATTGAACCTCTATCTCTAGCAAATTCCAATTAAAAGTCAGCTTATGACTTCCAGTAGATTTCAGATGCACTTAAGATCTACCTTGCACATTAATGAAAGGGGTCTACACCTTCATAGAGAGGAGATCTCATCTCTCGTCACCCCGAAAAAGGACCTCACTCTAAAGAGATAATCCCCATTCTGGATGTGTTAGCGAATAGGCCAGAAGACCCTCGTTATGCTACAGCAGAGATTAATAGGAAAAAAAAGAGAGAGAAGAAAGATTTAAAAAGAAAGAAGGAGTTACCCCACGCTCTGAATCCCGCCACCCCGAGACTGCTCTAATCTGGTATAGATCGAGGATCTCCAGTCAGATACCGGACCCAGACTTTCTCGTACATCTGCATTCTATTGTTTAAGGTTGCTGTCTTACGCTCATTATTCATAATCCAGGAAAGTTTGTGCTTGAGCTGTTCGAATGGCACTACAGCCGAATTCCAAGATTTTGCGATTATGATTTTTGCCGATATAAATATAAATGCTATGAGACATCTCTGGGGTTTCGACACTGACTCCACCCTGCAGCCCAGCAGCGCCTGTCTCTGGGATTTGATAAGGCTTACTTGAGTGAGAGTGTAAATAACATTATACACCCTAATCCAATACCGACTTACCTTAGGGCATTGCCACCATAGGTGGTACATCGTTCCCTCCTGTCCGCATCCACGGAAACACAAGGGAGACACCTGGGAATAAAGGTTGCCAGCCTGTCGGGGACCATGTACCATCTTAGGAGTACTTTATAATTCGCTTCTATTATAGAAGTGTTTATAATTGACTTTGAGGTCCCCTGGGCTATAGTATACCATTCATCCAGCTCCATATTTTCCAGGAGATCCGCTTCCCATTTTTCCACATAACCTTGCTTAACGGAGGAATTAGTCAAGACAGTATAAATTTCAGAGATATGTCCCTTGATTTTATCAAACTTCTGACACAAATATTCCATAGAGGACATAGTTGCTATATCAGAATTCCGCGATATAGTACTCAAAAAGTATGTTATCTGTGTATAGCGGAAGTACTCTGAAACCAGCATTTGGTATTTCTCTACTAAAACTCTTTTTGTCAGTATTCCCTTATGATCACATAAATCTGCTATACATAGCAAAGCTTTATTGGTCCACCATTCAAACGTTCTGGGGGTGAGGCCTGGGGTGAAGTTCCTATTTCCAAGTATAAGAGCCAGTGGGGTATGCTGGGATTTAAATTTATAATATTTTGTTAACCTAACCCAAATATCCAAGGAGAAGAAGAGAGCCAGGCATAAAATTGGGGGTCTTTCCTTGGGTGGTAGCCAAAGGATATGATAGATCGCCTGTTGCCGACAGGCATAGGCCTCCACCTGCATCCAGGTAGGTATCCTGGGTAGGGCTGAGTAGAGTGAAATCCGGCTAATTGGGCCAACTGTGCTGCATAATAATATTTTTGCAAGTCTGGGGTCCCCAATCCACCTTTCTGTTTGGGAGAGTATAACGTACGCTTGTTCACCCTAGTCCCTCAGTTTTTAAAAAAAATAACAAACATGCCTATACTTACCTGCTTTCTGCAATGGTTTTGCACAGAGCAGCCCTGATCTTCTTCTTCGGCCCCTCCTCTTCCATGGGGGCACCCGGTGTCACTGGATTTGATTGACAGCAGCAGGAGCCAATGGCTCCCGCTGCTATTAATATGTCCAATGAGGAGAGAGACAGCGGCTGGAGCCGCTGTGCTCATGCATATCACTGGATCGGATTGGGCTCAGGAAAGAAAAAGGGGGGGTCTTGGGGGAAGCTTCAGGACAGAAGGTTTTTCACCTTAATGCATAGAATGCATTAAGGTGAGAAACCTTGAGGCTTTACAACTACAATGACTCATCTGCTGTCAGTGGGATGTAAACAAAAGAAGTGCCAGCATAAAATAAAAAAACAAAACAAAGAAAAACAGCATGCCCCCTCCCAATCCATAGCAGGCCCCTTGGGTCTTGTATGGATTTTGAGGGGAACCCTACACCAAAATTAAAATGAAAAAAGAAAAATGGCGTAGCCCCCCCCCCCCCAATCCATACCAGACCCAGCAAGTGCCACCCCTACTGTACAATACCAGGCTACATGCCCTCAACATGAGTGGGGTGCTTTGGAGGGGGAATCCCCTCCTTCAAAAGCACCTTGCCCCTATGTTGATGAGGACAAGGACCGCTTCCCAACAACCCTGGCCCAGTGGGGGTGTGGGGGGTGACTTATCAGAATTTTACAGCCCCCTTTAATAAGGGGGCCCCCAGATCTCACCCCCCATGTGAATGAGGATGGGGTACATAAGTGCAAAGTAAATAAAAACCCAGAAACAGTTTTATGTTAAGTCCTTTTTTTAAAAAAGCCCAAAAAAATAAATGTCTCCCGAAGTAGATCCAACGCCAATCACCATAAATGCCGGCCACACACCTACACGCAAATTTAAAAAAACGATCCGCACTGACACATGGCTCCACCACCTATCTGCCGCTAAATAAACTAAGAGGTGGGGGTCATCTGATGATGTCATTGGGTGGCCCCACTCTTTAGTTTATTTAGGAGTTGGTAGGGGGTGGAGCTGTCATTCGTCAGTGCAGATCGGGTTTTTATTCATGCAGGTCGGCTAACAGCAGATGAGTCATGGTTGTTAAGGATGCAGCGGTTGCCTGTAGGTGAGGTGCAGCGCGGTGCGGTAGATTAATACACTTAGTTCCAGTGCAATGGAAGAACTTGTTTTG
Source organism: Lithobates septentrionalis (assembly GCA_037952835.1). NCBI lineage: Eukaryota > Metazoa > Chordata > Amphibia > Anura > Ranidae > Lithobates > Lithobates septentrionalis. The sequence continues at coordinate 6,492,848 of JBBDGP010000664.1, forward strand.
AAATAAATAGATGCAACTCCCAAATGCACTCCAAACCTGGGAGGCAGGGCCATATATAGGCTCTGTCTAACCCAAGATGGCTGGCAGAATCACATAGGGTGGCAGCATCCAATTGGATGCTTCCCCAGTGACCCAGGAAACCATAGAGGAATTGTGTTCCTCCTGACTTCCTCTCCAACTGCAGTGATGCTACGGAGAAGCGCCACCTGCAGTGGAGAAAGTAGACTGCACCTATAGTGGGGGACGTGGCCGACCAAGGATGGCGGAAGACGCGTGCTGCTGAGCTCTGTGATAACCCCACACTGACAGGCTGTCTCTCCGTCATCACACACAAGCGATAAACATATCCACACACAGCTCTCGCTCTACTGAACCCGCTGAGCTGCAACAGGGCGCGATGAAGCGGTATCTACTCCGTACGTCCCAGTCAGAGCCCCGCACTCTCAAGGACAAGATGGCGCCTGCTCGGAACACAGGGAAGATCAAGCCTTCTCTCCCCCCCCAGGCGGCGGTGGATAGCAGTGAGGAATCTGAAGACTCCCCAGCCATACACACACATCCATCGGCTTCAGTATCCAGGTCAGTGGTCTCTCCTGCCCACCTTCTTGAATCAGACCAGGCAGACATGACCCTGCAGGCCACCGGAGGTTCCTCCAGATCCGAGGCCTTGGCCCTCCTATCAGCCTTCCGGGCGGTCAAAATGGAAGCCTCGCTCCATAGGGACCTACACGCCCTCCAACAGCAGGTCTCTGCTACAGGGAATGCAGTGTCTGCCCTAAAATGACACCCAAAATGACCATGCAGCCCGTATTACATCACTTGAAAAGGCATCCAGGGAGCACTTGCACCGCATACGGCAACATCAACTCCGCATAGAGGACAGCGAAAATAGAAGCCGCAGGAACAATATTAGGCTACAAGGCGTACCAGAGGCATTTAAAACCCTCTGTCACTGCTATCCTTAATACAGTTCTGGGGAGAGAGGCTTCGTCCCCTATAGAACTTGACCGGGTGCACAGAGTAGGGAAGCAGAGGAGGGATCGTAGTGACCGCCCATGCAATGTCCTTTGCAGGGTACACTATTACACCCTTAAGGAAGAACTTATGCGCAAGGCATGGCGCTTGGGCCCAGTGGACTTTGATGGTTCTTCAATCCATCTCCTACCCTGACCTCTCTTGCAACACTCTTTACATGCATCACATGGTCCGCCTGCTGCTGGACCTGATACGCCAAGCCGGAGCAACCTACACCTGGAGTCATCCCTTCAGCATTAAGGTGACCAGGGCAGACAATAAATTTGTCCTATCTGACCCGGATCAACTCCCTGCCTTCTTCCTCTTCCTGGAACAAGACCCAATAGATGTGCCGAATTGGATGGATCCATCAGATGACCACCCCAGGCTACAGATCTGTGGCCCTCTCCCACAATGTCGCAGGCGCCCAAGGTCCAGATCCTTCTCTGCGGGCCCTAGAATGCGTCAGCCTACCTCACCGGAGGATTAATTCAGCCTTAGTTTGCTGTACAATGCCTTCCTACTGCTACACTTCTATTCAGTGCCACTCAGGTACCTTGCACACTTCCTGCTTCCCTACATGGGTTTGCATTTGGATTATTTTCTATTTTTCTTTTTTGTTCCTGCTGTTCCCAACGGGATATACTAACATTGATGACAGAAAGACCTCCTCGATACTCAGACTCCTCATGCTCCTATGGGGTGATGGAACTTCTGGTCTCCTCCTTGCTCTTTGCTGGCGTGTTGTTCCCAGCTGGGGTTTGGGAGAGACTATGTGACTTTAATATTCCTGTTGCCTAAATTAGTTGTGCAGACCTTGAGAATGCACTGTACTTTATTGCACTTGTCTGTTATTTATGTGATACCAGAGAGACCTTTATTGAGGCCTATCCAGGATTATCCCTCCCGTTAATTATATGGTCTGATGATCTTATGTAGGTTGAAGGGGGCCATACTCTAAATGGGAATACGCCTCTCCACTGCAGCACCTGCCGATTGGAGAGGATGTCCCATCTAGATACAGGCTGAGGGGCTGATGGATTGACAAGTTGAGTCCACGGTCTCTGCCCATTACCCACGTGGGCATCTATAGCCTCCCATGCACTGATTGTTTTATCTCTAAGATATTCATTTTTTGTTGGCTTTAATATTGTTATTCATAGTTATGTTCCAAGGGTCCCTGTTAGCATACGTGCACCCTAAGTTGGGTAAGGCCACCTTTCCCCCATGGTGTTGCATCATGCTTTGACGACTTCTCTATGAGGGAGTGGGGGCGATCTTGCTTGGGTATACTTGCCCATGCAGACTGCCGACCTCCTTCTTGGATGCTCTGTTGTGTGTTCTACAATTTATATGACTTATTTTTATAGATGTGCTTCTGTTAAACTGTTTTTGCCTGTTACGTTACTGGGCTCACGGCTCAGATTTATCCATCTCAACTTCCCACCCTCAATAGGCTTGGCTCGAACTGTGCCTACATACATGATTTTTCACATGGTGTCTCGCTCCTGCGAGCACTCTAGTATTTTTTAGGCTCCTTATCCAGGTGTCCTCTGCCTAACCCTTCCCATTATATACCTTTGCTATCTTATTAATTTCCCCTTCCCTTCCCCATCTCCCTTCTGCTTTCTGCTGTCTATACCTTGACCCCTTTTCCTCACTCCATTATGGCCCACACAGTGATATCTCACCCTCACTTGAAATTTTGCTCTCACAATGTAAATGGCCTCAATGGGGCATCCAAAAGAGGGCAAATCCTCTACCACATGCATAAACAACAGGTCAATGTGTTACTGCTACAGGAGACCCATTTCCACTCAGATTCCACCCCTTCCTGTTCCAAAAGATATTTTAACAGGTGGTTCCACAGTACCAATCCTTCTCAGAAAGCTAAAGGCATCTCTATTGCCATGCACAAAACGCTTCCGACTGAGCTGATATATCAGCTCTCTGACCCACAGGGAAGGTATGTGTTTATAGAAATCTCTTTATGGGGTACGAAATTTACCATCGCCAACCTCTACCTGCCAAATGTTAATCAAATATCGTCTGCTCTGCAGTACATGACGATTTTGTCTGGTTTCACACAGGGTAAGCTAATCTTAGAAGGGGATTTTACTACCCCCTTGGATCCGCTCCTAGACTATTCAACCTCCCGTTCATCCATCTCCTTTACTAAGCTGAGGGCCTTTAAACAGGCTATTTACAATTTCCACCAAATTGACATTTGGCGGGTTCTGTACCCTAAGACTCAAAACTATACTCATTTCTCAGAGGTCCACTATTCCTATAGCCGTATTGATTATTTTCTCATCGACCATAGCTGTTTGGATCGGTCCCTCGACTGCGAAATAGACCCTATGGTTTGGTCTTACCACTCACCTATCTATCTGACAGTGTCGATGCCTTCCACTCCGGTGAAGAAATGAACGTGGCGGTTAAATGATTGACTCCATATGAATCCTGACTGCACTCAAAAGGTCTCTGAAACCATCTCCAATTTCTTTACAGATCATGCCATGGACACTACCCCGCTACCTATACAATGGGAGGCACTTAAAGCTGTCCTGCGAGGAAACTTTATTCAGATAGGGGCCCGCTTGAAGAAGGAACAATTGGCCGCAATAATGTCTGCAATTCAAAAGCTTTGAGATCTTGAAACGCAACATAAATGAGCCCCAACGTTGGTGACTCTTACAGAGGTCTCAACAGCTCGATCCCAACTCAAGGAACTGTATGAGACCTCAGCTCATACCTATGCGGACAGGATTGTCTTACATTACTATCAATTCCAAGATAAATGCGGTAGATCTTTAGCTCGCTCCCTCCACCCAAACACGTCTTCCACATTTATACACCATATTTGGGCCCCATCTGGAGAAATAATCAATGAACCCTCTAAGATATCACAGACATTCAGAGATTTCTACCAATCATTATATAATTTATCCCCTGGCGTACCTTCTAGTCCCCCCCCCCCCTATCCAGGAGCCTGATAGACAGTCTTATATTACAGAAACAGCTCTTCCTGTATTGGACGGCGACACTGTAGAAGAGCTTGAGACGGCACTCACTGCTGACAAGGTCGCAGGAGCAATAGCAACCACTCCCTTTGGTAAAAGCCCAGGCCTTGATGGCTTTACTCAATTTTATTTTAAAAAATCTTCGCTCCCCTACAGACCCCCTTCTTAACTAAAGTATTTAATCCCTTGTTTAAAGGTTCTGCATTTTCTCCGCAAACGATTGAAGCCCACATCGCCCTTATCCCCAAACCAGAGAAAGACCCGACCCTGTGCGCAAATTATAGGCCCATATCATTAATTGGCGTAGATTTAAAAATATTTGCTAAAACCCTAGCCAATAGATTGCAGCCACTGCTACCCTGCCTCATACACCTGGATCAGGTGGGTTTTGTGAATGGTCGCGAGGTGAGAGACAACACCTTGAAAACCTTGCTCCTTACTGACTTTGCCCACTCCCACAATGTCCCTCTATGCCTTCTGACGGTCGACGCGGAAAAGGCATTTGATCGGGTCAACTGGCAATTCCTTCAGATGTTCTTATAGCAAATAGGTCTGGGCCCCCACATGCTGTCCTGCATTATGTCTCTGTACTCCTCTCTATCTGCCAGAATTTGGGTGAATGGCTCATTGTCCCCCACATTCTCTGTCCATAATGGGACACGGCAGGGTTGCCCTCTTTCTCCTCTCCTTTATGTCCTTGTCATGAAACATCTAGCAATCGCTTTGCGTAATAATTCCAATATCTCAGGGATCGCGGTAGGCCCCACTCACTCTAAACTGGCTCTTTTTGCTGATGACCTATTAATGTTTGTGACCCAACCCTGTCTGTCCCGACCACACATACTGCAGGAATTTAAGAAGTTTGGGGAGATGAGCAATTTCAAGGTGAATCATAATAAGTCAGTAATCCTGAATATTTCACTGTCCCAGGAGACCTGTCAACAAATTTCAACTACGTTTCCGTTCAAAATGGGCTCCACCTCCATTCGTTATCTAAGAATCCAAGTGCCCACAGACGGGTCCCTATTGTTCTCCATGATCTTCACTCCTCTTCTTCTTAGAACCAAGACGGATCTCTCAAACTATACGAAGAAACACATGTCTTGGCTAGGTAGGGTAAATGCTCTAAAAATGGACGTTCTTCCTCGGTTTCTATATTTGTTCCAGACAATTCCTATCCACATACCCTCCTTGTTATTTAAGAAGCTCCGCCAATTGTTTTTCCTACATTATTTGGAGGGGGGCCTGACCAAGGATATGCTATGAAACATTATCGCTCCCAAAGATTCGTGGAGGAGCTGGAGCTCCAGATGCCTCTATTTATCAGCGGCAGTACTCACGCGTGTACTTGATTGGTTCCACCACTCCTCAACCAAGTTATGGGTTCAAATAGAGAGTCATCTGAATCCGATAGATCTCCGCGCTTTGCTGTGGAAGCCTGTGGAATTCCTGAAGGGCATGTTACTCCGATCTCACCCGACAAACAATACAAATTTGGAACCGACTAAATTCCGCTAAGGCCTTATCTCAAAGGGACCCATGACTCCACTATTTGGGACTCCGGCTTTTCGACCGGAATTGGACCTTGGTGTAAAGAGGATCATCGACGACTTGCCCAAGTCCTTCGAGCAGACTTCTCTTTAACTATGGACGTTCCCTCCGGACCTTCCTCTTACACCCCAACACACTGGCTTCAGAGACAACAAGTGATATCCTATATTCGTACTTTTTCGTCTCTGCCCAATATACTTACCAACTTAACCGACTTTGAGAACATGCTGCTTCAGATCGACCCCCCTACGCATGTGGTTTCCCAACTCTATTCTCTTATACATACTGCCTCTAACCCAGACCTCCCCCCGTACACACAGGCCTGGAAGATAGAATTGGGTCATTCCATTTCACCCACTGACTGGCAAAAGTGCTTCATCCTGACCCATAAACTATCCTTAGCATCCAAAACTCAAGAAAAAGAGTTCAAGTTGCTGACCTGCTGGTACAGGTGCCCCTTGACTTTACACTTCATCAACCTGATGCTCCCAGACACCTGTTGACGCTGCTTGTCGTCCAGGGGAACCCTGCTCCACATCTGGTGGGAATGCCCTCCTGTACAGAAATTCTGCCAAACGATCCTCGACCTGTACTGCAGACTAATGGCGACCTCTATTACACCCTTCCCTGAGATAGTTCTACTATCTATGCTCCCTGGACCGCTCAAATCGGTCAAAAAAGATGTACTGCACCACTTTCTGGCAGCAGCTAGAATGGTTATACCCAGACATTGGAAATCAACGAGCGTGCCTTCCCTGGGGGATTGGGCAGTTGAGGTGGACCGAATTAATGGTTTGAAGCGACTGTTGTCACAGGAATCGGGTAAAGAGGAACAATTTTCGAAAACCTGGACCTCGTGGTCTATGTTTCGCTACTTCACATAATTTATCTGCTGGGTGGAGGAGGATTCTACCAATCATACTAATTAGCCAGAGTGGAGTGCCCCCTCTTTATATCTACTTACCCTATCATCTTGTCCCTTTTTTTTCTCTCCTTCTTCCTTTCCTTCCCTCCTCTCTTCTTACTACACTTAAGTGTTACACGAACATCCAAACTACAACCCCTAGTCATGCCAAAGAGGAATATCTGTGATCCAAATAACGTATCCCTATACCAGAAAATGCGATTACCACAGTATCAAAAGCCTTATTGAGTTTCAACTAAGTGGGCACCACTCGTTGAGTAGATAGTGGTGTTCGCTGAGTCTTATTGTGTTATGCAAGGTGTTTCTAGCCACTAGGACCTACATGTTTTAATGTACCAGTTGAAGTTGTTGAATTTTCTACACTATAAGATCATAACATGTTCTCCATGTAACATTACTTATTTCTGATTGGCTATTGCTGAAAGCTACATTCTTGTATTCCATATTATTTTTCAATAAAATAAGATAGACCTAAATTCCCCTTTAGTCTTAAAGCTGATCTCCAGTTTTTAGTGAAGTTTGTGGCATAGTTCACCTTTATCAAAAAGCTGTCTATGCAGATAAGGGATATCTGTAGATGAAAACAAGCCGTACAACTTTAGCCAAAATTGAATAACGCCCCAATGCCTGCACCATTACACCTCAGTTAAGCTCCAATGCCTGCACCATTACACCTCAGGTAAGCCCCAATTCCTGCACCATTACACCTCAGATCAGCCCAATTCCTGCACTTTCACACCTTAAGATAACCCCCAATTCCTGCCCCTTCATACCTTAGATGGGCCCCAAATCCTGCCTCATCACCGTTCAGATCAGCCCTGATTCCTGCACCTTCACACCTCAGATCAGTCCCAATTCCTGCACCTTCACACCTCAGATCAGCCCCAATTCCTGCACCATCACACCTCAGATCAGCCCAATTCCTGTACCTTTACACCTCGGATCAACCCAATTCCTGCACCTTCACACCTCAGATGGGCCCCGATTCCTGCAGCTTCACACCTCAGATGGACCCCGATTCCTGCACTATCACTTCTAAGATTAGCCCTGATTCCTGTAATTTCACACCTCAGATGATCCCAATTCTTACACCTTCACACTTCAGATGATCCTAATTCCTGCAACTTCACACCTTAGATCAGCCCCAATTCCTGCACCATGACACCTCAGATCAGCCTTAATTCTGCACCTTCACACCTCAGATCAGCCCCAATTCCCGTACCTTCACACATCCGATCATTCCAATTCCTGAACCTTCACACCTCCGATCAGCCCCAATTCCTGCATCTTCACACCTCAGATCAGCCCAATTCCTGCACCTTCACATCTCATATCACCCCAGTTCCTGCACCTTCACACCTATGATTACCCCATTTCCTGCACCCTCACACTTCAGATCAGCCCCGATTCCTGCACCTTCACACCTCAGATCACCCCAATTCACACCCTCCTCAACAGCTCAAATCAGCCACAATTTCTTCATCTTCACACCTCAAATCAGCCACAATTTCTGCACATTCACACCTCAGTTCACCCCAATTCCCTGCACCTTCACACCTCAGATCACCCCAATTCCTGCACTTCAACACCTCAGATCACCCCAAACCCTGCACAATCACTTCTCAGATCAGCCCCAATTCCTGCACCTTCAAAGCTCAGATTAGTCCCAATTCCTACACCTCTAAATTAGCAGTTCCCAATAGCTGGTTAATTACCAGTGCAAAATGAGAACAGGCAGCTTGATTCGTCCAACTCAACACCAAGACCAGATCTAGCCTGTTTGATGTGAGGGTACAGTAAAAAATATTGGGGGGCAGAGGATGGGAGGTCAGCAGGGCAGAGGAAAGGGTCAGCAGTAGGGATGAGCCGAACACCCCCCTGTTCGGTTCGCACCAGAACATACGAACAGGAAAAAAGTTCGCTCGAACACGCGAACACCGTTAAAGTCTATGGGACACGAACATGAATAATCAAAAGTGCTAATTTTAAAGGCCTATATGCAAGTTATTGTCATAAAAAGTATTTGGGGACCTGGGTCCTGCCCCAGGGGACATGGATCAATGCAAAAAAAAGTTTTAAAAACGGCCGTTTTTTCAGGAGCAGTGATTTTAATAATGCTTAAAGTCAAACAATAAAAGTGTAATATCCCTTTAAATTTCGTACCTGGGGGGTGTCTATAATATGCCTGTAAAGGGGCGCATGTTTCCCGTGTTTAGAACAGCCTGACAGCAAAATGACATTTGGAAGGAAAAAACTCATTTAAAACTACCCGCGGCTATTGCATTGCCGTCAATACACATAGAAGTTCATTGATAAAAACGGCATGGGAATTCCCCACAGGGAAACCCCGAACCAAAATTAAAAAAAAAAAAATGAAGTGGGAGTCCCCCTAAATTCCATACCAGGCCCTTCAGGTCTGGTATGGATATTAAGGGGAACCCCGGCCAAAATTTAAAAAAAAAAATGACGTGGGGTTCCCCTTAAATTCCATACCAGACCCTTCAGGTCTGGTATGGATTTTAAGGGGAACCCCGCGCCAAAAAAAAAAAAAAAAACGGCGTGGGGTTCCCCCAAAAATCCATACCAGACCCTTATCCGAGCACGCAACCTGGCAGGCCGCAGGAAAAGAGGGGGGGACGAGAGTGCGGCCCCCCCCTCCTGAACCGTACCAGGCCACATGCCCTCAACATTGGGAGGGTGCTTTGGGGTAGCCCCCCAAAACACCTTGTCCCCATGTTGATGAGGACAAGGGCCTCATCCCCACAACCGTGGCCGGTGGTTGTGGGGGTCTGCGGGCGGGGGGCTTATCGGAATCTGGAAGCCCCCTTTAACAAGGGGACCCCCAGATCCCGGCCCCCCCCCCTGTGTGAAATGGTAAGGGGGTACTTACCCCTACCATTTCACTAAAAAAGTGTCAAAATAGTTAAAAATGACAAGAGACAGTTTTTGACAATTCCTTTATTTAAATGCTTCTTCTTTTTTCCTTCATCTTCTTCTTCTTCTGGTTCTTCTGGCTCTTCTGGTTCTTCCTCCGGCGTTCTCGTCCAGCATCTCCTCCGCGGCGTCTTCTATCTTCTTCTCCTCGGGCCGCTCCACACCCATGGCATTGGGGGGGAGGCTCCTGCTCTTCTCTTCATCTTCTTCTTCATCCTCTTCTCTTCTTCCTTCTTCTCTTCTTCTCTGTTTCTCTTCCTTATTTTCTTCTCCGGGCCGCTCCGCATCCATGCATGGAGGGAGGCTCCCGCTGTGTGACGGCGTCTCCTCATCTGACGGTTCTTAAATAACGGGGGGCGGGGCCACCCGGTGACCCCGCCCCCTCTGACGCACGGGACATGACGGGACTTCCCTGTGGCATTCCCCGTGACGTCACAGGGAAGTCCCGTCAAGTCACCGTGCGTCAGAGGGGGGCGGGGTCACCGGGTGGCCCCGCCCCCCGTTATTTAAGAACCGTCAGATGAGGAGACGCCGTCACACAGCGGGAGCCTCCCTCCATGCATGGATGCGGAGCGGCCCGCAGAAGAAAATTAAGAAGAGAAACAGAGAAGAAGAGAAGAAGGAAGAAGAGAAGAGGATGAAGAAGAAGATGAAGAGAAGAGCGGGAGCCTCCCCCCCAAAGCCATGGGTGCGGAGCGGCCCGAGGAGAAGAAGATAGAAGACGCCGCGGAGGAGATGCTGGACGAGAACGCCGGAGGAAGAACCAGAAGAGCCAGAAGAACCAGAAGAAGAAGAAGATGAAGGAAGAAAGAAGAAGCATTTAAATAAAGGAATTGTCAAAAACTGTCTCTTGTCATTTTTAACTATTTTGACACTTTTTTAGTGAAATGGTAGGGGTAAGTACCCCCTTACCATTTCACACAGGGGGGGGGCCGGGATCTGGGGGTCCCCTTGTTAAAGGGGGCTTCCAGATTCCGATAAGCCCCCCGCCCGCAGACCCCCACAACCACCGGCCACGGTTGTGGGGATGAGGCCCTTGTCCTCATCAACATGGGGACAAGGTGTTTTGGGGGGCTACCCCAAAGCACCCTCCCAATGTTGAGGGCATGTGGCCTGGTACGGTTCAGGAGGGGGGGGGCCGCACTCTCGTCCCCCCCTCTTTTCCTGCGGCCTGCCAGGTTGCGTGCTCGGATAAGGGTCTGGTATGGATTTTTGGGGGAACCCCACGCCGTTTTTTGGGGTTTTTTTGGCGCGGGGTTCCCCTTAAAATCCATACCAGACCTGAAGGGTCTGGTATGGAATTTAGGGGGAACCCCACGTCATTTTTTTTTTTAAATTTTGGCCGGGGTTCCCCTTAATATCCATACCAGACCTGAAGGGCCTGGTATGGAATTTAGGGGGACTCCCACTTCATTTTTTTTTTTTTTAATTATGGTTCGGGGTTTCCCTGTGGGGAATTCCCATGCCGTTTTTATCAATGAACTTCTATGTGTATTGACGGCAATGCAATAGCCGCGGGTAGTTTTAAATGAGTTTTTTCCTTCCAAATGTCATTTTGCTGTCAGGCTGTTCTAAACACGGCAAAAATGCGCCCCTTTACAGGCATACTATAGACACCCCCCAGGTACGAAATTTAAAGGGATATTACACTTTTATTGTTTGAATTTAAGCATTATTAAAATCACTGCTCCTGAAAAAACGGCCGCTTTTAAAACTTTTTTTTGCATTGATCCATGTCCCCTGGGGCAGGACCCAGGTCCCCAAACACTTTTTATGACAATAACTTGCATATAAGCCTTTAAAATTAGCACTTTTGATTTCTCCCATAGACTTTTAAAGGGTGTTCCGCGGCATTCGAATTTGCCGCGAACACCCCAAATTGTTCGGTGTTCGGCGAACTTGCGAACAGCCAATGTTCGAGTCGAACATGAGTTCGACTCGAACTCGAAGCTCATCCCTAGTCAGCAGTTTGTAGGGCAGTGTACAGAGGCCAGCCGGGCAGAGAATAGGAAGTCAGCATGAGAGTGTACAGGGGTCAACAAAGCAGAGAACAGGAGCCTGTGGGGTGGAAACAGGGTTCAGCAGGGTGGTTAGCAGGGGTTAGCAGGGCAGAAGATGGGGGTCAGTAGGGCAGCTTCTGAACTCCTGTTGTCCCCCCCCCCCTGCAGCCTCTGACCTCTCCTGTCATCCCCTCCTCAGCCTCTGACCTCCTGTCGTCCCCCCAGCAGCCTCTGACCTCCTGTCATCCCCTCCGCAGCCTCAGCTCCTGTCCTCCCCCCCCCCCGCAGCCTCTGATCTCTCCTGTCGCCTCCCCACGCAGCCTCTGACCTCTCCTGTCATCCCCTCCGCAGCCTCTGACCTCTCCTATTGTCCCATCCGCAGCCTCTGACCTCTCCTGTCATCCCCTCTGCAGCCTCTGACCTCCCCTGCTGTCCCCTCTGCAGCCTCTGACCTCCCCTGCACCATCTGCAGCCTCTGACCTCCCCTGCACCATCCGCAGCCTCTGACCTCCCCTGTACCATCCGCAGCCTCTGACCTCCCCTGTACCATCCGCAGCCTCTGACCTCCCCTGCACCATCCGCAGCCTCTGACCTCCCCTGTACCATCAGCAGCCTCTGACCTCCCATGTACCATCCGCAGCCTCTGACCTCCCCTGTACCATCCACAGCCTCTGACCTCCCCTGTACCATCCGCAGCCTCTGACCTCCCCTGTACCATCCGTAGCCTCTGACCTCCCCTGTACCATCCGTAGCCTCTGACCTCTCCTGTACCATCCGCAGCCTCTGACCTCTCCTGTACCATCCGCAGCCTCTGACCTCTCCTGTACCATCCGCAGCCTCTGGCCTCTCCTGTACCATCCGCAGCCTCTGACCTCTCCTGTACCATCCGCAGCCTCTGACCTCTCCTGTACCATCCACAGCCTCTGACCATCTCTTGTCTTATATCACGACTGCAGTCTGGAGAGGAGTCAAGAGTGGGAGTGCCGCAGGGATGGGGGTCATGGGAGAAGTCAGACATGTATGGACTGTGGTGGGTTAAAACCAGAGCCACCGAGCTGGAGCCGACTGACTGAGCCCTGTACGGTGCACCTGAGAGGAGGTCAGTGACAGCGCCGCCAGGCCAGCCTAAGGGGGGGGGGGTCAATACAATATTGTAAGGGGGCACTGATATATAGGTTTCCCCCTTATATCAGTAAACCCCCGTACCTTAGTGTTTTCTTTCTGCGGAAGGTGGTCTCTGGTCACCAGAGTCCTCCCCACATTCCCAGAGTTCCCCTTTACATCATAGTCTGAAGGATTCCACCTTACAGTGCAAGGGGGAACTCTGATGTAAAGGGCAATAAAGCAGACCCTGATGTAAGTGAGAACTCTGATGTAAAGGGGAATGCAGTAATGCAGTGGACTCTGATATAAGTGGAGTCTCTGGTCACCAGTGCCCCCCTTTTATATCAGAGTTCCCGCTTAGATCATGATCTGCAATGTTCCCCTTTATGTCATACTTCCCTTGCACTGTAAAGGGTAATCCTCCTGATATATGGGGGAACTCTGTGTTGGGTTATATTAATCTGACCTTCATGTAAATGGAGAAATATGGTTTTTGACTTTTAACTTAACACATTGCTAATAGCAGTTTATAGCTTAAATATTTATATTTGCACTGAAACCTGGCATTTATGGCACCTTTTTTTTTGCAGTGTCAGTAAAAAATGTGCCAGTAAATGCCATGATTTTTGCCAGTAAAAAATTGCTGCTGTTTGCAAATTCCATGTCTCTCTTATACACTCTTCAAATGTGCTTTAAAATGCATGGTTTTCCCTTTTGTGAACAAGAAAATAACGACGTTATGTGGTTGGGCTGGTATAAAAATGCTATGGGGCTGGTATGAAATTATTTCCAGGGCTGTTTTTTTTTTTTGCTACATCAGCGTTTACATTGAGAGGATTTAAATCACCATTTAGGCTCATTTTTTCCCATCTCGTTGTCGTCACATCATAGTAGCAGAGACATATCTTTTTTTTTTAATTCAGTTTTATTCATTTTAGAAAAACTTTGGTTATTATTTACAAAAGTTTAAAAATCCATGCAGCTCACGCTACGCCCCAGTATACAACTTAAGTTCCCCTTCCCAAACTCACCACTCCCCCCCCCAACCGCCCCCCACCCACCCCCGGCCTACAGACGGCTCCTTGTAACGCTTACTTTCATTACATGAGCTTCTCGGCGAATCTCCCTGTTTTTTTGAAGGATATCCACTTCACCCACTTTGTTCCCTCCCGGTCCTCTTCCATCTCTAGCCTAGTATCATCACCCTCACCCACCTCCAAGATATAGGTTTCATTGACCCTTATTAACCAATCCCGAATGCTTGGGCCCTCAGCATCTTGCCATTTTTTTGGTATTAAACTCTTTGCCGCATTTAATAGTGCCGGAGTTAACCGCTTCAATACCCGGCCATAGTCAAATGACGTCCACAGATGGGATCTCCCATCCTGGGTGGGCGTCATATGACGGCCTCGGCTTTCCGCCGCTACTGCGGGCCCCTGGGGGCCCGCAGAGCGGCGATCGGGGTACCGTTGTGTCCCTCAGGACACAGCCGTTCCCCGATGGGGGTATTGAAGCGGCGGCGGCGGCGGGCGGCGGGCGGCGGAGCGTCGGTAACGGCGGATGCAGAGCGGCATTGGGAAGCGTGTATGAGGCGGGTTCCGGCGGAAGAGGAGTGATCAGAGCGGTGATCGGGGCTGAGGCTTTTCCCCTGGATACAGCTCAGCCCCGATCACTGTAGCCAATGACATGGCTCTGCATCACATGACCGGCTGTGTCCAATCACAGCCGGTCACTAATGTAAACAAACACACAGTCACACAGTAACTGCTGTTGCTGGGCTCTTCTCCTCACACACCGATCCAGTGTGAGGAGAAGAGATCAGCTAACAGTGAGTTACTAATTACATGTACTACTGTGCCCAGATCGCCCCTCCTAAATAAAGAGTACCTGTCACCTCAGTACCTGTCACCTCAGTACCTGTCACCTCAGTACCTGTCACCTCAGAGTACCTGTCACCTCAAAGTACCTGTCATCTCAGAGTACCTGTCCATCACCTGCCACCAGAGTACCCGCCACCTCATCACCTGCCACCAGAGTACCCGCCACCTCATCACCTGCCACCAGAGTACCCGCCACCTCATCACCTGCCACCAGAGTACTTGCCACCTCATCACCTGCCACCAGAGTACTTGCCACCAGAGTACCCGCCACCTCACCACCAGAGTACCTGCCACCAGAGTACCCGCCACCTCATCACCTGCCACCAGAGTACCTGCCACCTCATCACCTGCCACCAGAGTACCTGCCACCTCATCACCTGCCACCTCATCACCTGCCACCAGAGTACCTGCCACCTCATCACCTGCCACCAGAGTACCCGCCACCTCATCACCTGCCACCAGAGTACCTGCCACCTCATCACCTGCCACCAGAGTACCCGCCACCTCATCACCTGCCACCAGAGTACCCGCCACCTCATCACCTGCCACCAGAGTACCCGCCACCTCATCATCTGCCACCAGAGTACCCGCCACCTCATCACTTGCCACCAGAGTACATACAGCCAGTCAGCCACTATGTCCAGAAAGATGTACACCCCAGAAGAGGCATACCAGATCCTGAGTCTGACCGATGAGAGCAACGGGGAGCTCTCACCGCTCAGTTCAGATTCTGGTTCTGATTCGGAATATGAGCCCCCCGAAGGCAGCACATCTGGATCAGATTTAGAGGAGGAAGTAGTCCGTCCAAAAAGACGACGATCTGAAAACCAGGCAGCTACCAGCAGTGCCAGCGGCGGTAGACCCCAGGAGGAAAGACCCAGCACAAGTGGACGCCAAAGAAGTAGGGCCCAAACCCATCTTCCAGATTCCTTGGCAAACCCATTGTGGCTGCCTTCTACCACAGGGTCAGCCACGATCCCCCCTTTTACAGCACAGTCGGGTGTGCAGGTCAACACTGCAGGATTTACACAAATGGATTTTTTTAATTTATTTTTCCCAAACGATTGGATTCAAGGCATCGTGGACCAAACTAATCTGTTTGCCCAACAATTTATTGCAGCCAACCCCAGCTCCAGCTATGCCCGCCCTTTTGAGTGGAGACCGCTAACAGTAGTGGAGCTAAAATTGTTTTTAGGCCTAACCCTGAACATGGGGCTTACAAAAAAAAATGAAATTCATAAGTATTGGTCGACCAGACCCATCCACCATATGCCAATTTTTTCAGCAGCCATGTCCAGGTCCCGATACGAAATCATAATGCGCTTCTTGCATTTCAATGACAACTCACAGTGCCCCCCCCGAAATCACCCAAACTTTGACAAATTATATAAAGTTCGCCCCCTAATTAATTTTTTTTCCCAGAAGTTTGCCGAAGTTTATGTCCCTGAAAAAAATATATCTGTGGACGAATCCCTGGTGCATTTCACAGGCCGGCTGGGAATCAAACAATATATACCCAGTAAGAGGGCGAGGTATGGCTTGAAGCTTAACAAGCTTTGTGAAAGTGCCACCGGTTATGTGTACGCATTCCGCGTGTACGAAGGGAAAGATTCCCAGCTCCAGCCCCCTGAGTGTCCCTCGTATATGGGAATAAGTGGGAAAATTGTTTGGGAGTTGGCATTCCCACTCCTCCAAAAGGGGTACCATATTTATATGGATAATTATTATACGAGTTTGCCCCTTCTCCGCCACCTACATCTCAAACAAACTTTGGCCTGTGGTACAACTAGAAAAAACCGAAAGGGCTTCCCACAGTGTCTTGTCACCACAAACATTCCAAGGGGGGAATCGAGAAGCTTGAGGAACGAAGAAGTGTTGGCTGTGAAGTGGAGGGATAGAAAAGACGTGTACATCATGTCCACCATCCACGATGACACCTCGGTGGAACTTCACAGAAGACGCGGTACCGTTCGCAAGCCTACCTGTATCACTGAGTACAATAAATACATGGGGGGGGTGGATTTAAACGATCAGTTGTTGCAGCCCTATCTTTCAACAAGAAAATCATTATTCTGGTACAAAAAAGTCGCAATTTACTTTTTTCATTTGGCCCTTTTAAATTCTTTCATAATATACCAAAAATCCACAGAAACACCCACCACCTTAATAAAGTTTATTGAAGACATTGTCACTGCCCTGATTTATCAGCAAGTATCCCCCCCAGAAAGCATTCGCTCCGATTCTGTCAGCAGACTACATGAGCGCCATTTCCCAGACCATATTCCACCAACAGGATCCGGAAGACGACGCCAAAAAAAATGTCGGGTGTGCACCAAAAGAGGAATTAGGAAAGATACGAGCTTCCATTGTACTGACTGTCCCTCCCAACCTGGCCTTTGCATCGGAGAATGCTTCAGGCGATATCACACTCTGGAAAATTATTAGTCCATATTTCTAATACTGCCATTTCCCCGTTTTTAATTTCTGTCCTGAATATTTACCTTCCTCAACCAACCATATTATTGCCTTCCATGTGAACCGACCCTGGCCTGTTTCTCGACTATGCCTCTGCCTACCGTCTGCATTGTTTTTCCGCCATGTTTTTGCCTTTCACGTGAACTGACCCTGGACTGTATCGACTATGCCTCTGTCTACCGTCTATTTCTGCCTTTTACCTGCACTGACCTCGGCCTGTTGACCATGTTTTTGCCTGCCCCTTGGATTGATCTTTCACCCTCCTACACAGGGGTCTCACATATGTGAGGGGCTCCAGAATAGTGTTCGGAGTTCAGAAAACCAGTTTTTGGTTTTCTGTGTTCCCATAACAGGGTCTGGTTGCCCGGAGGCTTCAAAGCGATTTGGGTGGGAGAAGCCTCTACCCCTGTCCCCATTCTTTCCTGACCAATGCCCTAAGCTTGATGGTACTGCCTGCTCCCTGGACAAATACTCTGGCTGTGCTGACCATACCTCTGCCTGCTGCATGTACTAACTATGGACAGTATTCCTGCCTGCTGCATGGATGATCCTTTGATCCTTTTGCTGCTGCTGACCACATCCCTGCCTGCTATCTGGACTAATGCTTTGGCTGTGCTGACATCTCTACCTGTACTGACTATTCTTGCCTGCTGCCTGTTTTGCTGTCGCTGTCCACGTTCCTGCCTGCTGCCTGGACCGATGCTCTTCTCTGTGGACCACTGCACTACTAAAACTGCAGGTAATCTTTTCTTTACCCTTTACTCAACAGAATGTATTTTGGTTTGTAATTGGCTTCTACAGTACATGCTATGTGTTAGAAATATGAAGGGCCTTCAACAATGTGATAGGTTGGCAGGAATTTATGTGTAATGTATGCTCCTAGAACAACTGACAGTGCTACTTGGATGTTGGGCCTCTGTATGTGGCCAGACTATGTAAAAGTCTCACACATTTGGTATCGCCACACTCAGGAGGAGTAGCAGAATGTATTTTGGGGTGTCATTTTTGCTATGTACATGCTATGTGTTGGAAATATCTTATGAATGGACAACTTTGTGTAAAAAAAATGCGTTTTCATTTTTTTTCCACAGTTTCCAAAAACTTCAGGAAAAAAATGAACCATTCAAAAGACTAATTATGCCTCATAGATTATACGTTGGGGTGTTAGCTTTCCAAAATGGGGTCATTTTGTGGGCGTTTCCGTTGTCCTGGTGCTCTAGGGCCTTCAAACATGTAATAGGTGGTTGAGAAATGAGATGTGTAATTTATGCTCCTAGAATGCCTGGAGCTGCTACTTCAATGTTGGGCCTCTGTATGTGGCCAGGCTGTGTAAAAGTCTCACACATTTGGTATCGCTACACTCAGGAGGAGTAGCAGAATGTATTTTGGGGTGTCATTTTTGCTATGTACATGCTATGTGTTGTAAATATCTTATGAATGGACAACTTTGTGTAAAAAAAAATGCGTTTTCATTTTTTTCCCACAGTTTCCAAAAACTTCGGGAAAAATATGAACCATTCAAAAGACTAATTATGCCTCATAGATTATACGTTGGGGTGTTAGCTTTCCAAAATGGGGTCATTTTGTGGGTGTTTCCATTGTCCCGGTGCTCCAGGGCCTTCAAAATTGTAATAGGTGATTGAGAAATGAGATGTGTAATTTATGCTCCTAGAATGCCTGGAGCTGCTACTTCAATGTTGGGCCTCTGTATGTGACCAGGCTGTGTAAAAGTCTCACACATTTGGTATCGCCACACTCAGGAGGAGTAGCAGAATGTATTTTGGGGTGTCATTTTTGCTATGTACATGCTATGTATTGGAAATATCTTATGAATGGACAACTTTGTGTAAAAAAAATGCGTTTTAATTTTTTTTCCACAGTTTCCAAAAACTTCAGGAAAAAAATGAACCATTCAAAAGACTAATTATGCCTCATAGATTATACGTTGGGGTGTTAGCTTTCCAAAATGGGGTCATTTTGTGGGCGTTTCCGTTGTCCTGGTGCTCTAGGGCCTTCAAACATGTAATAGGTGGTTGAGAAATGAGATGTGTAATTTATGCTCCTAGAATGCCTGGAGCTGCTACTTCAATGTTGGGCCTCTGTATGTGGCCAGGCTGTGTAAAAGTCTCACACATTTGGTATCGCTACACTCAGGAGGAGTAGCAGAATGTATTTTGGGGTGTCATTTTTGCTATGTACATGCTATGTGTTGGAAATATCTTATGAATGGACAACTTTGTGTAAAAAAAAATGCGTTTTCATTTTTTTCCCACAGTTTCCAAAAACTTCGGGAAAAATATGAACCATTCAAAAGACTAATTATGCCTCATAGATTATACGTTGGGGTGTTAGCTTTCCAAAATGGGGTCATTTTGTGGGTGTTTCCATTGTCCTGGTGCTCCAGGGCCTTCAAAATTGTAATAGGTGGTTGAGAAATGAGATGTGTAATTTATGCTCCTAGAATGCCTGAAGCTGCTACTTCAATGTTGGGCCTCTGTATGTGGCCAGGCTGTGTAAAAGTCTCACACATTTGGTATCGCCATACTCAGGAGGAGTAGCAGAATGTATTTTGGGGTGTCATTTTTGCTATGTACATGCTATGTGTTGTAAATATCTTATGAATGGACAACTTTGTGTAAAAAAAATGCGTTTTCATTTTTTTTTCCACAGTTTCCAAAAACTTCGGGAAAAAAATGAACCATTCAAAAGACTAATTATGCCTCATAGATTATACGTTGGGGTGTTAGCTTTCCAAAATGGGGTCATTTTGTGGGCGTTTCCGTTGTCCTGGTGCTCCAGGGCCTTCAAAAGTGTGATAGGTTGTCATCATATGAGATGTGCAATTTATGCTCGTAAAATGCCTGACGGTGCTAGTTGGATTTTAGACCTCTGTATGTGGCCAGGCTGTGTAAAAGTCTCACACATGTGGTATCACTATACTCAGGAGGAGTAGCAGAATGTATTTTGGGGTGTCATTGCAAGTATGCATGTGCTGTGTGAGAGAAATAACTTGTTATTATGACAATTTTGTGCAAAAAAAAAAAAAAAAAAAAAAAAAAAAAAAATTTCCAAGAATTGTGGGAAAAAATTACAACTTCAAAAAGCTCACCATGCCTCTTGCTAAATACCTTGGAATGTCTGCTTTCCAAAAAGGGGTAATTTGGGGGGTATTTGTACTTTCCTGGCTTGTTAGGGCCTCAAGAAATGAGATAGGCCTTCAGTACATCAGGTGTGATCAGATGTGATCATTTTTCAATGATTTGCACCATAGCTTGTAGACTCTATAACTTTCACAGAGACCAAATAATATACACTAATTTGGGTTATTTTTACTAAAGATATGTAGCAGTATACATTTTGGCCCAAATTTATGAAGAAAAATTACTTATTTGCAAAATTTTACAATAAAAACTAAAAAAAAGTGTTTTTTTTTCAAAAATTTCTCTCTTTTTTCGCTTATATTGCAAAAAATAAAAAAACAGCAGTGATTAAATACCACTAAAAGAAAGCTATGTTTGTGAGAAAAAAATGATAAAAATTTGGTTTGGGTACAGTGTAGCATGACTGAGTAATTGTCATTCAAAGTGTGAGAGCGCTGAAAGCTAAAATTTGGTCTGGGAAGGAAGGGTGTATAAAAGCCCTGTATTGAAGTGGTTAAGGATACATTGTACTTACTTATATGACCTTCAGTCCCATGGAACAAGCACACCCAGGGGTCCTCCTTGATCTCAGTACCCGTTATCTCCTGTGTTATCTTTAGCACCTCCTGCCAGTATTTTTTAATAATTGGGCACTCCCACCAGAGGTGGGCCATTGTTCCCCTGATAGAACACCCCCTCCAGCAATTTACAGAGATTTCCGGTTGCATCTTATTTAATCTATCAGGTGTCATGTACCATCTGGCCAAGCATTTAAAATTTGATTCTATCATTCTCGTGTCTACCGCTGATTTGTGAGTTTTGTTTAAGATGGCCTCCCAAGTTGCTTCGCTGTGTAAGGATCCTAATTCGGATTCCCATTTGTTGAAATATAACGGTTTCACTGCTTCCCCCTCGTCCCTCACTATTTTGTAAAGTTCTTTTATTTTCCTTATGACTCTATTCTTCGAGAACAATTTCTCCAAAGGGCTAAAGTTCTTCTTGTCTCTAAGGGGGCCGGGGAGGCTTTTAGTTACATAGTTACATAGTAGGTGAGGTTGAAAAAAGACACAAGTCCAACCTATGTGTGTGATTATGTGTCAGTATTGCATTATATATCCCTGTATGTTGTGGTCATTCAGGTGCTTATCTAATAGTTTCTTGAAGCTATCAATGCTCCCCGCTGAGACCACCGCCTGTGGAAGGGAATTCCACATCCTTGCCGCTCTTACAGTAAAGAACCCTCTACGTAGTTTAAGGTTAAACCTCTTTTCTTCTAATTTTAATGAGTGGCCACGAGTCTTGTTAAACTCTCTTCTGCAAAAAAGTTTTATCCCTATTGTGGGGTCACCAGTCCGGTATTTGTAAATTGAAATCATATCCCCTCTCAAGCGTCTCTTCTCCAGAGAATAAGTTCAGTGCTCGCAACCTTTCCTCATAACTAAGATCCTCCAGACCCTTTATTAGCTTTGTTGCCCTTCTTTGTACTCGCTCCATTTCCAGTATATAAAGAACGAATAAAGAATAATAAAGAATAAATCACCGGGACCAGATGGCTTGCATCTGAGTGTACTTAAGGAACTCAGTCAAGTGATTGCCAGACCGTTGTTCCTAATTTTTACAGATAGTCTACTGACTGGAATGGTACCAGCTGATTGGAGAAAAGCCAATGTAGCACCAATATTTAAAAAGGGCCCAAAATACATCCCTGGGAATTACAGACCAGTTAGCCTAACATCAATAGTATGTAAGCTCTTGAAGGGGATGATAAGGGACTATATACAAGATTTTAGTAATAAGAACGGTATCATTAGCAGTAATCAGCATGGATTCATGAAGAATCGTTCTTGCCAAACCAATCTGTTAACCTTCTATGAGGAGGTGAGTTGCCATCTAGATAAAGGAGAGCCCGTAGACGTGGTGTATCTGGATTTTGCAAAAGCATTTGACACAGTTCCCCATAAACTTTTACTGTACAAAATAAGGTCTGTTGGCATGGACCATAGGGTGAGTACATGAATTGAAAACTGGCTACAAGGGCGAGTTCAGAGGGTGGTGATAAATGGGGAGTACTCTGAATGGTGAGGGGTGGGTAGTGGGGTTCCCCAGGGTTCTGTACTGGGACCAATCCTATTTAATTTGTTCATCAACGACCTGAAGGATGGGATAAACAGTTCAATCTCTGTATTTGCAGACGATACTAAGCTAAACAGGGCAATAACTTCTCCGCAGGAAGTGGAAACCTTGCAAAAAGACCTGAACAAATTAATGGGGTGGTCGACTACATGGAAAATGAGGTTAAATGTAGAAAAATGTAAAATAATGAATTTGGGTGGCAAAAATATGAATGCAATCTATACATTGGGGGGAGAACCTCTGGGGGAATCTAGGATGGAAAAGGACTTGGGGGTCCTAGTAGATGATAGGCTCAGCAATGGCATGCAATGCCAAGCTGCTGCTAACAAAGCAAACAGAATATTGGCATTGGCATTAAAAAGGGAATCAACTCCAGAGATAAAACGATAAGTCTCCCACTCTACAAGGCTCTGGTCCGGCCGTACCTGGAGTATGCTGTCCAGTTCTGGGCACCAGTCCTCAGGAAGGATGTACTGGAAATGGAGCGAGTACAAAGAAGGGCAACAAAGCTAATAAAGGGACTGGAGGATATTAGTTATGGGGAAAGGTTGCGAGCACTGAACTTATTCTCTCTGGAGAAGAGACGCTTGAGAGGGGATATGATTTCAATATACAAATACCGTACTGGTGACCCCACAATAGGGATAAAACTTTTTCGCAGAAGAGAGTTTAACAAGACCCGTGGCCACTCATTAAAATTAGAAGAAAAGAGGTTTAACCTTAAACTACGTAGAGGGTTCTTTACTGTAAGAGCGGCAAGGATGTGGAACTCCCTTCCACAGGCAGTGGTCTCAGCGGGGAGCATTGATAGCTTCAAGAAACTATTAGATAAGCACCTGAACGACCGCAACATACAGGGATATAATGTAATACTGACACATAATCACACACATAGGTTGGACTTGATGGACTTGTGTCTTTTTTCAACCTCACCTCACCTAACTGAGGTATGTAACTATGTAACGCAAGCTGGTTGTATCGCCATGTGTCTATTTTCATTAGGTCCTTGAGTAGGTTTAACTCCTGAAAAGTGACAATTTTACCATCTTTCATGATATCTTTCAATTGTGTATCATTATTTTTTATCCAATTCCCTCCCACTTCCCTCAGCCCTGGCGGAAAAACTCATTATCTTTTAAATAAATAAATAGTGAATTAAACTCCCAAGCATTTTGTTTATGTAACTGATCCCAAATCTTTAAGGTGTAACGTGTTATGATATGTGCATTTGGTCCTAGCTTCCTAAAATGTGGAGGATTCCAAATTAATTTGTGAAGTTTTACGTTACTCATATCTTTTTCTAAGCTTACCCATCTTTTATCTATCGGTTCCTTTCCCCAATCTAACACCCGTGATACTACTATCTCTCTGTGATATTTTTTAAAGTCTGGAAGAGCCAAACCACCCTGTGCTTTATCCCTACTCAGGACCTTGTAGGCAATCCGTGGCTTCTTATTTTTCCAAATGAATCTAGTGAGAATATTGTTCAATACCCTAAAGAATGTCTGCGCTAACGGGATTGGGAGTAACTGCATTTTATACAGGATCTTTCGGGGCCAGAGTCATTTTGACAGTATTTACTCGTCCGATCCATGAGATTGGCAGATGCATACTTTTTCTTGTTTCCTGCTTGATCTCATCAAGGAGAGGAATGAAGTTCAATAGGTATAATTTCCTTAAGGAATTTGCCAATGTAACTCCCAGGTAGCTAATTTTTTTGCTCCACAGGAAATGAAAATTTTCCTTAAGTTTAGATGCTTGTTGTCCATCAATATTAATGTTTAAAACAACTGATTTGCTAAGGTTAACCTTGTAATTCGATAGCTCCCCATAACTCCTCAGAGTAGCCAGGAGGTTGGGAAGTGAAATCCTCGGTTTGACGATGTAAAACAATACATCGTCGGCAAACGCCGAGAGCTTGTGTACGTCTCCCTCCACCTCACATCCGCATATGTCCAGATTTTTCCGAATCAAGGCTAATAAGGGTTCTAAGGTTAGAACAAACAGAAGGGGGGACAGGGGGCAGCCCTGCCTGGTCCCGTTCTCCATCCTGAACTCCGCCGATGGTGTACCATTCACCCTGACAAATGCCGAGGGGGATTTGTACAATGCTTTAATCCAGATCAGCATGGTTCCACCCAGACCGACTGTCCTCAACGTTCTCAGCATGAACCCCCAGTCTACTCTGTCGAAGGCTTTCTCTGCATCAATCGACAGAAGCAGACCGGGGGTCCCCCTTATTTTCATCGCCTCCATTACCAGTAGCGACCTAACGCTGTTGTCTCTCCCCTCTCTCCCTGGTATAAAACCGGTTTGATCTGGGTGAATCCAGTATGACATTTTATCCTTTAGTCTGTTGGCAAGTACCTTGGCGTATTATTTGATGTCTGCATTGAGCAATGCTATTGGCCTATAGCTCGAACACAGCAAGCTATCTTTCCCTTCCTTTGGTATTAAAGTTATTGCCGCCGTCAGTGCCCCATCGCATAACTCTTCCTGCCCCCCTAACCTATTCCAGATCTGGCATAGCCTAGGGATCAGGGGCTCCTTAAATTTTTTGTAAAAGTAGGTAGTAAAACCATCTGGCCCTGGACTCTTTCCAGAGGGAGATGCTTTCAAGGCCCTCTGGATCTCTTCTACAGTAATCGGACGCTCTAGTTCTTTTGCGTCGCTGTCCGAGAGGCTAGGTAAACCTGCCTCCCTTATGAACTCCTCCATTTTTTTCTCTCTTTCCAGGGTACCTAACTCACCTTGCCTGACCTTGTAAAGGGATGAAAAGTAACACCGAAACTCCTCGGTTATGTCTCTGGAAGTATATTTTAGTGTCCCCTTTTTATTTTGGACCCTGTCTATAAAGTTGGTCTCCCTTTTCCTTTTCAATACTGTTGCCAGATGCTTCCCCACCTTATTACTTCATCAAAATCTATCTTTTAGATTTTTATTTAGAATACGCTTAGAATCAATCTCCATTAAATCTTTTAGTTCTTCTCTTTTTATAATTAGTTGGTGTAGTAGTAATTTCTGACTACCGCCAGCGGCCTTATGTAACTGTTAAAGCTGATGAATTTCATCTATAAGCTCAGTTTTCCTTTTTTACTTTCTTTTTTCTCGTTGGCCCCTAGTGAAATCAGAATGCCCCTTAAATAAGCTTTTAAAGCCTCCCACAGAACTGATCTGGAAATCTCACCGGTATCGTTTACCAAGAAAAACCCATCGATTTCTTCCTGTATCTTACTGCTGACCATAGGATTCTTGATGAGCCTTTCGTCCAGACGCCATGAAAATGGGGACCCCCGGAATGCCGGGATCCCCACTCTCATCATGACCGGGGCGTGATCGGATAGTGTGGTGACTCCAATCTTTGTATCCTTAACATGTTCTAATAGCCTCTGATCCACCAAAAAATAATCGAGCCTTGCATAAGACCCGTGAACTGGAGAGAAAAAAGTGTAGTCCCTGTCCTTCGCGTGCAGGACTCGCCATGCATCAGTCAAATGATAACTATGCAATTTCTGTCCTATTTTTTTTAGGAGTTTCCTACCCACTCCCTGTGAACTGGAGGTGCTATCCAAAGTTGGATCTAAGCAGAAATGAATATCTCCTGCCAAGATCACCTCACCTGCCCTAAAATCCATCAACTTGTTCAGTACCTGAGACAGGAATTCGATTGAGTTTCTATTGGGGCAATAGACATTTGCCAGGGTGACAACCCTTTCACCCACCCTCACCTTCAAAAAGAGGTAGAGGCCCTCCATATCTGCGCTCCTCTCCAAGAGCGCACACTTAGTCCTTTTTGAGAACCCAATTGCCACCCCTTTGGCCCTCTTGATGGGGGAGTCACTATAGAACCAGTTGGGGAAGCAGTTGGAATATAATTTGACATGTGTGTCCTGAGAAAGATGGGTTTCCTGAAGAAACACCACGTCTGCCTTAAATTGCTCCAATTCTCTTAGCACTTTGTGTCTCTTAAGAGGGGAGTTCAACCCATTGACATTATATGTGAGACAAGTGAGCTCTGACATTTAATCTTTAAATAGAACTGCAATGTATTGTCGCATGTTACTCTTTAATCCCCTGTACGAAACCTCTGCAGGACCAGATCCCCCCCTCCTCCCCACCAATCCACCCACCCCCCCAACCCCAAATCCCGTCTGCGACTTTGATTTTCTTGTTCTTCTATTTTATACAATAAGTCCCATTGGGCCAGTTGTAGATTCCTTAACTGTTGTTTTAATTCAACTATTTCTCGATCTTGTTTCTCTGAGACCTCCTCCACTATTTCCACTCGCTTCAGCAGGTGGCCCATATCGATTCTAACATTTAAGATGTCAGATTTAATTACGTTTTCCAGCTTGGCGAACATCTCTAAGAATTCAGTTTTTGTTGGTAGAGATTTCATGGTATTCTCCTCCTCAAGGCGAAGATCTTTCCCTTCTCTGGGTAATCCGCCGTGGGCGCCTTTGCTCTTCCCTGGATCTTTTTTCATATCCTTTCCTGCCTGCTGTCTGCTTTCTTGCGCTGGACTCTTTGGACTACCGGAATTTGCCTCCTTCAGGAATTTCTGAATGGAGCAAGAGTTTAGGCTGTCTCTCGGCTTCTTTGATTCCGCCACTCTTTGAGGGCGCCCTCGCATGTTCACCACCACACTCCGGCCCCCGGCCCTTCCTCTCTCTCCTGCACTGTTCTCCTTATGCTCTTCCCTTCGCTCTGCCCCTCCTTATCTCACGAGGGGCGTGTATGACGCAGAGCAATGCGAGCACAGCGATCGAAAGATTCACTCCAGTTACCTTTAATGAGGGGTGGAAGGTTGAACGCTAAAATTTCAGGAATGTACACAGTTCCACTTACCCTGCCCGGTGACTCCTCTAGCTGAGATCAGACGATCAACCTCTGCAGTAATATGTGGTTTTCCCCCTTTTTTTATTTTTGTTTAATTATTTATTTATTTATTATTTATTTTTATTTATATTTTGTGGGGAGCAGAGAAGATCTAGCACACGTCTTGCCTCAGCAAGCTCCTTAAGTCAACTCTACAGTAACCCAAGGGAGTACCCAGGGAGATCTAGCTCTCCTTTTTTCTTTTACCAGGGACTTCACCAGTGTATTATAGAAACCTTCTGCAGCCAATGCATTTTATATCATAGTCCCACCAAGAGGTTAATGCATCTATTCAGATATTACCTCGGGATGCTGTTCATCTCATATAGGATACCTCTCCAGGGGGGGCTGCTGGCGACCACAGCTCCAGCCCGTTTTCTCCGGTGCCTGCTCACAGTTGCTTTCCTGATCGTCAGCAATCATACCAGCCTCTACCCCAGGTTATACCAGGTTAAATCCAGGGCTGGTTTGGTTTTTATTCCCAGTCTGGCCCTGGGCAGAGGATGGGGTAAGCAGCTATGATTAAGCAACAATGTTGTGAAACGCATCAGCTATCTTACCCTGCTTCTGCTGTTACATGAACTTTGATTTCCTGCTACAATAAAGGCTTTTATTGGAGTGTGGCTGTCCAGATTCCTTTTCTTCATTAGTGAGCAGGTAAGAGGACAGGGATGAGCAAGATAGAGGACAGGGGTCAGCAGGGTAGAGAATGGGGTCAGTGGAGCATAGGATTGGGTCAGCAGGACATAGGACAGTCATCAGTGGTGCAGAGGACAGGGTCAACGGGGAAGAGAACAAGATCAACAGGGCAGAGGATGAGGTCAACGGGGCAGAAAATAGGGTCAGTGGGACAGAAGATGGGGTCAGCTGGACATAGGATGGGGCCAGCAGAGCAGAGTTAGCAGGGTGAAGGATGGCATCAGCAGAGCATAGGATGGGATCAGCAGGGCACAGGACAGGGTCAGCCGGGCATTGGATGGGATAGCAGGGCAGAGGATGGCATCAGCAGGGGGTCAACAGGGCAAAGGGGGTCAGCAGAGCAGAGGATGTGGTGACTACTGGCAGGGCACTCATTAGAGCTGTTCCTCCCCACACTGCACACAGCTGAGGTCACGTTCTTTTACAGACACAACCCCAATCTGTACAGTGTGTAGCTGGCTGTTGTAGCTGTGTTGCCTTTCTGATCTGGGGATTTCACAGATCAGAGCTGCAACAGCTAGCAACACACTGTGAAGATTGGGGTTGTGTCTGTAAAAGAATCTGACCTCAGCTGTGTGCATTGTGGGGAGGAGCAGCTCTCCTGCATGTTCTTTGTCGAGGCTGAGTACAGGCTGAGGTTGGTGGGAGGAGCTCACCGACCCAGGCACAGCATCCATAGGGGAAAGGGCCACACACCACCCACTACATCCAGCCATCCTCAACACAGCTTCATTGTTGGCTGCAAGGCAAGCTGAGTGAAGTGGGCTGGAATGGAGGCAGCAGGGGATTGAAGTGATAAATTGGGTGTTTTTGCAGAAGGAGGGATTGTTGTAGAGCCATCCTTATTACTCTTTGCCCCAGGATATTAATGGGGAATTTAGCTACCAATGATGACAATATTCCTTGGACCATGAGGAACTGGAAACCTCCTCCCCAGCCTAAGAGACTAGATTCTATTTTTATCAATTTCCAATGATAAGGAAGGTCATTCCTATTGCTATAGCCCCGTACACATGGGCCAAATATCGGATGGTATCGGCCAGTTCAACAGAACCTGGCCGAATGTCTGGCATCTGTTGAAGGGGCATGACCAAAAAAGATCTGCCGATCTTTATCTAATCAGCGCTCTCAGCCAATGGCTGAGAGTGCTGACTGGTGTTCTGGCAGAAGGGGGAACATACCCTGTCAGAACACAATAGCTCAGGGGTGAGATCGCTGTACTAATGCGCCCTGCTAGCGGCCGAACAGCACCGCTAAAATGATGGTAAGCGCTGCTAAAACTAGCGGCGTTTTACTGTCAATGCCTCAGTGTGAAAGGGGTCTAAGGGTAAGATTATATAATACAGGGTCATTTCGGTTGTTTATTGTCCTAGTCCAGTTAGCTGCAGCTTGATGTTCTGAAAGTGTAGCGAGAGATGGTTGCAGGATTGGACCTGTCAGATTACAAACAGCCTTTAGGAGCATCTCAAACTTTCTATCTGCCGAATCTTTGAAAGAAGGTACCCCTTCAACAGTAACAGTGAGATGTTTCTCTAGGACAGAGACTGCAGGATCAACTACAGGAATAGCCCACTTCTTTGCAAACCCTTTTTTTCCACTGGATAGAGTTCGGCAAAGATTTTGGGGGGAGTGAAAATCCTCAACCATCAACTGCACATTCTATTTCATGAAAAAGAAATGTTTTGTAGGTCTCTTTGTACCCAAAGATGCATGGTAAGACGGAGGAGAGTCAGGTTTCACAATACCAAAGCTTTTGTAGACAGAGGCAACAAGCTTTTCTTTTTTTTCTTTAAACTTTATTTGGTTTTATGTTATTAACATCATAACATAATTTGTATCCATTTTCCCTATCAATCACCACAGTTAAATAAAAAACATTACTCCCTTTACGCTCATATACTTGTTATCCATCCACCCCCCACCCATGATCATGAATCCCCAGTCTACCCTGTTAAATGCTTTTTCTGCATCTATGGACAGGAGTAGAACTGGGGATTCCCCCCTTCTCTCTTTATTTAACAATAACAATGTTCTTATACCGTTATCTGTACTTTCCCTCCCCGGTTTGAATCCCATTTGATCCTCATGGATCCACACTGGCATCAGCTTTTTTAGCCTTGTTGCTATTACTTTAGCAAATAGTTTTGTATCTGCATTTAAGAGTGCTATTGGTCTATAAGTGGAAAACATTTGTGGCATCTTTTCCCTCTTTAATTATCACTGTAACAAACGCCCATAGTGACTCTCTCCTCATCTCTTCCCTCTCCCCAAAACCATTTAGATATTCGCATAAGTATAGAATTAGTTATTCCTTACATTTTTTGTAATATTTAATTGT
The DNA here is from genome assembly GCA_037952835.1 of Lithobates septentrionalis. Taxonomy (NCBI): domain Eukaryota; kingdom Metazoa; phylum Chordata; class Amphibia; order Anura; family Ranidae; genus Lithobates; species Lithobates septentrionalis. The sequence continues at coordinate 6,522,942 of JBBDGP010000664.1, forward strand.
AAATCCACCTGGGCCTGGAGTTTTCCCTGCTGCTATACTCTTTGTTGCAGCTGTAATCTCCTCTTGTGTTATTGGGTCTTCCAATGATAGTCATTTTTCTATTGGGGCCTGCGTTAATTTTGCTTTTCTTAAATAAGCCTGCATTTTTTCCTTCCTTTTTTTCACTTCTTGTGTCACCTTCTCTCTCACAGAATAGAGAGCACTATAATAACTTTGGAATACTTTTGCAATTTCTGTTGTTTAGTATACCATCTGCCCTTTAATGTTTTTCATCTTTTCTATATAAATTGTTGATTTTTTATATTTGAATACATTTGCAAGATATTTTGCTGGCTTATTTCCCCATTTATGTATATCTTTGGCAGCCTTATTAAAGACCTTTCTAGTTTCCTGTTCCATCAGGTCCTTTAGGTGGTACCTTTTTATTATTAATCTTTGATGTATGTCAACGTCCAGGCAATTTTTTATGCTTTTGTTCTAGATCATCGGTTTCTTTTATTGTTCCTTCCATATCTCTTGCTCAATATTTCTTTTTTCTAGCTCCAATGGAAATCAATATTCCTCTGATGTATGCCTTATGTGCCTCCCATATTATGGCCCTTGAGACCCCCGGGGACCTATTCAGAAAAAGTATTGCTCTATTTCCTTTTTTATTTTTTCTTCTACTTTTACGTCTTGTATCGGATCTTCATTTAATCTCCAAGTTCTCCTTCCTTTTTGTGTCCCTATGGGTCTCAACTCCACAGTTACTGGGCCATGGTCTGAGAGGGATGATATTTCAATGCATAATTTTGCCACTATCTCCAATAATCGATGTTCAACCATAACATAATCTATCCTCGTGTATGTGTTATGCACTGCAGAATAGAATGTATAGTCTCTTGCACTAGCTGACATTGATGTAATTTTTTCTTTACCATTCTCAATGCAGGGTTTCCCATTTTTGGTGCATTCGACGTACTATCCATTCAAGGATCTAAACAGAAATTAAAGTCTCCTGCCAATACTGGCAGTACATCAGTCTATTCAGGATTTTTTTCAAGTAATTTTCTGGGCCTTTGTTAGGGCAGTACACATTGGCCAGGGTACATTCTGTCTCCTGCAATTTTCCCTTCAAGAATAAGTATCTTCCCTCTGGGTCTATCAACCTGTCCTCCAATACAAATCTTATCTCTTTTGAAAAGCCTACTGCTACTCCTTTTACTTTACTTGTTGGTGAGTCCCCATAGTACCATGTTGGGTAAGTTTTGTAATATAGTTTGATATTTGTATTTTGTGCGATGTGTGTCTCCTGCATAAACACAATATCTTTCACATATCTTTCCATTTCTTTTAACATTTTATACCTTTTTTCTGGGATATTCAGACCTCTGCCATTATACGTTAAGTATTTAAAGGAAGACATTTTCTTTTTCTATTCCCCCGCTCCCAGCCCAAAGGCCGATAGCGGGGGCACCAGGAGGCGGGGAAACAACCCCCTGAGGGGCTCTGGGGATTTTACAAATTGACTCCACCCTCTCCCCTCCTCCCTCCCCGGTGGTATTTTGACCTTCCCCTAGTCATTGAGCAGCTTTGCATTCTATTTTCTATTTACCCTTCTGCTCCTTCAGACCTGAGGTGGTGCTCTATCTGGGGCTCTTACTGAGACCCCTCCCCTCCCTCAAAAATTGTGGGAGGTCTGTCTGAAGCCCTCCGGCTTTTCCAGGTCCCCCAACCCCATGCTTTATTTTATCTATTTTTTTTTTTTTAGAGATCCACACAGTCAGTTTGGACAGAGTTAAAACATCCACTTTTTGCTTCTGATATGCCAACTCGCCATAGCAAATTCCTAGAAGTAAGCTAAGGCTGACCCATCTGGCCAGTCTGATAAAGACTCCCTGGCCAACTGCTTCTGAGGTAGAGGTTGCCTTTAAATAAACACAGCTGTTTAATTTAGGCCTGGCATGGAATCATTAGTGACTGTAGGCCTTCTTAGTCTCTGCCCATTTGTCACTGCCTCTGGCCTGCAACTTGGTTTTACATTTTGGCTGACACACCAGTTACCACCAGTCCAGTATTATTTTTGTAGAGATTTCCTTGGATTGTCACTTCTGGCAGTAAAATACATAGTGGTTCCTTCAGGGCTAAAGAGGACCTGTCCCTGTTGCAGAAGCAGGTTGTCGCTCGTCTTCCTGAGAAGTGGTGTTGGTGTTGAGGGCTGGAGAGATTTACAATCCATTATTCCCATGATGTGCACTCTTTTAGGGTATAGAATATACCTGCCCTCACCTTAATGAACGTTGCTGGTCTCTAGAAAGGCTGATTGCTACTGGTCCACAGATGAGCTGAAAGCCTGAAGCCATGCCTGGGAGTATTTGTTTAAAAAATCCATCAGTAGTAACCACTACAAACAGCAAACCACATATCCCTCTGTGGTGTACCACAAATAGCAGAAGCAATTACACATTGCTAACAGGTAAGGACTAAGTAAATGTAACTAAGCAGATCCTGATTTTCATTTCAGCATCAAGGTCAGCATGTAAATGCATAGAGATAAATGCATAGCAGTCATAGTACTCTCAAGTCAATGTAATCACAGGCAAACAACGCAGTTTAACCACTTCCCGCCCACCCTATGGCGGATTGACGTCCGGGAAGTGGTTCTGTTATCCTGACTGGGCGTCATATGACGTCCAGCAGGATAACATGCCGCGGCGCGCATCGCGGCGATCGGTGGAGCGGTGTGTCAGTCTGACACACCGCTACACCGATCTTGGTAAAGAGCCGTGTCCAATCACGGCTGATCACGCTGTCAATAGGAAGAGCCGTTGATCGGCTCTTCCTCACTCGCGTCTGACAGACGCGAGTAGAGGAGAGCCGATCGGCGGCTCTCCTGGCAGGGGGGTCTGCGCTGATTGTTTATCAGCGCAGCCCCCCCGCAGATCACCACACTGGACCACCAGGGATCGCCACTAGGACCACCAGGGAAGGGGCAACATGTGGATGGCCAGGTATGTACCCCATGGCCATCCACATGTGCTCAGTGTGCCAAATCTGTGCCAATCAGTGCCCACAAATGGGCACTGATTGGCACTATTATGTTGCAGTGATGCCCAGCAATGTCACCCTTAGGGGCATCACTGCAAACAAGCAGGGTCACCAGTGCCACCCATCAGTGTCCATTCGTGCCACCTGTCAGTGCCCATCAGTGCCCATCTATCAGTGCCCATCTATCAGTGCCCATCCATGCCCATCTGTGCCAACTATCAGTGCCACCCATAAGTAACCATCAATGCCACCTACGAGTGCCCATCAATGCCAACTATGAGTGCCCATCAGTGCCGCCTATGAGTGCCCATCCGTGCCACCTATGAGTGCCCATCAGTGCCGCATACCAATGCCACCTATCAGTGCCCATCAGTGCCACCTATCAGTGCCGCCTATCAGTGCCCATCATCAGTGCCCGTCAGTGCCACCTCATCAGTGTCACCTCATTGGTGCCACCTCATCGGTGCCCATCAGTGCCGCCGTATCAGTGCCCGTCAGTGCAGCCATATCAGTGCCCATCATTGAAGAAGAAAACCTACTTATTTACAAAAAGTTAACAGAAACAAAGAAAAACTTGTTTTTTTTTCAAAATTTTCGGTCTTTTTTTATTTGTTGCGCAAAAAATAAAAACCGCAGAGGTGATCAAATACCACCAAAAGAAAGCTCTATTTGTGGGAACAAAATGATAAAAAATTTGTTTGGGTGCAGTGTAGCATGACCGCGCAATTGTCATTCAAATTGCGACAGCGCTGAAAGCTGAAAATTGGCCCGGGCGGGAAGGTGTCTAAGTGCCTGGTATTGAAGTGGTTAATAGTCGTCAGACAATTAGCACTAGCAGGTTAAACTTACCTTAGACCAGTGGTTCTCAACTCCAGTCCTCAGGACCCACCAACAGGCCAGATTTTAAGTATTACCTTGGGGAGATGCAGACTAGAATACTGCAATCACTGAGCAGCAAATTATATCACCTGTGATGTATTTCAGTTATCTTGCAAACCTGGCCTGTTAGTGGGTCCTGAGGACCGGAGTTGAGAACCACTGCCTTAGACACATGTATCGCAAAAGGTCCATACCACAATAAGTCAAGCCTGTAGGGCCAGGCCTTGCTGAGTTAATAGGAAGGCTTCAGCCCAGCACAGCACACCTGCTATCAGCATTAGCAGTATTGCAGACACAAACCACAACCTGTGAGGCAATAGTAAACAGACTGAAACTATGGACAGGCCAGAAAATGTGTGACATATGCTTGCAGCAGTAACTGAATACTATGGATTTGTGCACAATGTAGTGCCTTACCACTTGCAAGCTTCATGGTCAAACCGGAAGTCCAATGAATGTCCATCCATTGAGTCATGATGATGGAGCAATCCCTAGAGACCAGATACCATCGCCCCCCTTATCCTGGATCTTGAGGGGGGAGGTCTCCTCCATATAGGTGTTCGTTTCAACCTGTACAGCGGGGAGCTTCATCACAGGAGAGGCTTGAACCTGTGCGGCTTGTCCAGATGAATCCAGCAAGGTGAGGGAAAAGAAAAATCCTGCTTTCAGCAGCAGCATAAACGGCTGTAGCAGTGAGGGAAAAAAAAAGAATGTGGCCTGCAGGGAGGAGACTTACTTATATAGTATAACCAGTCCTGGAATAGGGCAGGGGGCAGAGCCTACCCATATGTATATGCTGTCATGCTGTGTCAAGAAAGTGGTTTTAGTATCCTCCTTAAAGTTTCTTGTGACAGATCTGCAAATATCTGTAAGGTCTCGTCCTCATATTTTATTGGCAGTTTTCCTCTCATATTTCCCCATATTAGATTTTTTCTTCAAAATCATGAAATCTTACAATTGTATTTCTTGAGGTCTCTGTTGATACACTTTTTGGCCTTTTAATCCTATGAACTCTTTCTATTTTTAGCGTATTTGTTTCTTCTTTACCCATTATAGGGTTAAATATTTTCCATATCTTTTCTGTTAAATCTTCCCCTTGTGTTGGTTCTGGTAGGCCTCTGTCAGGGCTGGGCCCAGCCCTTCCTTCTCAAAGCTGGCCACTCAGCTGTCAGCCAATTGCCAGCTCCTTTCTCTCCACAGTGACTCACCTATTGATGATATCCTGCTAGTCAGTCCTGCCTACTTAAGCCGTCCAGCCCAGATGATCTCTGCCTTCGTCTTGGTCACATCTCTAGAGACGCTCTCCTGTGTTCCTGTTAAAGACTTGTGTAGCGGTACCCCCGTAAGGGCTGCTGGTTTGGTTACTTAGCAAACCGCCAATCACCCTGCTGCCATACTTCCCACGATCAATTAAATCAAAGAACAGTCAGTTTCACAGTTTTGTTATATTTATTGCAGGATACAACTTGGATGGGAGAAGGATAATATGAGATGCCCATAGCATTTAGCCCATTGCAAGTTGTAGTTAGTTATTCCGTGGCCATGGCCTTACAAGAAACTTGATACACTGCTTGCACCCAGTCTCTTTTAGTTTGTACAAATCCTTACTGCAAAATATTCTGATATTCTATTTCTTCACTTCCATTTAAACAAAGAAGAATCACTCTGAATAATTCCCCCTTGTAGACCATGATGGGATTGTCCATGCGAGTCAAAGAGCCAGAAGCTCACATTGCTTCTCCCCGATGGTCCAGAGAATCAGACAGCCACACAGTCTTTGGAAGGCACTGCCATTATGCTAACCAGGCCAGAGGTAACACGGTACCTTCCTCCGACGACCTGACACATGGCAGTGAACGGACCACTGCTTTCAGCCAGTCCAAGACTATCAACGCTGTGTTCCCCGGCCACAGCATTCTACACTGACCTTTCTCTAGGAGGATAATAGTTCTGTGTCCCCGGTCACAGAACGCTGCTCTACTCTCCTCCGCTTGACTGCTACTTCTTCCTTCCAGATCTCCTCCAGCATGCAAGTCCTGTGTTCCCCAGTCACAGCAGCTTGATACTTCTTTAAGGATGAAGATCTTTATCTTAAATTCCATCCTGGCGGTTCCTCCATCCCTCCTCCGCGCACGGTGCATCCCCTCGTGGGGACGCCCGTAACAGCAACTCCTTACTCCATTGTCTGTTCCTTATTCCCAGAACTCTCCTTGGAAGCATGTGACCCCAGCCTATAGGAGAGGCCTGCCCCCTGCCAAAGCCCAGAGATAATTGGTCAGGGCTCCTCACATGAGCTGCCTGCCACTCAAACATCAGCTCCAACCGCCTTTCCAGAACAATCCTTCTGAAAGCAGGGGAGGCACCACTGAGTCCAAGTACAGGTGGCCACACCCACCACTACACTGAACACTCCCAGTCCCAAATCACAACAACCAGGCCCAGCCTAAAGCACAGGCCTGGATAAATTTACCGGCACTTAGGCCCTGAGCTAAAGAAATACTACACTAGCACCTACCTTTAGGTAGAGGGTGCTACATTTGCTTGGCTGACATTTCTTCTGGCTCCAGATCCTGCTTGCTGTTCTACTACGCTCATCTCTGGCTCCCTGACGTTTTGGCTTATCTGACTATCCGTTCCGGTTCCTGAACTCTGGCTATGTTTTGACTACGTTTACTCTGTTTACCTTTTTATTATTATTAATAAACAAGTGTGATAAACTGTACTTCTGTCTTAGGCCCCTTTCACACGATCGGACCGTTCAGGTCCGCCTGTCAGTTTTGACGGCGGACCTGAACGGGCGCTCCATGTTAGCCTATGGAGCGATGGATGTCAGCGGAGACATGTCCGCTGACATCCGACCCGGTCCAATCTGCAAAAAGCAGACGGATGGCCCTACGTCTAGATCCGTCGCTGGCGGATCGGATCAGGTGAGATATGATGAAAACGGACATGCTGTCCGTTTTCATCCGATCCCTCCATAGGCAGCAGCGGCGCCTGACAAGCCCCTCCCTGCTCAGTGAGCAGAGAGGGACCTGTCATCCACCGGCTCAGCGGAGATCAACGGAGAGATCTCCCGCTGAGCCGGCGGACCAAGTGTGAATGAGAGCTTAGTCTGATTCATGGTTTCTGACAGCCTCGTGTTGTTTTTCCTTCTACCGGTTCTCCTGGTCTTCCAGCTCATACACTATCTCTCGTTCAGTTTTTAATACCTTCATCTCTTTTTTAAATTTTTTGTAAATTCGTATATGGCTATCCGATCTCTTTTCCATTTCTTCTACCCTTGTGAGTACACGTCCCAAGCCTTTTTGTTGAGCTGCCCCCTTTTTTAAAACATTTCTTATCTTTTGCTTCATTTCTCTTTATTCTGTTTAGTGGTGAGCCACCTTTTCTGCGAGTTTTTATTTTCAGCAATCCATCATTACCCCGATGCAATAAATAACTCCAGTCTCCATGTATTACACATTCTGTTTATTTCTATAAGCCCATTATGGACGTCTGTCCAAATCTAATAAATGCTGCTTGGCTTAAAGTGCAGGTTTAGAGTACTCAGTCTCGCTAAGCCATGTTATGTGAGGTATTACAGGGTAAATGCCAGGTACTCACCACTCTCCATTTGTTATCACAGGCTCTTGTCATCCATTTTGATGCAAATGATTTTCATTAGAAAGGGATAACATTTTGCTTGTGATGCTTGGTAATGAGGGGGGTCCCAGGATCTTCCATTTGGGCTACTCCACTTATCTCTCCCCTTACTTGGTAATTCAATCTCACTCCATTTTTTGTAGCTGTCAACTGCTTTCAGCCACTCTCTCCTCGCTCCCCCCACTCATTGCACGTCTCAAGGTATGGAGGGAGAGATAGTACCAGAGGCACAAAAAACAGAGCTGGGTTGGGGCGGTCAATCTGTTACGCCATTAGGGATCGGAGGCATCGGAAGCATCCAGAGCTCCTACCACAAGCTCCCAGCTGGCGCCATTGCTAGGCTCCTCCCTCCAGCCATCTCCAATAGCACATAATGCACTGGCAACAAGCTTTTCAACATTAGCAAGCATATTGTGTGAAGCTCCCTCTTCAATACAGTAACAATCTGGGCAAAAAAAAAACCTTCCGCATCTTCCTCCAGTACTGCCTTATCCTCTTCCTTCCCTTCTGTGTTTGTCTTGCCTAGGACCAGCAGATCAAGATCTGATTCCAGTTGAGGAATTAGAAGTAGCATCTTTGGATGAGGATGACTCTATTAAAGTGATTGTTTTTAAAAAAAAAAAAAAAAATTACAAACATGTTATACTTACCTGCTCTGTGCAAGGGTTTTGCACAAAGCAGCCCTGATCGTCTTTTTCTGGGGTGCCCCGGCGGCGCTCCTTGCTCCTCCTCTTCATTGGGTGCCCCCATGGAAAACCGCTTTCCTTGGGGGCACCCGTGTGGGCGCGCTCACGAGTCCCCCTGCTGCGTCTATTGACACAGACAGCAGGACTTGGCCTCGCCCCCCGCTCACGTGTCACTGGATTTGATTGACAGCATCTATCCAATGAGGACAAAGACAGGGGCTGGAGCTGCTGGGCTCGTGCTCCTCTCTGGAATGGACAGGTTCAGGTAAGAAAAAGGGGGGCAATTGCAGCACAGGTTTTTCACCTTATTGCATAGAATGCATTAAGGCAGGAGTCTCAAACTGAAGGCCCTCCAGCTGTTGCGAAACTACAAATCCCATCATGCCTCTGCCTGTCGGACTCATGCTTGTAACTGTCAGCCTTGCAATGCCTCATGGGACTTGTAGTTTTGCAACAGCTGGAGGGCCGCCAGTTTGAGACCCCTGCATTAAGGTGAAAAACCTTGAGACTTTACAACTACTTTAACAACAATGACTCATCTGCTGTCAGTGGGATGTAAACAAAAGAAGTGCCAGCATAAAAAAAAAAAAGCAAAGAAAAACAAAAAAATAAATAAATAAACAACCAGCATGCCCCTTTCCCAATCCATAGTAGGCCGTTTGAGTCTTGTATGGATTTTGAGGGGAACCGTACACCAAAATAAAAATAAATAAATGGCGTAGCTCAACCCCCCCCCCCCCAAAAAAAAACAAACAAATCCATACCAGACCCTTATCCGAGCAAGCAGCCTAGCAGGTCAGGAAAGAGGGGGAAGGAGCAAGCACTCTTTAAGGCTGTAATCTATCTGAGGAAATGTGACATACCCAAACATATTACCAAAAGTATTGTGACACCTTCCTTTACACGCACAGGAACTGTAATGTCATCCCAGTCTTCGTCCGTAGGGTTCAATATTGAGTTGGCCAACTCTTTGCAGCTATAACTCTTCTGGGAAGGCTGTCCTCAAGGTTTAGGAGTGGGTCTATAGGAATATTTGACCATTCTTCCAGAAGTGTATTTGTGAGGTCAGGCACTGATGTGGATAAGAAGGCCTGGCTCGCAGTCTCCATTCTAATTCATCCCAAAGGTGTTCTGTCGTGTTGAGGTCAGGACTCTGCAGGCCAGTCAAGTTTCTCCACCCCAAACTGGCTCATCCATGTCTTTATGGACCTTGCTTTGTGCACTGGTCCAAATCATTTGGTGGAGGGGAGATTATGCTGTGGGGTTGTTTTTCAGGGGTTGGGCTGTCCCTTAGTTCCGGTGAAGGGAACTCTTAAAGTGTCAGCATACCAAGACATTTGACAATTTCATGCTCCTAACTTTGTGGGAACAGTTTGGGAATGGCCCATTCCTGTTCCAGCATGTCTGCGCACCAGTGCACAAATCAAGGTCCATAAAGACATGGATGAGCCAGTTTGGGGTAGAGGAACTTGTCTGGCCTGCACAGAGTCCTGACCTCAACCCGATAGAACACCTTTGGGATGGATTAGAGCGGAGACTGCGAGCCAGGTCTTCTCGTCCACATCAGTGCCTGATCTCACAAATGCGTTCCTGGAAGAATGATCAAACTTTCCCATAGACCAGCCCTCAAATTTTCCACTTGCCTACTCACATTTTGTGAGTGGGAAATGATGATTGCTGGCGCGTGTGGGGCTGCCTGGGGGGGCGGGGCAGCAAGCACCGCTGGCAGGCGTGGTTGAATGGGAGCCGTGCTCCAAGCCAGGGCAAGGAAGAGGAGAGGAAGAGGCGAGCCGGCCGGATCATCAGAGAGTGGGGATTGCTCGCTGTAACAGCTTTCATTGCCCGATGTTCCTAGAGCTCACGTCTTTGATAGACAGAACACCGGTTCAATGCCGGGACGTGTGACGGTGAGCTCCGGGAACACCGGGCGATTCAAATGAAAGCTGTTACAGCGGGCAATCCCAGCTCTCTGAGGATCCAGTCAGCTCGCCTCTTCCTCTGCACAGGTGAGACTGCACTGATAAAGTTAAATGTTTTATGCAGAATTAAGTTGCAAAAATAATTAAGTGTCATTTTATGAGATCATTTATGAGGGCGTGTTTAGGGGCGGGGCATAGAAGGGGTTGGATGGGTCAACTGGTGGCGAGTAACTCTTAAGGTCTGGCTAGTAGCTCAGAACTTGAAATTTTGAGCCCTGCCATAGACACACTCCTAAACCTTGTGGACAGCCTTCCCAGAAGAGTTAAAGCTGCAAAGGGTGGGCCAAATTAATATTGAACCCTACAGACAAAGACTGGGATGCCATTAAAGTTCATGTGTGTGTAAAGGTAGGCGCCACAATACTTTTGGTAATATAGTGAAGGCGCAGAGAATCCTGGTTTAGTCAAATAGCTTGTATGCCTGAAATAAAGCTAGACTTGAATGCTGAGACTGGTGTTAGAGCTAGTTCTTGCTCCGATGCAAATGACACCATCACTCTGAGGTTGAGCATTGTACGAGTCTTCAGCAGAGCATATGTTTACCCGGCCTCCGTCATAGCTACACGTGAAGGTATTCCTCTACAACAGTGGTCATCAACCCTGTCCTCAGGACCCACTAACAGGCCAGGTTTTATGTATTACCTTGGAGAGATTCAGACTAGAATACTGCAATCACTGAGCAGCAAATTATATCACCTGTGATGTATTTCAGTTATCTTGCAAACCTGGCCTGTTAGTGGACCCTGAGGACAGGGTTGATGACCACTGCCCTACAAGTACTAACGGAATAGGGTGTGGAGTATAAGGTAAGCATGCCTGTGAGGAGTACATGGCAACCCAGGTGTACACTGTGTCTGTAAAGAATCCTTGTGGGGAAAGGGCGGGAGGCCTGAGTACATTATGAGGACTTTGAGATGAAGTTGCAGTAACGTGTGCGACCAGTGGTGTGATGTAACACCTGGTTATCCACCTGAGATTGATCTGCATGGTTTAATTTTAACACCAAGTTTTAAAAAATGTACACGGAGAGGAATACAAACCAAACACAGATCAATTTTTACAGTAACAGCCAGAGTGACCCTGTCAATGACGTTGGACTAGACAGGCTTTGCCTGTCATGGTGGGCATATATTTAAGTCTTCAGGACTAGATTCCATTGTGATCAACCAAGGCCCTGGACCTGTAAAGGATCCTGTAACTAACTGAATGTGTTGCACTAAGGGCCAATGAAGGATCTAGCCCTCAAAGCAACATTACAGGCCATCCCTACTGTATGGGGTTGAGCCCCAAAGGTTTTATCAAGGCTACCATATTTCTGGATACACTGCTTCAATGCTGGCATTAGAAGATAGTGAGGGCTTGATTGAAGAATCAAAAGATAAAATAAACTCGTTTTTGTGTTTATAAAGGCAGGGTTTTTATTTTAAACCTTACCACATTCTATGCAGAAAGGTAAAAAAAATCCTCTGCATCCAGCTCCCTTGCAGCCCCCTAAATACTTACCTAAACCCGATCTCGATCCAGTGACATACATGAGAGCCAAGGCTCTCCCGGGTCTCTCGTTCCTGATTGGCTCAGATACAGCAGCAGCTGTCAATCAGAGCCAGTGATGAAGGCCCTACTCTGTGTCTTATGGACACTCAGAGCAGAGCTCAAGAGCAACCATGCACAAGTGTCACCATACCAAGCGGCTTTCTATGGGGGCTCTCAGTGGGGGACCCCAGAAGGGGAAAAAAATCAAGGCTGCTGTGAAAAACCATTGCACTGAGCAGGTAAGTACGACGTTTGTGATTTTAAGAAATAAAAACCCAAGGCTTTACAATAACCTTAAGCTAAAGGTGCTTTACTCCATGAAGAAGAGGTCCATCACCTTAAGACACTAGAACAAAACTGAGCTAGGACTCGCGGAGTCAAGTAGAATTATAGGGGGCAGCTACCTGGGGGGTCGTAACCTTTAAAAAGTGTCCAATTGCCTGAAGTTACACACCTATAACCAATGGTGTATAATTACGCCACCTGTGTCCTATACTGCAGGATTAAGACATACCTTTTCCAAATAAGCCTAATCGGCATCATCACTTCCTGCAAGTGAAGGTGCACTGTAAAGGATTTGATGGCAGCCGACATGGCTCAAACCCAGTGACTTTGGAAGAAGAGGACTCTGAAGAGGTAACTTCAAGTTAGTGCACAGCACGTCTGCCAGGAATCCCACTGTGGTCTTCTGTGTGGGTGACAAGGACTCATCTACAGAGGATTACTAATGCATCACAGCAGCGGCTCGGCTGGTGAAGTTTTAGGATAAGGGGACGCCAGACCCCACTTTTCCTTTTTGACCCCTCCCACTTGTCAAAATTGGGCATGGTTTCAGTGAATAGTGGGCGTGACTTAAAGGGGTGTGGTTAGCATCTGAGATGAACAAGGGAGAGAGAGATGGAGGGACAGTAGGCCCAGATCCTACACAATAGAAACGTGTATTCCAGAAAGTTTAACAACCAGCAGATAAAGATACTCCAAACACCTGGTGTTAGCGCTTTAATCATCCCAGCACCATAGTTGGTATAGTGTCAGGAGGATTGAAGCACATTATTTCTATTATTACATTGTAATATAAAATGTAATTATTCAACTCGCCATAATGCAGAATCACTGGGAGCCCTGAGCGTGTCACCCGCCACCAGTTTCACCCAGCAGAGTCCCTCCTTACATCAGGTGCCCCCAGCGGAGTCCCTCCTTACATCAGATGCCCCCAGCAAAGTCCCTCCTTACATCAGGTGCCCCCAGCAGCGGAGCCCTCCTCACATCTGTGTCCGCAGCAATGAAGCCCCTCATTACCTCTGTGTCCCCATCAGCGGAGCCCCTCATTACATCTGTGTCCGCATCAGCGGAGCCCCTCATTACATCTGTGTCCGCATCAGCAGAGCCCCTCCTTACATCTGTGTCCGCATCAGCGGAGCCCCTCCTTACATCTGTGTCCCCATCAGTGGAGCCCCTCCTTACATCTGTGTCCCCATCAGCGGAGCCCCTCCTTACATCTGTGTCCCCATCAGCGGAGCCCCTCCTTACATGTGTCCCTGGCAGCACAGCCCTCCTTCATGCCACGTCTGTCTCTGTCAGCTTCAGTGGCAGCTAGTTCCCGACTTTCTCTGTGTGTTCAGTAGAGGGGAGGGGCCTCCTCTCTCCACAAGACGATTAGTCCTCACGGTGGTGGTCATCTTTTTGCAGCCCGCCGGAAGTGGCGTTGTTCTCACACTGTAGGGTTTTGGAGGCGTCCCCTATGGACAGGCTGCCACTGCTTCACAGCTTCCTCTTTATCTTGAGAATGTTCCTTTGAGTCTCATGCTCCTGCAAAAGGACCGGGGTAAAGAACATCCATGCTTGTGAACTTCCGTAAGCCGCTCTCACAAACTAAAAATGACTGCAGAAAATTCCTTCTCTTGTAACATAGGAACCAGAGGATTTTGCCTGAGATGATGGAAATACCAGATAAGAGCAAGGAATCAGAGGCAATCACCCCGATGACCAAGTGCCCCAGATACTTGCTACATTCTGGTGCTGCGCTATACAGAGGCTGTAGCAATGTAGCTTCAGGCCTCATGCACAAGAGATGCCGGTGCAAACTCTGCTGAACACGTTTTTAAAAGCTGAAACCGGCGTTTAGAAACGCCCGTTTTGCCACGTTTGCATGCCGCGTTTTACTGCATTTGCATCTAGAAGCGTCTGCAGAGCAGAGAATGACATTTTGCGACCCAACTTTGGGGCCCCGTATCTCAGGGCCACTTGGTGCTAGGAACCCCAAATTTGGTATGCTAACACAGTGGAACTACACTACAACATATCAAAATTTGGGGATCCTAGCACCATGTAGCCCCGAGATACGGGGCCCCAAAATGTCAAGCACTTCTGCAGCAGAGAATTACATTTTCCGACCTGACTTTGGGGCCCCATATCTCGGGGCCACTTGGTGCTAGGAACCCCAAATTTGGATATGGTATAGTGTTAGTCCAACTGTGTTAGCAGACCAAATTTGGGGTTCCTAGAATCAAGTGGCCCCGAGATTTGGGGCCCCAAAATCAAGTCACAAAATGTCAAGCACTTTTCTGCAGCAGAGAATGACATTTTGTGACCAGATTTTCCCCATATCTCAAGGCCACTTGGTGCTAGGAACCCCAAATTTGGATATGTTGTAGTGCTGGAGGCATTTCAAAAGCTAAATGTGGTAACTCGCATTTAGCCATTTTTTATATACAGGCGTTTTTCATTTTTGGCTATTAAAAAAAAAACGCTTCTAAAACACAAACACAGCATAACGGACGTTTTAAACGTAGGTTACTATCTGTCAAGTTAAATCGTTCAGGAGAGGTTGTAAAAACATCCTGTGTACATGAAGCCTTATTGTTGAATTTGTTTTATGCTGTAGAGGTCCGAAAATGCACATTATTGTGCACAGGGAACTGGCAAAATGACAGATGAACGTGAGTACATCAACATGCACGCGTGGCTTTCCACTCATTTTGAAAATCACTACTAAGGTTTATCTCTTGTCTGCCAAACAAAAAAACAGCCTACCCACACCAAAGCACAGGGAGCACTGGAGGGGAGGACTGCCACTTGCTCCTTTGTTAACAGAGGCACTCACCAGTCCATGTCGCAGGGCCAAGTTTTTACCCATCATGGCAGGAGCACCCCAGCAAGGCCTTCAGGGACTATACTTTTTCTCCCCCCCCCCACCCCCAACCCAAGGGGATCACTGCTCTGGATCTATAAAGCATCCTGTCAGGTCATCCAATATGTAGTACTCTGGAGATCACTGTCCGCAGAATCCAGCACCTACCCGCACTTGCACACAGGGTCCAGGTACAGTTCCTGTTTAGCCTTCTAGTCAAAATGACTGCACCAAATTAAGCCCTTTTCCAGCCAAGCTGGGGTATTAAGATTAGGTCAGAATATTAGGGGAATAAAATTCAATGATAGGTGATGTATGTGCCTACTGATTGAGGACACTGGCTAAAAATCTGAAGCTTAAAGAGGAACTGCAGTCACACAATTTGTAATAAAACCATCTTTGCCATTCTGAAGCTTCCCTCCAACCACTTTGCATATTAATTTTATATATACTGTAATTCTGTACTTGCCAAATATGCTGCTAAATCTCCCTCCACTAAGTCTGGCTGCAGCCATTTTAAGCGTGGGCAACTGAAGCTGCTGCCTGTTCACTTCCTGGATTTACAGTCACACCTCCAGCTCTCATTGGCCCTCTGACTCATCCCCCCTCCCTTCCTGGCAAACTCTCACAAGAGAGAGAGCTGTGCATGATGTCATAAGCCTAGGCTAATGACCAGACAAGAAACCGGAAGTGGGCTGTATAAGGTATTTACTGGCAGAAAAAAAAAGTTTTACTATCCAAAGTTAAAACAAGGGCAGAGGATTTAATAGATGGAAAGTTGAAAACGTGACTGAAGGTCCGCTTTAACTGAGCTGGAAGGGGGTTAGGTCTGAGTGAGGAATTCCTGCCTTTTTTGGCCAGTGTGCATTTAGGTGGCAGCATAACTAAAGTGAATATGAAGTACCCGGAGTCCTGTGATGTATAAATGAAAAACATAAATTTTGTAATTTAAAGCTGAACACCAGGCAAACAGATGAAATACGTAAATATATACATATAATACTCTGGAGCGGATGTCCGGCCGGAAATAGGATTACAACAGGGGATTATCATCTTCCCCCATCTCCTTCATGTGTACGAGTGGCTGATCCGGATTGAGGGGATACCAACACACAAAGATCTGATTGGCACCTGGATTTGATCGGCACCCGGCATACAAACATCCTATGCTTATACCCCTGCAGGGGTACAGCGTTCCGGTGAGTGGAATCACATCAGGGGGAGTTTGTTTTAAATATCTGGAAGAAATTTGGTGGAAGACATCACATGAACTTTTTTGTCATTTCACATGAGGCTTATTATTGCTACCAATTGGTTTACCATCAGTCTATTAGAGACATACCTCTATATATACATATTAATCACTCACTAGTTTGGGTCTTACTATCTGCACATTTTTAAATATATTTATATTCATTTTTTCCACGTATCTACTTTTTGCATTCCTAGCACTTTATTATAGAGGGCTGCGGATACCCTCTATCTTACACACATTTTATATATATATATATATATATATATATATATATATATATATATATATATATATATATATATATCTATCTATATCTATATATATATAATATATATATCTATATATCTCTATATAGATATATATCTATATATATATATATATATATATATATCTATATATCTATATATATATCTATATATCTCTATATAGATATATATCTATAGATATATATATATATCTATAGATATATATCTATATATATATTTTTTTTTTTCACACACATTGTTTTGCATTTTCTGTCCTTCACCATAGAGGATTGTGGACACCCTCTATCCTAATTTGCAGTTTATTTTTACCATCCAGCAGGGGCTGGAATATTGCTAATTGTATCGCACCTGACACTTTCGCACTTATCACCTTTTTATACTATATTATTAGTGGTCACCAACATCAATATTAATAATTTTGTATATGGGATAACAGTTGTATTTTTTCATTTTTATATTTATTGTCACTCACTAATTTATTTATTAATTAGCACCTTTCTATCATTTATTTATTCATTTTTATTTCTATTTTTATGTGGGATAAATAGTGCTGCATTCTAAGCGATTACTACCTATTGTTGTCCCCTAGAGTATGTCACATTGATACATCTATCACCACAATCAGATAAACATCACATACCAATGCATCCTTTATGCACAGCGCCATTCCCTATTTTGTTATATTCAGACTTCTGTGAATGGACAGCACAGTACACATTTGTTTTGCATTGATAACTGAAGATACGGTTTAATTTACAGCTGCATTTTGTACTACAAGGCTTATGGGGAAGTACACTTTCTTTTAAATCCTCAACAAGATGCATGTACTCTATTTATTGGGACCTTAGTTTGAAGTTGTTCCTTTAACTTGGCAAAATAACTGTCCTCCATTTTCGGTAAAATGTAAATGTTTTGTTTATATTTTTACTAACCATTCAGAGTCTCCTTTAGGTAACCTAGCCCACTTGTTGCCTTGGATCTCAAAGCCACTGCACAGTTTGCATTTCTACAAGATATTTTTACCATCTAAAAGCTAATATCTAGTGAATGAAGAGGCAAGTAATTAACCCATGAACATGGAAAAGGGGCAAGGAGCTTTTTCTTTTTATGCTTGCCATAAAAGCTCTGTACATAAAAAACACAAATCAGTTATTTATTGTACAAGCAGGGTAAAAGACACAAAATGTGACTACTTTGTCTTTAATATTAAACTCTTTAACTGCTAAAACAAAAAAAAAACAAAACAAAAAAAAACAAAACAATCAAAGACGTGAAAAATGAGACTCGTTACAACTCTTTAAAATACAAGGGGATAGCAACATAACACAATGAAACATGTTGAGGTCCCCTCCGATAGAAAAGAGAGTAATGAATAATCAGTGACATACAGAATAATTTGCTTCTCTCTGAACTCCAAAATCCTTCTCTCGAGAGTGCATGTTCTGCAAGAGTCTAGCAGATCTTCCATGATTTACAAATGCTAAAAATTCCTCTGGAAATGTAACCCCCTTTTCTTATTTCTACAATAAAAAAAAATCCAAGCTATTTTTTAGGTTTCTCTGTTTCAAAGAGTAAGAGGGTTATACAATTGAAAGTTTCTGAAAAAAATGGCCTTGTGTTTAATGCCCTTGGAAGGAAAGATGCATGGGTAATTAAAACTGTGTAACAATCAAATATTCAAGGGGGTCTTGTTTCTTTTTCTTGCCATGTTTGAAACCAAGAATAAGAGCAATATACTTTTCAAATTCTTTGATTTTTCTCTTTTACGTGTGCATCAAAACTATCTGTTATATACTCGCTTCAAGGTTTCCTTTTAAAGCAACATAGCGCACACCTGCCTAATATAAACTTAAAAAAAGAAAAATACAAAAATGAGACAAACGTGTTTGGTTTATTCTATTTACTGTATGCATCTGTAAATAGCAGGGCAAAAAAAAAAATTCTTAGAAGGAAAACTTTGGAGATATTAAAAAAAAAAACTTGTAGTGAAAATAGGCAACTTGTAGGTTTTTTTTTTTTATATATATTCTCAAAACCTGCAAACCATTCAGTTTTTACGGCTCTGTGGGGTAAATAATTAAATAGTGTGTATGCAAGCATATTTTTTCTAACAAAATGCAAAGTTGACAGATTTCAGCCTGCATTTGTTTTATAAATGTTCATGATTCATGTTCAAGGTCTTGGTCACAGTGGGAATTCCGGGGGCTGAGACATATAGAAGGAAATCCCAAATGATTTAAGATCTGCCATCTTGTTATTACGTGACATAAATATTTTTTTTTATCAATCAGAGGTGCGTGCAGTTTCATATTGTTTTGCCATAGACTTATCAGCCTTATCAAATGGTTTCCTCAGCGTAAACATCACAACTCCTGTTTAAGCACAAGAGATATATTGGTTGTGCTAATTCTACACTACAAGTGGTAGATCTGGTCTAAGAACTATTTGCTACTGGTTGCAGTACTACTGGTTTCCAGTGTAGAATAGCAATGTAATTACGTGGACAGAGAAAATGCCAAATATGAAGTATAATGTGACCCCCACAATTACTGGGTAAATGTTAAGTGGATTGTTTAATTGGAAGGATGCCAAAACTCCTTGGAAAGTCAAAATGGCTTGCTACAGAGTTTACATATATTTTCAAACTGTCATTGAATAAAGTAAAATGGGTGGCACCTTTATGCACCCTTTACAGTGTTACACAACACTAGTGTGAAGAGACTCTTGTCTTAACCCTTTCAGCTGCTCCTACTATATTTCTGCAGTAGAGAGAGTTAAAAGCAATAACCCCTATGCTCCAGTTACAAACAAATTACAGTTCCTACTTTGGGGTTTAACACCTAAAGTTAGGTGTACAATTTTAGAGTCCATTGCTCATCTCTGTGCCGGCCACAAAGATATAGGGCTGTTATGTCCATATCCTGTTTAGAACCCGCAAGGAAAATGCTTACATATAAACAGGGATGGACTCATGGGCAAAAAGGGCAGTGTATCAGTTCCAGGTGAGAAAGTTCACAGTTTAGTGCTTGCCCAGCCCAGCTTCATGTAGAACATATAGTACTTAGGGCTTTGGAAGTTGGAAAGATGGGAGGATCTGAAGAAACTTTAATCAGATAGTTCCCCTTCTGAGTCCTCTTTCGCTTTGGTCAGCTCTTCGTGAATTTCTCGAACCATAAGGATGCGAGTCAGCATGCTGTCCAATGTGCCCAGGTCAATGGGCATGGTGGAAAACCACATGGGGCTATTGGGTACACAGGAGCGCTCTGGCTGAAGGTAAAAGACATCACTCCGCTGCTTTACACTTTCAGAACTGTAAAAGACAGAAGATGACATTTAATCAACATTAGCAATGTTTATATAAAGGGGAAAAACCACGCTAAAAAGCAATTATAAATGCTGAACTGCAGCTGCAACAAAAAAACACTAATATCAGTGTAATAAACTAAAGCAAATAAAATAAGTGCGCTTACAGTCAGATGGTCACAGATATAAATTCATGTGTTACTTGCATAAATGAATAAATAAATAAGTAAATAAGTATATATAAGCTGTAAATAATTGATAAATCAAATACCAAAATCAGAAAGAGCTTATAGGGAAATAAACTCCAATGTTGAATTGAGTGCACAGTAAGTGACCAAACCTGTAAATAGATATAGATGAATCAAATTTCATAAATTATAAATGAAATCAAATGTGAATATAAAAATGGGAAAAGTGAGTAAAGTCCATTCATAAGAAAGTCAATGAAGGCGCATCAGTCCCATGAAGGAAAAGTCACGTATCCATTCCCAAATTCGGTTCAGAAAATGTCGAGCACTTTTCTGCAGCAAAAAATGTTATTTTCCGAACCGACTTTGGGGCCCCGTATCTCAGGGCCACTTGGTGCAAACCCAGTGGAACTGATACCACAACATATCCAAAGCTGGAGTTCCTAGCACCAAGTGGCCCTGAGATACTGGGCCCCAAAATCGGTTCGGAAAACGTCATTCTCTGCTGCAGAAAAGTGCTTGACAGTTTCTGAACCGAATTTGGGGCCCCGTATCTCAGGGCCACTTGGTGCTAGGAACCCCAAATTTGGTGTGTAAACCCAGTGGACCTGGTACCATAACATATCCAAAGCTGGGGTTCCTAGTACCAAGTGGCTCCGAGATACGGGGCCCCAAAATAGGTTCGGAAAATGTCATTCTCTGCTGCAGAAAAGTGCTTGACATTTTCTGAACCGATTTCTGGGCCCTGTATCTCGGGGCCACTTGGTGCTAGAAATCCCAGCTTTGGATATTTTATGGTGCTAGTGCCTCTGGGTTTGCACACCAAATTTGGGGTTCCTAGCACCAAGTGGCCCCGAGATATGGGGCCCCAAAGTCTGTCAATTGTGTCCATCTGCAGCAATGTCATTTCGGGACACTTTGGGTTCAGAGACCCCAAATTTTGGCTGCAGCTAGGGGGCATCTAGGAACACTTAACTACCGAGTTTGAAGTTCGGGGGACCTATGGCTGCAAATGGGCACAGTGAGGCATGCAAATGGGCACAGTGAGGCTGCAAATGGGCATTGTTGACCCCCTTTTCCACTTACAGTAGCCGTGCATTTCTCACCCTCGTCTTATACTCGGGTCAATAAGTTTTTCCCATTTTTTTGTGGTAAATTAGGGCCTCGACTTATACTCTAGTATATACAGTATATATTCTCAAAATTATACCAAACAGTAAAGGCCTTGCGTGACATTAGGAGTTTTTCCATCCCTAACCTATTGCTTTTCCTAAGGTGTATGTAAACGCTAACACAAATTTCTCTTTTATGCTCTCCTTTGGTTTGTTAACAGTTATAGTAAAGTGGTTTTAACCACTTAAAGACCAGCCTCATTTTGGATTTTAGGTGTTTACAAGTTTAAAACAGGTTTTTTTGCTAGAAAATTACTTAGAACCCCCAAACATTATATATTGTTTTTTTTCTAACATCCTAGAGAATACAATAGCGGTCATTGCAATACTTTTTTTTGCACCGTATTTGCGCAGCGGTCTTCTAAGCGCACTTTTTTTGGAAAAAATTCACTTTTTTGAAAAAAAAAAAATAAGACAACAGTAAAGTTAGCCCAATTTTTTTTTATATTGTGAAATATAATGTTACGCCAAGTAAATTGATACCCAACATGTCACGCTTCCAAATTGCGCCCGCTCGTGGAATAGCGTCAAACTTTTACCCTTAAAAATCTCCATAGGCGACGTTTAAAAAATTCTACAGATTGCATGTTTTGCGTTACAGAGGAGGTCTAGGGCTAGAATTATTGCTCTCACTCTACCGGTCGCGGCGATACCTCACATGTGTGGTTTGACCACCGTTTTCATATGCGGGCGCTACTCACGTATGCGTTCGCTTCTGCGTGCGAGCTCGTCGGGACAGGGCGCTTTAAAAAAATTTTTTTTTTTTTTTTTATTATTTATTTTATTTTATTTATTTTTTCACTGTTTTAAAAAAAAAAAAAAAAATTTGGATCACTTTTATTCCTATTACAAGGAATGTAAACATCCCTTGTAATAGAAAAAAGCATGACAGGTCCTCTTAAATATGAGATCTGGGGTCAAAAAGTCCTCAGATCTCATATTTAGACTAAAATGCAAAAAAAAAAAAAAAAAAAAAAAGTCGTTTAAAAAAATGACACTAAAAAAATTTGTGCCTTTAAGAGAGTGGGCGGAGCCGTCGAATGACGTCGCTCCGGCCGTCACATGGTATGGAGACGGGTGGGGGCCATCTTGGCCTCACTTGTCTCCATACCTCAGCAGGGAAAGGACCCGATCGCCTCCGCCGTTACCGACGGCTCCGGTAAGCGGCGGAAGGCGCGGGAGAGCGGCGGGAGGGGGGGTGGCACCTCTCCCGCCGCCGATAACGGTGATCTCGCGGCGAACCCGCCGCAGAGACCACCGTTATCGTGTACAGAGTCGCTCACTGTAAAGATGGATATCTCGGTTGTGGCAGCAGCTGCTGCCGTTACCGAGATATCCATCTTCAAAAAAATGACGTATATATACAGTGAGCGGGGCTGAAGTGGTTAAAGGTAAAAGGTTTTTTACTTTAATGCATTCTCTACATTAAGGTAAAAAACTTTTTAATATTACTCCCCCCCCCCCCCCCAATACTCGCCTGTCTCATCTCCCCTCTCCAGGCATCAATTAGTCCTGATGAATTAACTGCCCAGCTGTCTTGAGGTCCTAAAATGCCAGGACAGTACAAATACCCGCAAAATAACCCTTTTTGGGAAAGCTGACAGTCCAAAGTATTTGTTAAGGGGCATGGTGAGTTTTTTGAAAGATGATTAAAATAGGATTTTTTATTACAGCTTACCTGTAAAATCCTTTTCTTTCGACGGACATCACGGGACACAGAGCCACAGTAATTACTGATGGGTTATAGGGTATCACTAGGTATTGGACACTGGTCACACCCCAATCAGGAAGTTCAACCCCCTATATAACCCCTCCCCTTCCAGGGATACCCCAGTTTTGTAGCAAAGCAGTATAGGTGTATTAGAAGAGGGGCGGGACCTCTGTGTCCCGTGATGTCCGTCGAAAGAAAAGGATTTTACAGGTAAGCTGTAATAAAAAATCCTATTTTCTTTTTTCGGACATCACGGGACACAGAGCCACAGTATTTACTGATGGGATGTCCCAAAGCAATGCCAACTGAGGGGGGGGAATCACAACCAAGTAGGGTGCTATCAGACCTGAGGACCCTGTACCGCTGTCTGCAGCACACTACGCCCAAAGGCGATATCCTCATGCCTTCTCACATCCACCTGATGTGAATCTGGTGAAGGTATGAACTGAAGACCAGGTTGCGGCCTTGCAGATCTGAGCCATAGAGGCCCGGTGATGCACTGCCCAAGAAGCACCAATAGCCCTTGTGGAATGTGCCTTGATCTGAAACGGGGGAACCTTCCGTTTCAAACCGTAAGCTTGAATAATCAACTGTCGAATCCATTTAGAAATGGTCGCTTTTGACGCTGCCTGTCCTCTATTGGGACCCTCCGGCAGCACGAACAAGACATCCGTCTTGCGAATCTGAGCAGTTGCCTCCAGATAGGTCTTGACTGCTCTTACTACATCCAAAGAATGTAATGACCTTTCTTCCGAAGAACAAGGCTCTGGAAAAAAGGAAGGTAGCACAATGTCTTGGTTTAGATGAAAATCTGAAACCACCTTCGGTAAAAAACTAGGATGAGGGCGCAGTACCACTCTATCCTTGTGTATAATCAAGTAAGGCTCTTTACAGGAAAGAGCTGCTATCTCGGATACTCTTCTAGCAGAAGAGATAGCTACCAGAAATATTAGTTTCCTCGTCAGCAAGACCAAAGGAATCTGACGTATTGGTTCAAAAGGCTGTTTTTGTAACACCGATAGAACCAAGTTCAAGTCCCAGGGGTTTAGGGGCGCCCTAACCGGAGGATTAAGACGCATCGCCCCTTGCATAAAGTTTCGGATCAGAGAATGCGAAGCAAGCGGCCGTTGAAACAACACTGATAAGGCCGAGACCTGGCCCTTGATGGTACTCAAGGCCAGCTTCATCTCTAATCCTAATTGTAGAAAATCCAGAATTCTACCTATGACATATTTCCTGGGATGCCAACCCCTAGATTCACACCAGGATACATAAGCTTTCCAGACTATGATAAATCATTCTGGAAGCTGGCTTCCTTGCATTGATCAAGGTAGATATGACAGGATCTGAAAGCCCACGATTTTTCAGAACGTGGGATTCAATAGCCCACCCGTCAAATCTAGCATTTGTAAGGCAGGCTGGAACACCGGACCTTGAGCTAACAGGTCTGGGTGTATCGGTAGGGTCCACCGGGAACCCACCATCATCCCTGCTATTTCGGCCTATCAGGTTCTTCTGGGCCAAACGGGGGCCACCAGAAGTGCCGACTTCCCTTCTTGCCTGAGTCTGCGAAGGAGCCGTGGCAGTAGCAGAATGGGAGGGAATGCATAAATCGTTGAGAGCCGATGCCACGGAATCACCAACGCATCCGTCCTGCCTGTAAGAGGATCCCAGGCAACCGGTAGGAAGGATCTCCCCTTCTGTAGGTTTTCGGGTATGAGCCATCAACTGAGGCTCTGACGCATCGCATGCGACAGGTGCATTGGAAAGTCTAATGCCTGCACCCTCCTGTTCCAGGTTGACAGAATACTGTGTTGCAACAGTTCTGCTTGGAACTGCTTATAGGGAACTGCTTCGAATGAAGCCACCATCTTCCCCAGCAGCCTCATACCAAGGCGGACAGAAAGACCCTTCTTGGTCCTGATTGTCAGAATCAGCTCCCTTAGAGCAGTGATCTTTGCCTGCAGACACTTCAGTTGAGCAGGAAGAATGGGCACAGGTAGGCCTGCATCTCTGATGCCTATAGATGTCAGAAATTCTCCTCCCTGCAGGATGGAGATTACTGTCCGAATTGATTCCAAACGGAAGGACTGCATCCTTAGGAATCGTTTCAGATCTATCAAATCCAAAATGGGTCTGCCGTCCCCATTTGGTTTTCGGACCATAGAAAGATTGGAACAGGGTCTCAATCCTTGATCCTTTGTGGGAACCCCCACAATGACCTCTTGCGACACAAGTCGCTTTATCGCTAGAAGGAGCGACTGCTTCTCTTCTGGTTCTCTGGGAACACCTGATCTGAGGAAACGAGGAGAGGGAAATTCTTGGAACTCCAGTCTGTACCCTAAGGTTACCGTGGAGATTACCCATCTGTCCTGGAAGTCCCTCTGCCAGGGCCCTGAGAGCTGCAGCAGTCTTTCCCCCCACTCGAGCGAGCGGGGCGCCCCTTCATGAAGAGGTCTTAGTGTCTTGTCTAGAAGACTTCTTCCCCCAGGATTTCTTGTGTCCCTGGGGTTGACTCTTGTTTCTTGCCCCAGACGGAGGAGACCGTCGTGACTGCCTGGAGGCTGATGCCCCTGGCGCTGGGGAAAGAGTGTGTTTAAAAGAGGGACGCTTACTCTTCTTCTTATCAGGTAAGAGAGTGCTTTTCCCACAGGAGATCATCTTGATATAGTTATCCAAGTCCTCTCCAAACAACCTTGCACCACGAAAGGGAAACCCAACCAGGAGCTTCTTACATGGTGCTTCGGCTGACCAGCTTTTCAACCATAAGATTCTACGTATATGCACCAACCCAAGCGAGAGGCGAGAGGTTTGCACGATAGAATCTCTAATGGCGTCAACAGCATAACATAAAGCCGCAGGAAGGTTAGCAAACCCCTGGGCCTGCTGTTCAGGCAATACTTTGATGACCTGCTTAACATGGTCTCTTAAGTATTGACAGACTCCAATCGCTGCTACTGCAGGTTGGGCCACTGATCCTGCTAAAGAGAAAACATCTTTCAATAAGAAGTCCATCTTTTTATCCACAGGATCCTTGAGCATCTGAGCGTTGTCTACAGGACAAGTCAGACTACTATTTACAGAGGAAATGGCCGCATCAATGGCCGGTATTCCCCACCTCTTAATAAATTTTTCTTCCATAGGATAAAGTGTAGAAAACTTTTTTGGCGGAAGAAATCGCTTATCTGGGTGATACCACTCAGAATAAAGCAGCTTTTCGAGTAAATTATGAACAGGAAAAGCATGTGCTGCTTGGAAAGGTTTCAGTGACCCCAAAGCAGAAGAGGTTTCTGTAGTAGTTTCAGGTAGGGGCAACTTAAATGTGGAGCGGACCAATCCAGTGAAGATCTGCACTAAGACTTTCTCCTCTTGGGAAGTCGCAGAGAGTCCCTCTCCACCTGAATCCTCCGAAGAGGAATCATCCGTCCCATCCCGATCCTCTGAAAGGGATTCATCTCCTTTATCCCAGAGCTCCTCTGTCTGGGGGTCTTGGGGAGCAGAGGAAGGCCTTGTGCGTTTTCTTCCACTAAGTGAAGATGTAATTACGGCCATTGGTCTTTTCTCTAATCCAGTAATGGTTGAGGAAAAAACTTCTTGTGTAATGTACACAGGGGCTGAAGTGCCGGCAGCAGATGTAGCCCCTAACCCCAATGGCTCTCCCTGTCCAGCTGCCCCTGGTCCCTCAGGAGGGGATGGTGTAGCAGACAGGGGGTCCTCAGAACCTGAACGAGACCCCCTAGTGCCTCTGTTTCTTGGGGTGCTTGAACCTCTTCTACCCATAGTGCAAAGCAACAAGGTGTGAGGTATCAAAAGCGAACACTGACTGCTGAGCGATGTAGTCTGGCTAAAAGCCTTGCTACCAAATGCCCAATCCGGTGTTCTTTAGTAAATGCAGCCTAGGGGAATGCCTGTGTCCCACCTTACATGCGACTGTCAGCTCTGTGTCCCTCCAAGGCTCAGAGCACCTGTACAGTGTGCTTTAAATAGCCATGCTTTCTGGCACTGTGGGCGTCTGGGCACGCTGACGCCCCGCCCCCTCCCCCCCCTCGTTTTTGAAAAACGAGCGCTTCCCGCGCGAGCCGACCCTTCCTGACAAGCCTGAAGGAAGGCTGGGCGTGGGGGAATAAGGAGGAGGCCGGCAGTGATGGGCCCCGCATCGCAATGCGGCTTCGGTGGCGGCTGTGACAGTGCGGTCTCACCCGCCTTACAGCATACCTGAGCCTTTCCCTAGCCTGGGGGGACCATCCCAGCAGAGAAAACCCCCCACCATCTTACCTTTGGAGCTGGAGGGAGAGCCTGTGCAGCGGACGCTGGGACAGAATCAAGCATGAGAAGGTTTGTGCTCTTGGCCGCCCCCGGTGGTCACAATAGGCACAGCATGCATTTATCTTAAAGGAGAAGAGCCACTAGAATTAAAATTCTGTGGAATCTCCTCTTACCTTATCCAGCCGCAGGGTTCAGTTTACACAGACCCAGCCTTCGCCTCTCATGGTGGGCTCCGTTTGTGAAAAACCGTCAGAGACTGGGGCCCCCATCAGTAGGGGGATCCTTCAGTTCTGGGCCTGTAAAGCACCTCGCCAGAAATTAGGAAGTTTAAAGCCATTTTCTGATCCGCGGGTCCAGCTCTCTAAAAAGAGAAGCGTTACAGGTAAAACCTTGTTTCTTCGGACACGAGGCCCGGGTACCATCCAATTCGGCCATGAAAAGACACTTTGAATGGATCCGGTCGCCTGGCTTGCCCCAGTATAGGATCTTAGGATATTCCCTTTGGAGCTTCAGCACAGGACATGTTTGCACGTCCAACACCTAAGACACTGGTGTAAAAACTGAGGTATCACTGGAAGGGGAGGGGTTATATAGGGAGTTGAACTTCCTGATTAGGGTGTGACCAGTGTCCAATACCTAGTGATACCCTATAACCCATCAGTAATTACTGTGGCTCTGTGTCCCGTGATGTCCGAGAAAAGAAATAACGTTTTTATTTTGGTTTTGTTTTTTACACATGTTTACCAGAGCAGTACAGCATCATCATATGACTGGTGCGGCAGCGATTAGGGACACTGACTATTGACAGTGTTAAACAAAAAAACACACCTCCCCCCCCCCCCATACTGTGACTAGAGCAGTACAGTGCTACCATAGCGACACTGTACTACTCTGGGGAAGTGATCAGGATTTTTTTTACACTGATTGGTCAAAGTGATCACATGGTACAATCACAGTGATGAACGCAACAGTACACAATAAATGGCTATGAATATATTCCATTCATTGTGTACAATGGTCATGTGATCACATGGTACCAGCAGTGGCCCAGTACATTGATTTCTCATCCACTGTATCTGGTGGACAGAGCATGTGACAGATTGCGCTGCAGCACAATCCTTAGGGCATGCACAAGGCATGATCCTGGGTGGACATCGTATGTCATCTACCCAGAATGAAAGAGATCCTGCTCGGCCGTCATTTGACAATAGGCCGGGCGGAAAGCAGTTAATGTGGCCCCAGAGCTATTCTCATCATTGGGGTGGGACAGAAAATCCTCTTTGCCAAGCTGGCCATACACAGATTCCTGGTTAACAGGCAACAGTGTGAAAATGGGAGGAGATGGTTAAGAATGGAGTGCAGCCAGTGTGGGGAGAGCTGCCAAAGTAGCTTTTGCAATTTAGTTTGGGGAGAGCTGATGTGTGTCCTGGAACAGAGGCGTAAGACAAAAATCTAGAAGTATTCAAATACACTTTCCTGCCACATTAATTTCTGGCGTCCGCTGTAAAGGAGAATGGTACATCCTCTCTTTGCCACAAAGGAAAAGAGGACTGAAACTCCCATTTTCTATGAGCACTTGGACAGGGCTGAGATTCATGTGCCGTGAACAGCTAGTCAGGGATAGTTACTCAGAGAAAACAGTGGAAGAACCCAAGTGAGAGAAGGAAGTTTCAATTCCTATGAAAATTTTATAGAGAGGACAGATTGGGATTATACTAAATCCTAAAAACCAAAGCACTTACCATTTGGATAAGTAAAATTCATATAGCCTGACAGGACACCTGAGTGGATTGTCTGTGTTCTCAGCCATCTCCATCACAAACTGACCATCCTCTTCCTCTAACCTTTTTCGCTTGCCACCTGTTACTTTTTCTGTAATGCAAAAAAGTGAATTTAGGTAAAAAAGAGGATCTTGTGCTTCTTTATTTCTTGTACTGTGCAACATGTTATCTGCTTTCACGGCAATCCCTTGCAAGCCATCATTATGTGTGGACCCATAAAAAGATAAGTACAAACTCTATCTAACCTCTCTGTTGTTCAAGGGAGAAGTTCTCCTTAAAGAGGGGATAAACAGCTTTTCTACACATCACATTTAATGGTCTAGAATGTTTCGTAAAATAGTTTTTTGAATAAAAATACACACACCATGTTCTGACTCCTGCTTTGGAAAAGGGGGCATAAAGCGCAGGTAGGTGGTTTTCGTGTTGTATTTCAGAGTTTTTGTACGTCTCATGACATAAGCAAAGGAGAGTTGATGGTGTTCTGTCACAGTCTTTAACTGGAAGAATTTGGTGGTGAAGAATAAAAGGGTGTTGAGAAGGATGATAGGCGAGTAGGCACCAAGCTGTTTACACTCCCACAAATGTTCTTCTTCGATCCTTGAAAACAAATAACCTGGAAAAGAGATTAAAAGGCAGCTAAAATGGACCTGTAATAACACATTTTTATAGACATACAAATGTTGCCAACATATGAAAACTTGTGTATGGCTTACCATTGGGTAAGAGAGGTGGGTGCCAATTCTTTAACAGCTTTGTAAGTTCCACCATAAACCTGGAGTAGGGTTCCATAAAGATATTATCTATCCGCCCATTTTCAAAAAGATACTGAAAAATAAGGAGAGAAAGATCGTTTGTCATACGGAGGTTATACCTCTGATGTAGTCAGATGGTACCAGTATAACTGGTCTAGTTTTGGCCCTCTATCCCAGCTGTTCATCGGTTTGACTGCATGCCCTTACAAC
Organism: Lithobates septentrionalis; assembly: GCA_037952835.1. Classification (NCBI taxonomy): domain Eukaryota; kingdom Metazoa; phylum Chordata; class Amphibia; order Anura; family Ranidae; genus Lithobates; species Lithobates septentrionalis. Next base: position 6,552,722 of record JBBDGP010000664.1, read on the forward strand.
TTGAAGCCCTGTTTAGAGGCGTATAACCACTTGGTACTTTTTTTTGCATGTGCATCGGAGAAGTTTTAAGCTCGACTATGGATTTGTACTTACTATTCACATGAAGTGTCCAGTTCTAGAAACCCCCTTTACCAAAAAAAAAAATAAGATAGAACAGAGATGGGCAACAAAAATGGTGAAAGGTCTGATTGATAAAACATACCAGGAGAGAGTTCAGAAGCTTAATATGTACAGTCTGAAGGAAAGAGGGGAAAAGTGGAGATATGACTGAAATTTTTAAATTTAGGGGGTGAATAAGGTTCAGAAGGGCAGTATTTTCAACAAAGAAAATGATATCAAGAACACGGGGACATGACCTCAAACTAGCAGGAAGAAAGTTCAAAACGAGTCTTAGTATTATTATATACTTCGTATATTTTACCAAAACGTAGTTCATGCGTGAACTAAACTATATATACAGTGCTTAGCATAAATGAGTACACCCCTTTTAAAACGTAAGCTTTTAATCAATATCTTAATGAACACAAGAACAATTTCCAAAATTTTGACAAAACTGAGTTTTATAGAATTTTATTTGTTTAGCTCATTACATGACAGTAAGGTTAATATAAATTGAATTACAAAATCTTCAGTTTTATTCAAATTAGTTGATGCAAAAATGAATAAACCCCAAAACAAAAACTACTACTATATCGAGTATTTTGTATGGTGTATAAAACCACAAAGCGCTGTGATAGTTATTTAAGATAAAGCTCCAAAGATCAAATTAATATGTGAGGCTGCTGTCAATAAAAAGTGTTCAGAATCACTACAAATGAATAAATAAAGAAAGATTGAAGCGCTTCACTGCGTGATCAAAATAATAAAAAAATACAAATAATTAAATAAATAATATAACCCACATACAGAATTCATTTAACAAATCCGGATACTGTGCAAATAATGCAGCTAAAATCCGTGACCACACGTGTAAAAAACGAATAAATAGTGTCACAGTGTGCACAAATAAAATCAAATATAAATAGTGTTAAATCAGATGATTGGCCATTAATAAATATACAAATTATTGATAAGATAAATACATAGGTGAAAAAACAACTAAGACAGCCAAGTCTGGAATGGTAATCAGTATAGTCCCAGTATTTCAAAGTTCTGAAATTGCTTAATTGGAGTGCTCGCTTGTCAATCCTGAACGGCGGTGTCACTCAACTCCAACCTCATAATATGTAGTATTCACCACCAGCAATCATATGTAAAGCAAATAAAAAAGAAGAAATTTCATTGCGCAATGCTCTAAATATCTGGTACACCAGCAAACATGCTATGAGATCCACTCACGTGCACCCAGTAATAGAAAGGCATATGCAGATGTAAATAGCAGTCAGCCTGCTCTCGTCCTTGGTGGCTGACTGCTATTTACATCTGCATATGCCTTTCTATTACTGGGCGCACGTGAGTGGATGGAGTTTGGAGTTGAGTGACACCGCTGTTCAGGATTGACAAGCGAGCACTCCAATTAAGCAATTTCAAAGCAATTTCAGAACTTTGAAATACTGGGACTATACTGATTCCCACTCCGGACTTGGCGGTCTTAGTTGTTTTTTCACCTATGTATTTATCTTATCAATAATTTGTATATTTATTAATGGCCAATCATCTGATTTAACACTATTTATATTTGATTTTATTTGTGCACACTGTGACACTATTAGTTTTTTTACACGTGTGGTCACGGATTTTAGCTGCATTATTTGCACAGTATCCGGATTTGTTAAATGAATTCTGTATGTGGGTTATATTATTTATTTAATTTTTTTTTTAATTATTTTGATCACGCAGTGAAGCGCTTCAATCTTTCTTTATTTAGTATTTTGTATGACCCCCCTGATTTGTAAGGACAGCACCAAATCTTCTAGGCATGAAATGAACAAGTTAGCGACATATTGCAACATCTACCTTTTTCCATTGTTCAGGAACGACCTCTTTTAGAGCTTAGATACTGGAGAGTAATGCTCAACTTCCCCATAGTTGTTCAATTGGGTTCAGATCAGGAGACATACTTGGCCACTGAATCACTTTCACCCTGTTTTTCTACAGAAATGCAACAGTGGCCTTAGATGTGTGTATTGGATCATTGTCATGTTGGAAAAGTGCATGACAACCCAGGGTACAGAGTGATGGTAGCATCTTCTCTTTCAAAATAGAGCAGTACATCTGTGGACTTATGATACCATCAATGAAATGCAGCTCGCTGACACCAGCAGCACTTATGCAGCCCCACAGAAGGACACTGCCACCACATTTCACTGTAGGCACCATGCATTTTTCTTTGTACACACCTTTGAGATGCCATACAGTTTTGAAGCCATCAGTTGCAAAAACATTTATCTTGGTCTCATTACTCCAGAGTCCCAGTAGTCTTATTTTTCAGCATGGGCCCTTGCAAATTCTAGGCAGGCTTTTTTGCGCATGGGCTTTAGGACAGGCTTCTTTCGTGGATGACACCCATGCGTGCCATTCCTCTGCAGTGAACATCGTATTGTGTCACAGGAAACAATCACCCCAGTTTGGCTTTTTACTTCTTTAGCTAACTGCAGTGAACCTGTATGGCGATTTTCTTCAACACTTCTCATGAGAAGACACTCCTGTAGAGATGTTAACTTACATGGACGGCCTGGATGTCTTTGGGATGGTTGCAGTTCCATCTTTGTTAAATTTTTGTATCACTTTTGTTACAGTATTCTGACCAAGTAAAGCTTTGCTGCTCTGCTTGTAGCCTTCACCTTTCTTGTGTAAAGAAATTATTTTCTTTCTCAGGCCTTGTGTGACATTTCTCTTCCATGTGGTGCCATTGTTGACAACATGAAATGGGAATGGGTTTTCTTTGTTAAAGAGGAAGTAAACCCCATCGGGTTTTGCTTCCTCTTTTGCTCCCCGGAAGGACTGCAAATGAAAAGCATAATGGGTTAGTATGCATCGCATACTAGCCCATTATATGATACTTACCTGCAAACAAATCCCGCGCTGTCCCCTGAGCAGGCCGCATCCATCTTCACCCATCTTCCGGGGCCCGGGACTCCGGCTCTGTGACTGGCCAGTCGCATGACGTCACTCCAGCGCAGCATGTGCACGGGAGCTGTCAGTCACGGCACACGCTGGGGGAAGAAACGGCACGGTGGCTCGTTTCTTCAAAGCGCATACGCCAATGACGACATCGGTGCACTACAAGTGAAATATCTCCAAAACGACGCAGGTTTAGGAGATATTTCCACTACCTATAGGTAAGCCTTTTCTAGGCCTACCTATAGGTAAAAGTCACCAAAAAGGGTTTACAACCACTTTAAGTAAAGCCCTTTATTATCAACTGTCTGCTGGACACCTGTTTAATGAATTAGACTTACCTGAAGTTGAATTCTTGTTAAATTAGGATTTTGCCATCCAAAATTTAGCTTTGCTCCTAAGAATTTCATTGGGGTGTATTCAATTTTTTCAACATGGACTTGAATTTGTTAGGAAAAATACTTTTTTTGTGTGTGCAAATGAACAAATATTGGTTGCAATCAATGGCTCACATTTGTGGGAGTATTTTGTAGTACAGTGTCTCATAGAAAATGTTGATTCTGAAAGGAAAGTAAAGGTTTTCTGACAAATCTGTTCGGTTGAGGATCATTGCAGCGCAATATTGACTGAAGGCATGGACATGAATATCATAGCGCTCACATCTGCAGTAAAAAGGGTTTTTTAACCAGCAGATTTGTTTACAGATATATGCTGATGCATACAGATTTTAAAATTTTGCAATCTCAGTGAGAATTGTAGGACAATTAGCAACAGGTCTGGGCATGACACTTATATCTGGAAATATGAAGAAAGGTTTGATGCTGTTACGAGAAACAGATTTGTGCATTACAAATTACAGATATCTGCTGAGGCGCACACATTTAAAACTTTGCAAGCTTAGTGAGAACCGTATGACGTAATTTGCAATCGGTCTGTGCATAACACCTATATCTAGAAAGGAGTTTGTATCAGCTATAAGAAACACAGTGAGAACCGTTTGATAGCGACAGATTGCAAGCATAATTGTAATGCACAAAACAAGTGGAGTGAACACATAAAAAGGTACTAGCACGTAAGCCCTCATATTGAGCTGTCTAACCCATTTAGCAACAGTGACATACACTGTTGGAATCTCGGCCATTCGAACCATGTATGGGACAGGCTGAATGTACCAAGTTGATCAATCGATCAATTTAGGTACAACCAGCCTTCTGGATTTTAGAGATTATCGCTAGCAATGACTGTCCTCACATGGCGGGGATGGCTTCCCCCGCCAAGAGAATACAATGGCTCGGCAGGGGGGATTCCCATATCAATACGTCTGTGTTGCTAGAGAAATCAAGGAAATTTCCTAACTGCAACCACCGTGTATGGCCGGAATTAGAAATAGGATATCCTTTATTTAGACATGTGCAAAACAGTGAGAGTCTGTTTTTCAGATAGGGTCCGTTTGATAGCCACAGCCTCTGACCATATCCTTACAATGTAAAGCAATTGCTCTGGGATGCTTTGGGGCAGGGAACAAAGTAAGGACAATGTCCTCATTGAGTTGAAAGGCTGGTACCACTTTAGGCAAAAAGAAGTGTTGTAGACGCAAGACCACTTTATCCAGGTGAAGAATCAGGAAGATGGAATGGATAAGGCTAAAAATTGTCAGTTAAGAGTACTTAACCACTTCAATACAGGGCACTTATACACCTTCCTGCCCAGACCAATTTTTAGCTTTCAGCGCTGTCGCAGTTTGAATGACAATTGCGCGGTCATGCTACACTGTACCCAAACTAAATTTTTAGCATTTTGTTCCCACAAATAGAGATTTCTTTTGGTGGTATTTGATCACCTCTGCGGTTTTTATTTTTTGCGAAACACATAAAAAAAGACCGAAAATTTTGAAAAAAATAAAAGTTTTGCTTTTGTTTCTGTTTAAAAATTTTGTAAATAAGTAAGTTTTCTCTTTCACTGATGGGCACTGATAAGGCGGCAGCGATGAGGTGGCACCAATGAGCGGGCACTGATATGCGGTACTGATATGCAGCACTGATGGGCATTGATAGGCGGCACTGATGGGCACTCATGGGTGGCACTGGTGGGCATTGAAAGGCTGCAAAGATGGGTTCTTATGGGTGGCACTGATGGGCACTGATACGCGGCACAGACAGGCATCCCTGGTGGCACTGGCAGTGGTAGGCATTGGAGTGGGCACTGATTGGCAGCTGCCTTTGCACTGATTAGCATTTCCCTGGGGGTCTAGGGGGCATACCTGGTGGTCCAGTGTGGCTGGTTTCCCTGGTGGTCCGGGGCGGCTTCCCTGGTGGTCCGGGGCGGCTTCCCTGGTGGTCCTGGCAGCTTCCCTGGTGGTCCTGGCAGCTTCCCTGGTGGTCCTGGCAGCTTCCCTGGTGGTCCTGGCAGCTTCCCTGGTGGTCCTGGGTGGGATCCGAGGGGGGCTGTGCTAATAAACAATCAGCACAGAACCCCCCCCCCCCCCCGTCAGAGACTCTTTACCTAGATTGGTGTTGCGGGGTGTCAGACTGACACCCCGCAACAACGATCGCCGCGATGCGTGCCCCCGGGGGCGCGCAGCGGCTCAATATCCTGAGGACGTCATATGACGCCCAGTCAGGATATTGAAACCACTTTGCCGCTGTCATTCTGCTATATGGCGGGCGGCAAGTGGTTAACCACTTCTATACTGGCCCTTTGAAAATATATTTTTGCTAGAAAATTACTCAGAACCCCCAAACATGATATATATATTTTTTTTAGCAGACACCATAGGGAATAAAATGGCGGTCGTTGCAACTTTTTATGTAACACGGTATTTGCGCAACAGTTTTTCGGGGTAAAAAAACTGTCATGAATTAAAAAAAAAATAACAAAACAGTAAAGTTAGCCCAATTTTTTTGTATAATGTGAAAGATGCTACGCCTAGTAAATAGATACCAAACATGTCACGCTTTAAAATTGCGCACACTCAGAAGGTGCCAAACTTCGGTACTTAAAAATCTCCATAGGCGACGCTTTAATTTTTTTTTACAGGTTACCAGTTTAGAGTTACAGAGGAGGTCTAGTGCTAGAATTGCTGCTCTTGCTCTAACGCATGCTGCGATACCTCACGTGTGGTTTGAACGGCGTTTACATATGTGGACGTACGCGTGCGATCGCTTCTCTGCGCGAGCACACGGACGCTTTAAATTTTTATTTTTTTATTATTGTTTATTGTCCTTTTTTTTATTTTTAGATCGCTTTAATTTTTTTTGATCACTGTTATTCCTATTACAAGGAATGTTAACATCCCTTGTAAAAGGAATGGTGCGTGACAGGTCCCATTTATGGAGCGATGTGGGGTCTTTGAGACCCCACATCTCTCCTCCAGGCTGGAAACATAAGATAAAAATAAAAAATAACGATCCCATGCTTTCCAGCCACGATCACTGCTTTGTTTATATTTGGATGATGCCTGTAGCTGCAGGCATTATTCAGATATCCCCACTGAAAGTCAAGGGTGTCATATGACATGCTTGGGCTGGAAGTGGTTAACCGCTTCCTGACCGCCTCACGCAGATATACTGCGGCAGAAGAGCACGTACCTGTACGTTACCCTTTAAGAGGTGGCTCGCGGGCGCGCCTGCCGGGAGCTCCATGACCACGATCGCGGGTCCGCGGACTCTATGTCCGTGGGAATAACCGCGATCGTCTCACAATGAGGAAGAACAGGGAGATGCTAATGTAAAAAAGCATCTCCCCGTGCTGCCTAGTGACACGGTCACTGATCACAGCTCCATGTAATTGGGAGTGGTGATCAGTGACATGTCACTCTTAGCCACGCCCCCTAACAGTTAGAATCACTCCCTAGGACACACTTAACCTCTCCCTAGCCCCCTAGTGGTTAACCCCTTCACTGCCCGTGTCATTTTTTTTACCGTAATCAGTGCAATTTTATAGCACTGATCGCTGTAAAAATGACAATGGTTCCAAAAATGTGTCAAAATATTCCTGACGCTTATTGCGATTTTTTTTACCAAAAATATGTAGAAGAATACGCATCGGCCTAAACTGGAGGAAAAAAATTTTTTAATATATTTTTTGGGGATGTTTATTATAGCAAAAAGTAAAAAATAATGCTTTTTTTCAAAATTGTCACTTTTTGTTTATAGTGCAGAACAATAAAAACCGCAGAGATGATCAAATACCACCAAAAGAAAGCTTTATCTGTAGGAAAAAAAGAAGGTCAATTTTGTTTGGGTGCAACGTCGCATGATCGCGCAATTGTCAGTTAAAGCGACGCAGTGCGGAATCGCAAAAAGTGCTCTGGTCAGGAAGGGGGTAAATCCTTTCGGGGCTGAAGTGGTTAAACTGTTACTAAACCCACAACAGTAAAATCAGTCTGTATTTGCAGTAAAGCATGAATGCTATACTCACTGCAGAACCTAAGTGGTTAATCCTTTGCATTGTAAAAAAGGCTGCTTGATCTTGTATGCACAGATCCTCCTCTTCTTCCATTGACTCCAGAACATGTCTGGATAGTACAGAGCCTTTTGAGTCAGGCTGCACATGCTCAGTTTGGTGGGTATTGCTAGAGTTTTTTTCCTTTTTCTTGGGAGGGTGCATGTGATCAGCACAGGGCCAATCAGCACTGTCCAGAAAGAGGGTCAGGGGCTCTGCAGCCTGATAGGACAGCTCCGTGCAGTATGAAAACTGCAATATACTGCTGATGAGAAAAGATATTTAAACGTTTATATTTACTAAAATAAATGCATTTCCACGTTCTGTGTACTGTGGGAGACCAGATATAGTGAATGTAGGCTCCTGGGTTTAGTAACACTTTAAGGCCAAATTCTGGTCAAGTCCCGATCATAGAAACACAGGAATGTGAGGTACAGAGTAATCTCTGAGGCTGACCCCAAGCATAAAAAAAAAAAATTACCAGGTACGGTAGAGATTATTTCATGAAGTGGATTTTCTGTGTCTGAATAAAGGTACAAACAGAGTCAGATAAATCCCTGTCTCTCGAGGCCTAGGTCTCAACAGCCATGCTGTTAAAGTCAGTGACCGAGAAGCATGATGGATCGGGGGGCTGTTTCAGATGTTCGAATAGCTTTGTGTACTGGACTGGTTTCTTCTGGGCCAGTTAGGTGGGATGAGAGCCACAGATTTCTACTCTTCCTCTATTTTGCAGAGCAGTCGAGAAAGAATCTGCACCAGATAGAAGACATATTAACCAGAACGAAGTGCAGAAAATTACCAGGGCATCCAATCCCAGTGCTGGAGGATACTTGGTTCTGGCCACAAACAGGTTACTTCTTGTTGTACTTGGAAGACAGGATGTGTGCATTTGGAGTCCCCCATTTTTGAGACAGGAGACTGAAGATGATGGGTAAAGTGACCATTCCCCTAATCCAGGCCGTGATGGCTAAGGAAATCTGCCTGCTAATTGTCCACACCTGGAATGTGAACATCAGATTGCAGTGTTTGTCAACCCAGGAGATAACCAGACTTGCCTCTTAGGGCTGCCCGATTCCTGGTACTCCCTATGTTCAGGGGGAACTAGGTTCCCTCAACCATGAGAGCCTGGAACACTCCTCCCTCAAGCCTGTGAGGCATGCATCTGTGGGTACCACCATCCATAAGTAAGGAAGAAATTACTTTCCCATTTCAAAGGCTGGATTGGAAATCCACCAGGCTAGGAAGTTCCTTGCTTGACTAGACAGAAACATAGGGAGAGAGGGAGAGAGGGAGAGAGGGAGAGGGAGAGAGAGGGAGAGAGAGAGAGAGAGAGAGAGAGAGAGAGAGAGAGAGAGAGAGAGAGAGAGAGAGAGAGAGAGAGATTATTCTAGGCCAACAGAATGTTGGTTGAAGAGGCCTTAAGTGAACCATAAGGGCCAGAAACTCATTTGATCATAAGCTGAGCATATGATCTTCAGGAGGAAAGCCTGTTTGCCAGAAGGAAAACTTTTGCCTGGGCCTTGTCCAGAATGAGGGTAGTACTAAAGAGCAGACTTTTGGAAGCTGATTACCCAGTTGACAATGAAAAATCTAGGTAGTCCTTTAGATGTTTACAGATAGATTTAAAAGGAAAAGAATCCTTCAGAAGGTTCAGGTACCATGGACTTGCGACGAGTTTATAAGAGGGTGAATAGGGCAAGTACTTTTGTGAATAGTCTTGTGGGGGCAGAGGACAGAACGAATGGCGGCATGAAAACAGGAGGTGCTTACCTCCTATTGCAAATAACAAAGCACTGATGAAGTGGGTTAATGGGAATATGTGAGTAGGCATCTTGAATGTCTACCGATACCGAAGCCAAGTATTACCCTTGTCTCAGAGGCAATAACTGACCTTGCAAAATCCATTTGAAACTTTAGAACGAATACCCTCCATTGGGATTTGGGACCGCGAACAGGTTTTAACAGAACTCTTTGAACTTGTCCTCCAAAAGGACTGGAACAACCACTCCCTAGGACAAAAGACAGACAGTCTACAAACTGGACGGTTTGGGTAGATTATGGCTAGTTTAAGGTCCCCTTTTGAAACCACAGACTGAATCCATAGGTCTAGGATGTCTGTGACCAAGAAGAATGCAAATTGCAACAGGAATCCCTCCACCAGTAAGAACAAGGGTGTCTCTTCATTGTGGTGAGGACTGTGGGGCAGACTTGGTGGACTTTGTGTTCCATGTCTTGTGCTGAAAGGAAAGGTTGAATTTTGGCTTGGGAAGGGCGCTGAGGTTCTCTTGTTTTAGAGGAGGTAGGAACCCCACGGATTCTTTACTCAACTTGTCAAGTGCATCACCAAAGAGGAAGCCTTCTTCAAAAGTGAGGCATCTTTTTCTACACAGGCATCATCTGTCCGGGCTTTTAGCCATAATATTCCACACCTATAGACAGAAATGTGAACCATTCTGGAAATGTCATGACTTGTTCTAAGGCATCAACATAGAAAAAGGAGGGTGAAAGACAATGTCTGTTAGTGTGCTGTTAGAACTAGGTCCTGGAAAACAGGATTCTGTTGATTGTTCATTGCCCTAGTCTTACTCTAAATAGCTACCGGCAACAGCCGGTTGCTGGGCTGGACCTGCAAGAGTAAAGAGACCTTTTAGAGCGTCTCAAATTGTCTGCATCTGACGAACACCTTCTTTAGGGACAGTAAGATGTTTAAGACTAAAATAGTAGGATATAATACTGGAACAGTCCACTTTTTGGGGAATTTTTTCTGCTGAATATAACCCATCAATAATTCTCAGAGGGCTTTTCAGGAGTACCCCAACTGTCATAAATTGTCCATTTTATTTGTTCATGAATGGGGAATGTCTTTTTAGACTTTGCAGTTCTCAGCACCTAGAGGGGCATGGCGAGACAGAGGAGAATCAAGTGGGGTTTTTGCACACAAATAAGCATTTCTACATTGGCATGCATTTTGCGTGTAGCCATAACATCAGGTTTATAGAAGCTTCTCACAGTCCATGTCAAGTGTATTAGAGAGATTGTGTACATCTGAGCAAAATAGATCCAGAAAAATACATTGTTGACTTGAGTGCTTTTAGCCTTACTATATGGATTTTGGATAATTTAATATCTCAGTCAGAGGATATAATGGAAAAGAGATTGGCTGAATGATGGCAGACTAAGCCAAGCACATATGTTAGAATACGCCTATGTGATGAACTTCCAGTGTGGTTAAAGGACCTAGAGTCAATATCAGTGCTGTTGTTGATATTGCACGTGACTCATGCATTTCTTTTCTTCCTGCAGACCACAACTAGACAAACTAACTGTAAATTACTACATAATATGCATATCAATGACCATGCTACTGGTCAAAAGCCAATATAATTTGTAATTTACAGTACAAACAATTAAAAATTTAAATTTATTAGTCCACTCAAGGATGCTTCTGACGGAGTGATACATTTATGTGGTAAGCACAAGTTTTTTTTATGTCTTCCTATAGGTAACAAACTTCACTACTCTTTTCCTATGTAATACAAAAGTATGGATGGTGGTATGGACGGACACTGTTGGCAATGGATGTTAAACACACTGCTATCATTTACCTGCTGAATTCCAAGGCACAGATATAGGATGCTGTCTGCATTGTATTTTTCTCCATTTGGCCGTTGTACCTCCTGAATAAACTGGCACAAACCATAACTTAGTTCAGCAAAGGTGCATGATAGAATATCTTCTTTTAACTTTACAGGTCGCACTAGAAGGGAAAGGGAAGGAAATCGAGAATTTTAGAGGATTAAACAATATTCTTAGGTAAACATGAACCATACACATATCATAGAAATGCATATTTCACCAATTTTCTAGTTGGCACACACTAAAAATTGTACAACTAAAAAAAGTAAAAAAAAAAAAAAAAAAAAAAAAAAATTAGGGTATCTGAGAGGAATGCATACTGAACGAACAAAACTGAATTAGCAATGAGAAAATAGGTCTACGTTAAAGCTTCTGGTCAGTTCTGCATGCTCTGTCACTGTGTATCTTTTTCTTGTTCTCCATGGTGACACAGTAAAGCCGGGGTTGGCAACCTGTCGATCACTATTTACCTGATGATTGTGGGAAGCCGACAGGTAGATCAAAATCAGGTCTGTGCCAAGCTGTTGCCCCTATCTCCACCAGCGCTGCTCTCCCTTTACTAGCAGAGTGGACTGAGAAGCAGCACGGCGCTGGATGGAGGGGGGGAGCATGACAGCTGCTTTAGTTTACTTTGCAAGTTAATCAGCAGGTGATTTGCTGCTAGGCGGTCCTAGCAACCAATCATCAGCTTAACATGAAAAGTTAACTAAAGCTGCTCCCGGTCCCGCCTTCCATCCAGCACCGTGCTGCCTCTCATTCCTCTGTGATGTAAAGCCGCTGTAAGGTAGGAGAGAGCTACCTACAGCTTTGTGTTCTGAACACTTCTTTGGGAGTGACAGAGAAAACACCTACAGAGGGGCAGAGGATAGTGCTATGGGTGGGGGCACTACAGAGCAGGGGGCAGAGGACACTGCTAAAGGGTAGCAGAGGGCAAAACAGATGGGGGGGGTGCAGAGGACAATGCCATGGGGGGGCAGAGAGCACTAGAGTGGGGGGGGGGCAGAGGAGACTTCTATGGAGGAGTGGGGGGGGCGGGGGGCAGAGGGCACTACAGTGGAGGGGAATGGCAGAGGGCACTGCTATAAGGGGGGGGGCAGATGGCACTGCAGTGGAGGCGGATGGCAGAGGGCACTACAGTGGAAGGGGGTGGCCAAAGACACTGCTATGGGGGGTAGAGGGTAATACAGTGGAGGGGGGTGGCAGAGGACACTGCTATGGGGTGCAGAGGGCACTACAGGGAAGGGGGATGGCAGAAGACACTGCTATGGGGGGAGGAGGACACTGCTATGGGGGGAGGGAGGGGAAGCAGAGGGGGATGGCAGAGGATGTGTGTGGGGAGAGGGGGCATAGTATAATACTTGGGGGGATACTATGTGAAAAGGGGTGTGTGGCAAAGGATAGTACTGTGGGGGGAGTGATTTGCAGCAGGGCAGAAGACATGTTTTTATTGGAGGCTTTTTTTCTTTTTAAAGGGCGACGCGCCCCCCGCCCCTGGGATCTTTGCATTCCACAAGGTTGTCCAAGTAGATCTCAGCCTCTGAAAGTTTGCCTACCCCTGCAGTAAAGTACAGAGAGTCCTGAAAAATGGACTGGCTGTGGGAAGCGAAAAATGCATGCATGTCAACCCTCGTAAAACACAGTTCTGAAGTGAAAACTACCACTACCTCACATGATTAAGTGTTTTAGTAGACCATCCAATGGGTAATCCAATAGACTGTTTCTTGTGAACTCGTGTCAATAAGCCTACCCTGCTTGCCCACTACACAAAGAACACAAGACATGTACATGTAAAGAGGTACAAAACATCTCCTTTACAGTAAATGTATGGAATTTTGTGCCACAGTTTATCATATACACTAGTTACCTGATTTAAGTATTGAATTTACCTCCAAACTTGATGTCTTCTGGCTCCTCTTGAGAGTTTTTCCACCGTACCCAATTCCTCCAAGCATTTACCCCATACATATATTTTAATGTGGAACCCAAAACCGAACATCCAGGATATGAACCCTGAATAAGGTTTCGTGGTTCCACAGCTACTACTGACTTTTTGCGACCCTATAAACAAACAAAAAAAAAAGGTAATAATAATAGTAATAATAATGCTGTGAACTGTTAGAGAAGTTAAATCTGTGCTCAATTGATTTGCTTTCATAGTAATAAAACAGCATCATCTGTACAATAATGTAAATGATCTACAACTGAATTTAATTGGCCTTAAAAGAAGATGCAAGGTTTCTGTGCTCAAAGACAATGCTCGAGGATGGTGCCAACTTTCCAGTGCACTGTACAGACCAACATGGTAACAGTATTGAATTGGTCATGCGCCAGCTTTAGACCGGAGTAGTCATTGTAATGAGTGGATGTATGAGGGAACCCTTCACCCTAAATGGAACCCAGAATGGAGTGCAAAGTTTCCACTCTAATCTCAATGCCTATGAGATGTGGTGCAACTACATGAATGAAAGTAAAAAAAAAAAAAAAAAAAAAAAAAGGAAAAGAAAAGACATTTGCACAATTAAACATAATCAAACTTTGAGTAAGAATTTAAATTAAGATTGTTCACAAATACAAGAGCAGTACATAAATGGTAAAAAAAAGGCTCTGGGACACTTTGTACTCTGGACTTATGAAATTATGCTTATGTTATTCAACCAAATCTAGAGTAAACATTGTGGCTTTTAATGTGTCAATGTAAAATGTTCTCAGTTCCTGCAATAAATGAGAAAAGATTATTCATAAGAGTTGTGCCTTTTCATATTCATCACCTTCAAGGCAGATGCTATTCTTCAGCCAAGAGTGGTCATATTATGACAAAATGTATGCACAAGGATCACTTCTTAGTCCTTATGGATAAAACTAATTAGACATTATAGAGAGATGCATACCTAATGTGTACTTGTATTTGTGAAGAAAAAAAAAAAAAAAGCGTCACAGAAAAGAGACAATGTGACTGTTACCATTTGAACCTGGAAACAAACTCTCAAAATATTGCAATTGTATACATATTGCAAAATATTAATTTGTCTATTGCTTATATGAATGCTAAGTATTTCCTCAAATTAAAAGAACTGCATCAGTCATCTACTTAGGAGCAGGATATCCCCAAAAACTCTACTATTTCTCTGGACACATTTGAGTTCCTCCTTTAATAGTAGGATTTACATGGATAAGAGGCTCCCACTTACCCGTCTTTTGGGTTGGGGAAATCCATCTCTGTGTTTTCGTCTGCCTCTGGACCGGCCAAATGCACTGGAACCTTTATTGAGTGGGTCAAATGATTCTGTAAAGTGAATTAAAAAAAAGACAGGTACCAATGTGCAGTCTTGCTTTTCTGCTACTGAATAATATTCTATAAACACATTTGCCACCAAAATTCATTCTAGAGTTGACTTGATTCAAAAAATGTTTTTTTCAGTTTTAGCTAAAGTTTGGAGGTTAGAGCCCTTGTCGGGTTTTGGGTGAAATTAAAGCTGTGCATACACTTTATTTGTGTTTTTTTTTTTTGTTTGTTTAGCCAGAATTCTCTATCCACCACAAACTAGGTGACTTGTTTAAAAAAAAAATCTTGTCTTACAGTACAGGGCACAGGCTGGATATTCAAAGACCCAGGGTTATAGGCTGCTATCTTTAAGTGATTAGACACTAGCAAAGCTTTGCTGGACATGCCCCATGGGGATACCCCTATAACCCTTTCCCACTCCGTGAGACCTCCGTTTTTTGGCAAATAATGCAGAGTGACACAGGAACAGAGTGGTGGGTGATCTGTACTGTACGCCAAGATATGAAATAAAAAAAAAAAAAAAAAAAAAACTTATCTTAATCGTACAGTAGAGAACAAAGGCTGGATATTCCTAGACCCTGGGACATCCAAGAAAAGAATAAGAAAGGTTGCGATTTAAAAATTGCAGCTTGTTTGAATGGAATGGAGGTCCTCCCAAAAAGGCAATCGCTAGGGAGTGTCTGACGGCATACCATGGACGATGAGGTCAGTCTGAAGCTACCAGATTCCTTTTGGCTTCTATCCTGCACAGCAGGCGGGAGCAGCTTGAGCGGTGGAAAGGTATGAGACAATTCTGGTCCCACCAACGAATCCATTGCATCCGCCAGGGCGTCCCGCGCACTTGCCACAACCTATGGTACCTTCCTGCTAAGGTGTGGTGCCAGAAGATAAACATCCAGGATCCCCCAGCATTGGCAGATCTGACCGAACACGTCCCGGTGTAGGTGTAGTCAAAGGCGCCGTCCTTTTTTGGAACTGTGACTAGGTTGGAGTAAAACTCCCCATAACTGTTCCAGCTTGGGCACACAAACTTTCGCTCCCTGGTGCAGCAAAACCTGCACCGCCCTGCACAGGGCCGAATCGCTCCATGGCATTAGAGGGAAAGAAATTCTCTGGTGGATAAGAAAAATTCTATCCTGTAGCTGGACACAATTAGTTAGCGGACCCGCTCGCCTGGAATGAGTTCTACAATCATTTTTGCCTGTAGCCATCAAAATTAAATAATTATTTTCTGTGAGTGCTGGATATAAGGATTTAACACCTTCAATACTAGGCACTTTTACCCCCTTTCCTGGCCAGGCTAATTTTCAGAGCGGTCGCACTTTGAATGACTAATGCGCGGTCATCCAACGCTGTACCCAAACAAAATGTTTATCATTTTTTTAAAACAGATAGAGCTTTCTTTTAGTGGTATTTAATCATCACTGGGTTTTTTTATTATTGCTAAAAAAAAAAACAAACAAAAAAAAAAACTAAGACCAAAAATGTTGGTGGTGGTGGTGGTGGGGGGGAGAAGTTTTTCTTAGTTTGTCATAAAATTTTGTAACTAAGTAATTTTTCTCCTTCACTGATGTGCGCCGATGAGGCTGCACAGATGGGCACTGACTGGCATCACTGATGGGCACCGTTAGGGCGGCACTGATGATCAGTGGCTTGATAATCTGTGTAGATCTCCCTAATGAGGAAATGCCGCTGATTGGCTCGCCTCTCCTCACACGCTGTCAGTGTGAGGAGAGGCATGCCGATAACCAGCCTTTCCTTGTTTACATGTGATCAGCTGTAATTGGACACGACGTCGTCCAAGAAGGAGAGAGCAGCCTTGTGCCCATCAATTGTCAATACGGCAGGCAGGAGGTGGTTAATTTAGTCTACGTTACAGATTTTTGTGTCGTTTTTATATTACGTTGGTATTGGGTTAACGATCTGTAATTCTTTTTGGGTAATGCTAGAAAAAGTGGTGTCATTTGCATGTTGATTGCTTGATTTTCTGTTTTTTCAAATCTGTTATTTTTTCTGTGTAGTATTTTAATAGGATAGTATGGTTGATTACAGTACAGTATTAATTTAGTTTTATGTGGTATTAATTGCGGTTATTGCAAATTTATTATTGTTGTGCCTTGTTTTTGTAATGTTTGTGTTGTCTTTTTAATTGAAATGGTATCTTAGTAATTTCAGTTTGGGATTAATAAGTATTCTGAATATTTTGTACCCCTTTAAAACCACCAATTGAACCCATACATGTGAGACCTCCGTGATCCAGAGGAATGATAACTGTAACAGATGTTCCCCACCCCCTTAGGAGCGAGGGAACCCCTCCAACATGAAGGCTTTGGGGGTAGACTTGGTGAGTTTTGTGTTCCAAGTCTTGCATTTAAAGACTATGCTGAATCTTAGCTATGAAGATGTAGCCTGAAGAGAACGCTGGAGAAAGGTGGTTTTGAAGCCTTCCACTGTGGAAGAAGGACCTTCCCTCCTATGACATCCTTTATGAACTTATGAAGAACATCTAAGAAACCTCCTCCTTCAAATGGACATACAAGTGAGGTGTCTTTTACAAAAAGCTTCAGCTTACCAGGCTTTCAACAAGATATTCTGTGCATATAAACAGGAATGAGACATTCTGGATATGTGTCAGGACTTTTAGGGCATTATGACAGAAGAGTGAGGCTGAAGGCATTGTTTGTAAGTACTCTGCCAGTGTCTGATCCTAAGGCCTTATGCACACTGGACATTTTTGGATGTTTTTACAGCAGCTGTTTTTGGCTTCAGACGTTTTTTTTCTACAGCCGTTATACTCCCCATCATGTTATCCTGTGTGTCCATGCACACATAGGCTGTTATCAGCAGTTTTTGTCTGGGGCGTTTTTTGGCTTTAAAAAAACCCCAAAACTAGTGGGTTCTGAGAGGAGTTTTTCAGCTGTTTTCAGGTGTAAAAACGCTCTAATGTCAAAAAACGCTGCTAAACGCTCAAAAATCTGCTCGCCAGCGTTTAATGTTTTTGATCCATTGAAAAAAAAAAGTTCTAAAAATGAGAAAAAAACGCTAAAAACACACACACAAAAAAAAAAAAAAAACACTATTGCAAAAACATCGCTGCAAAGCTACTGAAGTTTTTATAACGTTATTTTAACGTCTAGTGTGCACGAGACCTAAAGGATCCTGCTGATTTTCATTGCCCTTGTCCAATTAGCTGTGATATGACCTACAAGAGTAAGAGAGCCTTTAAGAGTGTCCTAACTCTTCTGTCTGCAGAATCCTTAAATGAAGGAACATCTTCTATAGGGACTGTAAAATGTTTCAGTAGAAATCCAATCAGCATAAATTGCTCATTCTTTTTATGAATGGGGAATGGTTTTTAGACTGCAGGTTTTTTAGTACCCAGAGGGGCATGGCTAGATAGAGGAAAATCTAGTGCAACTATACGGAGGCTTTTGCACACAGCAGAAGTGAGCGTATCTACACTGACAAGCATATTGTGGGAAGCCACTTCAGATCCAGCTAGAGAAGGTGGAGGTGAAAAAGTATGGTGCTTTTGAGCTCTGGACAAGGATGACTCTATTAAAGCCGTTAGTTGCAGAAAGATCTGCCTTGGTCAGGTAGGCCACTCCTTGTGCATCTGAGAAGGCAGAGGCAGGTGTTAAAATAGGGTCCTGCTCCGATGCAAGGGAAGCAATGTCACTCCTAGCAGTTTAAGTGCTTTGCAACCAATACGGTGTAAAAGGGGGGGCGGGCTGCTATATGCTTCATAAAGGGGGACAACTGTGATGTAAAGGAAAGGCTACAATGTAAAGGGGAGGCAAGGGGGATTATGATGTAAAAGGGGGATATGTTGTAACGAGAGCTGCTATACTGTACAAGGTGGGGCTGTAGAAGAAGAGGCTGTGATATAAAAGGGGGGGGGGGGGGTGTGGACTGTGATGTGGGGCAGGGCAGATGCAAAGGGAAGGACTGTGATGCACAGGGGGTGAGGTTAGCTTTGGTGTATAAGGGCAGCTGTAATGGGAGAAGACTCTGCAATGTAAAGTAAAGAAAGTGGATGGGTAGGGTGCGCTGGATAACAAAAAATAACACACATATATATATATATATATATATATGTATATATATATGTTATTTTTTGTTATCCAGCGCACCCTACCCATCCACTTTCTTTATATATTCTTTATATATATATATATACACACACACACACACGCTATCGCATGCTTCCCTTCTAAAAGTATCATGAGCTTTTATTCATTTTCAAACCGGAGTCTATGTTGTTTTTTTTCCTGCCCCATAGTATTGCTGGGACCGGTGGTCCCATCCGTAACACTTTTGTATTTCACTTGCCATTATGATCAATCTTCGTTGTGTTGTACAGTCCGTTTCCCCTTTTTCTGTTTGTGTATATACAGTATCTCACAGAAGTGAGTACTGTACACCCCTCACATTTTTGTAAATATTTTATTATACCTTTTCATGTGACAACACTGAAGAAATGACACTTTGCTACAATGTAAAGTAGTGAGTGTACAGCTTGTATAACAGTGTAAATGTGCTCAATAACTCGACACACAACCATTAATGTCTAAACCGCTGGCAACAAAAGTGAGTACACACCTAAGTGAAAATGTCCAAATTGGCCCCAAAGTGTTAATATTTTGTGTGGCCACCATTGGGCATGGAGTTAACCAGAACTTCACAGGTTGCCACTGGAGTCCTCTTCCACTCCAACATCCACCAGCTCCGTGATGTCGTCGTGGAGGAGACCTTTCACTCCTCCACCTTCTATTTGAGGATGCCCCACAGCTGCTCAATAGGATTTAGGTCTGGAGACATGCTTGGCCAGTCCATCACCTTTACCCTCAACTTCTTTAGCAAGGCAGTGGTCGTCTTGGAGGTGTGTTTGGGGTCGTTATGTTAGAATACTGCCCTGCAGCCCAGTCTCCTAAGGGAGGGGATCATGCTCCGCTTCAAGATATCACAGTACATGTTGGCATTCATGGTTCCCTCAATGAACTGTAGCTCCCCAGTGCCGGCAGCACTCATGCAGCCCCAGACCAAAACACCCTCACCACCATGCTTGACTGTAGGCAAGACACACTTGTCTTTGTACTCCTCATCTGGTTGCCGCCACACACGCTTGACACCATCTGAACCAAATAAGTTTATCTTGGTCTCATCAGACCACAGGACATGGTTCCAGTAATCCATGTCCTTAGTCTGCTTGTCTTCAGCAAACTGTTTGTGGGCTTTCTTGTGCATTACCTTTAGAAGAGGCTTCCTTCTGAAACGACAGCCACGCAGACCAATTTGATGCAGTGTGCGGCGTACAGTCGGAGCACTGAAAAGCTGACCCCCACAACCCTTCAACCTCTGCAGCAATGCCGACAGCACTCATACGTCTCTATCCTAAAGACAACCTCTGGATATGACGCTGAGCACGTGCACTCAACTTCTTTGGTCGACCATATCGAGGCCTGTTCTGAGTGGAACCTGGCCTGTTAAAACACTGTATGGTCCTAGCCACCATGCTGCAGCTCAGTTTTAGGGTCTTGGCAATCTTCTTATAGCCTAGGCCATCTTTATGTAGAGCAACAATTCTTTTTTTCAGATCCTCATAGAGTTCTTTGCCATGAGGTGACATGTTGAACTTCCAGTGACCAGTATGAGAGTGAGAGCGATATCAAATTTAACACACCTGCTCCACATTCACACCTGAGACCTTGTAACACTAATGAGTCAAATGACACCGGGGAGGGAAAATGGCTAATTGGGCCCAATTTGGACATTTTCCCTTAGGAGTGTACTCATTTTTGTTGCCAGCAGTTTAGACATTAATGGCTGTGTGTTGAGTTATTTTGAGGGGACAGCACATTTACACTGTTATACAAGCTGTACACTTACTACTTTACACTGTAGCAAAGTGTTATTTCTTCAGTGGTGTTACATGAAAAGATATAATAAAATATTTACAAAAAAGTGAGGGTTGTACTGTACCATACATTGTATCTGTGGCTCTCTCGCAGCTGGCCTTTTAATGTTATTAACAGCTTTTAGTAGTACCGCCCAGCCCCTGCCCCAGTGGACATATAAGCTGTTTTCTCCTGCATTCTGTCTATGGTTATAAAGAAGGAGCGATCGCGCATACTCCGAAACGTGTCACTGCCCCCTTTGACGTCACTTCCGGGTACCTGGGTTCTATGCCGACTCTGTCCCTGTATGGGCCCAGGCTTGCTTGTGACAGTGGGCATTCCCCTGGGGAGTGGGGGGTGTTCAGGGTCTGGGGACCATAGAAATAGTCCTGGACCTGTATAGTACCCTGCGGCTAACTACATTTATTCAACTCAGTGCCATGGTGGGAGTTCGTACCAAATGCACTGCTTCTACGGCTATAGTTACTAGTTAGAAATAGAAACAGACGTTAGAAAAGAGGTCCATCACCTATGGACAGTAGCAAAAAATGGAGGTCCACAGAGTGTGTTTGTGTTATAGGGTTGCGCCCAAGGGAGCATGTTCAAATCTTTGCCAGTGTTCAGCCAGCCTGCGTCCTGTACTATCTATTTAAAACCTCCAAACATTATATAGTGTTTAGAAGCAGGGACCCTGGTTAAGTAAAGTAGTTGCGGCTCTAAATTTTAACGTTATATGGTATTTATGCAACAGTTTATCATGTGCAAATTTTCTGTTAAAGAAAAACATTTAAATTAAATTTGAGCACAAACACGCATATAGTTACCCAATTTTTATTACAACAACACAGATGAGGTTATGCTGAGTAAATACAGTAGATACCAAACAAATAAATGTAAAAGGTGAGAGGAGATTGTGCCGAGTAAATTGACACCTTAAAAACGTGCAGGCTTGTGAAACAATAACTTCAGTATTTAAGATTTTCAATAGGCGATGGTTTAAAAGCCCCTACAGGTCATCAGGTTAGAGTTCATTATGAATAGTGGCCGGTGTGTGAAGAGATTTATACCATGTACACCCCCTGATGTCTCACAGGCTTTCCATTGAAGCCAATATGGTGCAGCTTGTGCTCCTCCATGGCCTCTGTTGGGGAAAGTGACAATCTTAACCAGAAGTGGCATAACGCACATCACTTCAGTGTTCATTCTAACAGAGGGAGATCAGTGGGAGATCTCTGGTTTCCATTCCCTCTACCTAGTAACATCTTCCACGGCAGTGGACTTGTTAGATTTACATGCACCTGTGATACCAAACATGTGTTGAGCAATTGTCATTTATGTAGATGTGTGTTTGTGTACTTATTTTTTTTTAAATCTGTTTATTGGTGTGTTTGTGTACTTTAGTTGGGGTAGGGAACTGAAATTGAAACATATTGTTTCCCCATTAAGCGCTTTAAATTTTTTTTCCTCCTAACTTTATTGCTATCACAAGGTGGTTGATAAAGCCCCCTATGTGACAGCAGTTTAACAGTTCCTCTGAGACATCTTTTGAAACACTGACGCCTCCTGTGTACTCAGACAACTCTGATCGAGGAAACAGCATCCTCGATCAGTTGCTTTGCTTGGCTTCATAGCTGTCAGGTCTTTTCTACAATATAGCCCACAGTCTGTTTTTAAAAAAGAAAACTCATGGCTGCAATTGTGGCTTTGAGTGTGCTTACATATCATAACTGCCACCCATAAGTTATGTTGGTGGCGGAAAAAAAAGGGGGGTTAATTGTGGTTTGTGCTAAAACACCTAATAAACAAATAGACTTCAGATTTGGAAATTTTACACATACATATTTAATGAAGGATATTCAAGTTAGCATAAGGCTTCGTTCACATCACTGCAGTGTTGTGTGTGCATGACAGCCAATTCTATACTACCCCCAGAAATGGGGGGGGGGGGGGGGGGGGCAGACTTTTTTTTTAGATCGCACTGGACTGAATTGCATGGCGGTAGTTTAAAAGTGGATGTAAACATGATTCATGAAATTTGACGTAAGCACAAATATCTGTAATGTTTACTTATCTCTCTCCAAAGCCCTAATCCCTGTCTTTCTGCTGCTCCATTCTTCTGTTATTAGCATGATGACTTCTGCCAAGTTCTCAGACAACTAAATAGAACTAGCCTGAAATCTGTGTTGGGTGGGTGCTATAAACAGATTAGCAGAGAGCTGGTCTATTCACAGCACAGCTCTGCACATTCCTTCCTTCCTCTGCCTATCTGGAGTGGGGGTGTGTGCCTTTCCTCCAATCAGCTGTCACCCAGTGTATGCCAAGATTTCACTCCCAGTGCTGAACAGGAAGAAAACAATTCTAACACATTGTGCATTTTCTAAAGAATATAGCAAGCTGAAAACAGCAGATATTTATTTTAGGTACTTACATAGCGCTGTCAATTTACGCAGCGATTTACATATCTATTATACATTCACATCATCAGTCCCTACCCTCAAGGAGCTTACAATCTAAGGTCCCTAACTCCCATTCAAACATATACATACTAGGGTCAATTTAGACAGGATCCAATTAACCTACCAGCATGTCTTTGGAGTGTGGGAGGAAACCGGAGTACCCGGAGGAAACCCACGCAGGCACAGGGAGAACGTGCAAATTCCAGGCAGGTGGTGTAGTGGTTTGGAACCTTTTTACTACTAGGTGAAAGTGCTGACCACTACACCACTGTGCCGTGTGTAAAACTTTTATAGGGAGATTTGTTTTATCTCTGTATCATCTGATGCTGTTGACTTCACTGGCTATATATCTGAGGGTTTACATCCACTTTATTGTGGGCAAAAACGCACCAGTTTCCAGTGCATTGGGGTGCCATTAAGAATTAATGGCACCTTCATGGGTGTGCTAAACAGCAGTGCGTTTTATGTGTGGGGAATGTGCATGATTGTGAACGTGTTTCCGAGATGCAGTAGTGTGAATCTAGTCTAAAATGTCCAGGTCTGTTGAAACTAAATGCTCCAATTTTTTTTTTTAAAGATCTACAATTGACAAACCTGTTGGGAAGTCTGTCTCCAAGTCCTGCTCAATTCCCTCCCTGGACAGCTGCTGAAGCTCTGCATCAGTTTCTTGCAAGTTGTTTGACCTTAAAGTATAGTGGTTTAATTCATCCTCCCAGCTGTGTGGCGTAGACACTGCTTCAGATTCCAAGTCTCCACTGTATGTACTGCCCTGGTCTGTGACAATCAAAACACAGCAATTTCAAAATAGCGCTTACCTTATTATCCAAGACTGGCAATTATGAGCAATAATAATCAATCTTTATGCAGTGCTAGTTGGGTATAGATCTTGGTGATCAGCAACAAGATCTTACACATTTACCGTTTTAAATGTAACTGAAGGCAAAAAAAAATTTTCAGCTTGCAGACTTCCAGGTATGGATATTTTTTTAACATAGTTTCGTACTGTATAGCTGGACAAATGTAACTATGCATATACAGTTCCAAACCTGAGAATCCCTCTAGAACAGGTGTCTTGAATTACAATTTAAGGAGGTCTGGTCAGTAAAATTTCCTTCTGGCAGAGGTCACTGAATCTGAGGTTTGTGCTATAACATCAGTCTCTCCTCTGTACATCAATGTCTTCAGCCTACCCTTCACATCAGACACCCCTCTTCAAATCAGTGTCCTCTGTCCCCCTTTCACATCACAATCCCCCACCTTAACATCACAGACCCCCTTTCACATTACTGTCCCCCTGTTAAAGCAGTCCCAGTGTGTTCTCAGTTCCCCTTCACATTACAATGCTCCTTTATATTGCAGTGCCCCCACAAAACAGTGCTCATTTATATCACGGTGCCACATTCAATGCAAGCCTCCCCTGCACTGTCCTACCTTCGGCAGGGCAGAGGCACTTATCAGACTGGGGTGTCCTCTTCTGGGTCTCCAGCTTGGCCACTGCTGTCAGCCTCACAGCAGGGCAGGGGGTGGGAGGAGCTGCACGATCTGCCCACCTTATTCTGTTAACAAGCGGCAACTACCCACTTGTTAATTTGAAAAGACTCCAGCTTTCTGTTCGGACAGGACAGTCACTCGATCCGAGTCCGGACTGCAGTCCGCCAATTAGTGATCCCTGCTCTAGAAGCCAGAAATCACTGTAGTATCACGCTACTGCAGTGATCTTCACTAGTTTCTGGGTCCCCTGCCAAGTGGTTGTCCTGCTGCCATCTATACACAGATGGTTAGCTTCTTAGCATGGGCTCTAGTCAGAGATGAAATTGCATGATCTCAATGAATGCAAAAGCGTTCAGAATGCAGCAGCGCAGCCCATCGGAAAGTGACCCAGAAGCTATTCTGTTTGGGAGAAGCCAAGGCTGGACTGCCAAAATTCCAACTGTGTGTGTGTACAGAGTCTTTCTGAGTTAATTAATTTATGAGATTCACTGGAACCCTTTTCATCTCTATTTTGCGTAGTAGTCATGGCAGAATCTCTACTGAAGGGATGGCATAGATCAGCTTCAATGGAGTCCAAAGAATTTCCAGGGCATAAAATGCAAAGAAAAGATGATGTCTGGTCCTGGCTACAAATCTGAAGTCTGTTGTTGGACCTGGGAGGTCAGGATGTACACATTTGGTTCTGCTCACTGTTGACAGAGTGTGGAAAATCTCAAGGCGGAGAGACAATGCTCCCTGGTCTATGCATTGCATTGACAGCTTAGAAAGTCTGCCTGCCAACTGTTTATGGTAGAGATGTGGATGGCAGACAGCTGTAATGTGAAATTATGCACAGGAGAGTATCAAATGAATTTCTCTTAAGCCAGATTGACTTCTCATGCCCCCCTGATGGTTTATGTAGGCCACTGCTGTAGCATTGTTCAACTGCACCTGACTGGGTGACCCTGAAGAAGGAATATCAAGTGTTGTAGAGATAGTCTTGATGGCTCTCTTAGGCCCAGAACACTCGCGTTGAAGTGAACTGAGGGATGCAGTTTGGATCTGAGGGTCTGCATGTGGGACGCAGTTTGGATCTGAGGGTCCGCATGTGGGACGCAGTTTGGATCTGAGGGTCCGCATGTGGGACCTTAAAGTGTTACTAAACCCAGTAATATGAAAAATAGTTAATCTGCGTGCTCCCCCCCCCCCCCAGCTTATAAATCTTTTTACATTCAAATCTTGCCACTATACAACTTTTTGGCTGATCTGTATACCACGGTCAGTGATAAACTGCAGTTTCTCCAGTCCTGGGAGTTTAGGTAGGAGGAGATTTCCACTTCAGTCTGTATACATGCCCACATGTGTGATGTCAATATCATGTGACCTGGCTAGCTCTGAGAACAAGTAACTGTTCTCTCCAGCATAAAATAGCATACCCTGTCTGTGTTAGTTGGCTTTCCCCAGTGCAGGAGGGAAGAATCTGTGCATACAGTATAAAACAGCCTTTTTACACAATGCAAAGGATTAACCCCTTAAGTTCCACAGTGAGTATAACAAGCATGCTATGCTGCATTTACAGACAGATTTTACTGCTGTGGGTTCAGTAACACTTTAGGGGGCAATCTTTTCTGAAGAACGTTTCTGGTTTGGGCTGTGTTCAGGATTAAACTCAGGTACTTCAGACAGTGAGAGGGCTGGAGTGGACACTTTGCAACATGTATTTACTAGCTGAAGGTATGAAGGAACTAACAGTCCTTTTGATGTTAGCTGACAATATTGTGGCAAAGGAGTTCTTCAATAGAAGGTTGTCCACGTAACATGGGACATGGATGCCCCGAGTCCACAGAAAAGCAAAAAGCAGGGCAAGCACTTTTGTGAATATTCAGAGTGCAGAGGAGAGCCCAAATGGTAATGTAACAATTTGGAAGTGCTGGTCCCCCACAGCAAAGTGTAGAAAGCCTTAGTGTAGTGGGAAGATGGGGATAGGAAGATAAGCATCTTGTATGTCGGCTGATGCCAGACATTCACTTTGTCAGAGAAGCAATGACAGATATTGCCGATTCCATCTGGAATTTTGGTAAACAAAGAAATCTGTTTAGAGACCCAAGTCCAATCTTGGGTGGTCCCCATTTGGTTCAGGGACAGTCAATAGCTTTCTATAAAATCTCAGAACCTTTTCTCTTAAGGAAATGGTACATTCTCTCCATGTGACTGAAGTGGTCACAAAGCAGCCAGTAAATTTGCTTTGTTTTTGAGCTCATGCTGGCAAATTAAAGGGTAGAGAGTGGGAAGGTGACAGAGACAAATTCTATTTTGTAACCCTTTTAACTCAGAAGTCTAGGATGTCTCACATCCAGACTGGCGCAAATTACAATAGCCATCACCTCACTCGAAACAAAATATCACGTTTTAGTTAGGGAGAGCAAACTGGCCCCATTTGCTGAGCAGAAGTAGTATTAGATGAAGGAGTTGCAAGCTTCTTTTTTTAGTGGAAGAAGCACCTTCTTACCAGTGACTTCCTGGATGAATTTAATAAAAAGGTGCTTATTATAAGCAGGTTCAGCAGACCATGCTTTTAACCACTAAATCCTGCATTCGTGCACAGAGATAAGAGACATTCTAGAGACTTGACAAATTACATTCTCTAGCATGTTCACACGAAAAAAAAGGCTTTTTTTTTTTACTTAATTCTTTTCATAGGACAAATTTCAGCAAAAAGCTTGAGGAGAATGAATATTCTTTCAGGATTAGGTCAATCCTCAATGCACTATCAATGTGTTCAGTTAGGAAAGGTCTTTTTTTATTTGGCCTGCCTCTAAGTGCCCTTAGGGCGGTGATGGCAAACCTTGGCACCCCAGATGTTTTGGAACTACATTTCCCATGATTCTCATGCACTATGCAGTACAAATGTAGTTCCAAAACATCTGGGGTGCCGAGGTTCGCCATGACTGCCTTAGGGGCTTGGTTTGGGCAATGGACACTCGGGAGCTGCCAGGCAAAGACTGGGCCACAGTTTGTGCTTTATAAAACGCAGGTGTTGAAAAATTGCAGCCCCACTACAATATCTGCATCCCCTTAGCTTTCCTCCATTTCATCTTCAAACAGGTTGGAAGATTCCATCTGAGCCACGAACAGAGTCAGAGTGAGAGAGAGAAAGCTTAGCATTTTTTGGTTTCTGAAAACCGAAGGTTCTAGGAATGCTGAATGCTTTCTGAAGAATTCAGAGACAGTGGCAGAAAAATCTTTTTTGTCAGAGGCTGAATTATGTGCACCTGAAAGGGAGCAATGTCATAAGAGAGCAATGCTTCAGAACAAGTGAACAGCTATTACCCCTATTGCTTTTAGGGGTTTCCTGTAGGCCATTAGCAAAATTAATATTAAGACAGACAAAAATGTATAGTTGTTAAAAAGGGTGGGAAGAGAAGTCTTTTCCATCCCCAGAACTAAAGACTGACTCAACGGGCCAGGAGCGAACCGATTCTCAGGGACAGACAATTCAGTCTGCTTAAAAACTTGAACCAGAGCAGCAAAGGAAAGAGCTGATGTAATGTAAGAAGAGACTGGAGACAGGTGGGCTCTAAGAGGGTGACCCGCAGTCACACAACTCTCCTGTAACAGCCGAGACAAAGGGTATAGACATGAGAGCCAGAATGCGCTAGTTTCTTTTCATGAATAAACATCATGATTAAAACTGCCTGCAGGTGATGAGAAAAATTCCAACACTGATTTTTTTGATGACAGAAGATTCATCCTAACCCTGGAGACATTTAGACCACCAGGCCAATAGGGCTTAGGTTGACTGTTTCACCACAGGAGGTTGTCTGAGTGTACCAAAATGGGGGTTTCCATGAGAATGCACTAAGTCAGACCCTGGGGCAAGCACCCAGTAGAAATAGGCTGCCTGCCTGCCTGCCGAAGGGAAAACTACCCAACAGTCTAGTCATGCCTATTCCAAGAACAGGGAAAGGAAAGGGAGGTGACTTATTCACACACACTGGATTACTTACGCTGAGGTAAATGGACACTTCAAGCCTCCAGTAATATCCTTGAAGATAATGTGAAGGGTGCCCGGAAAAAAAAAATACCCAACAGCCCATGAGGTTCCTTCACTTAGAAGAAAAAAAATTGGGTGGGGGGGATGGGGAATGTAACGACACCTAGGCTTCGCTGGGGGTTTTGCAAGCTTCCTTGCAAGAAGCCAGAGAATCAGGCTTGGAAAGCCTAATTGTCTCTATTCCAAGAATAGGGGAAGGAAAGTGAAAGTCCTCTCTGGACTCTTTACACTGAGGCAAATGAGCACTTTTGCCTCCAATGATATCATTGATGATAATGTGAAGGGTATTGGTCTGAAGAGGCGTCATTCCTTGAAGAGCAAGCAGGTCACATGCTTCTTGGACAGAACGTCCATATTCCAGTGATTTACCCAGAGTGCTCTGCGCATGTGTATACACAGTCCCAATACTGGAAAGCTGAGAAGCTTCCAGCAGGCCCTCACAGTTAAGTGTAAGGCTCCAGTTTGACACATTAATCTCACAGCCAGAGTTATGTAAAGGGCAGGGCCCACTAGTGAGGACTGTTTTAGCTCCTGACCTACCAGGCTACATGCTTGGATAAGACTCTGGTATAGATTTTGGGGGAAAGGGGAACCTCGCACTTTTTTTTTTTTTTGGCGTGAGGTCTCCTGCAAAATCCAAACGAGACCCAAAGGGCCTGGTATGAATTGGGGGGGAACTGCACACTGTTTTAAAAATAATTTTACTGTTGGCTCTTCTGTTTACATTCTGCTGTCAGTGGGGAATCCCCGGCTGACAGCAAAGATGAGTCATGCTTGTTAGGTTGCTGGCAGGTGCTGGCTCCTTAACAGCCAGTGGCCCTGAGCTAAGCAGTCACTGCTAAATGTTTCAGTTCCTGCTGCAGTCAGTTTGTGGCAAAATAATGTGCAAAAAATACAGCAAAATAGAAAATGAACTCATGTGATATTTAACATGCATTTTGTAATTTGCATGTTTTTAAAGCAGAGTTCCGCCAAAAAAAAAAAATGTAAAAGTCAGCAGCTTCAAATACTGCAGCTGCTGACTTTTAATAATCGGACACTCTCCTGTCCCAGGGTCCAGCGATGCGGGGGATCGAAGCCCCACTCGTCTCCCCCTCCTCTGTGGCGCAGGCATTGTCACTGTGGGCGCCCGGCTAAGGCTTCACAGCCGGGCACGCTCTGCAACTGGCCAGGCAATCATCTGGGACCTGTGACGTGTCCCAGATGATTGTTGCCGAGAGGGAGGAGAGGTAAACTTCCTTCTGGCGTCAGGGTGCCCCGGGAGGAAGTGGGAGCTGGAACCCTCTAAAAAGAAAAATGTGGCATGTCAGGGGGTCACCTTCCCTTAAAGCTTTTGGGTGGAACTCCACTTTAAGTCAAATACCGGCGTGTATTATTTTAACAGAAACAACCATGCTGTATTTAACTCCTAGTGAATTGAGCCCATTATTCATTAACCGCTTGCCGACTGGCTCACGCCGATATATGTCCACAAAGTGGCACGGGTGCGCAAAATGATGTACCCGTTCGCCATTCCATCATCGGCGGCTAGCGGGCATGAGCATGCCGCGGGAGCGTGCCCGCGGACTCTATGTCCGCGATCATGGCACAGAGAGGCAGAACGGGGAGGCATTTCACTGTTCTGCCTAGCAACATGACAGGGATCTACTGCTCCCAGAGATCAGGAGCAGTGATCTCTGTTCTAGTGAGGTAAAAAGCGCCAATCCCTATTATGTCCATTTTATCTGTTCTAGTGAGCCCATCCCCCCAACAGTTAGAACATGCTAAGGGAACACACTTAACCCCTTAATTGCCCTAATGTTTAACCCCTTCCCTGCCAGTGACATTTACACAGTAATCAGAGCATTTTTATAGCACTGATCAATGTATAAATGTCATTGGTCCCAAAATAGTGTCAAAAGAGTCCGATCTGTCCGCCGCAGTGTCGCAGTCAGGATAAAAATCTCAGATCGCCATAACTAATAAAAAAAAATAATTAATAAAAATTTAATAAATCTATCCCCCATTTTGTAGATGCTATAACTTTTGCGCAAACCAATCAATATACGCTTATTGCGATTTTTTTTAACCAAAAATATATAGACTAATACATATTGGTCTAAATATATATATATATAATAATTTATAATATAATACATATTTCTTTTGGGATATTTATTATAGCAAAAAGCATAAAAAACGCAGAGGTGATCAAATACCACCAAAAGAAAGCTCTATTTGTGGGGAAAAAAGGACATCAATTTTGTTTGGGTACAACGTCGTACGACCGCGCAATTGTCAGCTAAAGAGACCCAGTGCCGTATCGCAAAAAAGGGCTTGGTCAGGAAGGGGGTAAATCCTTCCAGGGCTGAAGTGGTTAAATAGCGCTATAGTTACCAAACGTTTTTGTTTACTTTTTTTTTTTTTTTTTAGCAAATTGATAGGTTTATGCGGTATATAACGAGCATTTACTTTTGCAAAACTTCCATTATCAAATGCACTATTTGCAATAAATGTGTCACATGACCCAAATATCACATGTAATATAGTTTTGTGAATTTTCCCCCCAGTTATTTATCAAGAGAAAGACATGAGTATGTGGGGAAGCAGAAAAGGTAAGATTGTGGTGCCCCAGTTCAACAAATCCCATCATGAGATTCTTCTACTTTCTGCTTCAACCACTCTCTGCCTGTGCACACAAAGCCAAACATGACCAAGGTACAACACTGCACTCACGATTCAGACAACAGAATAGAATAATGTGAAAGCAAAGTAATGACAAACATGCCCGTCAACCATAATTTTCTTTTTTCTGGAGATCAATGAAAATTACTATGGTAATATCAAGCTCTACTTTTGCCAAAGCTCTTCACACTACACCCACTATTGTTGCTCACCTCCGTGTGATGTTTTCTCTTTTTCTTCATCTTCAGCAATCATTTCTGCCATCTGGAGAATGTCTGCCTCAAAGGGATCCGATGGAACTTTTTCTTTGAGGTCTTCAATTGCATCTATAATTTTATCAGCATTGTCCAGAGTTGTGGGGATCAGCACTGGGACTGGAACCTACAAATAAATTTGATTGTTACATGTCATAAAAATACTTTACAAATGATTTGACAATTGCAATCCAGAGTTTAAAGCATACATATAAAAGACAGTGAGTAAAGCTACACAAAGGTTAGTAGCTTTTCTGCACTAGTGAAATCACCAAGTTCACATTTGTCTGCTTTAGTGTGCTGCATTAAGGTGGCCCATTTATTTTTAATGGGATGCCAAAGTACCAGGGGTGGACAGGAAAATAAACCTGCAGTATTTTTTCAAAAGGTATTGCACCACAACACATAATGGCACTGCAGCAAACCAACACAGGTAAAATGCTAGTTTTCATTAGAAAAAAAAATTGTTAGCTTTATTAAAATAAAACCATATTACTATGCCTTTATTTAGTGACACACTTTGGCACAATTTTATTACACGTTTCCAAAAGACCCTTTATAGCCAAATACTTGCAACAATCCATTTGTTATATATAGTAGTAGAAATCGATAATTTTATTTTTGTTAAAAAGGCAATTGTTTATTAATCAATTCAAAAACAAACTTCTTGCCTTTGGCCAATTATACAAAAAAGTAAAAAAGCTGCCTTATATCAATGACTATATATTTTTACATTACATTAGAACTTATCTGAATTTTATCACTTCACATTTTAAGTGGAGCAAAGCCCAGAAACAAAACAATATAATGCAGCTTACTAGTGCTTAGATCTGGTGGCTACAACAGGTTTTTTTTTTCCCCTGACCTGCTTTCCCCCTTTTTACCTGGTGATACTGCCAGTAACACACTTCCTATCCTAGGGTCACAGCATTGTTTAACCATACATTAATGAAGGAGAAGCATTGTCACTCAAAAGCAGAAAGTGTGTTTATACTACAGGGCATCGCCTCTCATCTCCATAACATAGGTGAAGGAGTTTTGTAGTCCATTGAAGTGAGCTGGGCGTGGCATATACCATTTCTAAAAAAAAGCACTGCAGAGTGCATAGGACAGCACTGGATTTCTGGCATGTATCAAAAAACCCCAAAGGGTGCAGATATGTTCTTGCCCTGTACTAATCAGCTTTACAGGAGAGTTCTAGCATTATCAGTCGACCAAAAAAGAAACTCACGGGTAATGGTAAACTTAGCGGGACTGGGGCAAACTGGGTGTACAGGTGCATGGGAACAGGAATAAACACTGGCACGGGTACAGGAAGCACCAAAATCTGTGGTTTTCCATCATCCTCTGCAGAGAAATACATAAGAGTCAAACAGGATATATCATACAAAAAACAAGAGGTCATGTCAAATGAACTGTCATATGTCAAAGAACTATTATATGACATTTACATGGCCGTTCCTTCCAAGAGAATACCTACACATTCTCAATATATACATAAACTAACATTTGTGGAAATGTACATAGGGTACCTTGTATAAATGTTCAGTCTTACAGCATTTGGCAGTTTCGGCGGTGCTTAACTGAATTTGGGGAAGTGACAGCTCAAGGGACTTCTGCTGAGCTGGAAAATGGGGACAGTGTTTGGGGGTGGACTAGAGTCCTATTCTCCAGGGACATCATTCCTGCATCAAAGATAAAGTATAACGAGTGGCTGAGCCAGGGGTTGAAGTAGAAGGATACTTCTAACAGCTCTGTTGGGATGACCTGATATTAAGGTGAGAATAGTTGCGATCAGGAGCATTGCAGAGTCAGAATGTGAGGGATAATAATTCACTGCTGACTTGGGGATGGAAACCATGAGATCTACTGGGACAATGTACCGTTTAGCAAGGAAATCCCGCACTGCTGCACTCTGAAAACGGTCATGTTTATTTCAAAAAGTATTAAAATCCAACAAAAGTCATCAGATACGATAGGGGAATAGCAATAGCTAACGCATTTCACATACAGAGATGCTTACTCATAGCTAAAAGAGAAGTGAATGTAGTCGCAACTAAATAGAACAAAAGGATAAAAAACCACCAATAAGAAAGCAGCATGAAATCTTTGGTAGAGAATAATGCTAAATTGCAATAGCATTGCTGAGCTGGGGATGGGGGTCAATGATAAAATGGAGCCAGCAACACTGGATGAGATGGTAAGACAGAGGACAAGTGCAGGCGGTATATATATATATATATATATATATATATATATATATATATATATATATATATATATATATATATATATATATATATATATATATATATTTTTTTACAACAAGCACAAATTTGATTCTCTTGTACTTTTTACTGTTCAATGAATGGGCAATCTTCTGCCAGTACATAAAAGTTCACAAACACCCATTTTATCAGTATGGTTATACTTCTCTTCGGTACATGCAGTAGTGCTGAAATTTAATGTATATTGATGTTTTTGCCATGAGAAAAAACGCATCCCTACCAAGCTCCAGTTTTACGTATACCTGTTTGACACTCCTTGTGTTGTGTGTGAGGTTTACAAGAGGTGGCCTTGGTCTGGGACAATGGCTTGCACAGTAGAGCTTTGTTCTTGAGGATTCTAGGGGGCTGTGAAGGAGGAAGCTTTAGGGCATCTGTTTGGGTACTTGCCTGAAGAGATATCATTAAATATTAACAAATGCGCAATAAAAAATAAGTCACAACGTTCTCATATTGAACATTACTTTACTTACATCTCCAATTATTTTAGCTGTTACAGTTGGAACAGCACCTGCAAAAAAATAAGTAAAAAGCATTGATTAGGAAATCATACAAAAAGGAGTACCTAGACCCATGGCGTCAACCAGGTTAAAAGAAATACATTTCACAAATAATAGTTTTGTTGTCTTTTTACTTTTTTGGTCAAAGATACAGAGATGAGTTTAATTAGCTTGCTATACACATCTAATGAATATGGGTTAATTAAATAATAAAAAACTTCAACCTTGGTTCATAAAATAGGATTTTTGTAAAACTCTTTCCTTTGGAGTCCCCAGAGGGACCCAGGAATTCAAATACTGTTGAAACATACTGTCGTCTACAACAGCCTCTCTCAACCAGTGTGATCATCTGAAAGCCCTTCTCTCCCCTGATCACGCCGCACACTTGAGAACCTCTGATGGCACACCAGTGTGCCGCGGGATCAGGGGAGAGAAGGGCTGTCAGATGAGCCCGGTCTCCTGCCGAACTGTACATCAGCACTGTGAGAAGCTCCGTCAACCTCAGCAAAGTTAAAGTAAAGTGCAGGGGAGTGTGCTGTGCTCTCTGCTTCCCCCTACGGTGCAGTACCCGGCTGAATGAGGAAACTGGAAAGGTACTGTGCTAGAAGCTAGATTTGTTTTTTAAGGGCTTTATACATGTGCGTGCGCGCACGCGAGTATGTGTTCGTGCGCAAGTGAGTGTATGTGTGCATACATGTGTGTCTGTATGTGCATATATGTTACTTTTAATCCTGACGCCCCCCCCCCCCCATTCCTGTACCATCTGAACTGCTTTTGTAGGGCTTGATTGCGATAGCAGCAAGGACTGCTGCTCCTCTGAAAAGCAATCCATGCACAGATCGCTTTTCAGAGACATTTGACAGGCGGTAAAGAGGCAATTATGTTACCTCCTCACCACCTGTTTTAATGCAGCATTACTACACCGCAACCATGCCATGCATACAGTTGCGGGGTAGTTGCAGTGCAGCCCCATTCACCTTGGGTATACCTCCAGCTGCAGCCACAGCATGTGTACACCCCCAGCTGCTGCCCCTGCAGCTAAAAGGGGAGAAGTTGGGGGCGGTAAAAAACAGCTCAACCATGTGGTTTTACCGCCCCTCCAACTTGACATGTGAACAAGCCCTTGGTTCACATCTGTGTGGCTGCGTGCTGCATGTAGGGCAGCCTATTCATTTCAAGGGGCTTACCTACACACAAAAATGCAGGGACAGAAGTCTCCGAACTTTTTTTTTTTTTTTTTTTTTAAATTGCACTGCACCAAAAGCACCCCACGTTTTCCAATGTGTGGGGTACCATTAAGAATTAATGGCACCCCTAAAGGGCAGAGCATTTGACTGTGTTAGGAATGAGTGCAATTTTGCACGTGTCCCGTGACACACAGTAACTTGAACCAAGCCTTGGACTGGGGTGCCTCAAGACTGAAAATACTTTTTAAGGGCGCCCCGACTGGAAAAAGGTTAAGAAACACTGGTCTACAGGATTGAACATTGGTAAACAAACTTTTTGGACAGACAAGGATAGCCCCTACTACTCCCATAGAATGCCTCAGATTTTGTGGCAAAGCTGCACAAAGAGCATGATCCTACATACAGAGGGGTGGGACCTGTATCCCTAAATAAACTCCAAGAAAAATATTTTACAGTACTTAGGTCTGCCTGTTATGAATGACAAAGACATTCTTTCTGAAGGAAGCAGTGGTAGCGAAAAGTTCTCACAGCCTGAACTTCATCCAGGCAATCCCTTTCTGATAAACTGGAGCCAGATACAGGGACGGAAGAATGATATTCTGGTTGAGGCAAAAAAGCTCAAAACTAACGCAGGTGTGAAGGAAGTTCTGGACTTCAACACCACCTTTTCTTTGTTTTAGACCAGAAAGGGGACTTTACAAGAAGAGGAAGCCAGATTAGACACTTGCCTCATGGAGGTGATGACAACATAAAATGTAACCTCGTGAGTGGGAGAGAACGGAAAGGGGAATATTCCTGACAAGCTAAAAAAGTTTTTGAATTGCCAAATTGAGATCCCACAGGGTTAGAGTGGAGAAAAACAGTGAAACCACATGAGAGACACTCTGCACAAAGATCTTCAAAGAACAAGAAGTCGGCAATCTCTGGAAAAAAAGAGTTCAAGCTCAGCGCCAAATGTTGGTCCACACCCATCTGTAAAAAAGTGAGAATTTGCCCTACAGAGAATTTCCTGGGGTGATGAAAATTTCTACTTCACCTTGCACAAAGCAAAGTAAGCCTTCAACTTATGGTGATACTTTGCAAAAGTAGACTTCCTAGCTTTTAACATTGCTGGACTCACAGATTCAAACACACCCCTATCTGGTCAGAACATGGGTTTTCCACTGCCATGTCATTAAATTCAATGAATGTGAAGCAGGGTGATAAATTGGTCTTTGAGCCAGTCTGAAGAGTCCACAGTGCATCTGCCAGGACTCTTATCAGGTTGGAGTAAGATATCGGTCTTGGCAATTCCAGAACCATGAGAATCACTGGAATACCATCTATAGATCTGGTGGATTCCATTTTTATTTTTTTTTTGGGCGTGAAAGAAGACAGAGCCTTTAGGGTCCCAAGGTCCAAGATAGGATAAATGGCAACTTTTGGTTTGGAACGATACAATGGTTGGGAGTACAACCTTTGGAACCGTTCTCCCACAGGGACTGGTATGACGACGCCCTACTCCAGAAGAGCCACTGGGACTGCATGAAGATTTGCCAATCTGTGCGGTGACACAGGTAGGTTGGAAGTTTTTAACCAGAAAATGGTCTGGGAGTGAAACTAGCTTGTAGTCCTTTGTACACTACCACCCTCATCCAAGCACCTGAGGTGCAGGTTATCCAATTGTTCACAGGCTATCAGACATCCTCCCAGTACGAAAAGTGGGGACAAACCCACATACTAAGGAAGATTTACCTGAGGGTAACTTGGGGGACTTAGAAGATCCAAGATTTACAGGTGAACTGGGTGATAGGCGTGGGTTTGGATTTGGAAGTTGAAAGCACAGGGGAACGTAAAGAACATTTCTTGGATTCTGTTGAGTGGTGAGTCTTTGCAGATTGAGCCTTAGATTTCTTTTGCTGAGGAAGATTAGTTCTCTTGCCCCTGGTGGCATCTTTGATGAGGGCATCCAGGGTAGCACCAAAGCAGTGCCGTCCCTCAAAGGTCATGCAGATCAAGTGCTTTTTGTGTGCAGGCTCTTCAGCCCAACATTTTAGCCAAACAGTCCTCATATTCACTGACCGGAAACTCATAAGGGAGACAAGGCAGAAGACCTTAAAAACTGATCCATGCTATAACTTAGGGGTTTCCAGATTAAAAGGTCATAACTAAGATAATTTACCGTGCAGGACCTCTTGGAGAACAGAGCCCTAAAAAAGGGCATCATATGGCTTATAGATGGGGTCTATAAAATAGGTGCATCCTCCACTGGGACCGTGGATGCTATGTTAAGACAGGATGCTGCCGGATTCAGAGGGAGCAGCCCTCTTACCAAAATCTTCCTCAAAACAGATACAAGGCCAATCAATGCTTTGGAGGTACTAACATCTTGCCAGTATATTTCACAAAGGAAAACTGCATACAACAGGTGCACTAGAATGTATAAGCAGCCTTAACACAACCTTGACAAAGGACAGCATGAGGCTACAGCTTGATACTTGAGTTTTAACATAGTGAGTACTGCATCAGTAAGAGCAAAAACAGCCTTGATTTGGGAGTAAATGGTAAAAGACTGCAACTAGGTTGATTCACTAGGACTGGGCAGACTCAGCATTAAACAGTCTTGCTGACTGAAGGCTCAGAGGCATGCAAAAGCCACTAGCAGGTCAGACAGGAATTTTACAGAAGTTGTACGAGCATGTTTATGGACATTAAACGAACAAGAAAAAAAATGGCTAGCCAGTATCCATTACTCCGGTAAGCAGCAGTATAGCCTGACCATACAAGACTTCCTGGGTCCCTCAAGGACAAGATAGAAAGCCTATCTTGGAGACACAGGAATTCAGATACTGTTGTGAAAGTCCAGCTGAGGGGGGGGGGGGGGGGCAACACAGCACCTGCTAAAAGGCCAAACAGAGATGAACTGGGGATTTCCTACGGTCCACGTGAAGCCTCAATGCCAAAATCTGACACCTAATGAGGCTCAGCCTTCCCCCAACCTAATAGGGGAAGCCTGCCGCAAGATCAGAAGGAAAACAGAGAAACAAGAGATGTTAAAGGTCATCCCCCAAGCTAATAAACCAAAACCCACCAAAATAGATA
This sequence comes from Lithobates septentrionalis, assembly GCA_037952835.1. Classification (NCBI taxonomy): domain Eukaryota; kingdom Metazoa; phylum Chordata; class Amphibia; order Anura; family Ranidae; genus Lithobates; species Lithobates septentrionalis. Next base: position 6,590,992 of record JBBDGP010000664.1, read on the forward strand.
GAACAAGAACCAAATTGCTGAGTGGAGATGAAAAAAAAAAACACAACCTGACGTGGTCAACAAGAAATGGGGTCAAGTCCCTAGTAGTAACCAGTCTCGAGACAGAACCTAAGACCAGCAGGTGCAGGTGAGAAAGGCCAAGACCGTTTAAGAAGGCCCACAATCTCTTTAAATATAGACAGTGGGAACTCTGGATGAGAGTTAGATGGCGAGTACAACCCGTGGTCTGGCATGTTGTATGTCCCCAGATAGATCTAGGATTAATTTCTGCAGGAAAAGGTGAAGGAGCACACTTAAAGCCTCTGCTGTTGGTATGGTGAACAAGGTCTTGTGTGGCTGCAGTAAAGGCCCCCGATGATGGAGGCAGGAGACTTGACCTCATCTAACAGAGTTGAGAGAGACTGTTGAGGTAGCCCCCCCCCCCCCCCAACAATAGAGTACTAGATTCCAACCATCAGTGCCCTTAGAGGATAAAAAGTAAAAAAGTCTTTGGGACCAGGTTCAGCCATGGCAGCGGGACTGTCCCCTAAGTGTCTAGATACAGAGATGCTGTGACCACGATTAAGCAGCTAGGCCCAAAGTGCGGGGCAAGGCCTCAATACTTACAAACTCAGCTGGTGTTTGATAAGTATCAGATGGCTGGGGATCACCAGGTCACTCTGTAGGTCGACAGTAGGAATGGACTGTTGACTGAAGTTCCATGTGGTGCTTTGGGATAGCAGAAGCAGCAGGGGAACAATGCTTCCTCTATACTGAAAGGTGAAAGAGAAAGTACAAAGGGCACTTGTGAAGTCTGCACACAGTCTATCAGCATTAATCCTCACAGTAAAACCGGTGGTAGTGCCTGCCTTATGAAGGCAGAGCAAGCGCTGAGGCAGTGCCATGGATCTGAACCTGGAAAGCACTCGGCAGTACTTGGAAGTCTAAAAGGTGCCACAAGCAGCATCCAGTGCAAAAGATCACATGCAAGGCAAGATCTATAAATCCAGTCCAGCAGGGTCCAGGTACGGCACTCCTAAACTAGGCTGAGGAAAGGCTGATCCCATTAGCTACAATGCACAGACCAGCTCAAGCAGCTATGTAGAATAATCTTGACTGAAGTCAATGGAGGAACTCAAAAATGAAATTGAAACAAAAAGACTAGGGAGGATTGATTAGGTATTCTGAGTAGAGCAGTTATCCTAGACTAGTCTACTTTTTTTTTTTTTTTTTTGCCAGTGTCCAATTCTCTACTAAGCAGCAGCATAACCCAGTCGTATATGAGAAATAATGGGATCTGTGGTTTACCTGTAAAATCCTCTTCTTGGAGTACCATCACATCACACAGGGCATTTTCTTTTCCATTACAATTGGATTATGCTGCCACCTTCAGGTAACTGGACACTGGCCTCCTAGGTATAAACACGTTAAGCAATACTTCAGTTTTTTGTAGCAAGCCATTAACCACAAAGGCAGTGAGGGGTGGGATCATTGTGTCCTGTGATGTACTTCAAGAATAATATTTTATAGGTAAATGAAAAAATCTCATGTTCTTCATCATACATCTCAGAAAACAGGGTATCTTCATATACATTACGATAGAGATGTTCCGAACCAGTGAACGTGAGGGGAGGGCAACACAGCAGCAAGCCAAAATGCTCCAAACAACTAAACCATTGTAGGCCAGAACCCTATGCAGCATCTTGCAAAGCATGCCAAGCAAAGGTACTATCCTCATCAGATGTCATACACATGGTAAAACTTTGTATGAACTGAAGATGAGGTAGCAGTTTTACAAACTTCAGCTACCAAAGTCTGATGACGAATGGCCTAGGAGGCAACAATACACCTAGTAGAATGAGCTTTTTATTTTATACCATAAGCTTGGGAGATAAGCTAACAGATCATGAGAAAATGGTAGATTTTGATGCGGTGGCCTTCGGGAAGCAGCACAAAAGGGGGAATCCGACTGCCAAACTGTCAACTTAATGTAATGCCTGATAGCAAAAATTTTTTTGAGTGAACAACCTTGTCCCCCGCTGTCTAATAAGGACAGAAGGACAGCAACACAATGTCTTGGTTGAGATTGATAAAAGAAACCACCTCAAGTAAAAAAGGACAGCTGCAGTTGTAAAACCACCTTGTCTCAGTGGGAGTACCAGGAATGGTTCCTTACAGGAGTAACCTACCAAGTCAGGACTAAAGAAATATCACGGATGGGTTTAAATGGAGATTTCTGCAATACAGAAATGACCAAACTGGGGTCCCACAGAGTTTTAACCAGTGAAACAATATGCATGACACCTTGGACAAGGGCACATATCAAGTAATGGGAAGCATTTGGTCTCTAATAAACGACTGCACCAGAGCCAAAATTGGACCCTTGATCGTACTCTGTGCCAGTCGCTGGTCAAATCGGACTGGAGAAACACCAGGAATCAGCCCACAACATACTTACAAGGATGAAATCCTGAACCTTACAGCAGGTAAAACAGGACTTTAAAGTCCTTTCGTAAATCTTCCTAAAAGTCACCTTTAGTAGAGTAGGAATGACAATCAGAATCCCCTACTGCTTAAGACCCTGGATTCAACACCCTTGCCATTAATGCCAGTGACTGCAAAGAAGAATGGAGGATTGGACCTTGCAACATAAGGTTGGGTCAGTCTGAAAGGGTCCAAGGGTCGTCTGCCAACATGTTCACAATGTCGAAGTATCAAGCTCTCTTGGGCCAGGCCAGAGTGATCAATATTTCCAGAATGCCTTCCACTCGAGCAAAACAGATGAGGAAGAAGCTTAATGGTGGGAGGACATAGGTTAGTGATAACTGGTCCCAGAGTGTCACCAGAACATCCACTTAAAACGCTGGAAGATCCCAGGTCCTGGAAACAAACCAGTGCAATTTCACATTGAACCTGGACACCAGAAGATCTACACCCGGGGTTTGCCCACATTCACCCAGAGGTGTTCGAGGAGCTCTGCTGAACAGTCCACCCCCCCAGAGGCAACTGTTGGCAGCTGAGAAAAACAATCTTTCAATAGACTATAAACATCGAATGGCATGGAAAGTTCCGCCCAAGACCGGATGAGATGCACTTCCTTACGCACAATTTCTGGTTCTTCATTGATTTACATACAACACTGCTGTGGCATTGCCTAACTGAACAGGGAGGCCCCTCAGCTGCACTGACCAATGTTTAAGGGCAAGGCGAATCGCCCTCAGTTCCAGGATGTTGAAAGGCAATGTCTCCTGCAGTGACAAAGTTCCCTGGACCAAAACATTGTCCCGAACTACACCCCAGCTCACCTTGCTTGCATCTGTCATCAGAACTCTTAAAGATGGAGGGAGAAACCAATTCAGAGAGTCACATGCTCGGGAATAACAGCATTCAAGAATCCAATGACTGGATCCTCCTGTCCCATGCCACCAAGACATTCTGTTGAAGGGGCCTGGAATGAAATACCTCGAAGGAGGTTTCAATCTTTCCCAGAACCCTCATGCAAAGGTAAATCTAGGGATTTGTCAGCTTATTGAGCAAGTCTGAGACCTCAGAGCAAGATATTTGTCTGGAGGAATGATCACTTCTGCGTAGTCAGAATTCATTCAAATCTCTTCAGAGTGTGCCCAGTGTTCTGGATAAGACGGTAACCAGAATAATTGTATAGGTGTAGTGAACAAAATGGAATAAAATCAGTGCCCCAATGAACAAGGTAAAAACATGTGAAACAATACAGAACAATGTAATACGATGATAATGAATATAAAAGCAGGAGCTTTTATAAAAAGCTAGATAATGCGGGTAGCCCAGAGTGCTATGCAATACACTGCTGAACTAACTCTGGAAGTGCTGCTTCAATCCAGCATGGTGTGTACTACGTGGCTGTGAAAAAAAGAGGAGGGAGAGAGAAGTGTAACAACCATAGTGTAGAGCGTGTAAAAAAACTAATTTAATGGAAAATGTAAATTGCACTCACAATAATAGAGCTCAGCATGACAATCAGGGCAGGAATGGGCAGGCAATCAGGAAGCCTTGTCTTGGCCACTGGCAAGGGAGCATGAACTGGAAGCTGCTAAAGAAGCAAGATTGCTTTGAAACGCATTTCTGTCCCAGCTCCAGCATCCTCCAGCGATGCAAGGCAACTTCCATAATCGGGCTCTGTTTTCGATCATCTGCTCCTCAGTGGGAGACTCCCAGTTTACACTCCTTCTCTGCTCCCTTGCCAGTGGCCAAGGCAAGACTTCCTGGTTGCCTGCCTGTACCTGCCCCAGAAGCTGCCTGACTGTCATGCTGAGCTCAATTTTTATAACTGTAAGCACAATTTACATTTTTCCATTAAATTAGTTTTTTACATGCTACACTTGGTGATTGCGCTTCTCTCTCTCCTTTTTGTTTTTCACTTCCATTGATGTAAGCTAAGTGCATACCGCATCTGCCAGGAAGCCCACATTAGTCTCCTGTTTCTGAGACAGACCCCGACCCTCAGCTTCCTTCTGTGAGGACATGTCTACAGAGAATTCCAGATCCCCAACAGGTAACACTTTTTCCTCATCCAAAGAAGTCCAATGTCTCATTCTCCCTTAAAATAGGAGACAGGGAAGGAGTGCCCACATTTGCACCATTGAGAACCCCTGAGAGACAATATCCAAGTTCAGATATGGATGAAGAGAATTCCTTTGATGTGCAGAATCAAATGGGCAGGGATTCCTGCCTTTTTTATGGCAAGTGTCCATTCACCTGAAGATGCAAGCATAACCCAACTAGTGATGTTTATTACATCCTCTGTAACCTTTGTATGAATAATAAATATTTTTTTTTTGCCTAATCCCATTGTAAGACAATCAGAAAAAAAAAAAAAAAACATAAAAAAAGGAATATATTGAAGGCATGCACCCAATAAAAGCCTGTGTTCTTAAAGTGGGCCTTAACTTTTGTTTTGTAGACTTCATATCCCACCCCTCAACATAATTGAAAACTATTGCTTTTGTGTAGGAAGTACCTTTTTCATAAAGTACCGTATTTATCGGCGTATAACACGCACTTTTTTCCCCCTTAAAATCAGGGGGAAATCGCGGGTGCGTGTTATACGTCGATCCCCGCTATTTTGTGAACTAACGGAGCGATCGCCGCCGACATTCACATAGCGTGTATTTTTAAATATGGCGCCGCGGAGTTCGGAGGGACTCGGGGGCGCTCGTTCAGCTGAACGAGCGCCGCCGAGAACACAGTGACTGGGCGGAGCCGAGATACACATAGCCGAGGGTTCTCGAGTCTTCTCGGCGCCGTTCACAGTCCCGCCCAGTCCCGCCATTGGACCTCTGTTATGTCCATCATGGGGACTGGGCGTGACTGTGAACGGTGGCGTGAAGAGCCGAGAACCCTCGGCTATGTGTATCTCGGCTCCGCCCAGTCACTGTGTTCTCGGCAGCGCTCGTTCAGCTGAACGAGCGCCCCCGAGTCCCTCGGCGCCATATTTAAAAAATACACAGTGTAACTTGCGGCGGCGGTGTATGTTGGGGACAAGGCTGCACTGACCACTGGGGACATGGCTGCACTGGGGACAAGGCTGCACTGACCACTGGGGACATGGCTGCACTGGGGACAAGGCTGCACTGACCACTGGGGACAAGGCTGCACTGACAATTCTGCACTGGGGCAAAGCTGCACTGAAAAGGCTGCACTGGACACTGGGGCAAGGCTGCACTGACAAGGCTGCAGATGGACACCGATACCACTGCATTGATGGGCATTTAAATGTAAGTTTTTTTTCCTTAAACTTCCCTCCTAAAAGTTTTTTTCCTTAAAATTCCCTCCTAAACTTGGGGTGCGTGTTATACGCCGGCGCGTGTTATACGCCGATAAATACGGTACTTTGCTCCCACCTTCCTTATTCTTCGCCTAGGTGAAGATGTTTACTTACCAGGAAGTAACAGCCAGCTACCAAATCCAAGATGGTGACACGGGAATTAAGACAGCACTGAAAATTGTGTGTTGTACAAAGACAATGCAGAACATCATGGGCTGGTAAATACCTGTTTTGTAAGAGTCAGCAGCTATAGTATTCGTAGCTGCTGACTTTTACCTTTAGCAGACCCGGCTAAAGGACCTCATTAAATAATGCAAAATTTATGGCATTCCTTGTGATAGCAATAAAGTTGATGTAAAAAAAAAAGAAGAAGAAGAAGGGGAGAAGGTTTTAAAGTGCCCTCCCATGCTCATGCCAAATGCAAACATGTATGTAGGTCTTGCACGCATATGTAAACAGTGATTGAATCACACGTGAGGTAGCGTCATGAACATCAGAGCGCGATAAATAACTCTAGCACCAGCGCTCCTGTTTAACTCTAAACTGGTAACCTATGGAAAATTTAATGTACTGTAATTTGTCGCCATTCCATGGGTATGTGCAATTTTAAAGTGTGCCATGTTAGGTATCCATTTACTTGGCATACCATATTTTAGATTTTACCAAAAATGGGTATTATATTGTGTTTGTGTGCACAAAGATTCATTAAATAGTGTTTATTTCCTGAAAATTTGTGTATAATAAACTGCTGTGCAAATATCGTGCAACTTTCTAGAAAAAAAAATGCAGATTTTTACATGTATTTTTTGAGCAGTGTATTGTGGTACCATTTATTGCAGATGGTTCCCCAATGCACTGTACAGTAGTGGGTAAAGAGATGGTGTATCACAATGAACATACCGTAGCATCACCACCAAAAAGTGAGTCAGATATTCTTGCCTGCACTGCAGTAGGACATTTAAATTCCTGCTAATGCAATGCCAACATATGCTTTAAGAAAAACTTCACCCAGCTACTTCAGATTTTAATCCACCACTTATGCCGGCCATACACAGTTCGAATTTCGTAAGAATTTTCTTTCGAAAATCATATGAAAGAATTTTCGTATGAATTTCGCACCATTAAGTGGGCTGCAACAAAGGCCGATTTTCGTGCGGCAATCAAATTTGAGGAATCAGACGTGTTGGAAATTTTTAGAAAAACAAACGATTTTCTAATCAATGATGTGAGAATCGTGCGAGAAATGTAATAAGAAAAGAAAATTTACCTCCGTAAGATTCCCGGCCAAGAAAATTGTTTTCTGTAGCAACATGCGGTGAAATTGAAGGCTTGGTTGGCCGAATTTCGAAAATCAATGGTGGCATCATCGGATCACAAAAGAAAAAACGAACTTTGATTTTGAAAAGTAAATTTGTTCGAAATTCGACCGTGTATGGCCTGCTTTAGGCCCCATTCTCGCAACTATAAAAATTTCACTGATGTTATTACACATCCGCTTTCTAGACGAAAAGTTCCTGCGTAATGATCACTATAATACTAGCATATAGATGCATTTAAACGCGTAAAAAGGCATAAAAATGCATAAGTGTACATAACTGGTTTTTAAGATGTATTTTCCCCTTTATTTAAGCTTAATTTACATGCGTACAAATGCATTTATCTGCATAAGCGTGTAAATCGAATGTTCTTAGATGCAAATTTTTGAAAATCTGTTACGGATCAGAAAGCAACTCGTATTTACTCACCTGTGTGAATGGTCCAGTTGAAAACAAAGCAGTGGTGTTCAGATTCATAAACACTTGTATATGCAGTCTTGTTTTTACAGGGCGTGTAAATGAAGCCTTAAACACCTGTGTTTACCTTTTCTAAATGCAGAAGTGATCTGAGAAGTAAACCACTTTTACGCTTTCCAGTTAACTTGCCTGTTTACATATTACTGGGCTAAGGTAGTTTTACCCACGATTGGGGTTTCTAATCAGAAACTGGACACACAGGGGTTGATTTAATAAAACTGGAGAGTCAAACTCTGGCTACCATGCACAGCTGCACCAATCAGGTTCTAACTTCAGCTTGTTCAATTAAGCTTTGACAATAAGGCTGGGTTCACACTGGTCCGACAAACGCTCAGACATTGGGAGCTCATGTCGCATGACGCGTGAAATTCAATGTTTCTCTATGGGAGCCGTCCTAACTGTTCTGACTTTAGAAATGCTCCCTGTACTACTTTGGTCCGGCTTTGATCCTACTTCAGCCCATTGACTATCATTGAAGTCGGATTGCCGTCTCGCATGATCCGACTTCGGCATGCGACTTGTGCTCAGATGATCTTGAGTGGGAACTCCGCGCCAAATTTTAAATAAAAAGCCGGAATGGGTTCTCCCTCCAAGGGCATACCAGGCCCTTGGGTCTGGTATGGATCTTAAGGGGAACCCCCTACGACGCCAAATCCATACCAGACCCTTATCCGAGCACGCAGCCCGGCCGGTCAAGAATGGGGGTGGGGACGAGCGAGCGCCCCCCCCCCCTGAACCATACCAGACCGTATGCCCTCAACATGGGGGGTGGGTGCAGCCCCCCCACCGCAAAGCACCTTGTCCCCATGTTGATGAGGACAAGGGCCTCTTCCCGACAACCCTGGCCGTTGGTTGTCGGGGTCTGCGGGCGGGGGCTTATCGGAATCCGGGAGCCCCCTTTAATAAGGGGGCCCCCCACCCTTTCTGAATGAGTATGGGGTACATCGTACCCCTACCCATTCACCTAGGGAAAAAGTGTCAATAAAAAACATACTACACAGGTTTTTAAAGCAATTTATTAGACAGCTCCGGGGGTCGTCTTCCGACTTCGATGGTCTCTCCGGTTCTTCTCCGCACTCTCCGGGTCTTCTGCCGGGCTCCTCCGCTATCTTCTGCTCTTTTGCCAACGGTGGCCTGGACATCTGCCTTCTTCCCTCTTCTCTTCTTCCGATGTCGACACAACGCTCTCTCCAGCTGGAATGCTCTCTGAGCGCTCCGATGTGACTTATATAGGCGGTGACCCCACCCCCTTATGCCGTCACAGTCCCTGGGCATGCTGGGACTGACGTTTTAGGGGGCATGGTCACCGGGTGATGCTGACCACGCCCCCTTATGACGGCACAGTCCCAGCATGCCCCGGGACAGTGACCTCATAAGGGGGCGGGGTCACCGCCTATATAAGTTCATTGCGGAGCGCTCAGAGAGCATTCCAGGTGGAGAGAGCGTCGTGTCAACATCGGAGAGAAGAGAAGAGGGAAGAAGACAAGAAGGCAGAAGTCCGGGCCACCGCTAGCAAAAGAGCTGCAGAAGATAGCGGAGGAGCCGGCAGAAGATCAGGACACCGGGAGGAGAAGCCGGAGAGACCCCCGAAGCTGCCTAATAAATTACTTTAAAAACCTGTGTACTGTGTTTTTTCATTGACACTTTTTTCCCTAGGTGAATGGGTAGGGGTACCCCGTACTCATTCACAAAAGGTGGGGGGGGGGGCGGGATTTGGGGGCCTCCTTATTAAAGGGGGCTCCTGGATTCCGATAAGCCCCCCGCCCGCAGACCCCGACAATCAGCGGCCAGGGTTGTCGGGAAGAGGCCCTTGTCCTCATCAACATGGGGACAAGGTGCTTTGGCGTGGGGGCCGCAGGGCGCCCCCCTGCCCCAAAGCACCCACCCCCCATGTTGAGGGCATGCGGCCTGGTACGGTTCAGGAGGGGGGCGCTCGCTCGTCCCCACCCCCATTCCTGACCGGCCTGCGTGCTCGGATAAGGATCTGGTATGGATTTGGGGGGGGGACCCCACGCCCTTTTTTCGGCGTAGGGGGTACCCCTTAAGATCCATACCAGACCCAAGGGCCTGGTGTGCCCTTGGAGGGGGAACCCATGCCGGTTTTTTATTTAAAATTTGGAGCAGAGTTCCCCCTCAAGATTCATACCAAACACAGTGCCGGGCATTGGCGGGGATCCAAGTTGGATATCGCAGACTAAAGTCGGATCCAAAGTAGGACGGCTGTTGTGTCGCACCAGTGTGAACCCAGCCTAAAACCTAGAAGCGGATTGGTTTTGTATGCAGAGCTGCAACAGATTTTTTACTCCCCAGTTTTAGTAAAACAACAAAGAATACTATTTTCTCAAAGAAATGTTTAGTGTAAATGGCACCGTTGAAAAATCAAGCATTTAGAAATGAATGTACCCTAAACGCAAAAAAAAAAAAAAAAAAAAAAAAAAAAAAAAAAAAAAAAGAGGTTAGACAGTGCCAGTGTGAATGAGGCCTTATTCGGACAACTTGACTGAAGAACTGTATAGCGTTCTCTTGTAATTTTTTACACCTTACCTTGTAGGACATTGGTAGAGTTTGCAGTAGGCTGCGCAGCAGGGGCGCTTGCGAGTGACACCACATTGGCAATGACTGGAGTGGAATCTTTAGCCCCGGAGGAGCCTGGGGAAGCTGGGACTGGTTGAACCATAGGGGCATTGGACGCTGCAATAAAAATCATACACTTACAAAAGTATTCCACAAGATTGACAATACTTCTTAAATAGTAAGATATATAGTGTTGCAACAAACATCAAAACATTAATGAAAGCATGGTAACTCAAATTTTAAGAATATTCCAGGATAGCATATGAGAGAGAGGATCCCTATATCTGAAGCAGGAAACACATCATCCACTATCAATAAAAGAGCAGACACCCAGAGACCTCAGTACTAAGCACAAACTGAAGGTAAAAGACGGAAAAGATAATGCTCCAACAACATATAGTACTGGGCGTGAGTCCATGGTGTCCTTGGGGGGGGGGGGGAGTGAGAGAGAGATCCACCCTAAAAAGCCAAAGATCTGCAAAATTGGTCAAGGTACAGGTGGTCTGGAAACGCTCCCACTCTTTCTGCCCATGATAAGGCCAAAGTCTTTGCAGAGTGTACTGCATTTAGCAGGTTAAGTAATTGAGCCTGGTAAGATATAAGAATGGTGTTGCTGGTAAACTGTTATTGCAATTTTTGCGGCTTCTCTTCCATGTCTAGGACCTGAAAGGAGCACAAAGAGGTTGCTGGATTTCCTGCAGGAATAAGCAAGCTCAAAGTATGGTATGAGGCATCTTTGGAAGTTAAATGAATTGGTGCAAAATTATGGAATTGTAACATCTTGCATCCTGTAAAAGTGTGAGGCCACTTATGGCAAGAATGAGGCCACTTATAGCAAAGAACATATTTCAGAATGATTTTATATGGTAGAAGTAGGTCGTAGGGTTCTGCTATAGATGGTGTGCATTTTGCTCTCTTCTAACAGATACTAGAGTCACCAGCAGAACAGTTTTTAAAGTCAGCATCTTCTCTGAATATTGTTCAATGGGTTTGATACAGTGCCTTGCAAAAGTATTCACCCCCCCCCACCCTCCCTTGGCTTTTTACCTATTTTGTTACATTACAGCCTTTAGTAAAATGTTTTTTTAATCTGAATTATATGTGATGGATCAGAACACAACGGTCTAAGTTGGTGAAGTAAAATTAGAAAAATATATACATAAAACTATTTTTCAGAAATAAAAAAAAAAATGATAATTGGCATGTGCGTATGTATTCACCCCCTTGTTATGAAGCCCATAAAAAGCTCTGGTGCAACCAATTACCTCCAGAAGTCACATAATTAGTGATATGATGTCCACCTGTGTGCAATCTAAGTGTCACATGATCTGTCATTACACATACACACCTTTTTGAAAGGCCCCAGAGGCTGCATCACCTAAGAAAGAGGCACCATTAACCAAACACTGCCATGAAGACCAAGGAACTCTCCAAACAAGTAAGGGACAATGTTGTTGAGAAGTACAAGTCAGGGTTAGGCTAAAAAAAAATATCCAAATCTTTGATGATCCCTAAGGGCACCATCAAATCTATCATAACCAAATGGAAAGAACATGGTACAACAGCAAACTTGCCAAGAAATGGCCACACACCAAAACTCACGGACCGGGCAAGGAGGGCATCAGAGAGGCAGCACAGAGACCTAAGGTAACCCTGGAGAAGCTGCAGAGTTCCACAGCAGAGACTGGAGTAGCTGTACATAGGACGACAATAAGCCGTACGCTCCATAGTTGGGCTTTATGGCAGAGTGGCCAGAAGAAAGCCATTTCAGCAAAAAACAAAATTGCACGTTTTGAGTTTGCAAAAAGTCATGTGGGAGACTCCCAAAATGTATGGAGGAAGGTGCGCTGGTCTGATGAGACTAACCGTGTTTTCTTTGATGGCCAAAAAGTTCAATATGTCTGGCGTAAACCCATCACATCACATCACCCAAAGAACACCATCCCCACAGTGAAACCTAGTGGTGGCAGCATCATGCTGTGGGGATGTTTCTCAGCAGTCCGGACTGAGAAACTGGTCAGAGTTGAGGGAAAGATGGATGGTGCTAAATACAGGGATATTCTTGAGCAAAACCTGTACCACTCTGTGTGTGATTTGAGGCTAGGACGGAGGGTCACCTTCCAGCAGGACAATGACCCCAAACACACTGCTAAAGCAACACTTGAGTGGTTTAAGGGGAAACGTGTAAATGTGTTGGAATGGCCTAGTCAAAGCCCAGACCTCAATCCAATAGTAAATCTGTGGTCAGACCACAGATTGTTGTTCACAAGTGCAAACCATCCCACTTGAAGGAGCTGGAGCAGTTTCGCAAGGAGGAATGGGCAAAAATCCCAGTGGTAAGATGTGGCAAGCTCAGAGACTTATCCAAAGCGACTTGGAGCTGTGATAGCTGCAAAAGGTGGCTCTACAAAGTATTGACTTTAAGGGGGTAAATAGTTATGCACATTTACTTTTTCTGTTATTTTGTCCTATTTGTTGTTCGCTTCACAATAAAAAAAAAAACAAAAAAAAAAACAAACCTTCAAAGTTGTAAGCATGTTCTGCAAATTAAATGATGTAAATCCTCAAACAATCAATGTTAATTCCAGGTTGTGAGGCAACAAAACATGAAAAATGCCAAGGGGGAGAATACTTTTGCAAGGCACTGTACTCAGTATGCGTAGACTTGCAAACCAAGACCTTTGTTTGCTAAAACAGGGGCTACCAAAATAATTTTGGCCTGGTCTACAATATTCTTCGGTGTTGCATCCAGAATTATGCAAACTGGGGGGAGGCGCAAGCCATTTTTAAATTCCATGGGAATGAAAACACATCAAAGCCCTGACTAGGCCTCCATCATTTTCTTCTAGCAAGAAGAAGGACTTTTCCAGTTTTTAGTTATTTCATTGAGGTGAGAAGGTCCACCTCTGGGACTCCCCATCTGGCTGCAATCTGACTGAATGCTTGCTGGTGCAGTGACCATTCCTCCGGTCTGTTATTTTCTGCTGAGAAAGTCAGATGGAAAATTTTGGTTCGCTTTTACGTGGACTGCCAATTCTCCTCCACTATCATGGAGGATTGAGGTGGATTAAATGACGCTCGTCACACATGAATCGAAACCGATCCCTGATGAATTTTCGACGTATGGGCAGGGTGGTTACAGAGGAGTCAATTTACTGATTGACTTCTGTACAACCGCACTGTTGGAAAATTTCGGCTCAATGAACAACCCTCTGGCATAAAAAAAAAAAAAAAAATTATAATATGAATGAATCACCTAGGGGCTGCTTAAGAATCCTTTCTGAAAGTGTTAGTAAATTCCACTTGGACACTTGTACCTACAGGTAAGCTTATCTGTAGGTCTCAGGATCATCTCCTAAATGTGCACCGTTTAGGAGATATTTAGTGTTTCTGCGTCAGTGGAGCATGTGCTGAAGGGACGGTATACCCATACTGTCCCTTCAGAATTCTGTGCCATGCCTGTAACTCCCGTTCACATGCGGGGGAGTGATGTCATCATGGCTCGCCCATTCAAATAGCTGGAGCCTGCGAACCCGGAAGGAAGACTGGATGAAGATGGAAGCCCTGTCAGCAGTCACAGCGAGCTTTGAAAGTGAATACATTCCAAACATAGCTTCAGTTTTTACTGTAATGGTCAGATCCAGGTTGACTCTATTACCTATTCCTAAGCTGGACTGTATATAAAGTCCAGGCTTTGCCCATCATGGTGGGCATACCCACAAAGGGGTCTTTAGGGTCTGGGTTCCATAGCAAAAGACCATGGCCCTGACCTCTAACAATCTGAAGCCGACTAAAACACGTTGCACTAGGTGCCAATGTGAGCACCTGTGAAGGATCCAGTGCCCAAAGCAACATTACAGACTGTCCCACAGCATGGGGTCTGGGTACAGTTGTAAAGCAAAAATTTTGGGAGAGCCGTAGTTCAGAAAGGGAGGAGGGGAATAAGGCAAGCCGCGGTTGCAATCTATGTACAATAAACTTTATTAGTGACAAAGTTCAAAAGGCAAAAATGAATAAGCAGACAACAAAGTTATTAAAAGAAGGGGCAGCGTTGCCGCTAAAAGCACACACACCGGTTCACTCAGGCACAGCATACAGTCAGATATTAAATGGAAAATATGTGAAAATACTACAAGAGAACAGGTAGTGGTGGGTAGAGGGAAGCCTTAGTGGTGTCAGCTGACATACGGCTATACAAACACACTTTCGACGTCTGCTCGCACAATTTACCGTTATCAAATAGTGACTGACTATATGGGTATATGATCACATAATCAATTAGTCATACAAGTTGGACAAACACCCTCCCCTTACAGGAGGGACAACAAGTCCAGGTGCCCCCAGTTGCAGATTGTCAGTGTGGGAGGCAGATACTGAGATAGGAGTGGCAATCCCCACTATGGAGTACATAGGTTCCCTTCTGTTGATTACTTAGGATGTGAGGCACTGGATCAATAGTGGAATGATCCCCAGTGGGGGGAGTGTTCTAGTAGTACTGCTCACAGTTAAGCACTTCACTGATCGCTTGCTAGCAGTTGTGCGGGCGGGTTCCTTGAGTCAGTGTGATCGGGATGCGATGGCCTCGATCACTCCAACTCCTGCATTTAACAGCAACGTTGCCCCTTCTTTTAATTACTGTGTTGTCTGCTAATTCATTTTTGTACCAGAGGGGCCCGGGTGCTGGATCAGTCTATATGCCAACACTCTAAGGAGTGCCGTCTCACCTTATCCCTTCAACACCCTCGAACACAAGAGAACTGTAAAGCAAAAATGGGGGGAGACCCCGTAGGCATTCAGAAATGGAGGGGGGGGCAAGCCACGGTTGCGACCTATGTACAATAAACTTTATTAGTGACAAAAAATGAAAAGGCTTTTAGCAGCAACGCTGCCCCTTCTTTTAAAAACTATGTTGTCTGCCTATTCATTTTTGCCTTTGAACTTTGCAACTAATAAAATTTGTTGTACATAGGTTGCAACCGCGGCTTGCCTCCCCCCCTTCCATTTCTGAATTGCTCTCCCCCCATTTTTGCTTTACAATTCTCTTATGTTCGAGGGGGTTGAAGGGATAAGGTGAGACGGCACTCCCTAGAGTGTTGGCATATAGACTGATCCAGCACCCATGCCCCTCTGGTACTTATCTTTTATATTGTGTCTTGGTACAGCTCCCAAGTTGTTACTGGTTGGTTGCGCTGATCCAGATTCACCAATTCTATTTGTGGCATTTAAAAAAGTAAAGGAGATAATTGAAGAGTTGAAGAATCTAAAGACAAAATAATAAACTAAACTAGTTATGCTAACGATTGGGATATTCTATTTTCTTAATCGTAATTTACAGATAACAAATTATTCACAGACCTTGGGTTAGAGCAGGGGTGGGCAACCTGTGGCCCTCCAGCTGTTGTGGAAATACATTTCACATGAGGTATTGCAAGATTTGCAGTTACAAGCATGACTCTACATGTCCCATGTGGCATTGCAAAACTGACAGTTACAATTACTCCCAGAGGCAGAGGCATGATGGGACTTTTAGTTCAGCAACAGCTGGAGGGCCACAGGTTGCCTACCCCTGGGTTAGAGGATCGTACCTTCAGATGACTGGACACTGGCAAAGCTTTTGAACATACACGATACCCCACTGTTTTATTTGCTAGTGTCCCAAGGTGATGAACCCCTTCTCCCTTGTGGAGAAATCACTCTTAGCGTAACTATCCTATTACTTTGTCTGTGTCCTGGACAATGAAGATATCCCATTTTCTTAATTGTATAAATTAAAGGACAAAGGATAAGTATTCAGGTTCAAAACACCATCTGAAGGGTGGGCAATAGAGCAAACAAAGGCTAACCAGCCCGCAATAACTAACAGGTTAACAGAGGTGGCTCAACAGAGGTGCCTGAAAAAAGCTCAAGACGAGGCCGGCATCAGCTGAGGCCCGAACAGCAAACTGGTAAAACGGCTTTCGAGTGAACCTATGTAGCAGCCTTGATAATTTGAGAAATGGATGCCTGGTGCTGAAAAGCCCATGAAACACTTACTGGTCAAGTAGATTATATATTGACAAGGAATGGTGGAACCGTGCCATTGAAATCATAAGTCTGAATGGGAAGTTATTAAATTCACTTGCCAATACTTAACGAAAAGCAGGCTGTATATTTTGAGGCCTTCAAGAATGATAAACAGGGTTGGACTGCTGAAAGGGAGCTGTAGCTGACAAACTCAGACAGCACATAACACATCCAGACAATAAAAGGAAGTTTGCTTAGGATGTTTTTGCAGGACAGGGAGCTGGTAGGCCAAAGTCCTGGTTAAGGTGAAAGGAAGAAACATTTTGGGGTGAAGAGAGGCCCTGGGCCTCAAAACCACCTTGAACACTGGTGTAATTATAACAAATTCCAAGGCAGGAGTCCCAAAGTATCTGCTAAAATGTGCTGCGAGTGCATTTTAGCCTAAAGGCCATTTAAAGTGTCATGAACTACTTCAATACCAGGCACTTACACCCTCTTCCTGCCCAAGCCAATTTTCAGCTTTCACTGTTTAAATGACAATTGCAAAGTCATGCTACACTGTACCCAAACAGAATTTTTATCATTTTGTTCCCACAAATAGAGATTTCTTTTGGTGGTATTTGATCACCTCTGCGTTTTTTTATTTTTTGCTAAAGAAATAGAAAAATGCCTAACATTTTGAAAAAAAGGTTTCTCTTTTGTTTTCGTTATAAAATTTTGTAACTAAGTAAGTTTTCTCCTTCACTGATAAGGCGGCCCCAATGAGGTGGCACGGATGGGCATTGAAAGGTGGCACTGATAGGAGACATTGATGGGTGGCACTGATAGGCGGCATTGCTGGGCACTGATAGATTGCATTGATAGGCATCACTGATGGCACTGGCAGGCATTGAGGATGGCATTTCCCATGTGGCATCCGAGAGGGGGCTGTACTGATTAACAATCAGCACAGACACCCCCCCACCCCCCCCCCCCACCCCCCCGCCAGGAGAGCAGCCGATCGTCTCTCCTCTACTATCGTCTGTCGGACGCGAGCGAGGAAAAGCCGATCAACAGCTCTTCCTGTTTACATCGTGATCAGAGCAAAGCAGGTAGTAAATTAAGTTTGTTGCAGACACAGGTCAGAGGAGCAGGGGAGGGGGAGCAGATGGCACTGTTCAGAGACTGAACACTCACCCCTAAGCCATCTGTGTGTTTGCCCCTCCTCAGCCAGCTGCTCTTGCCCATCCACTTTTTCTTCCTGCAGCCACTAGAAGATTGATTGTCCCTGTCATTATTGGCATCTCAACCAGGTACTTATTTATGTGGAAAAGTTTCATGATGGATCTGCACTTGAGTATGTAATGGCTTTTTAAAGAAATATACACAAACAAAATGTTTGGGTTTAATGATACTTTAATGCCAGTTGTAGCAGATGACTGCATGAGTTTATGTCTTTTACACAACACGTGTAAAATTTGCCAATCCAAAGCATCCACGTAGATGTGTTGTACTAGATAAAATGAAGCTGTAAAATATGAAAAAATACTCAAGGTAATGAAAGATTTACCATAGGGGCAGCTAAATTTTAACCAGAATAGCAACATGTAAAACAATGTTTAGGATACCCTTTTGCCGTTTTGTACTTAATAGCGAGATTTGCTGAAAGAAGTCAATGTAGTTACTCAACTTTCTTTTCATCATGAATGTATACTGTTAATGAAAAAAAAAAAATCAGTTGCGAGTAGAAGTATTACGGTGCTGCATCAACAAACCTGTATTGTTGACTGGAGATGCTTCTCCTGTGCTCGGCTGACTGCAGAACACCACTAAACACATTAGGTTACAAAAGTGCTTCATCTCCCCTCTCCACTTCAGTGATTCATTCAGCTTGCCTTGTCGCTTGCAACTTTCACATTTACCCATCTAATTAAAAAGGAAAATTTAATTATTAGAAGTTCATTACTCAAATAATAATCTTAGGAGCTTATCGAGCACAAAATGTGAAATCAACAACCTACAATCAAAAGGGTTTACATGTTTGATAAGTGGTCTACATATACATTTTATGGAGCTGTCTCAAAAGCTAAAGCTGGGAGATATACTGAAAAGGTGACTGTATGGTGAGAAAACCTAACTTCTAAAGGACTTATTCAAGACACACATACTATTACAACATATACATCTTATAGCCATTTTCATGTCGTATAAATCTGCCTATGGAGTCAATTTGTATTAGAAATGAGCAAGATATAAAAAACACAGCTAAAAACAGTTGGAGAAAATTGTGACCAGGCCCTCAAAATTTCAGAAAAAATACTTTGTGTTCCAGCCTTACCTCAAAATTATTCTAGTGACAACTTTTCATTCTAGGAGATGTGGAATATTTAAATAACAAACCAAACACAATGCACATGCATAAGAGATTTGCACATACTGTACATGAAATTACCCAAACCCTCAAATGTCCACACAACTACACACCTTTGGTTTTATACACATTAGACATCACAACATATTTTACAGACCTCATTTTAGTCCAACTGTAAATGCATTGCTTATTTTTTATCATATCCTCCATGCAATGAGGACACTGTTCCTACATACAGAAAAATCGTGGTGTGACATAACCCTTTGATTAGATCAGCCTTTTTCAACCAGAGTAACTTGGCAAAGTGCCTAAAAAATGCCCAAAAATTGTATACAATCCACAGGGTGGATGAAGCCTGCCTTTTAGTTACACAAAGCCACAGGTTTTCATTGTGCACCATTGCAACCTTCTAGCCACCGGCGTCCTAACTACCAATGACATCCCTGGTTGATAAGGAGGACACAGCTGAGCGAGGGAGAGAAACTGCAATACTTGCCAGTACCACTGTGCAAAGGTGTATTTGCTTTGGCAGAAAAAAAAAAAAATCACCTCTAGTATTGAGTGGTGGATGTTGCCTTATGTAAAATTATTAGTTTAGTTTTTACATTTTAGAATGGGGCGCCTTGAGATTGTGCATAATTTTAACAACTTGAAGATGAGGCCTTTTCTGGCACTTTGTTTACATGTTAAAATCAGTATTTTAAAGCGGAGCCCCTAGAGAATAAAATTGGTGGGCGTTACAATTTTTTGTCACACGGTATTTGCACAGTGGTTTTCAAACACATTTTTTTTAGTCCACAAAAACACAATACCGTACCCAAATGTTTGGTAAAAATTGAAAGTTGATGTTGCACTGAGTTAATGGATACCAACCATGTCACGCTTTAACAGCGACAAACGACATGCGTTTTACGCTCTATAGGCGACCTTTTTAAAGCCTTTACAGGTTACCACTTTAGATTTACACAGGAGGTTTGGTGCTAGAATCACTGCCCGCGCTTTGACGTTTGCAGTGATACTTCATGTGTGTGGGACGACTGCGGTTTGTGTAGCGTTTGCCTTTGCGCACGAGGAGAGGGGAGTGGGGTGCTTTAACCCTTTCCCGTCTGCGCTATAGCTGAATGACGGCTACAGCACGAACCTTTGTGGGGAGGCAGTCAATAGAGGTCCTCCACCTTTGCACGCTCCCCCTGCGCGGCGCACTCTGTGATCACCGAGTCAATGAGACTCGGGTGAACACAGATTGGAGTAAGGGGCTGATCCTAGCCCCTTATCACGTGAAAGGGAGGAGCCTGGCAGACAAGATGGGTGAACTAGAGATACTGTTGAATGAGGAGGATTTCGATTTTGTGGGAATTTCAGAGACCTGGTTCAACATCTCTCATGATAGGCTGGCAACCGTTCAAGGGTATCCCTTTTATCGCAGGGATAGAGAGGGTAAAAAAAAGGGGGAGGGGTATGCCTATATATCTAGAATAACGTACAAGTGAATTTGAGAGATGACATCAATAAAAGGAGCTAGGGAGGAGGTGGAATCCTTATGGGTAGAGCTCCAAAGGGATGAAGCTAAGGGGAAAATACTGGGAGTATGCTATAGGCCCCCTAACCTGAGTTAGGAGGGAGAGATGAACCTCCTATTACAATTTGTATTAGCAGCAAGGATGGGAAGTGTTATCATAATGTGGGATTTTACTTAGTCAGACATAGACTGGGCGGAGGGAACCACGCATTCGTCTAAGGCTCGCCAGTTCAAGTTTTTCGCAGGACAATTTCATGGGTAAGATGGTAGACGCACCAACTAGAAACAAGGTGTTACTGAATCTACCGATTACCAACAATACAGACCTATTCACAGATGTGGAAATACGGGGCAATTTATGAAACAGCGATCACAGGTCAATTGGCTTCAGTATAAATCACACAAATAGTAAAACACAAGGGGAACACAAAGACCCTGAATTTCAAAAGAGCCAACTTCCCTAAACTACGAACCTTGCTAGAAGATATAAATTGGGATAAAATCTTAGAAATAAAGAACACGGAGGAGAGATAAATTTGCTTTAAGAGCATATTAAATAAGGGCATTATTAGCCAGTGCATCTCATTGGGAAATAAATTTAAAAGGCCAAACAAAAATCCTGGATGGCTTAACCCCAATGTAAAAATGCATATTTGTAAGGGTGCAATTAGGGCGGCTAAGACAGAACACGAAAGACACATATCGGAGGAGAGCAAAAAAAAAAATCCCAAGAAATTCTTTAAGTATAAAAACAGTAAAAAAGGGAGGAGAGACCATATTGGCCCCATAAAGAATGAGGAAGGACATCTGTTTACAAAGGTTATGGAGATGGCAAATGTATTGAATTCATTCTTCTCAGTCTTCACGAGGGAATCGGGGGGCTTCAGTAACCAAAACTGCAGTGTTTGTCCTCATGACAGATCACAGGAAGCACCCTCATGGCTAACAGAGGACAAAAATAGACTTGGGAAACATAACATCAATTAATTACCGGGGCCAGATGGCTTGCACCCACTCAGTCAAGTAATTGCCAGACCATTGTTCCTAATTTTTACTGACAGTCTACTGACTGGAATGGTACCAGTTGATTGGAGAAAAGCCAATGTAGCACCAATATTTAAAAAAGGGCCAAAATGCATCCCAGGGAATTACAGACCAGTTAGCCTAACATCAATAGTATGCAAGCTCTTGGAGGGGATGGATAAGGGACCATACACAAGATTTTAGTAATGAAAACGGTATGATTAGCAGAAATCAGCATGGATTCATTTAGAATCCTTCTTGCCAAATCAATCTATTAACCTTCTATGAGGAGGTGAGCTCTGTAGACGTGGTGTATCTGGATTTTGCAAAAGCATTTGACACAGTTCCCCATAAACGCTTACTGTACAAAGTAAGGTCCGTTGGCATGGACCATAGGGTGAGTACATTGATTGAAAACTGGCTACAAGGGCGAGTTCAGAGGATGGTGATAAATGGGGGAAAATCGGAATGGTCAGGGTGGGAAGTGGGGTCCCCCAGGGTTCTGTGCTGGGAACAATCCTGTTTAATTTGTTCATAAACGACCTGGAGGATGTGGTAAACAGCTCAATCTCTGTATTTGCAGACACTAAGCTAAGCAGGGCAATAACTTCTCCGCAGGATGTGGAAACCGTGCAAGAAGATCTGAACAAATTAATGGGATGGACAACTACATGGCAAATTAGGTTTAATGTAGAAAAATGTAAAATAATGCATTTGGGTGGCAAAAATATGAATGCAATCTACTCACCAGGGGGAATCTAGGATGGAAAAGGACCCGGGGGGGCCTAATAGATGATAGGCTCAGCAATGGCATGCAATGCCAAGCTGCTGCTAACAAAGCAAACAGAATATTGGCATGCATTAAAAAGGGAATTAACTCCAGGGATAAAGCGATAAGTCTCCCACTCTACAAGACTTTGGTCCGGCCTCACCTGGGAGTATGCTGTCCAGTTCTGGGCACCAGTCCTCAGGAAGGATGCACTAGAAATGGAGTGAGTACAAAGGGCAACAAAGCTAATAAAGGGTTTGGAGGATATAAGTTAAAGAAAGGTTGCAAGCACTGAACTTATTCTTACTGGAGAAGAGAGGGGAAATGATTTCCATTTACAAATACCATACTAGTCACCCCACAATAGGGATAAAACTTTCTTGCGGAAGGGAGTTTAAGACACGTGGTCACTCCTTAAAATTAGAAGAGAGGTTCAACCTTAAATTGCGTTGAGGGTTCTTTACTGTAAGAGCGGCAAAGGATGTGGAATTCCCTTCCACAGGCGGTGGTCTCATCGGGGAGCATCAATAATTTCAAAAAACTATTAGATAAGCACCTGATGGACTGCAACATACAGGGATATACAATGTAATGCTGACATATAATAACACACATAGGTTGGACTTGATGGACTTGTGTCTTTTTCAACCTCACCTACTATGTAAAAAAACAATACAGGGATGAGTACATCGCTGGTCAAACTGGTTAAGGCGGTAGTAAACCGCAGTTGCGAAGGGAAAAAAAAAATCACCTTCAAAGCAATGTCATAATGTGCTAGTATGCATCACATACTGGCACATAATGAGACTCTCCTTAAAACAAAGTCTTCCAGCGGCGTGCTGTCACCGCTGATAGGACTTCCATCTTCACCCTATCTTCCTTCCAGGTTCGCAGCCTCCAGCTACATGAGTGGCTAGTGGCGCAATAACGTCACTCCCTTTTTTATAGGCTTACCTGAATGTAAAACTGGTAGAACAGAGTTTACTACCACTTTAAAGGGTGGCTTGACTGAAGAGATTGAGAAATGCTGGATTACACTTTTGTACACAAAACCGCTGCATTGCCAGATTTCTGTAAGCGTTGGACTCCTGGCTAGCTAAAATCAGGTATGATCATGAATAAGGTTTTAAAAACCATGCTGGCATTAAAGCAACCTCAGTTTCCCGGTTTATTTTAAATTGATTTATGACTTCTCACCTGATAAAACAGCACTGTGAATTTTGACATGCATTCCTCTCCACAGAACTCTTCCAACTTCCCTCCAAAATGATTCCGCACCAACTTGGGAGAGGTTTGGCAGCAGTAACTGCACATCTTACAGTAACTTCCCCACTTTTTGGAAAGGTCATGTTTGTACAGTAGCTTGCAACCTATAAAAATACACCAAATACAAGGTCAGGACTCACAAATCCAATAAATTTACTAAGATGCTATTACACACGTATAATCTATATGGGAACTCCAGTACAATAATTCAATCAAAAGTTAGAAAGGTATAAGAAATACGAATTTGGATGGGCTGACTGTTTAACCTCTTGCTGCCCAGGCCAATTTTTACATTTCTCACATACAACAGATAAAATCAGTATGGAACATGTCACCATTTTTATAGGTAAATTTATTTCTAAAGGTGTTACTGACATGAATTTTTCACCACATGGCCAGTAACAACCAATGCAATCTATCCAAACAAAGAAACCAAAACAAATAAGTTAAAAAAAAACGGGGTTACACTTACCGGTAACGTCATTTTCCAGGAGTCTTTCAGGACAGCCACCAGAGAGACCTTGGCTCCTCCCTTCTCAGGAAACACTGCCTCATACTCCAAGATTTAAGCCTCACCATCCCGCCAGACCCTCAGTTCTTTAAGAGTACCTTCCGGCCAGCTGGGGAGACACAAGAACAGGTCATACTAACCTTTATTTTGCCTGACGGTCTCACGACGGGGGCTTCCAGAGTTGGACCAAAGTGTTGGGTGGGTACTGGTGCTATCCTGAAAGACTCCTGGAAAAGGATGTTATCGGTAAGTGTAACGCCGTTTTTCCCATGTTCGCCTTTCAGGACAGCCACCATAGAGAGGATAACCGAGCACCTACCCTAGGGTGGGACCACTGCTTGCAGCACTTTACGCACAAAGGCCTGGTCCTTGGCCGATAGCAGGTCCAGCCTGTAATTCTTCACGAAGGTGGTAAAGCTGGACAACGTTGCCGCTCTACAGATTTGCTCCAGAGAAGCACCAGCACACTCTGCTTGGGATGTCGCCATAGCTCTAGTGGAATGTGCCCCAATACCCTCCAGGGCTTCCATCCCTTTGACCACATAAGCCTGATTAATAGCCAACCTCAACCATCTAGCTATCGTACGTCTAGAGGCTTTGGATAGTTTCCTAGACCCTGAAAATACAAAAAGGAATCAGACTTCCTAAACTACTTTGTACGCTTCAAGTACTATAGGATGCAACTTCTAACATCCAATTTTTGAAAAATATGTTCCTGTTCCCTCACAGGACTCGAACAGAAAGAAGGCAAAATAATTTCTTGGCCTCTATGAAACTTAGAGGCCATCTTTGGCAAAAAGGTCAGATCCGTTTTAAAAACCACACGGTCCCGAAAAATTTTAAGAAAAGGAGCCCTAATGGAGAGGGTTTCGAGTTCACTGACCCTCCTTGCAGTAGTGATTGTCACCAAAAACACTGTCTTGAGGGTAACCAGTTTTACTGCACAAGAGTCCAGTGGCTCAAAGGGCTCCCCTGTGAGGGCCTGTAACACTAAGGAGAGATCCCACATTGGGCAGGGTGAGCTTCTGACTGGTCTCCATCTGCTTAAGGCTTTAAAAAAAAAA
Organism: Lithobates septentrionalis; assembly: GCA_037952835.1. Lineage (NCBI taxonomy): Eukaryota > Metazoa > Chordata > Amphibia > Anura > Ranidae > Lithobates > Lithobates septentrionalis. Next base: position 6,615,646 of record JBBDGP010000664.1, read on the forward strand.
CAAAAAAACAACAAAAAAAAAACATGGATCTGCCTCTAGCGGCTTTTCCAGGAGCACACTCAAAGCGGATACCTGTCCCTTCAGAGTTCTAAGGGCTAGCCCCTTATCTGCCACAGACTGCAGGAATTCCAACACTGTTACTGGGCTGCGCACGTCAAAGAAGCTTTCGGTGCACCAGCCATTGAACAGTCTGCACACCTTTAGGTAAAAAGAACGTGTCTTCCTCTGCTACTTAGGAGGGTCGCCACTAAACGATCTGAGAAACCCTTGCCCTTCAGCATTTCCTCCTCAGTAACCAGGCTGCGAGATTCCATCTCTCCACCTGGGGAAAACAGATCGGCCCTTAAGAAGATCCTTCCGGACAGGCAGAATCCAGGAAGGCTCTACAGCCAGCTCCTTCAGGATGGAGAACCACAACCTCCTGGGCCAGTGTGGCACTATTAGAATGAGCATTGTGTTCTTCGACTCTTTCCTCAAGTGTTGGTACCAGTACAGGAGGGGGGGAGGCATAACACCTGGAGAAATGCCAGCTTTATGCGAGCGCGTCCACTCCGATCGCACCGTCCCATCTGCTCAGAGATAAGAGGGGAGCCTTTTCGTTCACCCTTAAAGCGAAGAGGTCCACAAATGGCATCCCCCCATCTTCGAGTGACCATCTCGTAGATGTCCTGACTCAAAACCCAGTCGCCCTCCCTCAGCGTCTTCCTGCTGGAGGATAACTGCTACCTGGTTCATTACCCCCTTCAAATGCACCGCGGAGAGGGATAGAACAGTGGCTTCAGCGCACTTGAGGATGGTTTCGGCCAGGACCCACAGGGACCTGCTCCTGGTACCCCCTGCCTGTTGATATAGGCCGCCCAGGAGTTGTCCAAGCTGACCCGCATGTGCTGTCCCTGGAGTTCTTTCTGAAAGGCTCTGAGTGCCAACGCAATAGCTCTCAGCTTCCTCCAGTTCGAGGACTTCTTCACATCTCCTCTCTTCCCCCAGGCACCAGCTGGGAATCTAGGTGTGCTCCCCAACCGTTGCTGCTCGCATTGGTCAGGACAGGCCTGGAAACTGGCATGACCCACCCAAAGGCCTTGCAACAGATTTGCCACCCTCCTCCACCAAAGGGATCTCTTGACCTGACTTGAAACGTGCATCAGGGGGTCCAAGGACCCCTGACTGTGGTCCCAAACCCTCAGAATGAACAGTTGCAAAGGGTGGAAGTGCAGCCCCACTCACTGCACTGCAGGGAACGTGGCCCTAAGTAAGCCCAGAGCCGACATGGCTTGTCTTACCGAGACCTGGCGGCTGCCCTGGAGTAAGAACATTGCCCTGTCCACCTTCTGGATCTTTTCAAAAGGAAGGAAGACCTTCCGATTTGTTGAATCCAACATGTAGTCTAAGAAGGTGACCTTCTGGGAAGGTACCAGGTTGGATTTTTCCAGGTTCAAGAGCCACCCCCAAGCTTTCTAGGATGCCTCTTGCCACCTGTAGATCCTGGGGTAACTGTTCTGGGGAGAACGCGAACAGGAGTAGATCATCCAAGTATGTGACCACAGGGATGCCTCTGAGGCGCAAAAAAGCCAGGACTTCCGCCATGATCTTGGTGAAAATGTGGGGGGGGAAGAAGATAGGCCAAAGGGAAGAGCCCTGAACTAAAGATGGAACATCCCTGCTCCGGTTTTTACCGCCAATCTGAGGAACTTTTGGTAGCGCTCTGTAATGGGTATGTGCAGATAGCCATCCTTCAAATCTATCGACGCCATGAAGCAGTTCTTCACTGAGGAGACCAAATCCATTCAGAACTTCCTGTAGGTTATTGAGACATTCAAAGGCTGCAGGTTTAGGATAAGCCTGAACTTCTGCCAAAGGTTTGCGGACCACAAAGATGTGGGAGTAGAAGGCCTGTCTCTCCTGTCGGAACCTGTTTCACTACTTCTTGTTCCTCCAGCAGGGAGGATAGAAGAGTTGATGCCTTCTCCGCACACTTTGGCAGCTCTGCGACGAGAAGTCTGAGGGAGGATTTGAAAACCGCAACTGGTACTTATGATCCCCGGAACGAACTGGTTGGAGGTGACCGTCTCCCACGGTGGGAGGAAGGCTCACAATCTTCCTCCCACTGTGGTCAACCCATCATTAGGTTTTTCAGGGTTGTTCAGGAGGGTGAAAAATTCTTAGTCTGCTCTACAAACTTTCTCTTGATGGGAACGTTTTTTTTTCTGATCAGCTGTCCGATCAAAAACAGCCTCCAAACCTGGCCCAAACAATAAGTCCCCTGTGAGGAGAATCCCACAGACCTTGCTCGCGCTATCTAACTGCCACGTCTTAAGCCATAGGGTCCTCCTTGCTGAGTTGGCCAGGGCTGAGGATCTTGCGGACATGAGTACCGATTCAGTCGAGGCATCCGCAACCCCTTTTTGGAGCATAGGTAGGGAAGACAGGATCGTCTCTTTTGGCGTCCTGGCTTCAATGTGCATCTTAATCTTCCACCACTGTGACCGCCATGGTGGGCTTAAGGTTTCCCAGTGACAAGTCCCAGGACTTTTTCAAGAGCAAGTCCACCCTCTTGTTCAAGGGGTCCAAAAGTGCCTTTATGTCCTTGAAGGCCAGGTCAGTATGCCTGGAAACTTGTGAAAAGGCAGCGTCCAGTTTAGGAGATTTATTCCAGACTAACGCCTCCTCCTCCAAAAAAGGAAACCTGCATTTCAAGGCCCTTGAAAAGAAAGGTTTCCTCTCAGGATCTTGCCACTCCCTTTTGATGGCTTAAACCAAGACATTGTGGACCGGGAACACCCTCTTCTGCTCCCCAAGGCCTTTGTACATCAACGTCCTTTTCTCTTCTTGGATTCCTAGTGGTATGGATAGCGCCCAAGAGATCCTCCACTTCTTCTAGGGTCTGTTCGTACCAAGAGGTTCTCGTGGATTCCCCATCCACCCCCTCTCCCTCTGACTCCCCCTGGGAGTCTTAAGAGACGCTGTCTGGCTCCTCCGCAATTTCCTCTCTGGAGCCCCCCCCCAACTAACTGGGGGAGCATTCACCGGGCTAGGTGCAATCCTCTGCTGTGCTGGTGGAGAATTAATCTGGGGCTGTGGCATCTGGAAAAAAGCATCTTAAGACTGGAAGGTGCTACAAAGCTCCTTGACGGACGCTGCTAGGCTTGAAAAATGTTCTATTGATTGCTCCCTCACCAACTCCTTACAGGATTCCCCCATCGTGGCTCTGCATGAAGGATGTTTCCTGGAGCCGTGGGCAACTTGATTTTGTCCGTGGCCTTGCACTGAAACACAGGACCCAGAGATAGAGGGGAGCCATAAATGCCTATGCCCGCACTAACCCAGTTACCACAGAGAACCACCAGGGGTGCCTTCCACCAGGTCCAACCACCACCAGGGTTCCCAGATGACACCCGTGGAGTTACCAGGAACAGGCAAGGGAACACCACTCCAGGGTTCCTCCTACCTTAGAGTGGCTGTTGCTGCTTTCTCCGGGAGCTGCCCGTGCAGCCTCCACCTCCGACATCTCCTGCTGATCTGTGGTCGCCGTGCCTTTGTCCGCTGTCTCTACAGCAAGAACAAGGCCGCAACAGCCTGGCACACTTTTTAGATCCCGCGGCAGGAATTGGAAGACGCGGGTCCGGCCGAAGTGCCCCCCCCCCAGCCGGAACCGATGCTACCCGTCATCCGGCCCACCTTCAACGCTGCCTGTAGAGAGCAGGGGGGACCCAGCGCACCTGCTGCAGCGCCCCCTGGGCAGAAGAAAGTTGATTCCCCCTCTGATTTTCCACCTTCCAAGAGAAGCAGGGGGCGCGCACGATGCAGCCATACAGGTGCTTCCCAGGCTCCCTAGGCTACCTGGCTGCAGGATAAGAAACCTTTGTCTTCCTCTCAGAGAACACTCAGTCTCAGCCCCCCGTCTCCTTAGCGGTGTCTCCCCGCTGACGGAACCACCAGAACTGAGGGGCCGGCGGGACTGTGAGACTTAAATCTTGCAGTATGAGGCGGTGTTTCCTGAGAAGGGAGGATCCTATGGTGGCTGTCCTGAAAGACAAACATAGAAAAAATTAAGTTAGGTGTAATAAAATGAAATGACAGGGAAAAAAGTATTGAACACATGAAGAAAGGGAGGTGCATAGAAAGTCAAGACGCCAGCTGAAATTTATCAGTAATTAGAAAGCAATCCTGCCCCCTTGTCAGTACAAATTAATATCAGCTGGTTCAGTCTCAACTGATGGCCTATGAGGCCGGGTTCACACTGGTACGACATACGCTTCGACTTTAGGACAGTGGTGGACGTGCGTTTTGTTTCTTGGGAGCGACGCAGGACATATTGTAGGCCATGGTGGCTCTGTGGGACTAGTGAATCTGTCATAGTCTTATTAATATTTGCTGATTGCAACCCGGGCCTTTGGTTTGTACCTATGCACATGTGTTTGTGCTTGGCCAAGTATTTATACTATTATTGGTTGTGGCCCCATTGGCTTTGTCCATACCATCACTTTTTCCCCTTCATCATTTTTTGTTGTCTTGGGTTCTTTCTGAAACCCGTTAATATCATTAATATATGTGGTATATAATATTGTGAGCCATCTACTTCTGTGTGTGAATACTATATATGGTGATACTTGATGTTTAGCAGGGAGACTATCTTCTATGGACGTTTTTGAAAGATAGTGAGACCTGTTTTTTCCCCAACAAGCCCTGAATGTGTCCTGATAAAGCTAAACAGCGAAACGCATTGACACACAGGGGCTCGATGTTATATATATTATGCATGTTTTTCCATGTTATGTATTATGTAGTAGAGTGTATTACATGTTTTTAATTCTTATTCTCTTTTTTTTGCTCTGTGTGCACCATGTACTGTCATAAATAAAATATTATCATATTTACTACTGTCCAATGTGCCACTAAAGTCCGACCTTGGGTTATTTTTGCCCATTTTTCTGGAAAGAACATAATTTCACCATAAACCATCCACGACCATATGCTCCTCGATTTATGACAGAGGAGTGTGAAGAGTTGTCCAAGAGTCAAGTACCACTTGTGAAGAGCTTCAGAAAGACCTGAAATTAGCAGGCACAATTGTTTCAAAGAAAATAGGTAATGCACTCAACCACCATGGCCTGTATGCACGCTCACCACGCAAGATTCCATTGCTGAGAAAAAAGCATGATGAAGCTCGTTTAAAGTTTGCTGCACAACATTTAGACAAGCCTGTGAAATACTGGGAGAATACAGTCTGGTCAGATGAGACCAAAATTGAACTCTTTGGATGCCATAATATACATCATGTTTGGAGGTCAAATGGTACTGCACCTGACCCCAAAAACACCATACCAACAGTGAAGTTTGGAGGTGGGAACATCATGGTGTGGGGCTGTTTTTCAGCATACGGTACTGTCAAATTTCATATCACTGAAGTATGAATGGAAAAATGCACCAAGACATTCTTGATAAAAAAAAATATCTGCTGCCATCTACCAGGATGATGAAAATGAAACGAGGGTGGACATTTCAGCAAGACAATAGTCCCGAACACAGGAAGCCAAGGAAACTCTCAACTGGTTTCAAAGAAAGAAAAATAAAGCTGCTAGAATGGCCAAGCCAATCACCTGACTTGAATTCAATAGAAAATCTATGGAAAGAACTAAAGATCAGTTCATAGAAGAGGCCCACGGAACCTTCAAGATTTGAAGACTGTGTGGAGGAATGGGCCTTTATCACACCTGAGCAATGCATGTGACTAGTTTCTACATGTGGGAGGCGTCTTGAAGCGGTCATTACCAACAAAGGATTTTGTACAAAGTATTACATTTAAGTTAGCGTGTTCAATACTTTTTCCCTGTGTCATTCCATTTTATTACACATAACTTGATTTCTGAACTGATTTGTTCTGGTTTCTTTGTATGTATGGGTACATGTGGTGAAAATTTTAGGTCAATAGCACCTTTAGAAATATATTTACCTAGAAAAATGGTGACATGTTCAATACTTACTTTACCCGCTGTACATGTTAAATCAACTTTTGCAAGAAATTACTTAAAATCACCAAACATTATATATTTTCTGAAAACAGGGGCCCTGGAGAATACAATGGTGGTTGCTGCACGATATCTGCATGGACATTTATTAAAACGCAAGTTTACGAGAAAAAAATACACTGATATGTGCATCCTGTAAACGTGATCAACGGCTGTAGAACTGCTTGATCACTTTTACATTAAAGCAAGCTGAAAATTTTGATACCAGGATCAAGCTGCAGCCATGATCCTGGTATAACCACTTCAACCCAAGGCCGTATTATATACAGCCTAAGGGTTGAAAGTGGTTAACACATGAACAATTTAGACTCCTAATGAAAGAAATATAATCCAAATAGCAAACCTTCACTGCAGAAAACCTTTTCAACTCCTGAGAAGCGCACCAATTCCTTAATAGTCTTCTCTATTTTGCAGTATTCACACATTGCCGTAATCATGTTAATTTTTTTGTATTCATCGCAGCAGGCTTTACCGCAAAACTGATACATTTTACCCTAAGATGAAAGAGATGTATTAAAATCAGTGCATTTCAAAAACAAACGTGTATTTATTGGTTTAGCCTGGAACAATCAGCTGCAAAGCCTCCTTCACGTGGCCGTCAAGCCACATACACCGGATTTCAGCATCAAGAATCAGTAGATTCTTGCAGTTGGAATGACAGGTGCATGCAAATTACAGCAGTAACTCAGAGTCTGGCCGCTCAGCCTGCAGAGAGTGTTGACACTGGTAGAGGCATGTCGCTGTTCACATGTAGCCACACACCAAGTGTTTACCTGTAGTGGGAGCCGAATGTAATATTTACCTAGGCTCAAATATCTGTTCCTAACCACAGGTAACCACTTGGTGTGTGGCTACATTTGAACAGCGATGGCCGCTGTCAGCCTGTCATATTTTGCACTGGCTGAGTGCCTGCTGCTATTCCAGCCACAAGAATTTTGTGTATGAGGCTAAATGGCCGTGTGAAGGAGGGCCAACACTACTACATGCTTTGGACACTTCATCAAATACAACCAGTAAACTTAACCACTTGCCGACCGGCCGCCGCAGTTGTACTGCGGCAGAATGGCAAGGTTGGGCGAAACGACGTTATGTTCGACCTTTGGCCACTAGGGGCGCGCGCCCGCTGCTCTACCCCACAGCCGATGCGAGTGCCCGGCGGTCACGATCACCGCCGGGGTCCTGCGATCGCTGCTGACACACCGAGAACCGGGATCTGTGTGTGTAAACACGCAGTTTCTGGTTCTCTGAGGGGAGAAGAGACAGATTGTCTGTTCATACAGAGTATGAACAGCGAGCTGCCAATCTCCCCTACACAGTCCCCTCGCCCTTCAGTTAGAACACACACTAGGGAACAAATTTAACCCCTTGACCGCCCCCTAGTGTTAACCCCTTCCCTGCCAGTGACATTTTTTACAGTAATCAGTGCATTTTATAGCACTGATCGCTGTATAAATGCCAATGTTCCCAAAAATGTGTCAAAAGTGTCCGATGTGTCCACCATAATGTCGCAGTCCCAATAAAAATCGCAGATCGCCACCATTACTAGTAAAAAAAATAATAATAAAAATGCCATAAAACTATCCCCCATTTTGTAGACTAACTTTTGTGCAAACCAATCAATATACCTTTATTGCGATTTTTTTTACCAAAAATATGTAATAGAACACATATCGGTCTAAACTGAGGAAAAAAAATTGGGGTTTTTTTTTTTTATATATATATTTTGGGGGATATTTATTATAGCAAAAAAGTAAAAAATATTGCGTTTTTTTCCAAAATTGTCACTTTTTTGTTTATAGCGCAAAAAATAAAAATCCACAGAGGTGATCAAATACCATCAAAAGAAAGCTCTATTTTTGGAAAAAAAAAGGAAGTCAATTTTGTTCGAGGGCAACATTGCACGACCGCGCAATTGTCAGTTAAAGCGACGCAGTGCCGAATTGCAAAAAGTGCTCTGGTCAGGAAGGGGGTAAAATCTTCCGGGGCTGAATTGGTTAAAAGGGAATTTCCATTTTCAATAGGAAAGTGGGCATACACTTTGCATTTTTGTAAAAATACACATTTCTCTTCCTTCCATGCATTAGCAGAAACCGGTGCAGTCAAATTTTAACGAAGACGAGATTCGCAATACAACAAATATGAATGTACATGATGATCATCAAACTGTCTGCAAATCTAGGCAAGCCAACATGCCTAGACTCACCCGCTTTTACCAAATATGCTCCTTTGTCTAAATGTATGTATTAGTTTCACAGAGAAACTCAAATCTTTCTCCGTTTCATATCAATTAAGGACTGCTTATTTACTGGTTTATGGCACAGTGAGCTAAGAGATTTCTTCCCTGCGTAAGATAAGATGCTCATTTCCCCACAGATACAAACTGTACAAGTGACAAACAAGTAATATAATCTCAGAGCAAGCCAAACCCTTCAGAATTATGCATATTCAGATATTTTAAATTTTGGAATCTGTGTATATTGTGTATACATTATTTGGGTACATGAACAACAGCTGGATGTGTATGTATATATTCTATCTTTTTTAAGTGACATTCACTACTATCTGTACATATCCAACGTATAACACTAGGTTTGATACCTTATAGTCCAAGAGTTCTGGCTTGGTGGCAAACAGCCGACTGCAATGCTGACACCTCAACTTCACTGAAAGGCGAGAAATGTTGTTCTGCTGTTGTGTCTGTGACTGTGCAGCTAGCCTCTGAAGTCCAGCAGCAGCCGAATTGCTGCTGCTAACTGTTGATGTAGAGGTGGTTGATGTGGCAGACACCACAGATTGTGTACTGCTTCCAGCTTGTGTCGCTGTACTTGCATTGGCGTTCATGATCACTTGGCCTTGGGTAAGAGGGACCACTGAAGAATTAACCCCAGGGGATTTGCTAAATAGGTTCTGTTGGATTGAGTAAGACAATGTAAAAATCATGCTCCAGACTAAAAAATATAACCATATTTTACACCAAAATAAGACATTGGGGAAAAAACATATGCAATATTCAACACAATGTAGTTAAGTGTAAAAAAAAAAAAAAAATAGATAGAGATATAAATATATCTCTTTATCAAAGGAAATACTAAAAATACTAAAGTAAAGGCAGTTAAACTTAGTTAAGACAAGACTCACTTGAAATGAAACTACACAGTTATAACTGCAGAAATTTCGAATGCTCCCATCAGACATTGCCAAATGATACTGTGGTATGGCCATAGTTTTGCAGCTATTACACTGAATTTGTACACCTGTGAAAAACATATGTAAAATTAAAATTTTCAGTATAAAACAGATTATTCATGGACAAAAGGATTGCTGGTGTGGGCGTGTGTGTGTGCGCATTATACGTGTGTCTGTGTGTGTGTGTATTGTATATTTTACAATGTGAAAGTAAAAACATTTAACGCTTCATATGCAGTCACCTTCACCCCCAGGTACAATAGTAGGATTTTGTACACACCAATAAATCTCTCTTTTTAGAGTCCATTGAGGGACACAGGAAGTCTTTCCCTGTTGGGTTATACAGCCACATGCAAAAAGATTGGACACTGACAAAATAAAAAAACTATAGGCCAGGAGAGGATAAGCCTCCCTACTACCAGTTCTGCAGCAAGGCTGTACCAGAGAACTAGGGTCAGACGGAGGGCTCAAAGAACAGATTCTGGAAAAGAGGTGGTCAGTACCATGGTAAGTCAGTGAAAGTTCAAAGCCTTAGTTCCCCCAATTACCAAATGGGACAAATAGGAAAAAAGAAAAAAAAAAAAAGGAGGTCCATGACTAATGACTGTCAGAGGCATTTACTTGAAACAAAGATTACCATAAAAAAATATGGGGAAAAAAGAAAAAAAGAAAAATAGGATTGGATTACCCTCCAATGGTGAGAGGGTGGTGAGCTCATAAACCAGGTATCAATCCAGCAATGACCAAACAGAACAAGGTACATGGGGAGTCCCCAACAAGAATTAGGCAAGGGGTAGACAAGAGGTAGAGGTATAGTCGCTTCACCAAAAACAGCTAGAAAAATAGACCTTACAGAGCCTAAAACCAAACCAAGCCCCGGCAATCTGCAAGAAGGTAGAATGTCTCCATGGTGGAATCTCTAATGCCGCGTACACACGAGCGGACTTTACGGCAGACTTTGCCCGGCAGACTTTGACCTACTTTACGACGGACTTTCTGAATGAATGGACTTGCCTACACACAATCCACCAAAGTCCTTTGAATTCGTACGTGATGATGTATGACCGGACTAAAACAAGGAAGTTCATAGCCAGTAGCCAATAGCTGCCCTAGCGTGGCAGCTATTGGCTACGCCGGACCAAGTACATTGGACCAAGTCTGCCGTAAAGTCTGCTCGTGTGTACGCGGCATAAGGGTAAATCCTTTCTGAACATCCTTCCTAAACTTGAGCATCAAAGTAGTAGGGATTCAAAAATGCCCGACTGTTGAGATCGAAGGATGTGTCAAAATCCATGGAGCAGGAGCTTCAACCAAGTCAGCAAGGCATAGTCACCTGGGTCAATATGAAGTAAAGGCTATTGCAAGAAAGCCCTAGATCTAAATGCAGAGCAAGAGAGCTTTGTACTGCTGTCAGGATAGCCCTGCACCCAAAAACAAAACTTGTTCAACATACAGTTTAAACTAGGAAACCATGTGACCCACATCCAGCATTCACCTTCACTAGAGAGGACAAGATACGGAGATCAAGACTGGAATGAGAAGTTCCTCCCAGGTCAGGACCAAAACTGCTTTTATGGTCACAGCAAGGACTCCTGTTTCACTTTTGGGTTATACTGCCACCTACCATTAAAGTGTAAGACTTCCTGTGTCCCTTAATGAACAAGAAAGGATAATTTCTTGTTCATTGTGTTCTTGTTCATTGTGTTTCTTGCACAATCAATAGAAAACAGAGGCTGCTATGAAATGTAAGAAGTACTTTACAAGTTATCATATCTGGGTAGTAACTGCAATTCTGGAAAGTAGAATACAAGTGTCTCTGAGAAACAATGATTAACAGCTTAACTACTGGGACTGCCACAGAGAGACGTGAAGCTTAAAGCGGAACTATACTCACCTCTGCTCCAGAGATGCGGTGTCCTGGATCTTCCTGTCCGGCCACTGACAACTTCAGGCAGTAGGCTTCCAGGTCTCAATCACAATCCACTTTAATTGGCCGGGCAGGAATGACGTCATTCCCACGCATGTGCGGGAGTTCAGTTAGATTCAGCACTGCCAAATTTGTAGTGTGGGCTCACTGTACAGAGGCACAAGCAGGTAGGTCATTTTAATGCAGAAGAGACAATGCATGTCTCTTCTGCATTACAATTCCTGCCTGTTTGCCCTTTTTTATTTTTTTTAAACTAAAGTTTCACTTTAAGTACATTGCAGATGCAGATACACTTCATACAAAACATTTTAAACACCTGTCTGAAGCTTCCGCATAATACACAACTCTGAAGCCAACATACTTTTGGCTCTTGTGTCCACAGCCTGACCTGACAAGCTTACATCTACAATCCTACTTGACATCCAGGTTGACTGAGGGCATGTTACAGAACACAAGCATGTGACAAAAGACATCGGAGGCTGGATCACTGCAAATATTCCCATTTTGTAAGACTTGTAAATGAGCTTTAGGTCTAAGAACCTGAGAATCAGATTTATTATAACAAAAATGAACTCCCAATACCTGATGAAGTCACGCTTTGGACCCTGTAGGCTGACAAGCAGTTAACAGAACAGTACAGCTCAGTGCGACCCATGCTGTTGGTGTTCTCAATCATTTCTGCTGAGGAACGTAATGTTTTGCACAGGGCACATGGAGTGATTTTAGCAGATTTCTGTAAAAAAATAAATACATAAATATATATATATACGAATTAAAATAAAAAACACAAACTTACAACTGAAATGTAAAGTTGTTAGATACATGGACTATGTAAGCTAATCAAACGATGCAAATGTATTACTTTAACCTCTTCCTGCCGACATAACATATATGCAGCCGCTCGGCAGGTGGGCTTTAATGCCGAGAGGACGCATATATATGCGGCCTTATCTAAGGGCTTTTCTGTGCTGCGAGCGGGCGTCCTTGCATACTTGCGATCAGATTTCTAATCATGTGACCACTGCGACAGCCAAGCACAGTGGTCACATGACCCGAAAGCCCAGCATTCAGATATATGGGGCAGGAGATGGCAGTGGGAAAGGGTTAAATGTGTTTTAATGTGCATGGGTATAAACTCACACAAACAGGACAATGGTTTCCCAAAGCACTAGGGGTTAGAGGTAGCATGGCAAACTTTCATCTTAAGAGATGAGTGACAGCTATGATGACTAATTGGAGATCAGTGATCAAGACTTCTTTCAGTACAGCTTAAAGATGAAATGGCTTTACACTTAAAAAGGACAAAGCTCGATCTACTGACTAAATAAAAAAGACTGCATATTAATATGCAATATTTCATATTTACTTTAAATACTTTTTAACTCTAGCCACAAGAAAAATATGTAGAAATCCACTATTAAATATATATACCGAGCCTTGAAAAAGTAATCATGCTCCTTGAAATTTTCCACATTTTGTCATGTTACAACCAAAAACATAAATGTATTTTATTGGGATTTTGTGATAGACCAACACAAAGTGGTACATAATTGTGAAGTGGAAGGAAAATAATTGGTTTTCAATTTTTTTTTACAAAAATTGTATGTGAAAAGTGTGATGTGCATATGTATTAAGACCCCTTTACTCAGATACCCCTAACATCTAGTGGAACCAATTGAAGTCACCTAATTGGTAAATAAAGTCCACCTGTGTGTAATTTAATCTCAGTTTAAATACAGCTGTTCTGTGAAGCCCTCAGGTTTGTTAGAGAACCTTGGTGAACAAACAGCATCGCGAAGGCCAAGGAACACACCAGACAGGTCAGGGATAAAGTTGTGGAGAAGTTTAAAGCATGGTTAGTTAAAAAAAAATAAAAAATTGATTTTTGACTTGCCATAAAATCCATTTCTCTGAGTTCATTGACAGACACAGCGCTACATTATTCAGAACCATAGAGTTTATACCGCCCGCTACAGGAGTAGGACACTAGGCAGAAAAAAAAAAAAAAGACTTGGCTACGCCTATGGGCAGTCCTAGGAGGTATACACCCCCTCTCTGCTAAAGGCCTTCACAGTTTAGTAACAAGCAGTATCAGAAGTATTAAAACTCCTTAGAGGAGTGGGTGCAGTGTGTCAATGAACTCAGAGAAATGGATTTTACAGCAAGTCAAAAATACCATTTTCTCTTTCGTTCATTGACAGACACAGCCCTCCATTAATCAGAACTATAGGGACGTCCCAAATCAGTGCCAAACATGAGGGATGGGACAATGGAAAATCTCAAGGCTAAACACTAGAGCCAACCAGGTAACAGGAGCCCAACCTGAACAATACCCCTTCAAGAGGGAAAAGACCCTCTAAACAGCAGCCTGCAAAACCTTGCGCCCAAAAGAGGCATCCGCAGATGCCAACACATCCACTTCGTAGATTGTTGTGAAAGTGTACACCGACGACCAAGCGGCCGCCTTGCAAACTTGCGTAACAGATGCCTGATGACAGAAGGCCCAAGAAGCACTAAGTGCCTGAGAAGAATGCACTGTAACAGGAGGAACCCGAGCCGACAGAATAGGTCAGAGTCATCTGTCTGATCCATCCAGAAATGGTCGCAGAAGAAGCAGACAGCCCCTTTCTTGGCCCGTCCGTAATCAGTGTGTCTGACCTCCAAAAAGACTCAGTGGCTGCCAAATACACCTGAATTCCCCAAACCACATCCAGGGCAGATAAGGCAAATTCCTTAGGACAGTGGTCATCAACCCTATCCTCAGGGCCCACTAACAGGCCAGGTGGTTGCAGTATTACCAGTGGTTGCAGTATTAGTCTGCATCTCCCCAAGGTAATGCATAAAACCTGGCCTGTTAGTGAGCCCCGAGGACAGGGTTGATGACCACTGCCTTAGAATGTGTTGACCAGGGACACAAGGAAGGCAACAGTGTCCTTCTTCAAATGGAAATCCGCGGAAGGAACGATGGAAAAGGCAAAGAACCACTTTAACCTTGTGTAACCCTGGGTAAGGTGTACGTTAAGATAACGCTACCATTTCCGACACCCTGCGATAAGAGGTGATAGAGTAAGCAGTGGAATCTCCAGAATATTTTGAGAGAGGCTTCTGGAGAACCAAAATCACCAAGTTCAGATCCCACGGTGGTAGAAGAGACTGCACCGGTGGAAACAGCTGTCGAACCCCTTGAATAAAGAAGGTACGCACCAGGGGACACTAAAGAAGACCACCCAGGCCGACACCTGGCCTTTGATGGTACTTGAGGCCTATTCCTGCTCAACCCCCCGTGGTCGGAATCTGAGCCACCGAGAAAGAACAAGGATGAATGCCGGTGACTCACACCAGGATATATGCGCTTTCCACATTCGGAAGTAGTACCTCCCTAGGAGGTAGACACCCAAGCCATCAGCAGTGTCAGAACTGCAGCACCTGGCCCATCACAGCCAGGCCATTAAAACCAGTGACTCTAAAGCAGGATGGAAAAACGGCCCTTGGGACAGTAGATTCTTCCCAAGAGGCAGTCGCCAAGGAACATTGGCGACCAGGCGCACCCGGTCGGCGTACCCAGACCGACGGGACCCAGCCGGAGACAATAGAATGACCGGAATCCCCACTGCCATGATCCTGCACAAAAGCCACAGCAGAAGCTGGAGAAGAGGAAAGGCATAGAGCAAACGTTACCGGCCCCATGGGCCACCAGAGCGATTAAGTTGCCCACCAGAGGATCTCGTGACCTTGCCAGAAACCTTGGTACCGTCCTGTTGAGCCAGGACCCAAACATATCTACCTCACGAGTGCTCCGTCGGATACATATCCGATGAAACACGGCCCGGTGAAAGGCCCACCCCGTGGTCCAACCCTAGCCGACTGAGGCATCCGACTGTCAGTATTCCACTCCTGGAATGCGTACGTCAGAGAGAGCCAGAATGAGACATTCTACCCACCAGAGGATACTGGCAACTGCCAGGGCTGCCAACACCCCATTTGACCCGCCCTGGTGATTGACATAAGCCACCGCCGTTACATGGTCTGACTGGATCCGTACCGGGAGCCCCCGAAGTCGATCCGTCCATAATTCAGACAGTCTTATCGCTCGAAGTTCCAGGATATTGCTCGGTAGTCCAGATTCCACCAGCAGACAGACTGGCATTGGTGTTCACTCTGTTCAATACAAGGGGAGAAAGGATTTACCCGACCGAAGAACCGGAGAGCGAAGCCACCAGACCAGGGAACCTCTGGTTTCCTGGCTCGGCCAAATCCGATTGGCCAGATACCTCAGGCATTTGTCCCATTATGCCAGGATCTCCCTGAAGGGAGCTTGTATGGAACTGTGCAAATGAAATCGCCTTTTATATTAAAAAAAAAAAAAAAAAAAAAAAAAAGGTAGACACCATTAGACCCAAAACCCACATGCAGGTCCACAGGGAGGCCCACCTGCCGGACAACAGTAAATGAAAAATGCAGCATGCAACTTCTGGAGTTTGTCCATAAGACAAAAAACAAAACACTCTGGCCAGAGCTGAAGCCTGGGTCAGGCTTAGATAATCCAATGTTCTGCAAGGGGCCAAAGCAGACTTCAGATAGTATAGAGGCCAACTGAAATCTGTCAAGGTCTGTATAGGAGCTAAGTTGCCCCTCGGGGTAGTCGAGGACTCACAGAAGATCGTTCAGGCAGCCCAGGACCGCAAACCCCCACTGACGCAACCACGCCAGATCCGGGGCCAGCACCTCACCTCGTGAACACCCAAGGAGTGGTGGCAAGACCAAAAGGGCAACACCACGTGCTGATAATGCTCAGCACCCACAGCAAAACTGAGGAAGTGCTGGAGTCAGGCACACAGCAGAATGCGTAAGTAAGCATTCGTGATGTCGATAGAAAGCAGTCCTCATGATGAAAGGGTGCCAGCGCCGTGCGGACGGACTCCATCTTGAACTTCTGTACCCACACAAGGCAGGTCAGGGCCTTGAGTTCCAGAATTGGACGTACCATGCCCTCCATCTTTTGAATTGTGAACAGGTTTGAATAAAACCCCCAAAACTGTTCCGGACATTGCAACCCGGGACAATCACACTCTGAAGCAACATGGCTTGCACATACCCACGAGGAGAACTGCAAACAGGACCGGTGACAGACACATATTGGAGGCAAAAAAAACTTTTTTGGGTAACAAGGCCAGAAAACTATCTTGTAACCGGACAACATCAAGACGCGTAATGATGTCATCCAGGGTAGCCCCCCCACAATACATGTCTAAGCACCACAGCAGAAACAGAGAGCTCAACAACCAGGGGAACTGCAACCAAAAGGCATAGCAGATAAACTTCAGCTCCTAGACCAACAGGTCCGCCAATGCAGCAAAATCAGGGGAATTCTGCTCCCCCTCCAGGTATGTCAGCTGGATCTTTAGAAACCAAAGATTCCTCTATTGGAATCATCAGCCTAGAGACAGGGGGGTCCACTGCTGGTGGAAGAGTCCACTTCTGAAGGCGGGACTC
Organism: Lithobates septentrionalis; assembly: GCA_037952835.1. Taxonomy (NCBI): domain Eukaryota; kingdom Metazoa; phylum Chordata; class Amphibia; order Anura; family Ranidae; genus Lithobates; species Lithobates septentrionalis. The sequence continues at coordinate 6,632,278 of JBBDGP010000664.1, forward strand.
CTCAAAGAGGTACCTTACAGCAAGCGTTTTCGGAAGCACAAAGGACAATTTGGACACTCCCAGTCTTCATGGACAAATTTGGCAAAATAAGAGGGAGAAGGGAACGCTTCTGCCGCGCAAGGCGGCTTATGGGTGCCAAAGGGGAACTGGCCCTCCGCCGCAGCCACCGCTGCATCCCCATCTTGAAAAGGTTCCCGCACAGATATAAGTGCGACAACCAGCGCCTTTTCGTGCACCACTGCAGTTGTGGAGGAATCAGTCTCACTCCGACAGGACAGGGAGCGTGGCCACCAACCCCGCAAGGTGGGCCACGTCCGTGGTGGCAGAGCCAAATATAGGATCATTCGAGAGAGAAAGTAGGGGAGGGTGGGGGGTGCCATTTACTAGGCTATATGCCCAAACGCCACCCCAAAAAACTCAGAGGGGGCCACCAACCGAGACCCCCACCACCCGAGTCCCCTCACGGGGGGGTGGGCGACCAAGGCCCCACACAGGGGGAGGCGCGCCGACCGAAGCCCCACACGGGGGGGGGGGGGGCAAGCCGACCGAGTTCCCACACGGGGGGGGGGGGCAAACCGACCGAGGCCCCACACGGGGCGGCGGACAATAGATGCCGCCCACCCATGGCACCACTGAGGCCTCTCACAGGTAGCGCCGGGAGCACCCACGCCGGGCCCACCTAAAAGAACCCCCAAAAGGAGATTATCCTCAGAGCCCCCACAGTGCCTCCCCTCTGGTAGGAGGCAGCCACAAGGCCTAGCAGGTTGCAAAAGCCGCGGCCTAAATTTTCGGCCTCCTCCCGCAAATGCGCAGCCTGGGGGGGGGGGACGGGACTGGACCGATCCGATCCCCTGGACGGAGGGCGGACACCCAAAAAACTGAAGCGGCCTCCGCCGCTCACCCAGCACCCGGTCGGTAGGCCGCAAAGCCGCAGCCTAAACTTTTGGCCGCCTGCCGCGAGTGTGCGGCCCGCAGGGGGACCGGACTGAGCAACCCCAAGGGTGGAAGGAGGGGGGACAATGTGTCTAAAAAGCACCTAGGCCAGAAGCCTAGGCCTCCAACTGGGAAGGGGGAGGGAGAACAGGGGAGGAACCGGCCACCCCAGGGAGTACCCACGCCCCACACCACATACAGGGAAGGAGAAGAGGGGCGCACCGTACTTACCGATCCAGCGAAGCGTGCGGGTAATGTTCCCAGACAGATCCCCTTGCCACCGAAGTTGGGGGGTGGGGGCTGTCAGCCATGAGGAACACTGCGACTCAGGCCGAAACTCAGTTGTATGCGAATTCGCAGGGCCATGTCGTGGCCGACCTAGCGCGTAGCAGCGGTATGCAGGCGCTTACTGGCCAGACTAGCGAGACCACTGGATCATAGTGTCCAGCCCATTGCCCAGCCTGGCAGTTGATTGTAGAACTCACCAGAGAAAAAAAAAAAAAAAAAAAAAAACAGGAAAAAAAAGAAAATAAACAAAAAAATCCCGAGGATTAGACATCCCAGCAGGGAACTAGGTCCTTACTCCTGACTAGGCAGAAAAAAAACTGAAGGCCTATAGCAGGGAGGGGGGTGTATATCAAGTCTTTTTCAGCCTAGTGCCCTACTCCTGTAAGGGGCGGTATAAACCTATGGTTCTGAGTAATGGAGCGCGGTGTCTGGCAATGAATGAAAGAGAAAGTATCCCAAACTTTAAACATCTCACTGTTCAATCCACTATCCGAAAATGGAAAGAGTAGGGCACAACTGCAAACCCAACAAGACATGGCTGTCCACCTTAACTGACAGGCCGAGCAAGGAGAGCATGCAGAGAAGCAGCAAAGAGGTCCATGGTAACTCTGGATGATCTGCATTACACCAAAGCTCAGATGGGAGAATCTGTCCACAGGACAACTATTAGTCGTGCACTCCACAAATCTGGCCTTAATGGAAGAGCGGCAAGAAGAAAGCCATTGTTGAAAGAAGTCCCATTTGCAAGAAGCCATGTGGGGGACACAGCAAACACGTGGAAGGTGCTCTGGTCAAAACCAAAATTTAATTTTGACCTAAAAGCAAAACGCTATGTCTGGCAGAAAACTAACACTGCACATCACCCTGAACACAACATCCTCACCGTGAAACATGGTGGTGGCAGCATCATGTTGTGTGGATGCTTTTCTTCAGCAGGGACAGGGATGCTGGTCAAGAGTTGGTGGGCAGATGGATGGAGCCAAATACAGGGCAATCTTAGAAAAAAACCTGTAAAGTATGCAAAAGACTTGAGACTGGGGCGGAGGTTCACCTTCAAGCAGGACAAAAACCCTAAACATAAAGGCAAAGCTACAATGGAATGGTTCAAAGTCCAGACCTAAATCCAATGGAGAATCTGTGGCAAGACTTGAAAATTGCTGTTCACAGACTCTCTCCATCCAATCTGACAGAGCTTGAGCTATTTTGCAAAGAATGGGCAAAAATGTCACTCTAGACGTGCAAAGCTGGTAGAGACATCCCCAAAAAGAAAGGTGGTTCTACAACGTATTGACTCGGGGGGCTGAATACAAATGGATGTGTCACACTTTTTCACATATTTTATCATAAAACCATTTATCATTTTCCTTCCTTTTCACAATTATGTGCCACTTTGTGTGGGTATATCACAGAAAATCCCAATAAAATACATTTACGTTTTTTGTTTTAACAAGACAAAATGTCAAAAATCAAGGGGTATGAATACTTTTTCAAGGCAGTGTGTGTGTGTGTGTGTGTAAAATATTATCTGGTGTTCCATGGTCTGATTTGCAAGTAAGCTCAGAGCCATTTTTTTCAACATGGCACCATGTTAGTATGCCTGATATCATTTAACCACTTCAATACCAGGCACTTAGACACCTTCCCGCCCAGCCCAATTTTCACCTTTCAGTGCTGTCGCAATTTGAATGACAATTGCGCGGTCATGCTACACTGTACCCAAACAAAATTTTTATCATTTTGTTCCCACAAATAGAGCTTTCTTTTGGTGGTATTTGATCACCTCTGCGGTTTTTATTTTTTGCGCAACAAATAAAAAAAGACCGAATTTTTTTTTTTAAAAAAACACGTTTTTCTTTGTTTCTGTTAAAACTTTTTGTAAATAAGTACGTTTTTGTCTTCAATGACGGGCACTGTTATGGCTGCACTGACGGGCACTGTTATGGCTGCACTGACGGGCACTGTTATGGCTGCACTGACGGGCACGGTTATGGCTGCACTGACGGGCACGGTTATGGCTGCACTGACGGGCACTGTTATGGCTGCACTGACGGGCACTGTTATGGCTGCACTGACGGGCACTGTTATGGCTGCACTGACGGGCACTGTTATGGCTGCACTGACGGGCACTGTTATGGCTGCACTGACGGGCACTGTTATGGCTGCACTGACGGGCACTGTTATGGCTGCACTGACGGGCACTGTTATGGCTGCACTGACGGGCACTGTTATGGCTGCACTGACGGGCACTGTTATGGCTGCACTGACGGGCACTGTTATGGCTGCACTGACGGGCACTGTTATGGCTGCACTGACGGGCACTGTTATGGCTGCACTGACGGGCACTGTTATGGCTGCACTGACGGGCACTGTTATGGCTGCACTGACGGGCACTGTTATGGCTGCACTGACGGGCACTGTTATGGCTGCACTGACGGGCACTGTTATGGCTGCACTGACGGGCACTGTTATGGCTGCACTGACGGGCACTGTTATGGCTGCACTGACGGGCACTGTTATGGCTGCACTGACGGGCACTGATATGGCTGCACTGACGGGCACTGATATGGCTGCACTGACGGGCACTGATATGGCTGCACTGACGGGCACTGATATGGCTGCACTGACGGGCACTGATATGGCTGCACTGACGGGCACTGATATGGCTGCACTGACGGGCACTGATATGGCTGCACTGACGGGCACTGATATGGCTGCACTGACGGGCACTGATATGGCTGCACTGACGGGCACTGATATGGCTGCACTGACGGGCACTGATATGGCTGCACTGACGGGCACTGATATGGCTGCACTGACGGGCACTGATATGGCTGCACTGACGGGCACTGATATGGCTGCACTGACGGGCACTGATATGGCTGCACTGACGGGCACTGATATGGCTGCACTGACGGGCACTGATATGGCTGCACTGACGGGCACTGATATGGCTGCACTGACGGGCACTGATATGGCTGCACTGACGGGCACTGATATGGCTGCACTGACGGGCACTGATATGGCTGCACTGACGGGCACTGATATGGCTGCACTGACGGGCACTGATATGGCTGCACTGACGGGCACTGATATGGCTGCACTGACGGGCACTGATATGGCTGCACTGACGGGCACTGATATGGCTGCACTGACGGGCACTGATATGGCTGCACTGACGGGCACTGATATGGCTGCACTGACGGGCACTGATATGGCTGCACTGACGGGCACTGATATGGCTGCACTGACGGGCACTGATATGGCTGCACTGACGGGCACTGATATGGCTGCACTGACGGGCACTGATATGGCTGCACTGACGGGCACTGATATGGCTGCACTGACGGGCACTGATATGGCTGCACTGACGGGCACTGATATGGCTGCACTGACGGGCACTGATATGGCTGCACTGACGGGCACTGATATGGCTGCACTGACGGGCACTGATATGGCTGCACTGACGGGCACTGATATGGCTGCACTGACGGGCACTGATATGGCTGCACTGACGGGCACTGATATGGCTGCACTGACGGGCACTGATATGGCTGCACTGACGGGCACTGATATGGCTGCACTGACGGGCACTGATATGGCTGCACTGACGGGCACTGATATGGCTGCACTGACGGGCACTGATATGGCTGCACTGACGGGCACTGATATGGCTGCACTGACGGGCACTGATATGGCTGCACTGACGGGCACTGATATGGCTGCACTGACGGGCACTGATATGGCTGCACTGACGGGCACTGATATGGCTGCACTGACGGGCACTGATATGGCTGCACTGACGGGCACTGATATGGCTGCACTGACGGGCACTGATATGGCTGCACTGACGGGCACTGATATGGCTGCACTGACGGGCACTGATATGGCTGCACTGACGGGCACTGATATGGCTGCACTGACGGGCACTGATATGGCTGCACTGACGGGCACTGATATGGCTGCACTGACGGGCACTGATATGGCTGCACTGACGGGCACTGATATGGCTGCACTGACGGGCACTGATATGGCTGCACTGACGGGCACTGATATGGCTGCACTGACGGGCACTGATATGGCTGCACTGACGGACACTGATATGGCTGCACTGACGGACACTGATATGGCTGCACTGACGGACACTGATATGGCTGCACTGACGGACACTGATATGGCTGCACTGACAGGCACTGATATGGCTGCACTGACAGGCACTGATATGGCTGCACTGACATGGCTGCACTGACAGGCACTGACATGGCTGCACTGACAGGCACTGATATGGCTGCACTGACAGGCACTGATATGGCTGCACTGACGGGCACTGATATGGCTGCACTGACGGGCACTGATATGGCTGCACTGACGGGCACTGATATGGCTGCACTGACAGGCACTGATATGGCTGCACTGACGGGCACTAATATGGCTGCACTGACGGGCACTGATATGGCTGCACTGACGGGCACTGATATTGCTGCACTGACGGGCACTGATACGGCGGCACTGATGGGCACCGATCAGGTGGCACCAATGAGGTGGCACTGACGGGCACTGATAGGCGGCACTGATGGGCACTGATAGGTGGCACTGGTATGCGGCACTGATGGGCACTCATAGGTGGCACGGATGGGCACTTATAGGCGGCACTGATGGGCACTCGTAGGTGGCATTGATGGTTACTTATGGGTGGCACTGATAGTTGGCACGGATGGGCACTGACAGGTGGCATGAATGGACACTGATGGGTGGCACTGATGGCACTGCTTGTTTGCAGTGATGCCCCTAAGGGTGGCAATGCTGGGCATCACTGCAACATGATGGTGCCAATCAGTGCCCATTTGTGGGCACTGATTGGCACACTGGGCACATGTGGATGGCCATGGGCTACATACCTGGCCATCCACATGTTGCCCCTTCAGTGGTGGTCCTAGTGGCGATCCCTGGTGGTCCAGTGTGGTGATCTGAGGGGGGGCTGCGCTGATAAACAATCAGCGCAGACCCCCCCTGCCAGGAGAGCCGCCGATCGGCTCTCCTCTACTCGCGTCTGTCAGACGCGAGTAAGAGCCGATCAACGGCTCTTCCTATTGACAGCGTGATCAGCCGTGATTGGACACGGCTGATCACGTGGTAAAGAGCCTCCGCCGGAGGCTCTTTACCAAGATCGGTGTAGCGGTGTGTCAGACTGACACACCGCTCCACCGATCGTCGCGATGCGCGCCCCCGGGGGCGCGCTGCGGCATGTTATCCTGCTGAACGTCATATGACGCCCAGTCAGGATAACAGAACCACTTCCCGGACGTCAATCCGCCATAGGGCGGGCGGGAAGTGGTTAATCACCCTCAGTTCTCACTCTCAGCAAAATACTGCTAAAATACCATACCATACTTTGTGAAAACTGTAAAAACAAGAAAGGATGGTTGAAGGCTGAATCTCCCAAATAAGGGCACAGAGCAGGTGGTGTTCTAATCCCTCTCCACTCAAAACTAAAAAAAAGTTTTTGCTTTTTAGTTGCACTTCAACATATTTTGTACATTATGTACTGTTAAACATTTATTCTAGCACCAGAAGCAGCAAACATTTTCACCACACTCTAGCTTTCAACATTATAACAAAATTACTGGTTGCACACATTTTCCCAGTGATATGACTGAGTTATTAAAAGCAGCATATATGCCCAAGCAATCTAAAATTAGTTCCAGATTTACCTTACAGTTCTGATAATTCGCAATTAATTTGAAGACGTAATGACTAATCAGCCTAAAATGAAACCTACTTTGAATTATGAACTATGAATCATACCTGTTTGAAAGCAGTAACGCAAGTTGAACTGCAGAACTTCTTGCACTGACCATCAATGTTCAGCAAATGGCACTGGCCAGAACCGCTGTAACAGTATCCTCCACAGTTCTCACAACAGTTCATTGTAAGGTTATTGGCAGAGCGAAATTTAGAAAAGCAAGCGTCACTGCAGAGCTTATGCACGACATTTTGGTAATTTACCTCATGCCGAATCTAGAAAAAAAAAAGAAAGAAGGGAACACATAAGTTAAACACAAATTAGGTTATATGGGAATTGGACAGATAAATATTAACCATGTAGCTACTTACAACAGCATTTTTTAGACAAACACTGCACTTCGTGGAAATGCTATTGGTATGGATGGTGACAGAAGCTTTCCTCTTGATCTCAAAAGTAGAGAGGCAGGATTGGCTGCAAAAGTCCTTACTGCCACCAGGCTCATCAAACTGAGCTGTGATGACATCCTTGGGATTAGCAATTATTCTAAGAAAAAAAGATATGTTTTATGTTAATAGCATAGAATAACCAAAACAAAGCCAAGTATACACTAGTACAGGGGTCTCCAAAACTTTTTAACCGCTTAAGGACTGAGCCTCTTTTTTACACTTGTTTACAAGTTAAAATCTTTTTTTCTTGCTAGAATATTACTTCTAGCTGTCTTACAAGCGCACTTTTTTTGGAAAAACACATTTTTTAATTAAAAAAATAAGACAACAGTAAAGTTAGCCCATTTTATTTGATATATGTTGAAAGATATATGTTACGCCGAATAAATTGACACCCAACATGTCACGCTTCAGAATTGCGCCCACTCGTGGAATGGTAACAAACTTTTACCCTTAAAAATCTCCAAAAGCGATGTTTAAAAATTTCTACAGGTTACCAGTTTTGAGTTACAGAGGAGGTCTAGGGCTAGAATTATTGCTCTCGCGCTAAAAAAAAAAAATCGCTGCGATACCTTACATGTGTGGTTTGAATAGTCTCATATGCGGGCGCTACTCACGTATGCGTTCGCTTCTGCGCGCGAGCTCGTCGGGACGGGGTGCTTTATAAAATTTTTTTTCTTATTTTACTTTAAATTTTTTATTTTGACACGGTTTTAAAAAAAAAAAATGTGGGTCACTTTTATTCCTAAGTGACTGTGGCAAGCGGGAGTAGAAATTTTCCTGGCATCAGTGGATTTGGTATTAGGGGAAGAATAGTGCCCCATTGTTGGTATCCTTGGGAGGAATAGTGTCCCATTGTTAAAGGGGTTGTAAAGTCAGAAGGTTTATCATCTTAATGCATTCTATGCATTAGGATAAAATAAACTGTGTGTAGCAGCCCCCCTAATACCTACCTGAGCACCCTTCTCTCTCCAGCGACGTCCACAAGCCCCCCCGGCCATACGGTACTCTCCTCTTGATTGGCTGAGAAACAGCTGCGGCACCATTGGCTCCCGCAGCTGTCAAAGTCAGTTAGCCAAGCAGGAGAGAGAGAAGGTGAGGACAAACGGCAGCTCAGTGTCTGAATGGACACATTGAGCTGCAGCTCAGCTTGGGTGCCCCCATAGCAAGCTGCTTGCTGTGGGGGCACTCGAGAGGAGGGAGGGGTCAGGAGCACCGAAGAGGGACAGGAGAAGAGGAGGATCTGGGTTGCTCTGTGCAAAACCACTGCAACAGAGGTAGGTAAGTATAACATGTTTGTTAGATTTTTTATTTTATTTTTTTAAACAAGACTTTACAATCACTTTAATGCATTCTATGCATTAAGATAAAAAGCCTTGTGTGCAGCAGCCTCCCCCCGGACCCCCTAATACTTACCTGAGCACCTTCTCTGTCCAGCAATGTCCACAAATGTCTCGGCTGTCTGAGAGCCTTCCTCCTGATTGGCTGAGACACAGCAGCGGCAGGGCCATTGGCTAACTGACTGACAGCTGCTGAAGCCAATCAGGAGAGAGATGGGGCCGAGCTGCGGCGCTCTGTCTAATTGGAGACAGGGAGATGTGACTCGGCTTGGGAGCCCCCATAACAAGCTGCTTGCTGTGGGGGCACTCGACAGGAGGGAGGGGCCAGGAGCACAGAAGAGGGACCCAAGAAGAGGAGGATCCAGGCTGCTCTGTGCAAAACCATTTTATAGAGCAGGCAAGTATAACATGTTTGTTCGTTTTTTTTTTGTTTTTTAAAAATAAGACTTTACAATCACTTTAATGACAATTGGTAGAATAGGGTCTCGTATCAGTGGGAGGAATAGTGCCTCAAGGGCCAAATAAAAGCAAGCAAAGGGCCACATCTGGCCCCTGGGCCACAGCTTGGAGACCACTGCTAGTACATTGTAAATAGAAACCCCCAAACATTAAAACCCAAAATATCTCCATTATCAGTGTTAGTAATCTGCAGAAATGTTCTATATTTAAGGAAAAACAAAGATAGGAGAGTGCCTCCGAGTTAAAGTGTTTTAATCAATAATAAAAAAGTAATTGACACATACATGTCAAAATGCAAGGAAGCTCTACACAGGTCAACATTAACAGGGGGATGTAGCCGTCGTCAGAGGCATATTTCCAGGAGTCTACAATTCCATGCTGCGAAAGCCACGGGGAGCCGGGGAGGAAACCGGCTGTATCCTACAGAGGAAAGTAACGATCGGCTTGTGGAAACAGCGTGACATCAGTAAGCAGGGGAAACACACAGCGTTTCAGAGCATGTGCGAAGTCCGTAAGGCGCATGCGCGCTACAAAGGACTTTGCGCATGCTCTGAAACGCGTTGTGTTTCCCCTGCTTCCTGACGTCACACGCTGTTTCCACGAGCCGAACGTTACTTTCCTCTGTAGGATACAGCCGGTTTCCTCACCGGCTCCCTGTGGCTTTCGCAGCATGGAATTGTAGACTCCTGGAAATATGCCTCTGACAACGGCTACATCTCCCTGATAATGTTTACCCATGTAGAGCTTCCTTGCATTTTGACATGTAAGTGTCTATTACTACTTTTTTTATTATTGATTAAAACACTAACTCAGAGGCGCTCTGTTTTTCCTTTGATGATTTCGAGTCGGCTTCACTCCAGAGAAGAGCAGCCCTTTGCGACAGTGAATAAACCTTCCTGATTCACCGTCTTAGTTTGCATATCTAGCACTAATTACCGCTGACTGGACATCTCCTATACATTAATCTATAATAACCCACAAGCAGGAGCGAGCGGGTGGGGGAAAAAAGAGGTGGGACTTTAAATGAAGCCAATGGTTTGCAAGCCGACACATAACGGTGGGTCAATAGAATCTTTATTACAAATTCATACAGACAATGGTATCAAACAATGTCAAGTTAACACTTGGTAAAATGTTAGCAGTGATAACCAAGGATCGGCGTAGAGATCATTGGCATAGTTATCAAGGATAAAGCAGGTAACATGAGTAATAACATAGGTATGAGCAATGTTAGTAAGTAAAAACAAGGGATCACCAGGTGTCAGAATACGTCAATTGTTAAAAACAAAGTAATGCCTGCCAGATAGCTGGCCTCAAAATCCCCGCGGCGGCGCCTATATATGTGCGCTCTTGTTACCTGGGGCGGTGCGGCACTCGAGGTACACCATAGTGTGGTAGTGGTTCTCTCTCCACACCACCCATGTCACACAGGTAATGCCACCTCACTCACCATTTCCTTTCCCTCTTTCACCCGTTGGTCCACTTTCTTTATCCCCCCGCTCACTCACCTTTCCCCTTCACTCCTACCCTCCCTTCACCTCCTCCCTCATGGCTCTCCACATCCCAATCACCCCTCACACTCCCCCCTCCCCCCACTTCCACTCTCCTTACCTCCCATCCTGCACTCATACCTCCTCATATTATCACTTATCTGCCACTTTCTACTCTAGGATGCCCCGTGGCTCTGCATCGCCCCCTGGGGGGAGTGCCTGTCTTGGTCGCCGCGGCGGGGATGCCCGCCTCAGCTCGCGGTTTGGCGTTAGTTCTGGACGGCTTGCCGTGCCTGGCCATTTACCGTCTACCCTTGCCTGCTGTAAGTACTATTATTCGTGGGGTATTACCAGTCCTCATGTATCCACTCTAAATTCTGACCCATGATATTATAATCTTTACATTTTAGACACATGACATGTCTGCTCCTGATGAGTGGTCCCGAACCACGAAACGCGTTGAGCTACCAGTTCCCTTCCTTTGCTCCAACTCATGTTATACAGGCTATTACCCTTCAACAGGATTTTGAGGCCAGCTATCTGGCAGGCATTACTTTGTTTTTAACCATTGACGTATTCTGACACCTGGTGATCCCTTGTTTTTACTTACTAACATTGCTCATACCTATGTTATTACTCATGTTACCTGCTTTATCCTTGATAACTATGCCAATGATCTCTACGCCGATCCTTGGTTATCACTGCTAACATTTTACCAAGTGTTAACTTGGACATTGTTTGATACCATTGTCTGTATGAATTTGTAATAAAGATTCTATTGACCCACCGTTATGTGTCGGCTTGCAAACCATTGGCTTCATTTAAAGTCCCACCTCTTTTTTCCCCCACCCACTCGCTCCTGCTTGTGGGTTATTATAGATTGTAGTCATAGGGATGGAAATGTGCGCCCCTACCCGGCGCAATTTCATTTAAAGTCCCAATTCCCCCTTCCCCTCTTTTGATGTGCATCTCCTATACATTAATCATTATGGACTTTTTTTGCTGATTGGACTTTTTCTATACATCAAACAATGTGGATTTATCCTATTGCTATTATTGCCTTTTTTTTATTATTATTATTAATCATTTGATTGTGTGACACTACATCGGTGTTCTGAGCGCCAGCATTTGTGTTTTTTTTTTTTATGTTCTACATTTAGGGCTGGTTCACACTGGAACATGAGTGTTCTGGTTTTTACAGTGGATTAATATCAATTGGCTACAAGTGTGCTGGAATGTGGAAAAATGAGTGCAAGCACTACTTTTGCATACCGCACCACACCAAACCACCTGGTTCTGCCAATAACAATTAATGGCATCCTCACGTGTCTCTTAAGGGCAGCACAGAACGCACCTTTCCCAAACCACGTTCATGGGCCTTCAGAACAGGATTTTGAAAACTGCACAATTTCTAAACTAAAGATCGCCTTAGCAAACTATTGCTGCCGCAAGATGAACAACTTTTCACCCGATTTAAAGGAATGTTAAAGAAAACTAGTTCACTGGGGTACAAAAATAGAGGAAGGGCCGGGTAAATGAAGGACCAGTTCAGCAAATAAAATTAAGCAACAGCAGGGCTGCCAGATGGTATGCGGCCAATATGGCCGATTAGCCGGTGCAAAACAATGGCAGGCTGACAGAAGTCACTGCTGTTCGCCTGTCCAGTGGTTAGTGGCAGATGTCAGCACAGGTGCAGCAATACACTTGTGCCACTGTCCGTGTCTAATCGTCCTCCTGAATAAGTAAAATTTCCTCCATTTCTAGCACATATTTTGAAGCAAAACAATTCTAAAAAGGAAATGTTTTTTTCTTGCACTAGCTGTAAAATACTTCTCTATTGTCCACTGATAAACACTGCTTTATTAAGCAACCCAGGATTATACTATCATTTACAGTAGAAATGGACACTAGGCACACAAAAACTGGAGGCGGACAGTCCCTAGGGACTAAAAGCCCTCCCACATGACATCTGCTTAGTGTTTTTCGTCTGCTGTTTTTCTGCTTGGATTAGAAGAATCTTTTCTGCCATCAACTGCTGCTGGTAGATTCAGGCTGGATATTGGTAAGCCTGGAAATCTATTCAACAAACCGAGTGCGGGTGTTCCCATTTCCAGTATACTGGTGTTCGCTCTGCAACAGTCCTGCATTATTATCAGTGGCAACCACATCTGTGTATCAGCTAGCACAGGACTCTGCATTAAAGGTCAGGCCAGTTTTGTTCCTAGAGTTTGCTTTAGTGGAGTGTCCCAATTTATTCCACTAATGGTGTCTTGTGATAGTCTTAATCAGTGCCCTGGCATGTTTTATGCCTGATTGACTTTTTTTTTTTACTTTCTGGCTTTTACTCTAGCTGGGTCTAGGGATCGACCTATATCGTTTTCTCGTTGCCAATACGATACAGAAATTTCAGCCACCTCTCCTGCCGACAGCCAATATTTTGTACATTGAAACTTTTCAGAAATAACACAAATTTTATTGCTGTTGTGGGTGTCTTGCTGGCTGGCACCCTGCTGTGGGTGGGCGGCTACTGGGATGGCTGGCACCTTGTTGTGGGTGGCTGCTGGCTGGCACCTTGATGGGGGGTGGGTGGGTGGCTGCTGACTGGCCTGGCACCTTACTGTGGGTGGCTGCTGGCTGGCCTGGCACCTTGCTATGGGTGGCTGCTGGCTGGCCTCAATGGCTTGGCACCTTACTGTGGGTGGGTGGCTTTCTGCTGGCTGGCATGTCCGTCCATCCGTCCGCAGTCAGACTCGATGGGCCCAGTGCGCGGAGGCATAATGATGTTGTGTGCATGTCCCGCGCGCCCCTGGGCACTGGGTCTTCACTCTGCGGGCCTCTAGACCCCAAAAAGATGGGCGTGGCCCGCAGAGACCAATATCGGTCTAGTTTGCAACTGATATCAGCATTTTCACAAAAATCGGTATCGGCCTGCAATAATCGGCCGATCCCTAGCTGGGTCTACAAAAAGCTAACATCACAGGCGAAGGGCTTGTGCAACCAAACTAAATGCTTTCTCCCAGTTCACACAGAGAGAGTTAATTTTTCAGCTCTTTCCACATGGTGTACAGCGGCCATTCTTATGGCACACAGCATTTCCCCCTGGGGAGAAGGGATTTTTTTTTTTTTTGGCATCTGCAAATGTGTGCAGTTCCAAATGAAGGGTGGTAACACTGCAGTTGCAGGCAAATTGCACACTAAAGACCTCTTTGCACTAGGTGCAAATCTTAGCAAGGAACTGGAAAAAAATATACCTGTATTTCCTATAAAACCCACTGTGGTGGCCATTTCTGGGTCCCCCCCCCCCCCTCTTCTGACTCTCATTCCTGTGTCTTATTGTAAAGGTTTGTTATGCAGGAGTTTTATGCCTCAGTTGCCACAACTTATTGCTCCTGAATGTAGGAGGTCACAAACAAGCTCCAACCCCTTCCCCACTGCCAGCAATGTCTGAAGCAGAGATGTCAGATGCATCGGATTCTGTGGGACAACCCCTGGAAAATTCTTGGTTTATTCTTTGAAAAAGAGACCCCCACCAGCTGAGTTTCAGTCCTTCGAGGTCCCACCAAAACAGAGAGAACCGTTTATTTTTCTGTTCAAGGAGGTTCCTCTATCTATGAAGTTCGAGAACACTGCCCCTCCTTCCCCTAATACAGTCTCTGGTCTTGACTCTCATGAAAACTGAGACAGCCAACAAAAAAAGTGTTTGCCCATCATCCTTTGTTCAATGAATTTACAAAGACTGGATACAAACAAGCATCTTCTTGCTCTTGAGTGTTTTTATGGCACTCTCCTGTAGGATCTTTTGTGGAATTAGACCTCCCTGGCTCTGTAAAACAAAGAGCCAATCATATTAATCATCAAGGATCACCAAAAATGTTGCAGCAGTGGTGTAGTCTAAACTTTCCTGGGCTGAAAGGCACATTTTGTCTCTCTCAGCAGGGTACATTCTCATAATATAAAAAAATTGCCAGGCAGGCTCTGAGCAGAAGCTTTGACCCGATAAAATGGTCTCTCCATCCAGAAGCATTACAGGACATGTCTACTTTGTAGGGCTGAAACAACTAATCGATTAATCGACAACTAATCGATTATGAAATTAATCGATTACCATTTTCATAATCGATTAATCGGCCAGTAACATAATGGGGTTAAAAATAATAAAATTAGCCCTTAATAGTACAAAAAGAGCAAATAATCGCTACTGTAAATATTATTTTCACAGTTCTACAGTAAAAAAATGAACCCCTTACAGTAGAGATTTGCTTTTTTTGTACTATAAAGGGCTCATTTTAGTGTTTTTTAACCCCATTAAGTTACCAAATGTCTTAGACCTGGTTCACATCTTTGTGTTTTTTGGTGCTTTTTGCAGAAACACACTACAGTTCATTTACATGGTTTTCTATGGGACACGTTCACATCTGTGCTTTTTTTCAGCCGCTGCGTATTTGGAAAGGATCAAGGACTTTTTTTTTTTTTTTTAACGCAAAACGGTGCTTTTTGGTTCAATATACTTCAATGGAGAAGCTACAGAAAAGCATGTAATGCCTTTTTGCAGCAATTTGTATTTTTTAATCTGCCCAACAACAAATTGGCCAAAAAACTGTATTTCTCTTCTAATAGTGTATACAGTATATCTCTGTCTGTTATTCTCAGAGTGGATTCAATATTTTGCTCCCTAACCATATAGTTGGTTGTTTATATTTACCACTGCATAGAGATATTTAAGAATTAATTTCTTTTTTTTTAAAACTTTACATATTAACTAAATTATACACCACACTTTTTTTTTAAGGTTATTAACCGATTAATCGATTAATCGAAACAATAATCGACCAACTAATCGATTATGAAAATAATCGTTAGTTGCAGCCCTACTACTTTGTGTGGGGAAATGCTGCAAATGGATCTTCTGTTATCTAAATTTAACATTTGGACAGGTTTGTCCCCAGGACCTAGGATTTAATGGTGAGATGGATGCTCTGTTGCACTGTGAAATCATTATACAGTATTCCAATATATGCCTCTACTGAAGTTTTTGTCTTGATTGCTGGGGAGACTTGAGGTCATCCAAGTCCTTCTCATAGCTCCAGATTGGCCTCAGAGTGTGGTACGCCAACGACATTTCATGGCCTCTGTCAGAGCAACTGTCTCAAGAACCTATTTGCCATCCTACTTTAGGTACATTGGCTTTGACGGCTGATTGTTGAAGCAAAGGTGGTGAAGGACAGGGGAATTTCAGATGCTGTTCTCCCCTGCTTGCTCAAAGCGTGTAAAACCACATCTCGCAGGGTTTGTCATCCTTCATGGAAGGCCTTCCTTCACTCATGCGAATCTGTAGGGGTCTCCCCACATGCCTTTTCTATCGGTTGTGTCCTTCCCTGAAATGGGGGTGAAACCAAGTTTGTCCCTTAGTACTACTAAAAAGGTCAGGTTTTAGCATTTTTTCCTCCAATTCTTCAACACCCTCTTGCCATTTAAATCGTAGAAACATACCTTTCTTCAGGGGGTTGCCCGCGTTGCTTCCCCAGTTAGGCCCCCACCTCCATTTATGAGATTCAAATTTGGTTTTGTCAGTTCTTCAAAAACCTTTTTCTTTTTTAACCAATTTGAAACTGAGGCTGCTATCCCAAAAGTTGGCCTTTCCTGTGGTCCCCACCTTGACCAGAAGGGTTTCTAAGTTAGCTGCCCTGTCCCAAAAGGCGCTTCCATCTGGTTTTACATGGATACAAGGTTAAGATCTCGGATCTCATTTCAGGCTAAGGTGGTCATTCATCTTAATGGTGATCTTGTATTATTGTTTCTCTGCCTGCACAGGTACACCTTAAAAAAAAAAAAAAAAAAAAAAAAAAAAAAAAACATATTGCCTCGATGTTGTGCTGTCAGGGCTTACCTAATGCCTCTACCTCTTTTTGGCAGACTGATTCCTTGTTTGTCACTCTGGAAGGTTCTAATAGAGGCTCTCACTTCCAAATCCACTATTTCTAAGTGGATTCAATAGTTTATTGTGCAAGGCTATGAATAGCGGAACAATATGCCTTCTTTTTCTATCATGTATCATTTTACCACCAGGACAATAAGCGCCTCTTGGGCTTTTTGTCATCAGGAACCCATGTCTGTAAAGTGGTGAGCTGGTCTTCTGTACATATCTTTTCAGGATAATACAAATTTTATGTTTTTGCATCCGCAGACACCATTTTTGGCCACCAAGTTTTACAAGCAGCTCTTGAATGCCCTTTTTTACCCTTTAATTGGCATTCTTGTTTGCCCAAATTGTTTGTAGTCCTGAGCAAGCCTGGCCCTCTGTTTTAGACTGCTTTTGGATGTCCCTGGCTTGCACAAAAAAAAAACAAAAAAAACAAAAAAACAAAAAAAACACACACACACGACGTGTCACTTCATGGACTGTGAAATCTTTTTCCCCATAGCAATTGATAAAGCTACCCCCCTTTTGTTTTTTCCTCACATTGGATTGCTAGTTACAAGTGAGCATGTTCAATATGGAAGGATGTACAGTCCTTAGAAGCTGGTCTACAGTATCTCTTGCTTTTGCCTAGTGTCCATTTCTCCTGTAGGCGGTAGAACAACCCTGATTTTACCCGTTTACCTACTTATTACACTTAATTTCTTGGAGTACAGTATGAAGCACACAACCCTTCTCTCTGTTTCTATGATCTCCGTATAGAGAGTAAGCTTCTCTCAGTAGAAAAAAAAATATGAAAGAGATCATTACCTAAGGGCACCAGCAGAAAAAGGAGTCTGGCTTGGATTGGGAGGGTGTTGTAGCAGTTTTTTTGCCACTGTCCAATCACCCAAAAGGTGTCTGCATGGAATTCATGCTAAATACTAAAGATCCTGTGTCCTGTACTAAAAAAATGTATAGCAGAGAACACAGACTCTTTAGACTTCACAATGGGACGTCTTAAAGCAGTCTGAGGGATGCATACAGCAAACAGGCCCACAAAACAAAAAAGTCAGGAAGGGCTCACTTGTACCCAGAGCAGTCTGTAGTACATTATATTTGAAACTGCAAAGGCAGGCTTCCAAGTGCGATGGCAAATCTTGCAGAAAATTTTTCTTGCTCTGGGTAAGGTGGAAATAAAAATCAAAAATACTCCTATCCCTTTGGACTTTGAATAGTCATGTCATTAATGAAAGTGACAGAAGCAGGATGACACTCATCTCCCAGGAGCCAAAGCAAAGCAGGAAATGATGTAGCGACCGCGGCGCAATAAGGAGGAAGAGAGGAAATTTTTCCAAATAAATCAGGTAAAGGAACCAAAAAAAAAAACAAATAGCCAAATCGTTATCAGCATGTAAAAGAGTAATGCAGGATTAGAAGTGTAAAATGTGGCCGGAACTCCGCTTTAAAGACTAAGCCTTTTTTCTGACACTTGTTGCTTACAAGTTAAAATCAGTATTTTCTGCTACAAAATTACTTAGGACCCCCAAAAGACCCTAGAGAATAAAATGGCGGTCATTGCAATATTTTAAGTCACACTGTATTTGCGCAGCAGTCTTTCAAACGCAATTTTTTAGGAAGAAATACACTTCAGTGAATTAAAAAAAAAACAAAAAAAAAAACTAAACAGTAAAGTTAGCCCAATTTTTCTGTATAATGTGAAAGATGATGTTACGCCAAAAATCGTGAGTGAATCTCGATCTTTGTTCTAAGCAAAAAAAATATTCTAATTTTTTCCAGAATCGTGCAGCTCCACTGTGAATTAAAGAAACTACAAGTACTGTCATGAACAGTGGGTGAAAGCTTGTAGTTTTGAATGAACTGCAAGAGCCCTAATGAGCGCTCCCATAGTTCATTCACAAGCCCTGCAGTTTTCAAATAGACAGTGCATATGAAAAGGTACAGGAAAAAAGCTGCTGGGCTTGTCCATAGAAGCCCGACACTGCACCCCTGACCACAGATGCAATGCTTTCCAAGCTCCTGCAGGAAAAAAAATATTAAATGAACATTTTGTTCAGTAAAAATATGTGCATTTATTATTTTTTTTTGGATAGATGAACTGTGCCAGTCCTCAAAGTGCACAATCAATTTGTGTGTGTATTGGAACCTTTTTTCTGGACTTGGGTTGTGGAGAATCAGAGACTCCTATGCAAAGACGTGTATGCACTGCATACATTCATGTATGAAGCCTTAAATATCATAAAATACAGGGGAAAGAAAATCATCTGCTATAAAATCATGGTCTTTACTACTTTATAATATTCTCAAAAGAAAAGCGGTTCCACTTCTGAATTCTAAACCGAAGCAGGGTAATAGATATTGCATTTCTGGCCTCTGGAAACAAGGACTCTAGACGTGCCAAGAGTTTTCCAAAAAAAAATTCAAACATAGTAGTGGAAAAATCTGCTTTTGTCAGACAGGCAGCACTGTGCATGCCTTAGAGGGAGCCACTGACAGATAATAGAGCGGTGTGCTTGACGACAAGAGACAGCTATCACCCGATAGATGGAGTTTATCGTAGGCCATCCACGGAACGCATGCTATTCTGCTCTTCTGTTCGACTCCCTTGCACCTGTGATCTGCTATTGCTAGGTGAAGGGATGCCAGTAGGGTACGCTTAAAATGGATGTCAGAACGATAGGCTTTTAGGTGTCTGGAAATAATAGCAGCTGCTACAACCCAGGCACCGACTGTGTTCCTGTGGTTCTCTCTCCATAAAAGCCGGCAGCAGGAGTAAAGCAGTTTACGTACGGTGTGTTCTCGGTGGAAAAAGCAAGAAAGTGTCACATGAGACAAGTCTAGATAGTAGGAAAGAAAAACTGACAATTTTAAATTTGCATGTTTAGGGAAATGTTAAAAACATGGCATGGATTACAACAATACGTAAACACACAACGCCTCTGCCTATAAAACTGCATAACGAACTGCGAATAGTTCATAAAAGCCAGGCCGATTTATACATACAGGGAAAATGGGATTTTTGTACTCACCCTAAAACCCATTTCTCAGCGCCTCCTTAATCTTGACCATTGGTTTATATCGCCTTCGCAGGAGTAGGACTAGGCAGAACAAAAAAACCTAGCTATGCCCATGGGCTGTCCTCAGTCAGTATATTACCCCCTCACTGCTGTAGGTATTCAGTTTAGTATCAAGCAGTAATAGAAGTATCAAAAACTCCATAGAGGGGTGGGTGCTGTGTCCGTCGATGAACTCAGAGAAATGGATTTTACGGCGAGTACAAAAATCCCATTTTCTTTCGTTCGACGGACACAGCGCCTCCTTAATCTTGACCACTGGGACGCCCAAAAGCAGTGACAAAGAAAAATGAGGGGTGGGCAAAATAACCCAAGGCTAACCACAAGAGCCCTAACCAGGACAAAAGGAGCCCAATCTGAAAAAATAAACAGCAGCCTGCAAAACCTTGAAGCCCAAAGAAGCATCCGCAGATGCCAAAATATCTACTTTACAGAATTTGGTGAAGGTATGCACGGACGACCAGGTGGCTGCCTTGCAAACCTGTGATACTGACGCTTGATGACAGAAGGCCCAAGAAGTGCCAAGCGCCTGAGTAGAATGCGCCATGACAAGGAAAGGAGAAACCCGACCCTTAATAGAATAGGCCTGAGTCACAGTCTTGTCTGATTCATCTGGAGATGGTAGCCAAGGAAGCGGCCAGCCCTTTCCTTGGTCCCAGTGTAACCAAAAAAGTGAGTCTGACCTACGGAAGGACTCAGTGACTGCCAGATACACCCCAATCGCACGAACCACCATCCAAGGTATGCAAAGCAAATTCCTTGGGATGAGCTGGCTTGGGACACAAGGACGGCAACACAATGTCTTCATTCAAATGAAAGTGAGAGACAACCTTGGACAGAAATGACGGACAGGGACAAAGAACCACTTTACCCCTAGAGTACTAAATAGGGACTGCGACAGCATAATGCTGCCAACTCCGAAACCCTGTGGGCCGAGGTAATAGCCAAGAATGCCACCTCCTGGGACAACGTAGGTAAGGGAATCCCCCAAATATTCTCGAATATTCTCGAATGGAGGTTTCTGGAGATCCGATAGTACTAAGTTTAAATCCCATGGCGGCAAAATAGACCGTACAGGAGGAGGCACATGCCGGACTCCTTGAAAGAAGGTAAGAACTAAAGAGTGAGTGGCTAGGGGTCGCTGAAAGAAGACTGCTAAGGCAGACACCTGGCCCTTGATGGTACTCAGGGCCAACTTCTGCTCAACGCCCGTTGAAGAAAAGCTAAGATCCGAGCCACAGAAAAGGATTGAGAATGAACGCCAATCGACTCACACCAAGAAATGTACGCTTTCCACATACGATGGTATATCTTATTAGTCAACTTCCTCGTCTTCACTATAGTAGGGATCACTGATCCTGACAGACCTATAACTCTCAGTACCTGGCTTTCAATGGCTAGGCCATTAAAACCAGTAACTAAAGCAGGATGGAAGCTCAGCCCTCAGTACAACTGGTCCTCTCTGAGAGCTAGCTCCCAAATGACGTTTACGGCCACCAGACTGACCAGAAGACTTTCGCCTTTGTAGGCACCACAAAAGAAGGTGTTGGCTCCGCAGTGGCACTAGGATGACTGCGTCTACCAGAGGAACCCGCGAGATTGCCACGAGCTTCAGTTACTTCCTGTGGAACTGAACCTGCTGAAGGGGCCGATATTTAGGAAGAAAAACTAACCTGGTCAGCATTCACTCCAGAGTCAGACCCAGGTAACCCAATTTCCTGTATGGGGCTAGAGGGGGGCCTTGGGTAGTTCAGATATCATCAGAACCTTTACAGGAATTATACAAGCACAAGGAGACACAGGGCCCCCCCGAAGTGGACGAACTCTGTCCCCCCTTCTTTGGTACCCCCCCCAAAAGGTTCAATTCTTGGACCCCCTTGACGCTCACGAAGGAAGTCCATGAATCTGGAAACCAACGAAGATGTCCTCCCACCCCAGAAATGGGCGAGGGCAGACCTTCATGCTGAAGGAATCTTGTCAGTGGATCCCACAGCAGCATGCTCTAGGCTTACCAGACCAAGATTGCTTGGAACTTCCCGGGGAAGACTTGCGAGATCGGTTTCCTTTATCTGCAGTCCCAGGAGCCCGGAAGAATTTCTTATGGGCTGAGAAGGAAGGTCTCAGTCTGCGATGAGGCTCCTTCCCTTTCCTAGATTGAGGCAGGAAGGTACTCGTCCCCTCTGTGACACCCTTAATGTCTTCATTCAGGGTAGCCCCAAACAGGCGGTTGCTTTGAAAGGGTAAATCAATGATAGCTCTTAGAGGCTTGGTCCGCCAACCAATTCTTAAGCCACAGCACACGTCTAAACACCACCAATGTAACAGAAAGCGTGGGCAGCATCACAAATATACTGCAGCCCATGGACCAACTGCTCCGCTAAATCAACATAAACAGCGGGAAACCTGCTCGCTACCTAGACCCTGGCGCAAAAGCTTGGCCCATTTAGTTAGGGTCTAAAACACCAGGGGCAAGGCCAGGATGGGTAGTAATACTGGACCAGCCATGGTAAACATGCTGCGTGCCACAGTCTCCGCTTTCCTGTCAGCTGGGATTCCTCTACTGGGATCATGGTTGTTTTTTTTCAACCTAGAAACAGGAGGGTCCACCACTGGTGGGGTAGTCCACTTTTTTAAAAAGTGATTCTTCAAAAGGGGTAGCACTCTAAGAAATGTTTGGGGACCACAAAAGGGTGACTTTGGTTGTTCCCCTTATAGGTAAACCTATCAAAATAAGGCAGATAAGGAAAATCCTTGGGTGTGCAAAGTGACTTTTGCATACCAAAGGACACAGCCACATCCTCCATCTTTAAAGTCTCCTGCACCGTAGTAACAAGTGCGTCCACCAGCGTTTTTTCACTCGCTGCTGAGACCACGAAGACTCATCCTCACTATTGGACGGGTCAGGGGGCGAGATATTAAACCCCCCTGGACGGGCTGCGTCCCCGGCGGCATCAAGTTCAGAATTAGATGAGACAGACTGAGCAGGGGAAAGAGGGGTACGCTTCCTCCTGGGTCTTTGCCCACACGTTACTTCCACCCGGGATACCAATAACACAAGGACGGCCGTCAGCGCAACCATGGGAAGCTGGGGTTCCAAGGGACCTGCCACCTCCATGAGGGGATCAGTGGGTGAGATGTGACCCTGAGGTTCCATAGGAAAGAAGACCCTGTAGTACAAAAGGAATCTTTGGCTCCACCAATGGACACCCCAATGGCCAGGGTTCCTATCAGCAGAGAGGGAGATACACAAAGGACTCCCAAAGACTCACCCCCTCCCAGCCAGAAGAGCGCCGTAATTCGAACCCAGGAAACACCAATGGTCAGCATCTATTTCATCCATCCCAGGCAGGAAGAGGAGAAGAGAGGAGGAAGAGGAGGAGCCCTGGCATCTCCACAAGGCTCCAGCGTCTCACTAGACTAAGGAAAATTGGCCGCCGTGATGTAATTGGCTACACAAACATGGCCACCGGCCGGAGACCAGCCAGAGCAAGGGAAAATGGCCCCTGTGATGTCATCAGACCTCCCAAACATGACTGCTGGCCGTTTGACATGCTGAACATGCTGCCAGGATCTTCTCTGTGCCTTCAACATCGCCGCATGCTCTGCAAGGGGACCCCCTTCCAAAAAGGTATTGTACTCCACCAGGCAGGGTGAAAATTTTAGGGGACACTGCTGTGCACTCTGCACCGCTGCGCTCTCTGCACACTACCTCACATTGCACACACAGCAGTGCAGAGGTCCCTGCTACACTGGAATCCCCCCATACCGCCAGGGGAGGACACCCACCACCCTAAAGGGGAATGGCGGGGGAGACCCCCAGGGGTCTCTACTGCATGCCCTGGGACTCCCATCAATCCGTGGGGGGAGGGGGAAGCCCAGCTTAACCAAGGGACTTTAGGATGGGAGGAGGGATCCTGCAGGCAGGTCTGACCATCCCTTGAGTGTACCCACGTCCACCGAAAAGGCACAAAGGTGGAAAGGGGGGGCCTGTACTTACCAATCCATGGTGCGGGTGACCCTCCAGACAGAACTCCTCGCCACCGAAGTGGGGGGCTGTCGGCCAAGGGACCACTGCAACTCGGACCAGAGCCTGTTCGTATGCGACCATGCGAGACATTTAACTCGCAGACCAGCCTCAACCGTTGAGGCCATGTCGTGGCCGACCTGGCGCGTAGTTGTGGTCTGCACGCGCATGCTGGCTTGACTGGGGAGACCACTGGATCCAGATTATCCAGCCCGTCACTCAGCCTGGCAGTTGATTGCAGATCTTCCAGGAGATAATGCATGAAAGAAAGACAAAAAAGTTTGCTAGGGCCACAAGATCCCAGCGAGGAGCTAGGCCCTTACTCCTGACTAAACAGAATTAAACTGAATACCTAGAGCAGGGAGATTATATACTGACTGAGGACAGCCCATGGGCATAGCCAGGTGTTTTTTGTTCAGCCTAGTCCTACTGCGGACCAAATGGTCAAGACTAAGGCGCATCTGTGTCCATCGATGAACGAAAGAGAAATTCTCTTACTTTATCCACATGTTGGGCCTACCAAGGGTCCAGGCTTTGCCCGTCACAGTGGGCATACCCCCCAAAGTGTTTCTTCAGGGTCTGAGAACTGATGAAATGGACCACAGCCCTGCATCTGCATAGCACCCTGCAGCCAACTTTACATATTGCACTTTGCGGCAAGGTGAGCACCTAACGCAGGATCCAGTGTCCAAAGCAAACCTTACAGACTAGTCCCAAACAGCGGGGTTTGAATACGACCAAACTACACCTCAAAGATTAACCGATCTGCAATCTCCTAGCTAGCCAATGGCAGAAAGCAGTCAGAACTTGATAGAAGTGTCCTAGAAAAACATTGAATGGTTTAGAAAGGTTCTTAAGAGTAAACAAGTCACTTAAAGTGGTTGTTAAGCCACTATAGTATAAGCATGCCATCCCCTCTGTTAAATAACATTGTGTGTCCCTGTGCCTGTGCTGTATAAAAACGATGCAGACTTCTACCTATATCAGAGCATCTCCCGACACTCACATGACTCCTCACCACTCTCCTCTCACCGGCTGACAGCTATAGCAGGAGGGGCCAGGAACTCCGGCTGACGTCAGCTAGGGGGGAGAGAGAGCCGAGGAGTCACGTGAACACCGGAAGACGCTTGGACATAGGTAAAAATCGGCATCTTTTTTATACAGCACAGGCACAATTACATTTAACAGAGGGAATAGCATACTATAGATATGATATCAGCAGGAGGGGAAGATCATGGAGTGGATGGAGCAGACAGGCAGGGAGGGGGGAGGAGGGAGAAGAACACAGGAGAGCAGACAGGAGATCTGCGGATGACGGAGGCACGTAAACTGACCACGGTTTCAGGGCTCAGCAACCATGATAAACTGTGGTCAGTTTACAGAGGGGAGGGCATAGCCAGGCAGGATCAGTCAGGTATTTCAGGTGACACAGGGGGGCAAGTTACACAGCACAAACACTGTTCTGTATAACATGCTTTAACCACTTGCCGACCGCCTCACGCCTATATACGTGAGCAGAGCAGCACGGGCAGGCAAAATCACGTACCTGAAACGTGATTGCCTTGCCGCGGGTGGGGGGTCCGATCGGACCCCCCCCCGGTGCCAGCTGCGGTCGGCATTTGGTTGGAAGCGATGGGAGACGAGGGGGAGGCCATCCGATCGTGGCCCCCCCCTCGCGATCGCTCCCAGCCAATGAGAAACATCCCCTGCCTCTGTATAGTACACAGAGGCAGAGGATGTGATGTCATCTCCCCTCGGCTCGGGAGTTTCCGTTCCAGCGCCGAGGGGAGATGACATGTAAGTGCACCAACACACACACACAGTAGAACATGCCAGGCATACATTACACCCCCGATCCCCCCCCCCCCGATCGCCCCCCAATCACCCCCCCCCTGTCACAAACTGACACCAAGCAGGTTTTTTTTTTTCCTGATTACTGCATAGTGTCAGTTTGTGACAGTTAGCAGTGTTAGGGTAGTGACTGTTACGCCCCTGTAGGTCTAGGGTACCCCCCTTACCCCCCCTAATAAAGTTTTAACCCCTTGATCACCCCCTGTCGCCAGTGTCGCTAAGCGATCATTTTTCTGATCGCTGTATTAGTGTCGCTGGTGACGCTAGTTAGGGACGTAAATATTTAGGTTCGCCGTCAGTGTTTTATAGCGACAGGGACCCCCATATACTATCTAATAAATGTTTTAACCCCTTGATGGCCCCCTAGTTAACCCTTTTACCACTGATCACCGTATAACCGTTACGGGTGACGCTGGTTAGTTCGTTTATTTTTTATAGTGTCAGGGCACCCGCCGTTTATTACCGAAAAAAGGTTTAGCCCCCTGATCGCCCGGCGGTGATATGCGTCGCCCTAGGCAGCGTCAGATTAGCGCCAGTACCGCGAACACCCATGCACGCACCGTACACCTCCCTTAGTGGTATAGTATCTGAACGCATCAATATCTGATCCGATCAGATCTATACTGGCGTCCCCAGCAGTTTAGGGTTCCCAAAAACGCAGTGTTAGCGGGATCAGCCCAGATACCTGCTAGCACCTGCGTTTTGCCCCTCCGCCCGGCCCAGCCCAGTCCAGCCCACCCAAGTGCAGTATCGATCGATCACTGTCACTTTTTTTTGTAGCGTTTTGGTGAACTGGCAAGCACCAGCGGCCTAGTACACCCCGGTCGTAGTCAAACCAGCACTGCAGTAACACTTGGTGACGTGGCGAGTCCCATAAGTGCAGTTCAAGCTGGTGAGGTGGCAAGCACAAGTAGTGTCCCGCTGCCACCAAAAAGACAAACACAGGCCCGTCGTGCCCATAGTGCCCTTCCTGCTGCATTCGCCAATCCTAATTGGGAACCCAGCGCCCGTACTTCCCCCATTCACATCCCCAACCAAATGCAGTCGGCTGCATGAGAGGCATTTATATATCCTCCCAAGTACCCCTACCCAACGAAAGCCCCCAAAAAAGATGTTGTGTCTACAGCAAGCGCGGATATAGGCGTGACACTCACTATTATTGTCCCTCCTGTCCTGACAATCCTGGTCTTTGCATTGGTGAATGTTTTGAACGCTACCATTCACTAGTTGAGTATTAGCGTAGGGTACAGCATTGCACAGACTAGGCACACTTTCACAGGGTCTCCCAAGATGCCATCGCATTTTGAGACCCGAACCTGGAACCGATTACAGTTATAAAAGTTACAGTTACAAAAAAAAAGTGTAAAAAAAAAAAAAAAAACACAAACAAAAATAAAAAAAAATAGTTGTCGTTTTATTGTTCTCTCTCTCTATTCTCTCTCTCTATTGTTCTGCTCTTTTTTACTGTATTCTATTCTGCAATGTTTTATTGTTATTATGTTTTATCACGTTTGCTTTTCAGGTATGCAATTTTTTATACTTTACCGTTTACTGTGCTTTATTGTTAACCATTTTTTTGTCTTCAGGTACGCCATTCACGACTGAGTGGTTATACCAGAATGATGCCTGCAGGTTTAGGTATCATCTTGGTATCATTCTTTTTAGCCAGCGGTCGGCTTTCATGTAAAAGCAATCCTAGCGGCTAATTAGCCTCTAGACTGCTTTTACAAGCAGTGGGAGGGAATGCCCCCCCCCCCCACCGTCTTCCGTGTTTTTCTCTGGCTCTCCTGTCTCAACAGGGAACCTGAGAATGCAGCCGGTGATTCAGCCAGCTGACCATAGAGCTGATCAGAGACCAGAGTGGCTCCAAACATCTCTATGGCCTAAGAAACCGGAAGCTACGAGCATTTTATGACTTAGATTTCGCCGGATGTAAATAGCGCCATTGGGAAATTGGGGAAGCATTTTATCACACCGATCTTGGTGTGGTCAGATGCTTTGAGGGCAGAGGAGAGATCTAGGGTCTAATAGACCCCAATTTTTTCAAAAAAGAGTACCTGTCACTACCTATTGCTATCATAGGGGATATTTACATTCCCTGAGATAACAATAAAAATGATTTAAAAAAAAAAAAATGAAAGGAACAGTTTAAAAATAAGATAAAAAAGCAAAAAAATAATAAAGAAAATAAATAAATAAATAAAAAGCACCCCTGTCCCCCCTGCTCTCGCGCTAAGGCGAACGCAAGCGGCGGTCTGGCGTCAAATGTAAACAGCAATTGCACCATGCATGTGAGGTATCACCGCGAAGGTCAGATCGAGGGCAGTAATTTTAGCAGTAGACCTCCTCTGTAAATCTAAAGTGGTAACCTGTAAAGGCTTTTAAAGGCTTTTAAAAATGTATTAATTTTGTTGCCACTGCACGTTTGTGCGCAATTTTAAAGCATGTCATGTTTGGTATCCATGTACTCGGCCTAAGATCATCTTTTTTATTTCATCAAACATTTGGGCAATATAGTGTGTTTTAGTGCATTAAAATTTAAAAAAGTGTGTTTTTTCCCCAAAAAATGTGTTTGAAAATCGCTGCGCAAATACTGTGTGAAAAAAAAAAATGAAACACCCACCATTTTAATCTGTAGGGCATTTGCTTTAAAATAATATATAATGTTTGGGGGTTCAAAGTAATTTTCTTGCAAAAAAAAAATAATTTTTTCATGTAATCAAAAAGTGTCAGAAAGGGCTTTGTCTTCAAGTGGTTAGAAGAGTGGGTGATGTGTGACATAAGCTTCTAAATGTTGTGCATAAAATGCCAGGACAGTTCAAACCCCCCCCCCAAATGACCCCATTTTGGAAAGTAGACACCCCAAGCTATTTGCTGAGAGGCATGTCGAGTCCATGGAATATTTTATATTGTGACACAAGTAGCGGGAAAGAGACAAATTTTTTTTTTTTTTTGCACAAAGTTGTCACTAAATGTTATATTGCTCAAACATGCCATGGGAATATGTGAAATTACACCCCAAAATAAATTCTGTTGCTTCTCCTGAGTACGGGGATACCACATGTGTGGGACTTTTTGGGAGCCTAGCCGCGCACGGGACCCCGAAAACCAAGCACCGCCTTCAGGCTTTCTAAGGCCGTAAATTTTTGATTTCACTCTTCACTGCCTATCACAGTTTCGGAGGCCATGGAATGCGCAGGTGGCACAAACCCCCCCCAAATTACCCCATTTTGGAAAGTAGACACCCCAAGCTATTTGCTGAGTGGTATAGTGAGTATTTTGCAGACCTCACTTTTTGTCACAAAGTTTTGAAAAAAAAAAATTTTTTTTCTGGTCTTTCTTCATTTTCAAAAACAAATGAGAGCTGCAAAATACTCACCATGCCTCTCAGCAAATAGCTTGGGGTGTCTACTTTCCAAAATGGGGTCATTTGGGGGGGGGGTTGTGCCATCTTGGCATTTTATGGCCTTTAAAACTGTGATAGGTAGTGAGGAGTAAAATCAAAAATGTATGCCCTTAGAAATCCTGAAGGTGGTGCTGGGTTTTCGGGGCCCCGTACGCGGCTAGGCTCCCAAAAAGTGCCACACATGTGGTATCCCCGTACTCAGGAGAAGCAGCTGAATGTATTTTGGGGTGCAATTCCACATATGCCCATGGCCTGTGTGAGCAATATATCATTTAGTGACAACTTTTTGTAAATTTTTTTTTTTTTTTTTTTGTCATTATTCAATCACTTGGGACAAAAAAAAAAAAAATATTCAATGGGTTCAACATGCCTCTCAGCAATTTCCTTGGGGTGTCTACTTTCCAAAATGGGGTCATTTGGGGGGGTTTTGTACTGCCCTGCCATTTTAGCACCTCAAGAAATGACATAGGCAGTCATAAACTAAAAGCTGTGTAAATTCCAGAAAATGTACCCTAGTTTGTAGACGCTATAACTTTTGCGCAAACCAATAAATATACGCTTATTGACATTTTTTTTACCAAAGACATGTGGCCGAATACATTTTGGCCTAAATGTATGACTAAAATTTAGTTTATTGGATTTTTTTTATAACGAAAAGTAGAAAATATCATTTTTTTTCAAAATTTTCAGTCTTTTTCCGTTTATAGCGCAAAAAATAAAAACGGCAGAGGTGATCAAATACCATCAAAAGAAAGCTCTATTTGTGGGAAGAAAAGGACGCAAATTTCGTTTGGGTAGAGCATTGCATGACCGCGCAATTAGCAGTTAAAGCGACGCAGTGCCGAATTGTAAAAAGTGCTCTGGTCAGGAAGGGGGTAAATCCTTCCGGGGCTGAAGTGGTTAAGGGAACAGGATCCATTTTTTTTTTTGTAGGGTAACACACACGAAGGACAATAGCAAAAAATGCTGGGGTCTCATTGAGTGGCTAGGGTTATATGCGGTGCTCTGTGGGCAGCTATAACAATTTTTTTTTACTGGTGTCAAAATCACCTGATGGTAGCTGCATATAACCGTTGTTGACCGAATAAGACTTTCCTTAAATAAGTCCACCACAGTTCATACACAGAGCCAGCATGTGAAGAATCACCACTCCTAAGTGAGATAGATGCTTAGATGTTTCCAAGAGACATCACAACTGAACCACACTGCTTCAGACAATGGCCTCAAAAGTTGAAGGACACAAGGACATTGGATTATGTTGTAGAGGTTCCTCCTAAAGGATACCATCCACTGAGTTGGTTTCACAAGTCATACTCTGTTAAAAAAAAGCATTGGGAGTAGCACTAGTTAATTGAAACCAAGAATTCCTACTGTCCATCAGTGAAATCCCTAAAGATAGTGAGATCCTCAACTATCTATCTGTTAAGAGATATGACAGAGGAATCCACAACAGGCAGGGACCATTAGTCTGCAAAAGGTCCTATGAAAAGGAAAAAGCTGTTCCACATTATCAAAATGAAGCCAAGAATGTATAAGGTGCATCCATTCACCACAGAAAAAGAATTCAAGCATGGAGTGAATAGGGAAAGTCTTTGCCAGAGCACAAGCTCTAAAACATTCCATGCCTGGTACAGTAGGCTGATCCCCTAGACTTAAATGGATGGCAGAGTGTACATCAATGAGATTGGAAACACCACATTGCATGCCCGAGTCATATAGAACAAACTTTTATACAGCCTCTACAGGAGTAGGATGTAAAGGCTCTGAATCCAAATCAGAAATAGGAGCCTTATGCCGCGTACACACGAGCGGACATTACGGCAGACTTTTCGACGTACTTTCCGACGGACTTTGTGAATGAACGGACTTGCCTACACACAATCCACTAAAGTCCGTCGAATTCGTACGTGATGACGTACGACCGGACTAAAACAAGGAAGTTCATAGCCAGTAGCCAATAGCTGCCCTAGCGTGGCTTTTTGTCCGTCGAACTAGCATACAGACGGCGGACTTTTCGACCGGACTCGATTTCAACGGATAAATTTTAAACAAGTTTCAAATCTAATTCCGTCCAACTTTTGAGAAAACAAAGTCCGCTGGAGCCCACACACATCGAATTGTCCGACGAAATCCAGTCCGCCGGGCAAAGTCCGCCGTAATGTCCGCTCGTGTGTACGCGGCATTAGGTAACGCTAAAAGATGAAGGCCCAGGAAGGTAATTTGAAGAGAAAAGGATAGGATAAAAAAAATTCAAAAAAAATCCTCAGCAGAGCCAAGGTGGTGTTCAACCTTCTAGTAAAAGCTTGAAGTGATCCCGCGCTACAGCAAAAGCAAACAAATTTAAACCAATAAATGACCCTGCAGTGTCTAAAGGTGAACAAATGATAATCTTCTTAAAATGTAAAAATATATATAAACAAATGAATCTAAAGGCATGAAGAGTAATAATCATCTCTTAAAAATAAATAATAAATAATAGAATGAGTGCGTTAATAAGTGTCTGTGCAAAGAAATACGAAATAGGAGTGGCCGTAGGTTGAAAGTGCACCGGAAGTGACGTAAGAGTGGCGTTCGGACGCCTCGTGGATGATTCATGCTTGTTTTTAACTTGTTTATTGTAAGAGTCCATTACTATATTGAATTAAACCTTGTTTTGATATAACGTACTACACTACCTGGAATTTCTTCTCTCCCCCACCTCTACCCACCCTCTCTCACCCTTGTTCTCCCCCCGCCCCCCCCCCCCCCCCCCCCCCCCCCTCGAGCGGAGGTGAGGAGGTCGGATGAGGACTTGGATGTGATGTTTATTTGAGGTCGCTCTTTTGGTGATGTAGAGGACCCTCTAGTGGTGGATATCGGATTACACAACAGGATTACTCCTTTCCTATGGGCCTAAAGTGACACTTTGGGTGGCCCTGCATACAGTGGAACAGAGGGCCCCCTGGTGGCTGAAGTGGTAACTACACAACGGATCCCTGTCCATTACATGCTGTATTTTCAAGTTATGAAGGCGAGGGCTCTGTGAGCTCATTCTTGGATTTTTACCTCTCCGTGCCCACTGTCTTTTTGGACCTTCTTTGCGTATTTCTTTGCACAGACACTTATTAACGCACTCATTCTATTATTTATTTTTAAGAGACGATTATTACTCTTCATGCCTTTGGATTCATTTGTTTATATATATTTTTACATTTTAAGAAGATTATCATTTGTTCACCTTTAGACACCGCAGGGTCATTTATTGGTTTAAATTTGTTTGTGCTTTTGCTGTAGCGCGGGATCACTTCAAGCTTTTACTTTACTGTGAGTGGATTGTGACACACTTTAGGTTCTGCTGCAGACAGCTGTGATTTACTTTAATACACTGCACATTTATGCACTTTATACTTCATTATTTATCACTTCACCTTTGTTGTTTATTTTCATTAGTTTGTTTCAGCACATTTAGTAGCGCAAAGGCTTTTTCTTACTTTCATTGTCTTTGTTCAACCTTTTAGGACACTAGCAAACAACTGAGCCATTATGGTCAGGATCACACAGGGGAATGACTTAACATTTTTGTTTCCCAGCGTCCCAACCTTCTGAAAGCAGCAGCATAACCCAAATCTTCTAAAAACTTCTATAATTCCTAGGTACCTCAACGAACAATAAGGAAACCTTATTTTATCAAAAGTACACTAAGGGACAAAGCATCAAATATTCTGTAATCTATGGTTATGCTGCCAACCACATGTAGAAAACAGAGGGGCAGTCTTCTAGTGATTTTAACCCCAATAATTCCATGTAACCTCAGTTGTGAAATGAGGAAGAACCTTTTAAACACCAAAAATTTGGGCAACGGGCCAACTAAAAACTGAGTCCCTTAATAAATATAGGAGGAAAAAAATTACAATGAGCACAAAAATATTAATTGGAGGGACACAACTCTAAATGTGTAACCTGTGGGATTTCCAAAGGCAGTCCCCCTAAATGAGGAGAGAGCAAAATCTTCACTCAAGACAAACAGAACAAGACATTGAAGCACAAAGAAAAAATAAATAAAAAAGGTTGACCACGCAGCCACCGGCAAGATCGTGAGGTCAAACTAACATGTAAACATATACAGTACATATAAATGTAGCCACATCCACCCTGTAAACTTGCTAAATGTGTGGATGGAAAAGCCACACGAGAAGTCTCAAACCAGCAGAACTGGGGAAAGAGGACCTACCTGCTCAGTATAGTAAACTGATGTGAGATTATAGTCATGCGTCCTCTCTGGTCCCTGCTGTGTTCTGTGTCTCCCAGAATACAGCGGGGGAGGGCAGTGTAGGTGCCGGAAGTGGCGTAGGTCACTGCAAGCGCCGCGGTGATCTATGCCAGGAAGTGGGAGCAAATACCTGTATTAGACAGGTATCTGCTCCCTCCTCCCCCCTGAAAGGTGGCAAATGTGACACCAGAGGGGGGAGGAATCCAAAAAGTGGAAGTTCCATTTTTGGGTGGAACTCCACTTTAATAGATGGAAAAATGAAAAAATGACTGAAGTTCCGCTTTCAATAAATGATGGAGAAACAATATTACTGTATGATTTAAAAAGTACACAGTAAGGCGAACATCTGTTCATTGTGTAGCGGTGATATAAAAAGGGAAAAGAAACCGCGCTAGAGAGCTGTAAGACACCTCAAAATTGCAGCTGCAACAAATAACCACTAATATCAGTGTAATAAACTAAGAAGGATATACTAAGTGCGCTTGCAATGCAGTGAATAAAAATATGAATAAAATAACTGAATATATCATTAAATCAATATACGGTGAATATATACCGTAAATTACCAATAATGCCATCAAGTTCAGAAAAGTGCTTATAAATAAATTATAAAAGTATAAATAAATATACATACAGTGATCATGTGCAAAAATTAATTACTAAATAAAAAATATTTTTAAATTTACCAATACGTGATTGACAGAAAGAAGTGATAAAAGTAAAATGAGTCCATTCAAAAACGTTCAGTGCAGATTCACCAATCACATGGAGGGAGATTGCATATCCACAGTTCATTTAAACACAGCCTATGTAGGTGAGGAGGGAAGAAAGGAGTATGAAGAAGGACCCCAGCAACCGGTGACTTCAAGGGACAATAAGGATGGACCCTTACCGGACAAGGTGGACCTCCTAAATTGCAAGGTCTTATAAGCGTGCAGATACAGCCCTCTGCAGGGACAGATGGATGGCGGCGTCTGAATCCTCGTTCCGACAGGAGGCAGTTCCAGCGTGTCAATCTAGAGGAAGGCACTCGCTGTACCCGGCGGTGCGGGAATGCTGTGCATGCAGTGCTCACCGCCGGGTACAGCGAGTGCCTTCCTCTAGATTGACACGCTGGAACTGTCTCCTGTCGGAGCAAGGATTCAGACGCCGCCATCCATCTGTCCCTGCAGAGGGCTGTATCTGCACGTGTAGCGGTGATAAGCACCATTTTTAATGCAAACTACCCAATGGATGGATATGTCATTAACACCTTTCCAACAACCAAAGCAGATCACTTTGTTGTAACTTGTAAACATTAACATAAATTGTAATTTATGAAAACCATGAATTTCCAAATTTAAATGCAAAAATTCCCAAACGAGCGAGTGAATACCAGCAAGCAGGAGGTTCCTTGAGAATATTATTTGTTACAGAGTATCACAACTTTTTATGCACAGAGTTCCATACAGTGTCAAAAGTATTAGGGTGCACCCATTCTCGGATTAGATGGGACAACCCCAGTGGTGGGTTCCTACTATTAGCTACAGGAGGCAGCCCTACTGAAAGCAATGGGAGGCTGCCAGCTTTCACAGCCAACTGTGGCCACTTACATGTAATCGTTCAGGTGACGATCACATGCAAGTGATCAGCCTGGGACGCAGACAGTCAGTGTCCAGGGCCGATAGCTCACACATGATCACTGCTGGTGTGAACACACCTTATGCTGTTAAGATCTGAGCCCAGACTCATTTTTAAAGCCTTAAAAGGGTTGTAAACCCTCGCCGTTTTTCACCTTATCGCATAATATGCATTAAGGTGAAAAACCCCCCTTATACTTACCTGAGCCCCTTAATTCCCACGACGGGAACGAGCACACCAGCTCCAGCCGGTGTCTCGTGTCCTGATTGGATAGGCTGATCGCAGCGCAGCAATTGGCTCCCGCTGTTAATCAAATCCAATGACGCGAGCGCCGGGGGGCAGAGCCGAGTCCTGCTGTCTGTGTTTACGGACGCAGCAGCAGAACACAGAAGCCCGGTCGCACGGGTGTCCCATCGGAGAGCGCTTTTCTGGCGGGACACTCGAGAGGAGGAGGAGCCAGGAGCACCGCGGAGAGACCCAAGAAGAGGAGGATCGGGGCCACTCTGTGCATAACCAACTGCACAGCGGAGGCAAGGATGACATGTTTGGGTTTTTTTTTGTTTTTTAACCACTTCAATACCAGGCACTTAGACACCTTCCCGCCCAGCCCAATTTTCAGCTTTCAGCGCTGTCGCAATTTGAATGACAATTGCGCGGTCATGCTACACTGTACCCAAACAAATTTTTTATCATTTTGTTCCCACAAATAGAGCTTTCTTTTGGTGGTATTTGATCACCTCTGCGGTTTTTATTTTTTGCGCAACAAATAAAAAAAGACCGAAAATTTTGAAAAAAAACAAGTTTTTCTTTGTTTCTGTTAAAACTTTTTGTAAATAAGTACGTTTTTTTCTTCAATGACGGGCACTGATATGGCTGCACTGACGGGCACTGATATGGCGGCACTGATGGGCACCGATGAGGTGGCACCGATGAGGTGGCACTGATGAGGTGGCACTGACGGGCACTGATGATGGGCACTGATAGGCGGCACTGATGGGCACTGATAGGTGGCACTGATGGGCACTGATAGGTGGCACTGGTATGCGGCACTGATGGGCACTCATAGGTGGCACGGATGGGCACTAATAGGCGGCACTGATGGGCACTCATAGGTGGCATTGATGGCACTTGTAGGTGGCATTGATGGTTACTTATGGGTGGCACTGATAGTTGGCACAGATGGGCACGGATGGGCACTGATAGATGGGCACTGATGGGCATGAATGGACACTGATGGGTGGCACTGGTGGCATTACTTGTTTGCAGTGATGCCCCTAAGGGTGGCATTGCTGGGCATCACTGCAACATAATTGTGCCAATCAGTGCCCATTTGTGGGCACTGATTGGCACAGATTTGGCATACTGGGCACATGTGGATGGCCATGGGGTACATACCTGGCCATCCACATGTTGCCCCTTCCCTGGTGGTCCTAGTGGTGATCCCTGGTGGTCCAGTGTGGTGATCTGCGGGGGGGCTGCGCTGATAAACAATCAGCGCAGACCCCCCCTGCCAGGAGAGCCGCCGATCGGCTCTCCTCTACTTGCGTCTGTCAGACGCGAGTGAGGAAGAGCCGATCAACGGCTCTTCCTATTGACAGCGTGATCAGCCGTGATTGGACACGGCTGATCACGTGGTAAAGAGCCTCCGCCGGAGGCTTTTTACCAAGATCAGTGTAGCGGTGTGTCAGACTGACACACCGCTCCACCGATCGCCGCGATGCGCGCCCCCGGGGGCGCGCTGCGGCATGTTATCCTGAAGGACGTCATATGACGCCCAGTCAGGATAACACAACCACTTCCCGGACGTCAATCCGCCATAGGGCGGGCGGGAAGTGGTTAAAAACTGAACCTTTACAACCCCTTTAAATGGGGTGGGGATCAGCCAAGGTGGAACCTGGTGTCCTGTACCATTTTTTTTTTTCCCCACTCTCGATTATCCCCTAGTTTCTTCTACTTGTTTATGGCTTCTCAGAATCCTAATGTGGTTTTTTTAAGCTACAAAACGATTCTAGCACCTACATGAATTATACTGCGAGATAGAAGATATGTATAAACAATATTCCCTCCTGATTGGTACACAATCTAAATTTCATTACAAATGTGAAACATGGAACAGATTGTAATGTTTAAAAATACTTTATTTTTCTCCTATCTGTACCTTAAAAACTTAAATACAACTTACTTTGAGCAGCTGGAACATGTCTTCCTGGTAGTAGCAGGCAAGGGTGGTCGGGCAGGGGGTACATTGTAGCCAGTAAGGCAAAGGGTGGAACAGAAAAGCTGTGTCGACCCCTTACGTTGGTATGCTGTCTGTCCTTTTTGAAGAATCTTTTTGCAGCCTGAACAGGAAACCCTGACAGCGGTTGTGGGGACTGCGGGAACAGCAGGGACTACAGGAACAGCCGGAACAGCCGGAACAGCCGGAACTGCAGGAACAGCCGGAATTGCAGGAAGAGACTTATTCAAACCTGGGGAACTTAGTGGAGTCTGTATTCCACTTGAGAGCTGAGGGGCTTTAAAGAGGGGAAAAAAAAAAGTGAAAACTGAACACAGTACAGTATACCACAGGAAAACTGGTTTAACTTTTAATAACGAACTAGCTTTTGGGGAGGGGGGGGGTTAATAGAATAGGAAAAATATAGTACATCTCTTGAAACGTTCTAGCACATAAAGAAAAAGAAAAAAACTCACCTAGGGGGCTGCCACTGACTGAAAACACGGCACTGATTTTCAGCTCCCCTTCAGAAACTTTGGGCTGCTGGGAATATTCCTGTGAGGTATAAAAAGGAAATAAAATAGGGTGAAGGTTTTTCTACTTTAACTTTCATTCCCACCATATCCCTTTATAAATCTTATTAAAAGATCAACCCTATCAAGAAAGATACAGTGTTATATTCTATTACTCAATGTAAGTGAATCAATGCATACTGCAACTATACAAGCAGAGCGGTGTGAATTTACTGCTACTATACATTATCATTTAGTTTTAACCTGAGTTTATTAATGCATTTTTCTCATATACAGATAATACAGGATAGACCATATCCGAGGGAAGGAAAATTATTCTTGAGATATGCTTAGATAAAAATGCAAATAAGTGAAATATCCGAAGCATGAGTTAACAATGCAAATAGGTCACAAATAGTACACCGTACTATCAGGAATACACGAACGTGCATTTCAAATAATTTAAAACATTCTTATAAATGTCTAATGCAAAGAAATCTGACCCATAGGGTATAAAAGTGAGGAAGCAAACATTACAGCCTCAGATTGTATAAAAGAAAGTGAACCCCAGGTGGGTTTATGTATAGGACTGCCCCAGAGTAAATGGATACGTCTGTCACTAACTGTTGTGACGCCAATTACCACTTTACGCAATCCCTGTGACAATTGGATTTTGAAAATTTTGGGTTGTTGTGGAAACAAAGATTGGTGATAAAGCTTCAGTGAAGACACCTTTTTCCCATGAGAACTCTTATGCCCTGTACACACGATCGGACATTGATCGGACATTCCGACAACAAAATCCATGGGATTTTTTCAGACGGATGTTGGCTCAAACTTGTCTTGCATACACACGGTCAGACAAGGTTGGTCGGAAATTCCGAACGTCTAGAACGCGGTGACGTACAACACGTATGATAAGCTGAGAAAAATGAAATTCAATAGCCAGTACTGCTCTTCTGCTTGATTCCGAGCATGCGTGGCACTTTGTGCGTCGGAATTGTGTACACACGATCGGATTTCCGACAACGGATTTTGTCGGAAAATTTTATAGCCAGCTCTCAAACTTTGTGTGCCGGAAATTCCATTGGAAAATGTGTGATGGAGCCTACACACGGTCGGAATTTTTGATAACAAGGTCCCATCACACATTTTCCATCAGAAAATCCTATCATGTGTACAGGGCATTACAGGAGTGAATTCCCCTTTCCTAGGGGTAGATTTCCTCTCACTTCCTGCTGTCTCTCTCCGTCTAAGTAGGAGTCGTTTGTACGTCTGATATCTGTTACCCGGGGACCGCCTGTAATGGGATTAGTTTTAAGATTTACTTTGGCCCAACTTGGCTCAAATTATGCAGATGCAAACTTCATGTGGTTGACGCTGAAGCTGCAAGTCACTGGTGTAGCCTAAAATACATACAGTAAGTATTGTAAACTCTTCTGGAGAGTGGCTGTGCAACTTTCACTCTGCTCTAAATACAGAGTCACTTGCTCTTGCAACTCTGCCACTCAGGAAAAGCTTTGCATTTTTCTTTTTCAGTTAATACAAGGTGTTCTCGATTGGCCTAGGAGAGGGGGCAGATGATATAATAGAGGAGGTATCTGAATTTTCTGTTTGAGCCAAGCTGGTCCAAAGTATGTGTTTAAACTAATCTCAGTTTTATGCTAAATGTGTTGCAAGTTCATACCAGATATCACCAGCCAAAAAAAAAAAACAAAAAAACAGATTGGATACCATCAGAACAGCCAAGCCAAAGAAGGTCCATGATAAAAGTGAATTGCTTTCTCATTATTTCTGTTGTGGTGGTGGTGGTGGTGGTATGTAGTTGTCCATGATAAGGGTATATACAGTGGGGAAAATTATTTGATCCCCTGCAGATTTTGTAAGTTCGCCCACTTACAAAATGATGAAGGGCCTTTACTTTGTATCATAGATGTATTTTAAATGATGGAGACAAAATATCAACCAAAAATCCAGAAACACCACATGCTACAAATGTTATAAATTGAGTTGCAGTTCAGTGGGTAAAATAAGTATTGATACCCAAACCAAACATGACTTAGTACTTAGTGGAGAAACCCTTGTTGGCAAGCATAGGAGGTAAGATGTTTCTTGCAGTTAGTGACCAGGTTTGCACACATCTCAGGAGAGATTTAGGTCCACTCTTTTTTACAGATCTTCTTTAAATCCTTAAGGTTTCTTGGCTCTCGCTTGGCAACCAAGTTTCAGCTCCCTCCATAAATTTTCTATAGGATTAAGGTCTGGGGACTGACAATGCCACTCAATGACCATAATTTGCATCTTCTTGAGCCACTTCTTTGTTACATTGGCAGTATGTTTTGGGTCACTGTCATGGTGAAAGACCAATCCATGATCCATCTTCAGTGTTCTGGCTGAGGGAAGAACGTTCTCATACAAGATTTTACAATACATGGCCCCATCCATTGGCCCCTCAATGCGGCAAAGTCGGTCTGTACCTGTAGCAGAGAAACAGCCCCAAAGCTTAAAGTTTCCACCTCCATGCTCGACTGTAGAGATGGTGTTCTTAGGGTCATAGTCAGCATTTTTCTTCCTCCAAACATGGCGAGTTTCCTCCTCAAGAAGGCACGTGTACAGTCATACCAATCATGTACAGTCATACCAATGAACATCTAAATGATTCTGAAGGATTGGGAGAAAGGCCCTGCTGAGATGTGTGCAAACATGGTCACCAACTACAGGAAACGTCTTACCTCTGTGCTTGCCAACAAGGGTTTAGCCACCAATTACTATCTCATGTTTTGCTTGGGGATCAAATACATGTTATACTCACTGAACTGCAATTTAATTTATAGCATTTGTTATAGATGGGTCGTGGATGGGTCTTCCAGCATGACAATGACCCAAAACATACCGCCAAGGTAACAAAGCAGTGGCTCAAGAAGAAGCACATTAGGGTCAGGGAGTGGCCAAGTCAGTCTCCAGACCTTAATCCTAGCTGAAACGTCGTGTTTTTTCCGGATTTTTGGTTGATATTCTGTCTCTAGCATTTATAATTACACTATATAAAAATCATAGACCCTTCATTTCTTTGTAAGTGGGCAAACCTACAAAATCTGCAGTGGGTCAAATAATTATTTTACCCACTGTATGTCTACACTACAACAAGCCATATAAGAATTAAGAGGGTACTTTATATTCTTACCTCAGAGTTATCAGGCTCCTCTTTGACTTTCTCCACAACAGTGGAAGCAGGTGCCAAGGCCCGTTCATAGTCTTCATCCATGGGTTCCTCCTTTATTCTTACACCTGATGTATACGAGTTGCCAAGATTTTCACCCATTGGAGATTTGCTGCTATAGTTGTAACTAGATTCCTGCAAAAAGAAAAAAAAAATATTGGCTCAGGTTGGTATTAGTAAAAAAAAAACACCACCAAGATGTTGAATGATTTAACTGTTCATTTAAAATCGGATAAAAAAAATGCTATGAACTGCAGAAAAAAAATAAACTGAGGGGTGGGTCACAGCAACTAGAACTCTTCACAGGCCCACAAAAACAAGGGTTAAGGAATCAGACAAAAATGCTCAGATGAAAGTTTGAAGCACCATGCGGCCAACAAGTTGAGTTGAGACCTGCCCATCCACCTGCTATAACCTAGAGAACGTGTGAACAAAGGATCAAGTGTTTTTTGCTGGAAGGCCCATGAGACATCAACAGATCTGGTGGAATGAGCCCAGATAGGAAAAGGAGGAACTCTATCCTTAAGGCTTTAAGCTCTCAAAAGAAGTTGTCTGATGCACGTGGCAATGCCAGGATGTCCTCTACAACAGCCTGTAGGAAGGACAAAAGGAGAATCAGTTTTGCAAATAGAAGCTGCGGAGTGAAGAGGGGTGAAGGCAGGACAATATCCTCATTGAGGTGGAAGGAATAAACCACCATGGGTAGAGAAAGTGGTATGAAGAGCACCTTGTCCCTGTGCAATACAAGAAATAGCTCCTCAAAGCGGGGTTCCACCCAAATTTTGAACAATATCTGTATGTATTCTCTTCCTTGCCTAGATGCTGACATGCCGTTTAAAAAAATTTAAATCGCCGTAATTACCTTTTATTTTTCTATTCTTCTTTGCACTTCCTGGTTCTCCTCCCGTGGGAGTAGGCGTGTTTCTGGCCTCTCCCAGACTCCTGGGAGCTAGTCTCAGGCTTCCCAGGATACCACTGAGCATGTGCGGGAACAAGCGGTGAATGCTGGGAGGACAGCATTCACCACATCCAGGAAATAAATGCTTGTGGGCTTCAAATGCCCACAATGAAGATGGAAACCGCCTGCAGTGAATAATACAAGTTATTCTTTCCGACGAAATCTGACACAGGCTGACATATTACACACAATATGTGAGTATGTAATGCTGAAAAGAAGTTTGTGAATGAACTCAAAAAAAAACAAAAAAAAAAAAAAAACGATAAATAGGTGGACCCCCGCTTTAAAAGAAATGGCCGACAGCTCAGAAACAAGCCTGACAGACTTAATTGCCACTAGGAAGGTAAACTTACAACTAAGGATGAGCACACCCCACGTGCAGAGCCCGCCAGGAAGTCGGCACTGCGCTAATCGCAGGCAGCGAGACATTGTCCCGATGCGCGGCTGCAGAGATTGGGAAATGTCTCACTGCCTGTGATTAACGCAGCGCAGTGCCGACTTCCTGGCGGGCTCTGCACGTGGGCTGTGCGAACATGCCGGAGCTCATCCTTACTTACAACCGATTCATTCGAGTTTTCCATCTGGAGGGAGATTCTGTCCTACCTGGCCACCTCTTGTATTAGGGTTGTCCCGATACCGATACTAGTATCGGTACCGATA
Source organism: Lithobates septentrionalis (assembly GCA_037952835.1). Lineage (NCBI taxonomy): Eukaryota > Metazoa > Chordata > Amphibia > Anura > Ranidae > Lithobates > Lithobates septentrionalis. The sequence continues at coordinate 6,674,683 of JBBDGP010000664.1, forward strand.
CCGAGCATTTGCCTAAGTACTTGTACTCGGGCAAATGCTCCCGATGCTTCCCCCGATACCTTGACTGTCAGCGGTGATCGGCGCCTGGGGGAGTTACAAGCTTCTCCCCCCGCGGCTTTCAGCTGCTTAGTGACATACAGCGGTGATCGGTGCTTGTAACTCCCCCACACGCGATCACCGCTGACTGTCACCTCATCCCCCTTAGTCCCCCTCCGCTGTCCTGCTCCGTTGCTGTGTCCCCCTCCGTTCCTCTGTCCCCCTCCGCTGTCCTGCTCCGTTGCTGTGTCCCCCTCCGTTCCTCTGTCCCCCTCCGCTGTCCTGCTCCGTTGCTGTGTCCCCCTCCGTTCCTCTGTCCCCCTCCGCTGTCCTGCTCCGTTGCTGTGTCCCCCTCCGTTCCTCTGTCCCCCTCCGCTGTCCTGCTTCTTTGCTCTGTCCCCCTCCGTTCCTCTGTCCCCCTCCGCTGTCCCCATCCGTTCCGGCTTTCCGCTGTCCCCCTCTCCTTCTCTGTCTCCTCCGTTCTGCTGTCTCTCTCCGCTGTGTGAATGGACAGTCAGCTGACTCTGTCTATTCACATAACTGAAACATTGTAATCTCCTGTGATTACGATGTGACAGTTTATGAATGGAGAGGAGCCGCTGTCTTCTCTCCATTCATTCTCAGTGCAGCTGAGGCTGCAGAGAAAGGGACTGGGGAATCTCTATCCTCGGTCTCTTTCTCTGTCTCAAAGGGGAGATATCAGAGGTCTGTTAAGACCCCTGATATCTCACCAAAGCCCCCCAACAGGGCTGATTAAAAAAAAAAAAATACACACATAGTGCAATAAAGAATAAAAAAAAAAAATTGTAAAAAATAATAAATGGAAATGGAACAAAAAAAAAAAAAAACCCACACACACACACACCGTTCACCCCCCCCCCCCCCATTAAAAAAAAACAAAAAAAACAAAAAACAAAACAAAACAGTGTCACATGACATTAAAAAAAGTATTGGTAATCGGTATTGGCGAGTACTTAAAAAAAAGTATCGGTACTTGTACTCGGTCCTAAAAAAGTGGTATCGGGACAACCCTATCTTGTATATTAGATATTTTGAAGTCTGTGCAGATTCTCCATATTTAGAGGATTTGCGGGGCCATCTGGGAATCGGAGGAAGACTGTTCCATTGGTAGCGAATTTGGGTTTTCTGTCCTTATCCTCATCCTTGGAAGGAAAGTCCAACAATATTTGGTTGACTGTTTATATCTTTTGGTCCTCCTCCCAGGGGGAGGTTATGTGTTGACTGATAGTCCCCAGGCCCCTGATCCCAAGAGGCAGAACAATCCTTGTGATATCATGCACTAAGTCTTTTACCAAGGAATGAGACAACAGGTTTCAGAAAAAGAAGGGCCAAAACTGAGATCTGCCCCTTGATGGTAATTAAAGCCAGATACATCTTTACACAAGACTGAATGAACGCAAAAATGTGCTCCCTGGCATACTGTTGGTGATGAAACTCACGAGCCTCATACAAGGCAAAATAAGCCTTCCATGCAAGATGGTACATTTTCCTGGAGGTTGACTTTCTTGCTTTGAGGATGGTAGGGATTACAGAGTCAGAAACACCCCTATTCCTCAGGACTTGGGCTTCAACAGCCATGCCATTTAAAGTATTAAACATACTAAACCCAGGACCCTGCATTCACTATATCTGGTCTCCCACAGTACACAAAACATGGAAATGCAATTATTATTTAGTAAATATAAATTGCTAAATAACTTTTTCTCATTAGCAGTATAAAGCAGTCTTGTGACTTCTATTAGTGTCTGGTTAAAGCTTGTAGGAGGAGTTTTCATTCTTCTCTGACTGTCCTATGAGGATGCATGACCAATGACCCTTTGTCTGGACAGTGCAGATTGGCCCTGTGCTGATCACATGCACTCTCAAGAGAAAGAAAAAAACTCCAGTAACACACCAAACTGAGCATTTGCAGAGTGCCCCCAAGGCTCTACTATCAGGAGATGGGTTGGGGAAAGTGGAAGAAGGGGAGGATCAGAGAAGACAGGATCAAACAGCCTCTTTACACAATGGCCAGGATTAACCCCTTAGGTTCCACAGTGAGTATAACAAGCATGCTTTGCTGCATATACAGACTGATTTTACTGTTGTGGGTTTAGTAACATTTTAAGCCAGTGACTATAAAAGCAGGCTGGCGGGCAGCACACTGGCTAAGTGATAAGCAGTTCCGCCTAGCAGCACTAGGGTCGTCGGTTTGAATCCTAAACACGGCACTACCTGCCTGGAGTTTGCATGTTCTCCCTGTACTCCGGTTTCCTTCCGACCTCTGAAGACATGGTGAAAGATTAATTGGCTCCTGGCTAAATTCGCCCTAGTATGTATGAATGTGGGTTAGGGACCTTCGATGTTATCAGAAGGAAGCATCCCCCATCTACGTGGAAATCCATCACAAAGCCAAAACTTGTCTTTTGAGTCAGTTGCATTGGCAGATCCAAGGATCTTCCTCCCAGCACCCTCGTACTGACCTGATTTAAAAGACTTTTGAACATCTTCAGGGACTCTACCTGGGTTAAAAGACAGGCTTTTCTCCTGCTGAAGCAGTACCTTTAAGTGTTCCACATCAAGGAAATGCCTAAAAACTACAGGTGTCGGAACCAGAGCTGACTTCTCAATGTTGAACACTTAATTGAATCTTTCCAGGACTGTACCTTCCGCTTACAAATTTGATATCAGCATCTGAGACAATTGTTCAGGAGAAGCTGGTCATACAGGTATCAAACTTTCTAAAGACCCCCAGCTCCTCAAAAACTCCAGAACTGGAGCAAACACTTTAGTATACACTCTAGGAGTCGTGGGCAGGCCAAACAGCAATGCCATAAACTAGTAGTGAGTGGTGACCCTCTACTGTGAACCACAGGGACCAATTGTGAGGCAGGAAAATCGAGACGTGTGGGTAGTCATCCGTGGAATTCACCGACGCCAGGTAAAGCAAAACAAGCACTGACTAGGTAGACTCTATCCTGAATTTCTGAACCAACAAGAACTTGTCGAGATCCTTGAGGAGGAGAAAAGGCCAAACTGTCATTTGTCTTGGGAACCATTAACAGGTTGAAATAGAAGATGCAAGACCTCTACTCTTTGGCACAGAAATGACTCCTCCCTGGGACTGTAACCTCTGTACATCACGTTGTACAACCAGTCATCTGAGACTTTGAGTTCAGACAAACAACGGCCAATAGACCATCCCCTTCCCACACGAGTGGGGGTGACCTTTATTAGGAGTATTACTTGCCTCCAGACCTAGAGGATTTGGTGGTTCAGTTCTACATACAAAACTGGGAAGTAGGCTTCTGCTTCGAGACCAGGGCTTGCCGTTTAGAAAAGTAACTCTTGGTTTCTGATCTGTCACATTGTGCAATGGTGTACTGAAGCGCTGATGTGTATAATACAGGGCTTGACAAATTTGCTTGGAATCTAGGAGCCAGCTAAAAAAGTTAGGAGCCAGGTTTTTTTTTTTGTTTTTTTTTAACGACCGACAAAGCTTTATTTTCAATATAAAAATTAACCAATCTTAAAATTTACACAGAGACGACTAGAACTAATGTGACTGCTTTTATTTCCTGCCATGCAGGGACATAAGACCACCATATTCTCGCTAAGGGTCCAATCAGGTCCCCCTGAAAAACTGACAGGCGAACCTGATCAGACAGCCCGAGTGAAAGGGGCCAAGCAGGGAGATGACAAATAATAAATTCATTTTAATTAACCACTTCCTTCCCGCAGGACGACTATATACGTCCTGTCTTTGAAGAGAAATACCGCCATTATGGTAGCAGCTAGCTACCATAACCCCGGTATCTTCTTCAAGAGCCGGCGGTTCTCTTTCAGATAAAAGTGGTCTCTGCAGCAGATTCGCAGCGAGATCACTTTTATCGGCGGCAGGAGAGGGCCACCCCTACCGCCGCTCTCCGGTGCCCTTCACCGCTTACCGTGGCAGTCGGTAACGGCGGAGGCGATCCGGATCTGTCCCTGGCCTGACATGGAGACGAGTGAGGGGAAGATGCCCCCCCCCCCCCCCCCCCGCCCATCTCCAAATCATTGCAGGGCGGAAGCGACAACAAATCGTCACTTCCACCCATAGCTCTTGAAGGGACATTTTACATATTTTTTTTTTTTCAAATGACAATTTTTTTTTTTTTTAATGCATTTTAGTGTAAATATGAGATCTGAGGTCTTTTTGACCCCAGATGTCATATTTAAGAGGACCTGTCATGCTTTTTTTCTATTACAAGGGATTTTTACATTCCTTGTAATAGGAATAAAAGTGACTTTTTTTTTTTTTTTTTTTTTTTTTAAAAGAACAGTGAAAAAATAAAAGTTAAAATAAATAAGAAAAAAAAAAAATTTAAATGTGCCCCATCCCTTGTAATAGAAATAAAAGTGACACAATTTTTATTTTTTTTTAAAAACAGTGTAAAAATAAAAAATAAAAAGTAAAATATATAAGAAAAAATAATAATTTTTTTAAATGCGCCCCGTCCCGCTGAGCTCGCTTGCAGAAGCGAACGCATATGTGAGTAGCGCCCGCATATGAAAGCAGTGTTCAAACCACACGTGAGGTATCGCCACGATCGTTAGAGCGAGAGCAATAATTCTAGCCTTAGACCTCCTCTGTAACGCAAAACATGCAACCTGTAGAATTTTTTAAACGACGCCTATGGAGATTTTAAAGGGTAAAAGTTTGTCGCCATTCCACGAGCGGATGAAATTTTGAAACGTGACATGTTGGGAATCAATTTACTCGGCGTAACATTATCTTTCACAATATAAAAAAAATTGGGCCAACTTTACTGTTTTATTTTTTAGTTAAAAAAGGTATTTTTTCCCAAAAAAGTGCGCTTGTAAGTCCGCTGCGCAAATACAGTGTGACAGAAAGTATTGCAATGACCACCATTTTATTCTCTAGGGTGTTAGAATAAAAAATATATATAATGTTTGGGGGTTCTAAGTAAAAGGGAAGGAGATGAGCAGGCAGTGAAAACAGGTAGGGAAAGCTACATTAGCATTGGTGGATGTCTTGTCATACCAACGGCCACCACCAGAGGGCGCCCGATTGCAGAAGGAACCAGGAACCATAGGACTGCAGTAGGCCGCAAAGCCGGGGCCTCAATTACCGGCGCGGCCCAGCGCGATCGCGGCGGGAGGGGGGGGGGGTGTCGAACGGACACAGGATACCCCAGCTGTGCCGCCCCAGGCGCCAGGTCGCTAATTCTAGTCGCAAATGCGACCTGGCGCCCGGGGTTTGTCGTGGCGTGGTATAATAAATCAATATTAGGAAAAACCCAAATAATCAAGCCGCAACCATTCTCAAAGTGATCTGGCACCTCTATAGTAAATGATAAAAAAATATATAATAGTGCGCTATAAATTAAAATTCTGCACAAACTCCAAAATAAGCAGTGGAAAATAAGTGATAAAAGCAAATAATGTAAAAGCAGCAGTAAGCACATCAAAAAAAAAAAACATCAATAAATGCTCTTGTTAAATCACCAGTGATATGGAATAGTAGAGTCACCTACACCATAATGGATATCGCCAGGATCAATATAGGTCACAAAGTGTACCATATATATAGAAATCCAAACCAGTTCCTGGGTGTAGTAAAATCATTATCAGCGGGCTACACAGCCTGGATCACACACTGCTGCCGACTCCCACTCCGCCACTTAACTCCTCCAATTATGGTGTTTCATTCATAAAATAAGAGAAATTCATCATTGCGCAATGATCAGCACAGAACACATCAACAGCATGAAAAGCACAGGTGGATCCACTCACATGTACTTCTTTGGTAAACAGCGCTATGGAACAGTCAGAGCGATTTCCTCTCCTCCTACCACATCCACTGTGCTTCGTACAGGCACATCAGATGTCGTCACTGGCTTCTCCCGACACGTTGCGTCACGTCACGTGACTTTATCAAGGGTAGCCATGTGACAGCCCAAGCTCCATATTTATGCTTATAAAAGCGCGCCCGTTGCCATAGTGACGTCGGTGATCATTGGATCATCATACTTGTTCAGCGCTCTGTAACCTTAATATATAGCAAGTTCACAGCTTACAATAAATTTTAATAAAACGATAAATAAAAAAATGGATGTTAAAAATCTGTGTTTTTTAAAAACAAAAAAAACTTAACTCTTCATAGACTACTACTACCCAACTCCCTCTAGTGGTCAACTTAAATATTCACTAAAACTGTAGCACATCAAATAGATAGATTCGTATAGTGCAACATAAATATTAGGTGTATGCACGTTGATGTTGCTACATCCGAACTACACATATACATGTTAATATTGCTGAATCCATACTTGGGGTCAATAGCCCACATTTAATATATACAGTATTAATAAAAAATATATATTAAAAAAAAAACATATATATATAAAATCTAATACTAAAAATGAGAAATAAAACAATTTAGATCAAAATCAATGTTCAGGCCCCTCGGAGCAAGAGTAGCCATTTCAAATATCCATCTGGATTCGCTTTTACTGAGTTCTCTCATTTTATTGCTCCCCCTCCAATGAGGTTTACACCTATCAATAGCCCAAAATTTTAGAGATGTTGGATCTTTATTGTGGTGGGATGCATAATGTCGCGACACGCTATGCTTGGGGAAGCCATTCTTGATATTCTGTATATGTTCCCTTATGCGCTTCCACATGGGGCATTTTGTTATACCTTAAACCCCTTCTGTTCTGCACGAAATGAAATCTTTAATTGTGTACTCCTTATTAGTGCTAGTAGACATGAATTTCGTACATTTTTGGCCGTTGAAGTTCGTATTTTTACATGCATAGCATCTTTTGCATGGGAAAAAGCCTTTTCCCTCAAAGGAGGACAACTCATTCATTTTCTTGGGGGGGGGGGTGTGGGGGTCCAAAACATTTGTTGCTATTAAGTCCCTTAGAGGGGATGCCCTTCTATAAATAAAGCAAGGATAATCAGGTAAAAAAAAATTGCATTTGCTTGTCCGCCTTGAGAAGTCCCCAGTGTTTTCTAATATGTTCCACTTGCCTATGTTGGGTGTTATATTTCAATATAAGGGGGATTTCCTGATACTTGGTGGTTTTCTTTTCCTTATCCTGAATCAGCGAATCTCTTGGCATTCGGTATACTTCCTGTATTTTCTCCTCAATAAAACTCTCACTGTATCCTTTGGATACAATTTTTTTCCTAACACCTTTGCCTGTTCCAAATGGACACTTACATCAGTACAATTTCTTATCACGCGTACCATTTGGCCCTTCAGAATTTTAATAAGCCGTGGATCATAGTGGCAACTGTCCACCGGAATATAGCCATTTCATTCCACCTTCTTGAAAAAAGTTTTTCTACTTATAGCACCCTTCTCCAGTTGTAGTTCTAAATCCAGGAAATGCATTATTTTTAGAGGTCGACCGATATGGGTTCTTCTCTGGCCGATGCTGATATTTAGAAATCTCGGTGGCCGATATGTGATGCCGATTTTTTTGGGCCGATATATTAGGCCGATTTTTTTTTTCTCTCTTTTTTTTTTTTTTTTTTCCCCCTTCATCTCATAAAATCTAACAGTTAGACCCCTTTCACAATGGGGCATTTTTCAGGCGCTTTTGGGCTAAAAATAGCGCCTGTAAGGTGCCTGTAAAACGGCTCCCCTGCAGTCTCAGTGTGAAAGCCCGAGTGCTTTTACACTGAGGCGATGCGCTGGCAGGATGTTAAAAAAAAGTCCTGCAAGCAGCATCTTTGGAGCAGTGCATACCACCACTCCTGCTCATTGAAATTAATGCACACCGCTGCCGAAGCGCCTGCAAAGCGTTTCGGCAGCGGCGCTTCAGGGGCGCGTTTAACCCCTTCCTCGGCTGCTAGCTGGGTTATAAGCGCCCCGCTAGCAGCCGAATAGCGCCGCTAAAACTAGCAGCGTTTTACCGTCAACGCATGCCCACTCCAGTGTGAGAGCAACCTTAAGTGATACAGAAATATTTTAACATTTAAACATTTATTAAACAAAACAAACCTCCAATCAATCACTTGTATGTAGAATTTAGAAAAAAACAAAACTATATCTTAAATATTAAATACACAAAAACAGGTAATCAAAACTTTTGGACGAAAAAAAAAATAGGCTAACTTTACTGCTTAGTTTTTTTATTTATTTATTAATGTATTTTTTCAAAAAAATTGCGTTTGAAAGACCGCTGTGCAAATACCGTGTGACATAAAATATTGCAACAACAGCTATTTTATTCCCTAGGGTCTCTGCTAAAAAAAATATATATATATATATATATATATATATATATATATATATATATATATATATATATATATATATATATATATAATGTTTGGGGGTTATAAGTGATTTTCTAGCAGAAAATACAGGATTTTTACTTGTAAGCAACAAATGTCAGAAAAGATTTAGTCTTTAAATGGTTAAATTGAGAGCTTCTACACACAGAATTTAGTTCATTCATAAGTGTAAACATTGTATCCTTCAGGTTCTTTTTATCAGACTTGGCAGGCTGCCCAAAGGAGGGAGAAGTCACTTCACAGAAGACTTCAGACAACTTGCACTGACTTCTATTACAGAAGTCATTTGCCAGTCGCGCTGAAGTTAGATCGGCCTTTTTTATCAGCACAATCGGCCGATGCCGATTAAGTAAAAAATGCCAAATATCGGCCGATATATTGGCCGGGCGATATAACTGTCGACCTCTAATTATTTTATTACTAATCTCATAGGTGAGCTTAATATTTTTCCGATTATTATTCAATTTGCCAAAAAAATGGATCAAACTCTCTTCATCACCTTTCCATATTAAGATACAGGAGATTCATAGATGACTGTAAAGGATTAGATCTTCTGGAACATCGGAAAAAATAGCTTGCTCCTCCCATCTGGCCATAAATGTATTGGCAACACTAGGTGCATACTTTGCACCCATTCCAATACCATTAAGTTGCCTGTAATAATCTCCATTATGCCAGAAAGAGTTATGTTGTAATCCATACGCTAAACAACTTGATATGAATCGTTTTTGTTTAGAGATAAGGTTGCTAAATTCCTTCATAGCCCATTTAGATGCTTGGATCGCCTCCTCATGGTCTATTATAGTATACAGCGATGAAACATCTGCTGTAGCTATAAGGTATTGACATTCCGGCCTGAGTTCAACAGTATTAAGTAGCTGTATTAGGTGTTTTGTGTCCCTCAGATAGGCACGTGTTTTGGGTACCAAGGGCTGTATATAGTTATCCACATATTGTCCAAATCTTGCATTTATAGACTGAATCCCGTTAATTATGGGTCTTCCTGGTGGCTGTGTTTGGTTCTTGTGGATTTTAGGAACCGTATAGGATTATCGGAACCCTACATGTATCCGGTAACAAATATTTTTCCTCCTTAGTGAGAATGATTTTCATACTCCCTCTGAGTACCAGTTCCCCCAATTCTTCTTTGTATTCCTTAGTTGGATTCCCCCTTAACTTGATATAAGTATTGGTATCATTTAGTTGATCTTGTAGTTCCTAAAATCCACAAGAACCAAACACAGCCACCAGGAAGACCCATAATTAATTAACGGGATTCAGTCTATAAATGCAAGATTTGGACAATATGTGGATAACTATATACAGCCCTTGGTACCCAAAACACGTGCCTATCTGAGGAACACAAAAAAACACCTAATGCAGCTACTTAATACTGTTGAACTCAGGCCGGAATGACAATACCTTATAGCTACAGCAGATGTTTCATCGCTGTATACTATAATAGACCATGAGGAGGCAATCTAAGCATCTAAATGGGCTATGGAGGAATTTAGCAACCTTATCTCTAAACAAAAATGATTCATATTAAGGTGTTTAGCGTATGGATTACAACATAACTATTTCTGGCATAACAGAGATTATTACAGGCAACTTAATGATATTGGAATGGGTGCAAAGTATGCACCTAGTGTTGCCAATACATTTGTGGCCAGATGGGAGGAGCAAGCTATTTTTTCCGATGTTCCAGAAGATCTAATCCTTTACAGGAGATTCATAGATGACTGTATCTTAATATGGAAAGGTGATGGAGAGTTTGATCCAATTTTTTGGCAACTTGAATAATAATCAGAAAAATATTAAGCTCACCTATGAGATTAGTAATAAAATCGTGCATTTCCTGGATTTAGAAATACAACTACATAGGTTGGACTTGATGGACTTGTGTCTTTTTTCAACCTCACCTACTATGTAACTATGTAACAATGTAACTAGAGAAGGGTGCTATAAGTACAAAAAATTTTTTCAAGACAATGGAACGAAATAGCTATATTCCGGTGGACAGCTGCCACTATGATCCATGGCTTATTAACATTCCGAAGGGCCAAATGGTACGCCTAAGAAGAAATTGTACTGATGTAAGTGTCTATTTGGAACAGGCAAAGGTGTTAGGAAAAAAATTGTATCCAAAGGATACAGTGAGAATTTTATTGAGGAGAAAATACAGGAAGTATACCGAATGCCAAGAGATTCGCTAATTCAGGATAAGGAAAAGAAAACCACCAAGTATCAGGAAATCCCCCTTATATTGAAATACAACACCCAACATAGGCAAGTGGAACATATCATTAGAAAACACTGGGGACTTCTCAAGGCGGACAAGCAATTGAAATCTATTTTACCTGATAAACCTTGCTTTATTTATAGAAGGGCATCCACTCTAAGGGACTTAGTAGCAACAAATGTTTCGGTCCCCCCCCCAAGAAAATTAATGATTTGTCCTTCTTTCAGGGAAAAGGCTTTTTCCCTTGCAAAAGATGCTATGCATGTAAAAATACAAACTTCAACGGCCAAAAATGTACAAAACTCATGTCTACTAGCACTAATAAGGAGTGCACAATTAAAGATTTCATTTTGTGCAGAACAGAAGGGGTTGTCTATATATTGCAGTGCTCATGCTCACTGCAGTATATAGGTAGAACAAAACGCCCCATGTGGAAGCGCATAAGGGAACATATACAGAATATCAAGAATGGCTTCCCCAAGCATAGCGTGTCACATTATGCATCCCACCACAATAAAGATCCAACATCTCTAAATTTTTGGGCTATTGATAGGTATAAGCCTCATTGGAGGGGGAGCAATAAAATGAGAGAACTCAGTAAAAGCGAATCCAGATGGATATTTGAAATGGCTACTCTTGCTCCGAGGGGCCTGAACATTGATTTTGATCTAAATTTATTTCTGATTTTTAGTATTAGATGTTATATATATATGTTTGTTTTTTTTAATATATTTTTTATATTAATACTGTATGTATTAAATGTGGGCTATTGACCCCAAGTATGATTCAGCAATATTAACATGTATATATGTAGTTCGGATGTAGCAATATCAACATGCATACACCTATTATATTGCACTATACGGAGCTATCTATTTGGTGTGCTACAGTTTTAGTGAATATTTCAGTTGACCACTAGAGGGAGTTGGGTAGTAGTAGTCTATGAAGAGTCAAGTTTTTTGTTTTTAAAAACCACAGATTTTTAACATCCATTTTTATATTTATCGTTTTATTAAAATTTATTGTAAGCTGTGAACTTGCTATATATTAAGGTTACAGAGCGCTGAACAAGTATGATGATCCAAAGATCACCGATGTCACTATGGCAACCGGCACGCTTTTACAAGCATAAATATGGAGCTTGGTCTGTCACATGGCTACTCTTGGTAAAGTCACGTGACGTGACAGAACGCGCCGGGAGGAGCCAGTGGCAACATCCAATGTGCCTGTACGAAGCACAGTGGATGTGGTAGGAGGAGAGGGAATCGACTGTTCCATAGCGCTATTTACCAAATAAGTTCATGTGAGTGGATCCACCTGTGCTTTTCATGCTGTTGATGTGTTCTATGCTGATCATTGCGCAATGATGAATTTCTCTTATTTTATGAATGAAACACCATAATCGGAGGAGTTAAGTGGCGGAGCGGGAGTTGGCAGCAGTGTGTGATCCAGGCCTGAGTGATTTTACTACACCCAGGAACTGGTTTGGATTTCTATATATATGGTACACTTTGGGACCTATATTGATCCTGGCTATATCCATTATGGTGTAGGTGACTCTACTATGCCCTATCACTGGTGATTGAACAAGAGCATTTATTGATTTTTTTTTTTATGTGCTTACTGCTGCTTTTACATTATTTGCTTCTATCACTCAGCACTTTTAGCTATCACTTATTTTCCACTGCTTATTTTGGAGTTTGTGCAGATATTAGGAAACTCATTTTTAGCGCACTATTATATTTTTTTTATTATGATCTGTCATTCACCTTCACCTTAACCTGTCATGTTATGCTTATTTTGGAGTTTGTGCAGATATTAGGAAACTCATTTTTAGCGCACTATTATATTTTTTTTATTATGATCTGTCATTCACCTTCACCTTAACCTGTCATGTTATGCTTATTTTGGAGTTTGTGCAGATATTAGGAAACTCATTTTTAGCGCACTATTATATTTTTTTTATTATGATCTGTCATTCACCTTCACCTTAACCTCCCTGGCGGTTTTCCAGAGTGTGGCTTGGGGTTAAATTTCAGTACCATTAGCGGTAACCCCGAGCCACACTTAGGATTGCATTGCAGGATCCTGGTGCAGTGTACTTACCTTGTCCCCAGGATCCTGCGATTATCCCCTGCTGTGTCTGCAGGCTCTGTCCACCGCCCAGATGTCCTGTGTGCTGGGCTTTGTTTCCTGCGAGCGTTGAGACGCATAGGGGGCGGAGCCCGACAGCAAATTCAAAAAATTGAAAATTCATAACACAAACAGTACACTGTAATCTCACAGATTACATTACTGTATGAAATCATTTCACATTCCTTTTGTCCCTAGTGCTTTGTCCAGTGCCCTGCATGCAGTTTATATTATATATACTGTTCTTTCTGCCTGGAAACTTGAGATTGTCCATAGAAACTAAAAAGTGTCCCTTTACGTCAAATGTGGTTTTAGACCAGCTAGAAAACAGGGATAGTAAATTAGAACACTTGCAGAATTAAGCGATAGTGAATCGTGGGGAAATTCATATTATTATTATATTATTATTTTTTATAATTATTTACTAGACTCTTGTTTGGACAGATTTAAGTGTGTTATTGCTAAGAATTACAGGCCTACAATATAAAATGCCAAATTTCTATGCAAAACAACTGTACCGCATTGAGACGCAAAAATCTGACATAATCATACCACCAGGGAGGTTAATGGGATAAGACCATGCTCCCCCCCCCCCCCCCCAAAGTCAGCTCCTGGGTAAAGGCGTCCAAGGATGGTTCAAACAAGGGCTAACCCTCCTGCATTGCTCCTAGCATCCTGCATTGGTTCTTGCATACAAGTTCCGCCGAGCAGCATTTGAGCCAGAGGATCCTTCTCATGTGGACAGACATTGTGTCCCATCTGGAAAGTCTTCCAAGATATCTATTGAGAAACTCAAGCCTCTTGGAAAATCTTTAACCACCTCAATACCGGGCCAATTTTGACATTTCTCTCTTCCTGTAAAAATGATAATTTTTTTGCTAGAAAATTACATAGAACCCCCAAACATTATATATTTTTTTTAGCAAAAACCCTAGAGAATATAATGGCGGTTGTTACAACTTTTTATCTCACACGGTATTTGCGCAGGAATTTTTCGAACGCGTTATTTTGGGGAAAAAAACAGTTTTGTGTTTTAAAAAAAAACAAAACAGTAAAGTTAGCCCAATGTTTTTGCATATTGTGAAAGATGAAGTTACGCCGAGTAAATAGATACCTAACATGTCCCGCTTCAAAATTGCACACGCTCGTAGAATGGCGCCAATGTTCGGTACTTAAAAATCCCCATAGGCGACGCTTGAAATTTTTTTACTGGTTACATGTTTTGAGTTACAGAGGAGGTCTAGTGACAAAATTATTGCTCTCGCTCCAACGTTCCCGGCGATACCTCACATGTATGGTTTGAACACCGTTTTCATATGTGGGTGGGACTTACGTATGCGTTCGCTTCTGCGTGCGAGCACACGGGGACAGCGGCGCTTTAAAATAAATTTTTTTTTTTTTTATTGATAATTATATATATATATTTATTTATTTTTTACACTTTTTTGAAAAAAAAAAATTTTTGATCACTTTTATTCCTATTACAAGGAATGTAAACATCCCTTGTAATAGGAATATAACATGACAGGTCCTCTTAATAGTGAGATATGGGGTCAATAAGACCCCACATCTCACCACTAGGCTGGGAAGCCTGAAATAAAAAAATAAAAATAAAAACGATCGCCGCTTCCCAGCCGAAGCGGCGCCGTTTTTTTGAATGGAGAGGCCGGGCTTGACGTCATAACATCGCGCCCGGCCTCCGATGATCATAGAGACTCCGGCGACCATCTGGTCCGCCGGAAATCTCTATGATCTACATCCGGCGCCGGCGGATCCGCTCTCCGCCTCACCGATCGTAACGGTGAGTCGGAACAAGCACCGGAGGGCGGCGGGAGGGAGGGGGACGTCCCCTCTCGCCTCCCATAGGAACGATCAAGCGGCCGCTATGATCGTTCCTATGGTGTAGAGATTCGCCGGCTGAAACCGGCAATATCAGAATGATGTCTGTAACTACAGGCATCATTCAGATATACCCGCTCAAAGCCCAGGACGTCATATGACGCCCGTGGGCGGGAAGTGGTTAAGGAACTGCCAAATGGCATGATTCCCTGGAACGAAGCATACACTTTGCCCAAACTAAGGGCTTGGCATTTCCCACCACAGGCTGCAGAGTTGACCAAAGAGAAAGACTCCTTAATCACTTCAATACAGTGCACTTACACCCCCTTCCTGCCCAGACCAATTTTCAGCTTTCAGTGCTCTCACACTTTGAATGACAATTACTCAGTCACGCAACACTGTACCCATATGAAATTTGTGTCCTTTTTTTCACACAAATAGAGCTTTCTTTTGGTGGTATTTAATCACTAGTGGGTTTTTTATTTTTTGTGTTATAAATAAAAAAGACCGTAAATTTTGTGAAAAAAATGCCTTTTTCTTTGTTTCTGTCATAAAATTTTGCAAATTAGTAATCTTTCTTCATAAATTTTGGCCACAATTTATACTGCTACATATCTTTAATAAAAAATAACCCAAATTAGTGTAAATTATTTGGTCTTTGTTAAAGTTAGGCCCCTTTCACACGAGGCGGGCTTCGTTTCTACGGAGCCCGCCTCAGTCCGCCGGCTCAGCGGGAGATCTGTCCGTTGATCTCCGCTGAGCCGGCGGATGACAGGTCCCTCTCTGCTCACTGAGCGGGGAGGGGCTTGTCAGGCGCCGCTGCCGCCTATGGAGGGATCGGACAAAAACTGACAGCGTGTCCGTTTTCGTCAGATCTCATCCGATCCGATCCGCCAGCGACGGATCTGGACGTAGAGCCATAAGTCTGCTTTTAGCGGATCGGACGGGGTCGGATGTCAGCGGACATGTCTCCGCTGACATCCGACGCTCCATAGGCTAACATGGATCGCCCGTTCAGGTCCGCCGTCAAAACTGACAGGCGGACCTGAACGGTCCGATCGTGTGAAAGGGGCCTTAGAGTCTACAAACTATGGTGCCAATCACTAAAAATTGATCACATCTGATGTACTGACGGTCTATCGCATTTCTTGGGACACTAACAAGTCAGGAAAGTACAAATACCCCCTAAATGGCCCCTTTTTAGAAAGTAGACATTCCAAGGTATTAAGTAAGTAGCATTGTGAATTTTTTTTAAGATGTAATTTTTTCCCACAATTCTTTGCAAAATGAAGATTTTTTTTATTTTTTATTTATTTTACAAAATTGTCATATTAACAGGTTATTTCTCTCTCAGAGCATATGCATACAACAAATTACACCCCAAAATACATTCTGCTATTCTTCCCGAGCATGACAATACCACAAGTGTGGGACTTTTACACAGCCTAGCCACATACAAAGGCCCAACATTGAAGTAGCATCTTCAGCGTTCTACGAGCATAAACGACACATCTCATTTCTCAACCACCATTTACACTTTTGAAGGCCCTGGAGCACCAGGACAATGGTGACGCCTCCTCACTGTTGTATACTCTTTTGGACATGACGCTGTGTGACAGGTGACGGTCACTGATGGGCTAGGTGATGCCGGTGTGACAGGCGATGGTCACTGATGGGTGACAGGCCACAGACAGTGACAGGCGATGGTCACTGATGGGTGACGGGTGATGGCTGGCGGGCACTGATGGGTGACGGCTGGCGGGCACTGATGGGTGACAGGTGAACCGCTGACGGTCATTGATGGGTGACAGGTGACAGCTGCACCACTGACGGTCACTGATGGCAGTCCCTTATGTGACAGGTGCACTTCATGGGGTGACTGTGGCAACTGTTGGGTGACAGATGACAATTGGGGGGTGGGGCGATGGGACAGGTGTAGTGTTGGTACAGAACACAGATCGGTAACTCACTGCTTCTGGCTCTTCTCTCCTCACACTGGAAACGGTGTGTGAGGGGAGAAGAGCTGGTAACAGCTAGTTACCGCTCTGTGTTTACATTTATGATCGGCTGTGAAAGGATCACAGCCAATCACGTGGGTAAACAGCCAGCCAATGGCCGTTTACTGGCCTCGGTGACGAGCAGTGTTCCCGGGAACACGCCACCACAGGACGTGCACGCGCAGCGCGTTTGCGTTCCCACGCATGTGCCGTGCACATTGGGGTGGAACTATCTGTGATCGGCCGTGACATCACGGCCGATCACGTGGTAAACAGCCATGTCCAATGGCTGTTCACCCCCCTCAGTGGCGAGCGGTGTCTCTGACACGCCGCCACCGAAGGAACACGGATGCGCGTGCACGATCGCGCACATTCCCTGTTTAAATGGGAGGCTGTCATATGACACCCTCCCGCAACGAAAGCCGCTCCGCCTGGCCGTCAATTGACAGCCGGCAAGCAGTTAAAGAGGGCCTCCATCTTATTCATGGCAGCTTTAAAGACCAGGACCTCATCCGTCAGGATCATTAGGGTCTTATTTAGGTTGGAAATCTCTGGCTGTTGAGCCATCTAATGCCATTTCTTGTAGAATGCATCCTCCATGGAGTAATGTTGCGCAAAACACTTTGAAGGTGAGGACACCTCTCCTTGCACTGGTAATTGAAATGGGTCAGGCCACAAATTTACCTCTCTCTAAGGTGAAGCTGGCAGATTGAAGAATAAGAATCGAGGAGGGGCAGATTCTAATTTATAGTCCACAGAAATGACAAATTGGACCCAGAGATCTGGGAACTCCCTGATCCAGACTGGCGCAAATGCCAACAGACCTCCCTCTTTTGCGAGGGGTGCGAGTAACACTTCACTGCGAGGAGGGATTCTGGGTATGCTTGGAGGGTTTTGGGGGTCAAAGGCTTGAGATGAAAGGATGTACCCACTTGACTTTGAGGAGGATGCCTGTATGGAGCAAAAAAGGACCCCCTTTAGTTAGAAGAGGTAGTAGTAGTATTAGCCGGATCAGGCTGTTTTTTTTTTTAAGGTAAAAGTGCTTTCCCCCGTAACTTCCTTGATAAATCTATCTAGTGATTAACCAAACAGACATTCACTATCAAAAGGCATTCAGAAATGACACCTTTTGCAAGCAGACCCTTTAGACCAGGGTTGTCCAAACTTTTTTCAAAGAGTGCCAGATTTGATGAAGTGAACATGCGTGAGGGCCGACCATTTTGCCTGACAGTCTTTGAGCCATTAAAATTTGGTCTAAGTGTGATCGTCCAAGCACTAATACACTGCCCAATTATCTTGCCTTTGTGACTGTGTGTGGTGAAGAGATGAGCTTGGGAGTGTTTTGTGTGTGTGTGTGTATGTATGTATGTATGTGTGTGTATATGTATATGTATATATATATATATATATATATATATATATATATATATATATATATATATATATATATATATATATATATATATATATATATATATATATATATATATATATATATATATATATATATATATATATATATATCTCTCTTGTGGCCCCCAACGAATCCCCGAGCGAGCGGACTAAGGATGAGCTCGGGCGTGTTATTTGAATATACCGTATTTATCAGCGTATAACACGCATAACACGCACCTTCGCTTTAAGAGGGAAGTTTCAGGAAAAAAATTAAATTTTAAATTAAGAACTGTGAAGCAAAATAGGGGTCAGTGCCCATCAATGCAGCCTAATCAGCGCCCATCTGAAACCTCACCATTGCCATAAATGTAGCCTCTGAATGCAGCCTCTCCATTGCCATGAATACAGCCTTACCATTGCAATCAGTGCAGCCTCACATGTGCCATGAATGCAGCCTTACTATTGCCATCAGTGCATTCTGATCGATGCCCATCTGCAGCCTCGGATAGGAGACGGAGAGGGGCGGGACGAGCACCGGCAGATTACATACAGGAGAATCTCCTGTTCACTCTGCGGCCTCTTTAATACAAAGTCCCGCCTCCTATGATAGACAGAACAGTGGTCCAATGGCAGCCCAGGAGATGGGACTTCCTATTATAGACGCCGCCAAATAAACAGGAGATTCTCCTGTATGTAATCCAACGGCACTTATCCCGCCCCCTCCCCTCCAAGGCAGTGCATATAAATACGGTATATATCGTTTGTGGCCCTGGGGGCCACAAAAGATATATATCCAAATTACCAGGGGGGGCATATTAAACCAGATAGTGCCCACAATTGGCCCGTGGGCCGGACTTTGGACATGCCTGCTTTAGACCAAGCCTTTAACCACAAAAGTTGGGTCATTTTAGAGACCTTGGGAAGTACATTCTCTAGGGCATCAACACAAAGTAGCAGCGCTGAAGGCATGAGCTGCAATTGTTCCAGTAGAACAGGGTCCTCAAGGACAGAATTGTGTTCTCTATTCATCTGCTCAGCCCACATAGCAACAGTCTGACAAATGGACAGTCGTTATGGCCCAGAGAGAACAAAGGTTGTCCACAATAGGTTTTCAAAGCTTCCATCAACAGAATCCTTAAAGGAGGGAACACCTCAACAAGAACAGCGAAAAGCTTACTAAGAACAAAAATGGCAGGATACACTACTAGGACAGACAATATTTTCATTTTCCATAGGCTAGCACTCAGCAAAAAGTTTTGGAGAAAGGAACACCTTTTCAGGATTTGGGCAATCCTCATGCAAAGTTAATTTGCATGTGCTGGGGCGTGGCCTAGCGCATGGAGCTGTAATACGTGCATCGCGGCTGCTCCCATCTCCTGTCATCTTTCCCAACCTCATCAAATCGCATCGATGGGCAAGGGAAGCCCAAGGATCAATCTAAACCCGCCGGTGACTGGACACAGGGCGACTTGGGGCGATTTCTCACCCGAGCATCTGCCTACATGAACCAGGGGAAATCCAAGATGGCGCATCCATCCCTGGCCCGCTCTGAGCCAGCAGACACCATACAGGTACGCTCCAGCTCTGCCTCCCTCGCAGACTTTGAGCCTCCCATACACAGCCTCACTGTGCTCCGGTATATCTCTGGCTGGGATATGGAGTCGTAGATGTGATCCCTGCATACATGCGACCCCTGCCTACAAAAACTGACTTTGAACACTATGTCTCCCGCATAGAGAAGACATATAGGCAGGAGATAACTGAACTTAAAAAAGACCTGGGGGTTCACATGTAAGACAGAGAACACTACTGATGGCATTTGCAACACTTTACAGTCTCACGGGGAGACCCTGAACTCCCACACTGTTTTGCTGCAGCAGCTCATGTATCAGCAGGACGACATGGAGAACCATAACAGATGGAATAATATCACAATCCGTGACATCCCTGAAACGGTGGAGCACAAGGACCTGGCAGGTGCAGTCACCGCCATTTTTAATCAGCTATTCCAGCAGCCTAAAGATGCTCCTATTGAATTGGACAAAGTTCACAGGACCTCAGGGCCAGAGGAACCATGATTCTTCCTTTGTCCGCGATACACTACACAGGGTCCACTTCTAAAAAAGTCAAGGAGGAAATTATGCAGGCCGCCAGCACACAAGATTCCATCAGGCTGAACGAAGCCCCTGTCATGCTACTTCCAGACCTCTCACGCCAAAGCCTGGCCATGCGGCACTCTCTCAAGCCACTCACATCTCTCCTCCAGGAGAAACACATCAAATACCAACGGAGGTTTCCATTCCAGCTGCGGGTCCACCATGAAAGCAAAACTGCCCTATTCCACACCCTGGAGCTGCCCTCAGGTCTCCTTGCAGGACTGGCCCCTCCCCTACTACCCTGGGTCTCCCATTCATTTCACAGTGGCAGATATACAGCAAGATACAGCACCCCAGATCTGCCTCCCAGATGCCACCGGATGATTGACCCCGCACTGGTTCCTGTTATTTTTGCACCTTCATTCCGGAGCCGCGATTGCTTTCCTTTGCTACAGCCCAGGACATACACCTTACATCTGTGACCCATTAGGGCACACTCCTTGGATCACTTGAACAGTCTTGTGCACCAGCTACGTTCCTTTTTTTGCTTCCGTTTTGCACTATTTTTACCTTTTTTTTTTGTATCCAGACGAACAGAGGTCTCCTTCGACAATGTAGCTAGCCTATTTGCTTTTGACGGTATAGGTTACCCTCCCTTTTGCCACTGCTCACATCTCATCCCCCACAATGTCCCCCAGATTCCCCTATGCCTATCCGACAACAATATGGAGGACTATATGTTTTATCTTGTGTTTCAATGGTGGTTTCCTTCTTTTATTAATTATTCAAATTCTTATTTCTCTTCTGTACTGGAGATAGATTCCGCCCACCCCTCCTGCTATCGCCTCCTCACCTCTCTATTCTGCTCTCTCTGCCTCCCTCATACCCCCCCCTTACCTCTCTTTTTCCTTTCTATTAAGCAAGCCTTGGTGCAAATCCAGCTCGGTGTTAGTTATTTTGTGGAAACTCAGTGTCCCCCTCTCTTTTCACTATTTCCATGATGTCACATGATCATATATCATCATCCTTCAACTGCAGGGGTTTTAATACTCCCGAGAAGAGAAGCCAGATATCATACCATTTCCACAAAGCCAGGACTCAAATTTTACTCTTGCAGGAGACCCACTTTAGGGGCACAGCTGTCCCAACCCTTAATAATCATTACTATCATCAGTGGTATAGTACAAAACCCGCAAGCCAAATCAAAAGGGGTATCTATATTCTTCCATAAATCTTTGCATCCGGGAGGTTCTAGACTCCCTTGTTGATCCCTTAGGTTGTTTTCTTTTTCTCAAATTAAAATCGAACTCCTCTATTTTTACAGTAGCCAACGTGTATGGACCTAACCAAGACCAGGGGAGCTTCCTGTCCATGGTTCTGAACAAATTACTCTCCTTTGGTGGTCCGTTTCATTCTAGGTTGAGACCTCAATGTGACCCTTTCCCCGGCCGTGGACACTTCCTCTGGCAAGTCTTCCATCCCCCACTCCACTCTAACACACATAAAATCACTCCTACATTCCGCTCAACTGGTGGACGTCTGGCGAGTGCAGCACCCATTTGAGAGAGATTACAGCTGTTATCTCTCTATAATGCCCTGTACACACGGTCGGACATTGATCAGACATTCCGACAACAAAATCCATGGATTTTTTCCGACGAATGTTGGCTCAAACTTGTCTTGCATACACACGGTCACACAAAGTTGTCGGAAAATCCGATCGTTCTGAACGCGGTGACGTAAAACACACAAGTCGGGACTATTAACGGGCAGTAGCCAATAGCTTTTGTCTCTTAATTTATTCTGAGCATGCTAGGCACTTTGTGCGTCAGATTTGTGTACACACGATCTGAATTTCCGACAACGGATTTTGTTGTCGGAAAATTTTATAGCAAGCTCTCAAACTTTGTGTGTCGGAAATTCCTATGGAAAATGTCTGATGGAGCCTACACACGGGCGGAATTTCCGACAACAAGGTCCTATCACACATTTTCCATCGGAAAATCCTATCGTGTGTACAGGGCATAAGTGTTGTGGGCTACAGAGTATCTACTACTTCCTTGTCTCTCAATCCTTGTTAGATATCCCACTTAAGGCATCTCCTTGGCAATATATTGTGGTCTTACCATGCCCCCGTGCACTTAAGCCTGGCTCACCCCCCCTAAGTCCCATAAGACATTTTCATGGCACTTGGACAATTTATTGATTGAAAGACACCCCATGTGTAGCAGCGATTGAACAGACAATCCGTGAATTTATTCAGGATCACCAGTGTGATGAAACCAGCCCCCTTATTAAATGGGAAGCCTTAAAATGTGTGCTCCGGGGGACAGTCATACAACACGGCTCCCGCCTAAAGAAGGCCTGATCCGATGATATAGCCCGACATTTTTCCACTATAGCTACACTCGAAATCGCACATAAAATGGGACCCAGACCCTATAACATATGTTGACCTCTCCAACGCCTGTCGAGAATTACTCCGTATACTAGATTCCCACTCCTTCATAGCTACGGACAGGGGACATAACCACCATTACACCTTAGCCAACAAATGAGAGCAACACCTTGCGAGGGTCCTCCACCCGCACCCACCATGTGGACCCATCCAACACATCTGCACCACAGATCAGCAAAAGATTAGTAACACTCTAGGTATATCAGATTCCTTTCGACACAACTGCTCTCAGCTGTATAACCTTCCCTCGAGGCCTAAAAAACCCACACAGGGGACTCGCATCCCTCTAACATGGAGGATCACATTTTAGAGACAGCCCTACCAAAGAGTCAGCTGATCTGGATAACCCTCTATCGCAGGGATATGAAATTAGCAGACCACCAGCTGTTGCAAAACTACAAGTCCCATCATGCCTCTGCCTCTGGGTGTCATGCTTGTGGCTGTCAGAGTCTTGCTATGCCTCATGAGACTTGTAATTCTGCAACAGTTGGAGGTCCGCTAATTGCATATCCCTGCTCTATCGGTAGGGGAGTTACTAAGTGCCATCAAAGGGCTGAAATCTGGAAAGTGTCCAGATGGGGTTTTCCCTAGGTTCTACAAGTAATTTGCCCAGTCCCTCGTCCCATTGCTCTCAGCAGCAATTCCATAGACGACTCCCACCTACCTTCTAAAGGCCTTTTATCCGCTAACATCTCTGTCCTCCCCAAACCAGGCAAGGATCCCTCTCAGCGTAGCAGTTATCGGCCGATTTTGCTCCTCAACTCAGACGTTAAACTTTTCACAAAAGCTCTAGAGAACTGATAATCACCCATTTTGCTCTCAGTCACTCATAAGGACCAGGTTGGTTTTGTCCCTGGACGAGAGGCCAGGGACAACACCGCTAAAACCATTCACCTCGTTTCTTACATTCAGAGACACAACTTAAAAGGCACGCCTTTGACGCAGAGAAGGCGTTTGACCGGGTCAATTGGCAGTTCTTGCGCCTCTCCATGGAACAGATAGGCCTCGTACCACCTTTGTATCCAAGGTTATATCACTGTACTCCCGGCCATCTGCATGTGTTATGGATAATTGTCCTTGTCCACACCGTTTCATATCTCTAACGGTACCCGCCAGGTATGCCCCCTGTCCGCTCTTTTTGTTCTGGACACCCTCCCTAAGCTACTTTAGTCATTTCAGACGGTACCTATTACTGTCCCCAAATGCTTCTTCAGTTCCTAGCGCTCTATGTCAATACGTTTCATTTGGCACCAAGGCCTAACCCGTATCCGTCACACATTGCTCACATACTCCAAAATTCAAGGGGGGATGGGCCTCCCAGACTTCGAACTATACCATAGGGCAGCTCTATTGTCTAGGATATTGAAATGGTCCCCTCGCCCCTTCCCTAAAGCATCCACCATGGTAGAACAAGACCTCTCCACCCAAGACCTATGGGCCCTACTATGGAGCTACAGGCAGAAGCTGAACCCCCCCCATTAACCACCGCTGCCTTACATTTGTGGTACAAAAGAGGGCCATCATCGCTTCTATCCACAGACCCCTCACGTCATTGTTAGACCACCCCGCGCTGCCTCAGGGGATGGGGTCCAATGTGGTAGGCCAATACTTACGCTCTACCTGGCCAGTAGCAGGCTCATTTATAAATCCCACCTCAGGTACCCTGTTGTACCAAGGGACCATGGTAACTGGCTCACGGCCCTTCGTATATCCTCCTGCTCTGATTTTCCTCCTCCCAAATTAATAGATTCCTGAAAGGCTATGAACAGCTGTGCTCTCTCTTAGAAACACCCAGACACTTGCTCTCTACTATTTACAAATTACAACACTTACTGCTGCACGATCAACCCCCCTTGTCACCAGGAGGTGGTCTACGGATCTGGGAAAGGATCTCTCTTTAGTTGACTGGCAAAAGTTATTCCATTTCACGCACAAATCCTCTATATCCTGCTATATCCAGCAAAAAAACAAAACAAAAAACTTTAAACTCCACTCCAGATGGTACAGGAACCCTAAATCTCTACATAAAATATTTCTATCGGTAGCTCCCTTGTGTTGGAAATGCGGCTCGGCCGAGGGAAACCATTTACACATTTAATGGAACTGTACAGGAATACAACCCCTCTGGTTGCAGGTTTTTACCATATATAGCAGCCTATATGATCGGTCACTGGCACGCACCCCAGAGATAGCTTTATTATCCATGCTTCCAGGCTCCCTAGCCTCCCAAGAACTGTACTGTATTGCACCGTATTGCGCTTTTTCTTGTCAGCCACCAGACAGCTCATCCTCCTATTTTGGAAAACAACTACCACCCCTACTTTGTCTTTGTGGGTCTCAATGACACTGTGCATATGGAAGAGATGCTAGCCCTAGACAATGACACTTATGAAAAATTTAAGGTCCTATGGCTCATTTGGATTGACTTTTCTACCTTGGACTCTGAAAACTATGCTGGCACCCCATAGCCACCACAGAAACACTTCCTGATTCCATCACACAGGTTTGCTGCGCAAAGGTTTGCTTAATTCCCTTTTGACCCTCTCCCCTCTTGAGCTATACCTGAACTTCCCCCCTTTCTTCTTTCTTCTCTTTCTTTTTTTCTATTTGTATGTCTCCTCACCCCAAACCCAAATGCTCTATTCCCCATCTCTAATTAAGTTTCCCTTCAAGACGTAAGGGTTTTAGCCTCTTGATATTGCAAGATATCTGTATGACGGTACTTCACTCAGGCTTATATTTTAAACTAGGGATGCACCGAAATTTCGGCCGCCGAAACATATCAGCCGAAAATGGCGTTTTCGGCAATTTGCCGAAAGAGAAATCACGCCAAAAATGGGGCAGGGACAACGGCCCCTGGTGCCACCCATTACGGGGGGGTGTCGTCAGGGCTGATCCTAGGTGGGTGCAGTTCATCCGGGCGCCACAGAGGTGGGGGCGCTGAAGCGCCAGAGTGCTCCCCTCCATCCTCCTCCTCTCTCTGTCCTCTCGCCGCTGGTCGCTGCCGCCGCTGTGTTTCCCAAGCCCTTCCCCCCCTCCCTCCTCCTGTCAGAGGAGAGCGAAGCAGCCAGAGATCGGAGCGGCTGTCTCTGTGTGGAGGGAGACTAGCCACGCAGTGATGTCGCTAAGAGGGCGGTCCGTGCCTGCAGTGACATGTGTTCTCCTCCTCCTCCTCTTCTGTCTTAACTCCTACCTGCTGCGGTCTGTTCTCCACCTGTTCTCCCATCTGTTTTTATGTCAGCTCTAAATTAGGACTGCCGTCTCTAACCATCTCCTGCACCATGTCCCCAGTCTCTGACCATCTCCTGCACCATGTCCCCAGTCTCTGACCATCTCCTGCACCATGTCCCCAGTCTCTGACCATCTCCTGCACCATGTCCAAAGTCTCTGACCATCTCCTGTACCATGTCCCCAGTCTCTGACCATCTCCCCAGTCTCTGAGCATCTCCTGTACCATGTCCCCAGTCTGATCATCTCCTGTACCATGTCCCCAGTCTCTGATCATCTCCTGCACCATGTCCCCAGTCTCTGATCATCTCCTGTACCATATCCCCAGTCTCTGACCATCTCCTGTATAAAAATATTTTTTTTAAAACAGCAAGTTTCGGTACCGGTTTTTGGCCTAGTGTATTTTTCATTTTTGGTATCAGTTTCAGCACCAAAAAACCCATTCAGTTCACCCCCAATTTTAACATGCACTGGATACGTGACTTACGCTGTATGATTTTCTGTAATGAACATCTGGTCATTATCTTTGTTCTTATAATTTGTTAAACATAATAAAAACATATTTGACTCTAATTTGCATGTGCTGCAAGGGAAAAGTCTTTCTGGACTTCACCAGCCACTTCTTGCCCTAAAGCATTTGCTTAGGATGTGGAGATTCCAGTGCTGCTAGGCAAAGGCTAGTACGCACCGAATCAATAAGTGAACTCACAGTCGAAAGCATATGGTCCGGAGCCTTATTCATGTCTTGTTAGACTCAGGAGTTAAACTCTACTGCAGGGTCCTCTTCTGCATCCACCTCATCCTCAAAAAGGCTGGGAGGTTCAGGATCATGCTCTTGAATAGATTCAGGTGGTGGTAAGGCAGAAGCGCACTTTTGGGCCCTGGAGACCAATGGTTCTAGACAGGCAAAGAGTTTCCCCAAAGAAAACTTTATCCTACATGAACACAGTAATTCAGCTAAAGACAAACATGCATACATATAGATATATACATAAGGCTTGCCTTACCCTAAAATTACTATCTGGGGCTTGTGCTGCCAGCTGTGTTCGGGAAGACTCCTCCATTTGACCTGTAAATATGTAAAAAAAATTAAATTTAAACAATGGCGGTTTTAGTTAGAATAGAGAGGTCGTGTATCCATCAAGTGTTATTTTACTTTGCTGTTTTGCATGCGATTGCCTACACTGTTATACATTGTTGAAAACTCAAATATGTATTGAATAAAACAATAGAGAGGATACGTTGTCAGTGTTATTTTGCAGTCATAGTATTAAAAATTGAGGGAGCAAAACAAGCCACAACCAATTCTCAAGTTTTATTTAAAATTACTACTTAATGTTTTGTTCTAGATATACTTGCCCACTTCAGAAAATTCCTCTCCCAGGTATAATCTTCCTTAAAATGTTTTAACTGACTGCGTTTGCATTTCTTAATATATAGGTATAGATATAGAGAGAGAGAGAGAGAGAATATATAGCGGCAGGCACGATCGGCGCTAATCGCATGCACGAGCGCCAGAACGGGGATTTGTGTGTAAGCACACAAATCCCTGTGCTGTCAGAGGAGAGGAGCCAGATCGTTTGTTCCTACTAAGTAGGAAAAACAATATATGTCTCCTCTCCTAGTCAATCTTTCCCATAGTTTGTAGACACTACAACTTTTGCGCAAACCAATCAATATACGCTTATTGCAATTTTTTTTTACCAAAAATATGTAGAAAAATTTATATTGGCCTAAACTGATAAAGAATTTTTTTTTTTTAATTTGGAGGATATTATAGCAAAAAGTAAAAAAAATTTGTTTTTGTTTTTTCCAAAATTGTCACCCTTTCTTAGTTTATAGCGCAAAAAATAAAAACCGCAGAGGTGATCAAATACCACCAAAAGAAATCACCTTGTGTGGGGGGACGACGACGACACAAATTTCATTTGGGTACAGCGTAGAGCTGCATGATTCTGGCTAAAATGAGTCACAATTTTTTTGCTTAGAAGATAGATCACGATTTTCTCACGATTCTTACGGCGTAACATCATCTTTCACATTAAAACAAAAAAAAAAATTGGGCTAACTTTACTGTTTCGGTTTTTTTTTTAAATTCATTGAAGTGTATTTTTTTCCAAAAAAAATTGATTTTAAAGGCCGCTGGGCAAATACAGTGCGACATAAAATATTGCAGCAATTGCCATTTTATTCCCTAGGGTCCCTGCTAAAATATATATAATGTTTGGGGGTTCCAAGTAATTTTTTAGCAAAAAATATTGATTTTAAACTTCCTGCATTTACACTTTGTTGAAAACTTGGCAGACTGCCGGGCTTATTTATTTACGCAGAAGTTCTTTCCCTTTGATCTAAGAAGGAAGCTTAGTTAAAATGTATCAAGTTAAAGACTTGGAAGAATGCCCGGATGCTTTCTTTTGACATCTGAGTGAGCAGATAGTCTCTCCACTTGTTTATATAAAAGAATTGGCAACCTCAGCAGGAGAGATCGTCAGAGGAGGTGAATCGAGATCACGATTTTTTAACAATTGTGCAGCTCTAGTACAGCGTTGAATGACCGTGCAATTGTCAGTTAAAGCGACGCAGTGCCAAATTGTAAAAAGTGCTCTGGTCAGGAAGGGGGTAAAATCTTCCAGGGCTGAAGCGGTTAAAGTGTAAACCTCACACATGAAATATGAACAAAGCATATCCCTCTATAGTGTGTACTTGTCTCAATCCAGAGCACTAAGTGTCAATTCTGTCTGCTGCTTTGTTCCTCTGTTATCAGCACAAGTCACTTTTGACAAGTTTTCCTGACACCAAGAGAAAAAAAAAGTGACAGGGGAGGGATCTTCAGCTGACAGAGCCTTGGCTCTGTTGCTGTGTGAGGGGTTTCCCCTTTTTCCCTCTAATTAGCACTCAGAGCTCTCCTCACTGAGCTCTGCAAAGTGTACCTTCAGTTCTCTGCCCTCTTTTTCCTAATAGCTCAGACAAGCGTTATAAATTCTGCACTTTGAACAGCTGTAGAGAAGAGAAGACTGTCGATAGACAGATACAACTTATGTAAGAGGATTTGTTTCATCTCTGTGGATCACCTGAGGCCAGTTACATCACTGGGTTTATGCAAGGCATTACGACCACTTTAAAATGACCCTTTGTCAAAAATGGCCATAAATGCTTTACCTGTAGAGAAGAAAGCAAATACTTGTATCTCATGTGTACTCAGGGTGGACTAAGGATAGTTTTTTGTTGAAGATACATTAATAATTTAGTTTATTCAGCATGAAATGGAGCTTAGTTGTGTAGTATGAGGCTGTATACCAAAAAAGTAAATATCGCAGAATATTTCAATGAATCTAAGCTCTGCAAGCTGAGATAACATGCACTGCATTAATGCATTCACACAATATCATAGTAACCATGAGCTAAAACAAAGTTCAGGAATATTCCATTATCCCATTGTTTTGCAACTCCATGTACACTACAAACTATATAATTGAATTGGTTCGGATATCGCTGTTTTACTAACCTGACAGCTTATTATTCTAAAAATAGAATCTTTAATATTTGCAAACAAAATGAAGGTTTCCCAAATACCAGCAAGAATGAGTCGTTACATTTAAAGTGCACCTGTCATTTCAGATCCATCATGGCACCGCCTGTTAGCGGGCATCCACTCACCTGCTGCCACACCACGTCCCTCACCTTGTTGTGTCACTGCCGCATCACCAGCCCTCCCATTAAAGTGAATAGGACTGTCTTCAAGTCAACAGCAGGTCAGAGGAGCCGCTGTAGGACAGAGATGACAGTTGTTCTTTAAAAATTATGATTTAAATCAAATCCACCCTAGATGCGCTGTGGCAGATTCGTACAGGATCATGGCGTATTGCCTCTGGCTGCTTTGAGAGCACAATATGGCAGTTTTCTGATGGATGACTGGCGCTACAGGCAGATTCAACATCTCCTTCAAGGTCTGCCCCAAGCCGTGCGATCTCCCACCTGAGCAACTCCGTTCAAAAAAAGTATTTATGTCATCCCATTCCATTTCAGTGCTGTATGGGATGCTGCATTCACTGGAAAAACAGGGTAAAGCCTGCTTTTATCGGAGAATGGGAGAGAGACCTGCAGTAGAGGTCGACCGATATGGGTTTTTCTCTGGCCGATGCCGATATTTAGAAATCGTGGTGGCCGATGGCCGATATATGATGCCGATTTTTTTTGGGCCGATATATTAGGCCGATTTTTTTTTTTTTCTTTTTCCCTTCATCTCATAAAATCTAACAGTTAGACCCCTTTCACACTGGGGCGTTTTTCAGGCGCTTTTGGGCTAAAAATAGCGCCTGTAAAACGGCTCCCCTGCAGTCTCAGTGTGATATCCTGAGTGCTGTCACACTGAGGCGATGCGCTGGCAGGATGTTAAAAAAAAGTCCTGCAAGCGGCATCTTTGGAGCGGTGTATACCCCTCCTCCCGATTGAAATGAATGCGCACCGCTGTCGAAGCGCCTGCAAAGCTAGCAGCCGAATAGCGCTGCTAAAATGACGGTAAAGCGCCACTAAAACTAACAGCGTTTTACCATCAACGCATGCCCGCTACAGTGTGAAAGCAGCCTTAAAGTGGTTGTATAGTCTTTTTTTTAACGTTTACCTACAGGTAAGCCTATAATAAGGCTTACCTGTAGGTAAAAAAAATCTCCTAAACCTGTACGGTTTAGGAGATATTCCCCTTGCTATGAGCCGCTGACTGCAGCGGCGCATGCGCACAGGGGATTCTCGGCTGAAGGCCCGGCAACTGCCCGGCAAAGTGATGATATCTCGGCTCCAGCCACTCACAGCGCTGGAACCGCGATACCCGGAAGGCAACATGTCAGCTACCTCGGCGTGGACCAGGTAAGATACTGACGCCTCGTTCTAAGGTATTTATGCGGTGCATACTAGCTCATTATGCCTTTTGCTTTACAGAGGTAAAAAAAAAAAAAAAATGTTCAGCGGGTATACAACCGCTTTAAGTAATAAGTGATACAGAAATTTTTTTACATTTAAACATTTATTAAACAAAACAAACCTCCAATCAGTTCACATGTATGTATAATTTAGATTTAAAAAAATAACTATATCTTAAATATTAAATACACAAAAACAGGTAAGCAAAACTTTTGGACAAAAAAAATGGGCTCACTTTACTGCTTATTTTTTTTTTTTTTTATTTCATTAGTGTATTTTTTTAAAAAAAAATTGCGTTTGAAAGACCGCTGCGCAAATACCGTGTGACATAAAATATTGCAACAACCGCTATTTTATTCCCTAGGGTCTCTGCTAATATATATATATATATATATATATATATATATATATATATATATATATATATATATATATATATATATATATATATATATATATATATATATATATATATATATATATATATATATATATATATATATATAATGTTTGGGGGTTCTAAGTGATTTTCTAGCAGAAAATACAGGATTTTTACTTGTAAGCAACAAGTGTCAAAAAAGATTTAGCCTTTAAATGGTTAAACTGAGAACTTCTACACATGGAGTTCAGTCTATTGACAAAAGAACTTGAAGAGATACAAATGTATCTTCTTATCAGATTTGGCAGGCTGCCCAGAGGAGGAGAGAAGAAAACATCAGGAAACTTGCATTGACTTCTATTACAGAAGTCATTTGCAAGTCCGCTGAAGTTATAATCGGCTTTTTTTATCAGCACAATCCGTCGATGCCGATTAAGTAAAAAAAGCCAAATATCGGCCGATATATCGGCCGGCCGATATATCGGTCGACCTCTAACCTGCAGCATGCATTTTTCTGTGGCCCAAATTGACCACCTTTACCACCTTATACACTCCAGTTCCGTGGACACGAAAATGCAGGAGAGTGGCTATAAGATTTTTACCCATTGGTATAGAGTACCTACGAAACTGTCTCAGGCCTATCCAACCGTATCAGGTGTCTGCTGGAGGGGTTTTTGACAACAGGGAACATTCCTACACATTTGGTGGGAGTGCCCCAGACTGCAGCCCTACTGGCAGGACATCAGATCCCAGGTCAAAGACATTCTAGACATTGATTTACCGGACTCCCCATTGGATTTTCTCCTTCATGTCCTTATCCATTCCTTTCAGACAATATTGCAAATCAGTGCTGCCTCATCTTTAAAACGCGGCAAGGAGGTCGATTCCAGTTTTCTGGAGAAACCTCAGACCCCTAGCCGAGCAGATTGGATCCGCCTAGTAAATTACATTATGGTGGCGGAGTGGATGGCGACATGTAGGGACCCGCTACGATAAATTTTATGGCACTTGGATACACTATATTAAGACAACTGTGACAAGCTCTCCAGGGGCGCAATCTTCCATAACTCCTACATTAGGCTTGGTTGGGATTTCCAGTGATCTTTGATTCTCCCAGAACATCACCAGTCATGGGCATGCTGATCCTAAGACATCATTTGTCTTTCTTCTGAGTTAAATCCACTAGTTATGCCATGCTATATCACGTTATGTAATTGAGTGTTTCCTTTGTTCTTTATACTTGTTCTTACTTATCCCTCCTCTTTTCCCGCTCTCCTCCTTTCTCCCTTTACCTTCTCTTTTAAAATGTTTCTGGATCTGTGGCCTGGTATTAGGTACATAGTCACCACAAGCTACAATTTCTGTAGGTGGTTGTGAGACTTTATGTAGTGTAAGGTTTAGCAGCTATAACTTGGTTAGGATGTACTGTATGTCTCAGCAGCCCATTTGACTGAACTCTATACTGCACTGACTGTTGCCTGATTTGACATGGCTATTGTTAAAAATTATTTCATGTTTCTAATTTTCTCTTTGCTGATGTGGGAAAAAAAAATTATATCAAATCCACCCTCTGTCTACCAGTACAGGACATGGAGATTGATGCGAGAAACTAGGTAATACTGCAGGGGATAAGGAGATTGACACTTCCAGAGATGCTAATACCTGCAAGAGACTTTCTTTACAGGAAAAGTATTTATGGACATACCGTATATACTCGAGTATAAGTCGAGTTTTTCAGCACATTTTTTTGTGCTGAAAGTGCCCCCCTCGACTTATACTCGAGTCAAGCACTTTTCTGCAGCAAAAAATTTCATTTTCCGAACCGACTTTGGGGCCCCGTATCTCAGGGCCACTTGGTGCTAGGGACCACAAATTTAGAGTGCAAACCCAGTGGAACTGGTACCACAACATATCCAAAGATGGAGTTCCTAGCCCTAAGTGGCTAGAGAAAAGTGCTTGACATTTTCTGAACCGATTTTTGGGGCCCTGTATCTCGGGGCCACTTGGTGCTAAAAACCCCAGCTTTGGATATTGTATGGTTATTTGGGGTTCTTAGCACTAAGTGGCCCCAAGATACGGGGGCCCCAAATTCAGTCAACTGTGTCCATCTGCAGCAATGTCATTTTGGGACCCTTTGGGTTCAGAGACCCCAAATTTTGGCTGCAGCTAGGGGGCATCTAGGAACCCTTAAAGTGGAGTTCCACCCACTTTTACAACTCTTCAGCATCCCTCACTAAACTGTGCACTGTAAACAAATTGGATATTTTTAATTTTTTTTTCTCAGCACCTACTGTATATCTGCTGTATTCATTTTTCACTTCCTCCTCCCTGGCCGCGGCCCATCGCATCATTTCCTGTTTGCAATGCCTTCTGAGAAGGGGCGGCAACTTCCTCTGAAACTGCCGTTGCTATGGAAACCTGACCTGAAACCTATTACACTGCTTGTGCTACACTGAGCATGTGCGAGATCTGCAAGAATGAGATCCAGGAAGAAATACAGTCTGGCTTCAGATGCCCACACTTAAGATGGCCACGGCCTGCTGTAAATTTATAAAATAACAAACTACTGCTATAAACTAACAAAACAGACCTTAGTTTACAGACTAACTTTACTAGAATACATTAAGCTTGTGTATTATAGGGGTATTTTTATTTAAAAAGTATAATTTCAGCCGGAACACCACTTTAACTACCGAGTTTGAAGTTCGGGGGACCTATGGCTGCAAATGGGCACAGTGAGGCATGCAAATGGGCACAGTGAGGCTGCAAATGGGCATTGTTGACCCTCTTTTCCACTTACAGTAGCTGTGCATTTCTCACCCTCGTCTTATACTCGGGTCAATAAGTTTTTCCCATTTCTTGTGGTAAATTAGGGCCTCGACTTATACTCGGAACGACTTATACTCGAGTATATACGGTATGTAATTTTGATATACCCAACAGTCCCACAAAGCCTTAAATATTGACCATGCCCAGAGGCTCGGTTTTGTAATGTTTTCATAAAACTTTAATCTACACAATTTATACAAAAAAAATTAAAATATTGCCCATGCAAATTCAGATTTAAACAGATGGCATTTGCTCAAGTTGGGGCGTGGTTGAATAAGCAAAAAAAAAAAAAAAAGTAGCCAAGCAACTAGGATGTCCTGCCAGTCTCCCATCATTGGACTCACTACCTCAGCCTCCTTTAAATCCATCTAAAGCCTCAACATTTTTACTGTCAAGAGTTGCCCCCTTAATGACCAGGCCATTTTTTGCGATTTGGCACTGAGTCGTTTACTGACAATTGCACGGACGTGCGACTTTGTACAAAAACAAAATTGATTTGTCCTTCACCCTCCACAAATAGAGCTTTCTTTTGGTGGTAAATTGATCACCTCTGCAATTTTTATTTTTTGAGCTATAAAACAAAACAAAACAAAAAAAAAAAGTGTGACGATTTTGAAGGGAAAAAAAAATATTTTTAGCTTTTTGCTATAATAAATATCCCCAAAAAAATGAAAAAAAAAATTCTTCCTCAGTTTAGGCCAATATGTACAGTGGCTTGCGAAAGTATTCAGCCCCCTTGAACTTTTCAACCTTTTGCCACATTTCAGGCTTCAAACATAAAGATATAAAATTTTTATTTTATCTTTTGGATTTTTGAAACTTTTTTAACTAATAAAAAAATTAAGTGGGGCATGCAAAATTATTCAGCCCCCTTGCATTAATACTTTGTAGAGCCACCTTTTGCTGCGATTACAGCTGCAAGTCGCTTGGGGTATGTCTCTATCAGTTTTGCACATCGAGAGACTGAAATTCTTGCCCATTCTTCCTTGCAAAACAGCTCAAGCTCAGTGAGGTTGGATGGAGAGCGTTTGTGAACAGCAGTTTTCAGCTCTTTCCACAGATTCTCGATTGGATTCAGGTCTGGACTTTGACTTGGCCATTCTAACACCTGGATACGTTTATTTGTGAACCATTCCTTTGTAGATTTTGCTGTATGTTTGGGATCATTGTCTTGGAAGATAAATCTCTGTCCCAGTTTCAGGTCTTTTGCAGACTCCAACAGGTTTTCATCCAGAATGGTCCTGTATTTGGCTGCATCCATCTTCCCCTCAATTGTAACCATCTTCCCTGTCCCTGCTGAAGAAAAGCAGGCCCAAACCATGATGCTGCCACCACCATGTTTGACAGTGGGGATGGTGTGTTGAGTGTGATGAGCTGTGTTGCTTTTACGCCAAACATATCGTTTTGCATTGTGGCCAAAAAGTTCGATTTTGGTTTCATCGGACCAGAGCACCTTCTTCCACATGTTTGGTGTGTCTCCCAGGTGGCTTGTGGCAAACTTTAGACAAGACTTTTTATGGATATCTTTGAGAAATGGCTTTCTTCTTGCCACTCTTCCATAAAAGGCCAGATTTGTGCAGTGTACGACTGATTGTTGTCCTATGGACAGACTCTCCCACCTCAGCTGTAGTTCTCTGCAGTTCATCCAGAGTGATCAAGGGCCTCTTGGCTGCATCTCTGATCAGTCTTCTCCTTGTCTGAGCTGAAAGTTTAGAGGGACAGCCAGGTCTTGGTAGATTTGCAGTGGTCTGATACTCCTTCCATTTCAAAATGATCGCTTGCACAGTGCTTCTTGGGATGTTTAAAGCTTGGGAAATCTTTTTGTATCCAAATCCAGCTTTAAACTTCTCCACAACAGTATTACGGACCTGCCCGGTGTGTTCCTTGGTCTTCATGATGCTCTCTGCGCTTTCAACAGAACCCTGAGACTATCACAGAGCAGGTGCATTTATACAGAGACTTGATTACACACAGGTGGATTCTATTTATCACCATCAGTCATTTAGGACAACATTGGATCATTCAGAGATCCTCGCTGAACTTCTGGAGTGAGTTTTCTGCACTGAAAGTAAAGGGGCCGAATAATTTTGCACGCACCACTTTTCAGTTTTTTTAATTGCTAAAAAAGTTTAAAATATCCAATAGATTTCGTTCCACTTCACAATTGTGTCCCACTTGTTGGTGATTCTTCACAAAAAATTTAAATTTTATATCTTTATGTTTGAAGTCTGAAATGTGGCAAAAGGTTGAAAAGTTCAAGGGGGCCGAATACTTTCGCAAGCCACTGTATATTTCTACATATTTTTGGTGAAAAATAAATAAATCAATCGCAATAATTGGATATTGACTGCTTTGCGCAAAAGTTATAGCGTCTACAAAATAGGGGCTATTTTTAGTATTAATTATTTATTTTTATTACTAGTAATGGCGGTGATCTGTGATTTTTATCGGGGCTGCGACATTGTAGGGAACATTTGGGACACTCACATTTATACAACGATCAGCGCTATAAAAATGCACTGATTACTGTATAAATAACACGGGCAGGGAAATGGTTAACAGTATGGGGCACTCAAGGGGTTAACTGTGTCCTAGGGAGCGATTCTAACTGTGGAGGGATGGGACTGCCTGGGTGAGGTGACTGATCGTTGTTCATACTTAGTATGAACATACAAGTCTCCTCTCCCCTGACAGCACGGAGATCTGTCAATGTAAACAGACAGATCTCCGTTTTGTCTCTGTGTGGAGCAATTGCGGGTGCCCGGCAGTCGCGCACGTACATCGGCAGCGCTCGCGCACCCCCTAGTGCTCTGTAAGCAAGCCGATGTATAGCTACGACGGCTCACCCAGGGGAGACAACCTGCAGCAGTATAACTGTGGCGGCTGGTCAGGAAGTGGTTAAAATTGGATTCTAGGGACCTGCATCAACAGGCTTTGAGCTTTTGTCAATGGCATAGGTTTGACATCAGTTTGAGACACTTCTGAGCTCATTTAGAATGGACAGGTTTATTGCCTTCCATCAGAACTGCAAAACCCAAGCTGAAGCAAACAAAAGCCCG
Source organism: Lithobates septentrionalis (assembly GCA_037952835.1). NCBI lineage: Eukaryota > Metazoa > Chordata > Amphibia > Anura > Ranidae > Lithobates > Lithobates septentrionalis. The sequence continues at coordinate 6,711,607 of JBBDGP010000664.1, forward strand.
TTATCACAGGCCCTACAGGTTGTGAGCTAGATAATCTTTTTGGGCATAGAAACCAAGAAATTACAAAAAATGTAATATATTGCAGCTTACCAATCCTTAAAGGTTAAAAAGCCTGAAAAAAAAAAATCTATTTCATTTGGTGATCCTGCCAGAAACACACTTCCTGTCTTAGGATGAATGCATTCTGAATGAAGTAGTGAAGCAGGACACCCTTGGACAGCAGCATTGTCAGTCTATGGAGAGGGTAGTGTTAGTCTATCAGATTTAGAAGGACTTAGACTAACAAAATGAAGCTGAACTCCAGCTAGCACTTTACAGGCAGTTACAGCAAACAGTTTTTCCCTATTGGAAGAAGGCCTAGTTCACACTAGTGTGATTTCAGATGCAGCTTGATTCGCACAGAATCGTAAAACAATGAAAATCACACTATTCTTTGGAGCCCATTCACCAGCGATACAGTTGCAGTGTGTTTCCAAAAGTGGTGCATGCGTTGGTGCAGTACGATTTTAGTTCATTCAAAATGAATGGGCTGTAACCGCACTGCACAGAACTGCATGAGAGTCGCACAGCACGCCTATGCGATTCATATGTAGTTGCTAGTGTGAATAATCCCTTACGGTTTCTAGGATTCTCATAAGTAACAGTACCTAAGATGCACAAATGCTCAAACATACAGCATGTCTTTGAGGCTTACCATACATAAGCAGGGTAAACCTGGCCAGCCTTTGTTCCCTATACTGAGATCCTCCATTTCTGCCACTAGATGCCGATCAAATAAGTAAACAAACTGCACCATGGCGACAGTCCCTCACCCCCACACAGGAAATGACAGGTGTTCTGTACAGTCACTGGCTGCCAGACAGATTTCCAGAGATTTGTGTCCAGAGCTGTGTATCAGTCCCTTCGCAGATGTAAACACTGATCTATACAGCCACGCCTTCTCTCAGCAGGTCATCGATACTCACAGGCTGGCCCGTGACCCTCTGCATGGATGTACAAGTCTATACGCTCGCGTGAATGAAGACTTAAAGGCCAAGTCCACCTTTTATACTAAGTTACACCCATATTTAGAGTTGAACCACTTCAACTGATGTACGTATTAGGGGTGCACCAAAGTGGAAATTTTGGTGGCGAAACCGAAAGATGCACTAGGTAGAAAACCAAAACCGAAAATTAGTTTTAAAATATATATATATTTTTTTTTTTTAAATACAATTGTATTATATTCAACTTTAATTAAAATCATCCATTTCAATTAATATGAATTTATTGTTGGCCATTATTGGCACCTTTAGTGCAAGAAAAGCTTCAGAAAAATGCAGTCTGCAGTTTCTGACCATCTCCTGTACCATGTCCCCAGTCTCTAACCATCTGATACAGGAGACAGACTGCAGACATGGCACAAAAGATCAATGCACCTGCCAGTTCCCATTGGATGCAACCTACCAGTGTCTGTGAATGCAGCCTAACAGTGCCCGGATCAGAGCGGTGATCTCCGTGTGTCACGGAGCTGTGAATTGAATTGCCCGGGCCGCCCTAACAATGTCCCGCCTCCTGTGATCACGTCATACTGATTCAATGTCCCACCATTGGATCAGTGTGCCGTCTATCAGAGCAGGCGGGACATTGTTACTGCGGCCCGAGCAATTCAATTCACAGCCCTGTGACACACGGAGATCGCCGCTCTGTGGGAGGGAGGAGAGTAGGGAGGACTGGGGCGTGTCAGGATGACACCCCCGAAATTAAGACGATTTAACCACTTAAGGACCAGCCTCGTTTTGGATTTTAGGTGTTTACATGTTTAAAACAGGTTTTTTTGCTAGAAAATTACTTAGAACCCCCAAACATTATATATGGTTTTTTTTCTAACACCCTAGAGAATAAAATGGCGGTCATTGCAATACTTTTTTTTGCACCGTATTTGCGCAGCGGTCTTCTAAGCGCACTTTTTTTGGAAAAAATTCACTTTTTTGAATAAAAAAAATAAGACAACAGTAAAGTTAGCCCATTTTTTTTTATATTGTGAAATATAATGTTACGCCAAGTAAATTGATACCCAACATGTCACGCTTCAAAATTGCGCCCGCTCGTGGAATAGCGTCAAACTTTTACCCTTAAAAATCTCCATAGGCGACGTTTAAAAAATTCTACAGGTTGCATGTTTTGCGTTACAGAGGAGGTCTAGGCCTAGAATTATTGCTCTCGCTCTACCGGTCGCGGCGATACCTCACATGTGTGGTTTGACCACCGTTTTCATATGCGGGTGCTACTCACGTATGCGTTCGCTTCTGCGCGCGAGCTCGTCGGGACAGGGCGCTTTAAAATTTTTTTTTTTTTTTATTATTTATTTTACTTTATTTTATTTATTTTTTCACTGTTTTAAAAAAAAAAATTTTGGATCACTTTTATTCCTATTACAAGGAATGTAAACATCCCTTGTAATAGAAAAAAACATGACAGGTCCTCTTAAATATGAGATCTGGGGTCAAAAAGTCCTCAGATCTCATATTTAGACTAAAATGCAAAAAAAAAAAAAAAAAAAAAAAAAAGTAGTTTAAAAAAAATGACAAAAAAAAATTGTGCCTTTAAGAGAAGTGGGCGGAGCCGTCATAATGACGTCGCTCCGGCCATCACATGGTATAGAGACGGGTGGGAGCCATCTTGGCCTCACTCGTCTCAGTACCTCAGCAGTGACAGGTCCCGATCTCCTCCGCCGCTACCGACGGCTCCGGTAAGCGGCGGAGGGCGCAGGAGAGCGGCGGGAGGGGGGGTGGCACCACTCCCGCCGCCGATAACGGTGATCTCGCGGCGAACCCGCCGCAGAGACCACCATTATCGTGTACAGAACCGCTCGCTGTAAAGATGGACACCTCGGTTGTGGCAGCAGCTGCTGCCGTTACCGAGATATCCATCTTTAAAAAAATGACGTACATATACAGTGAGCGGTCGTCAAGTGGTTAAAGAAAGCATGTAAATGAATCTTAAATAAGAAAAATAAATACATAAAAAAAAAAAAAAAAAAAAAAAGGAAGAAAAAAATAAAGAAATAAAAGAAATAAAAGAAAAAAAAAAAAAAAAAATGTACACAGGTCCTACACGTATATGTAAACAGTGATCGCACTACTACACGTGAGGTATTTTTCCAAACATCAGATTGAGAGAGCAATAATTCTAGTGCCAGACTTCCTTTGTAAATCTAAACTGGTAACCTGTAAAGGTTTTTTAAAGCGTCACCTAAGGAGATTTTTAGGTACCGCAGCTTGTCATTCCACGGGTCTACGCAATTTAGGTATTTACTTGATGAAACATTTTATATTTTACAAAAAAATATAATGAGTTTGTGTACAGTAAAATTCAGTAAAGTGTTTTTCCTGAAAATTTGCATTTGATAAACCGTTGCACAAATATCGAGTGACAAAAAATTTCAACACCCACCATTTTTCAGGGTCTTTGTTTTTAGAAAATATATATGTTGTTTGGAGGTTCTAAGTAATTTTTTAATTTTTGAAGTGGTTAACATGGTGTCAAGACCCACCCTGTCAATAGAAATCCACCACCAATCCCCCCCCCCCCCCCCCCCCCATTTTTTTTTTTTTTTTTACAGAGTCCAGGGATTTGTCTCCCCGGCTGCTATCAATTTTTACATTTTGCATGTCTCCACCTGCACACTTGACAGAGATCTGTGAATTACTAACTACAAGTCCCATCTTCCACCGCAGCTAAGGGCCTCTGTAGCTACTAATGGAACACAAGTGCAGTGAGTCCACTGACACTTCCTCCAGCTCCATAACCAAAATGGCGCTTTTTGGCCACTAGGGTTAAAAAGGGTTAAAAGCACCCACAAAGTGGCGCTTTGCCGGCGCTGCCTACTGATTTCAATGGGCAGGGGCGCTTTAGGAGCGGTGTATACACCGCTCCTATAGCGCCTCAAAGATGCTGCTTGCAGGACTTTTTTTAGCGTCCTGCCAGCACACAGTTTCAGTGTGAAAGCCCGGAGTGACAGGAGAGGCACTTTACAGGTGCTATTTTTAGCGCTATAGTGCCTCAGTGTGAAAGTAGCCTAAAATGTGCAGTTTTATTACACAGCACAGTGCCACGGATGTTGCAATTTTCTCTACCATAAGCCATCTCCAAAGGCGTTTCAGAGAATTTGGCAGTACATCCAACTGGCCTCACAACCGCAGACCACGTGTAACCACGCTAGCCAAGGACCTCCGCATGCAGCATTCACCTACAAGATCGTCTGAGACCAGCCACCCGAACAGCTGCTGCAACAATCAGTTTCCATAATCAAAGAATTTCTGCACAAACTGTCAGAAAAAGTCTCAGGGAAGCTCATCTTCATGCTCACCGTCCTCATCTGGGTCTCGACCTGACTGCAGTTCGTCGTCGTAACCAACTTGAGTGGGCAAATTGCTCACATTCGATGGCATCTGGCACTGGAGAGGTGTTCTCTTCACGGATAAATCACAGATTTCATTGTACAGGGCACATGGCAAACAGCGTGTATGGCGTTGTGTGGGTGAGCGATTTGCTAATGGCAACATTGTGGATTGAGTGGCCCATGGTGGCGGTGGGGTTATGGTATGGGCAGGCGTATACTATGAACAACGAACACGGGTGCATTTTATTGATTGCATTTTGAATGCACAGAGATACCGTGACGAGATCCTGAGGCCCATTGTTGTGCCATTCATCCACAACCATCACCTTATGTTGCAGCACGCTAATGTACGGCCCCATGTTGCAAGGATCTGTACACAATTCTTGGAAGTTGAAAACATCCCAGTTCTTGTCACCCACCGGACATGTCACCCATTGAGCATGTTTAGGATGCTCTGGATCGGCGTATACGACAGCGTGTTCCAGTTCCTGCCAATATCCAGCAACTTCGCACAGCCATTGTAAAGGAATGGGCCAACATTCCCCAGGCCACAATAAACAACCTGATCAACTCTATGCGAAGGAGATGTGCTGCACTGCGTGAGGCAAATGGTGGTCACACCAGATACTGACTGGTTTTCAGACCCCGACCCCGCCAATACAGTGAAACAGCACATTTTAGAGTGCTCTTTTATTGTGGCCAGCCTAGGGCACACCTGTGCAATAATCATGCTGTCTAATCAGCATCTTGAGATTATCTCGGCAAAGGAGAAGTGCTCACTAACACAGATTTGTGAATAAAATTTGAGAAATAGGCCTTTTCTGTAAATAGAAAAAGTCTTAAATCTTTGCGTTCAGCTCACGATAAATAGGGGCAAATACAAAAGTGTTGCGTTTATACTTTTGCTCAGTGTATATACACCCTTTCTGCAAACGGTTGCATTTATTTTTTTGTTTTGCAAATGTGGACAGACATTAACCCCTTTGCTGCCAAAGATTTTTTTTTTGCATTTAAAAAAAATCATTTTAGGCCTGAAGATTACATTTAACCACCAAAACATATTTTCTGAAAGACGACAACCTAGAGAACAAAAAACAGTGGTAGCTCCAATTTTTGAATGTCACACGATATCAGCACAACTATTTAGGAAATACAATTTCAGTAATAAGTACACCAAAAAAAAGGCCACACAAACATAATAAAACACCCATTTTTTTGTAGAGTATAAAACGATGCGGTTGTGTATATAAGCAGCCAACATGTCAACCTTTAAAATTGCATGCACTCGAAATAGCGAAAGATTTCAGTACCCTATATTTTCCATAGGCAATGCTTTAAAAGCCCATACAGGTCATCAGTTTAGAGTTTGTGAATAATGGGCCTAGAATTAGTGCACACATGCACAGATATATTTAACATGTGCAGCACAATCCACATTTTTATGCATAGGTGTCCTTGACAGCTGAATTTACGTACTTGCGTGCATGTAAGTGGGGCGAGAGGGGGATGGGAATTAAAATGCCTGGGTATAACAAATTTTTTTACACTTTTGTTTTTATAAACCTTTTTTTCATGACTTAGGGGGCATGTCCTGTATGTGCTGGAAAACTAGACACTGACCAAAAACAAAAAAAAACAACCGTAGGCCAACTTAGGATAACTCTTTCTACTACCAGCATGACTCAGTTTTGCAGCAAAGCAGTACAGAGAGCATGATCGTAAACACAGAGGGATGGGACCTTTGTCCCTCTTTGGACTCCAAGTAAAGGTTTTGTGGTGAATACAAAAGTGCCATTTTCTTACTTGTCTATTGAGGGACACAGGAAATCCCTTAACTTTTGGGACATCCAAAAGCAGTCTAACCCACTGAGCTGTGAGCAACAGAGCAAACAATTGCAGACTGCCTGCAGCTCAAAGAGCCAGCTGATGGACCTTATACCTGAAGTCAGCATCAGGAGGCCAAAACCTCCACCAAATAGAAGTTAGAGAAAGTAAGAACAGAAGACCAGGTGGCAGCTTTGCAAATCTTAGAAACAGTTGCTGGATGCTAAAAGCCCAAGAATCATTCACAGATCTAGTGGAGTATGTCTTTGACAGGAAACTGTGAAACCCGATCCTTGACACCACAAGAATGGTTGATTATCTATAAAGGACCCGAAACCTCCTTCAAGCCCAGAAATGTACTATTTAATACACCAGGTCTGTCATCTCTTCCCTTTACCAGGGAGGCTTTTTGGCTTCTGTGGACATCAAGGACATGTACTAGCATGTTCCCATGTTTTAAGGGCATCAAGGTTTCCAGTGTTTTGTTGATGGGTTCTTACTTATGAAGGTGCTGGCTCCAGTGTTGTCAAAGTTGCATCCTCCCTTGAACCAACTCATTGTGTAGTTTGGGCCGAGTCCTGTACACAGATCAGGCCAGAGTGGTTATATAACGAACAATAAAACAAGTCTGTTACAGCTCAAAACAAGCTAGTAAACTCCAGTAGTGAAGTACAAGCTGAAAGTTTCATAATGACCATATAGGTTATATAATGAGTAGGCTCTGCTGGCTTCAATAAGACTCAGTGCAGCTCTTCAGCATTGAAAAGGAATATCTGAGGCTTGAGAAAGACATTACTGCCTTGAAAACGCGTATCCACATCCCGTGTGACACCATTGGCCAAGTTGATATGCTGTCAAATCGGCTCCAGAGCTTGTATATCCTCCCTAGCATCTTTCCATTGCCCGGATTTCTGATTTTATTCTACTACATGTGAGTGGTTTATTTACTTTGTATTAATAAATTGATCTTATATACTGCACTTAGAACCACCCTCTTGTGGCAAAAAAAAAAAAAAAAAAAAAACACACAGCAAGAAAGGCCGCTTTTCCTTTTCTTCTCATCTTTGGCAAAACAAAACCAGTTTACTGTAGTCTTGCTCTTTGACAGTTAAAATTGCAGAGCGGTGCAGGATTATGCACCTAAACTAAAGGAAACTGACAGCACCGCTCTGCACTCCATGTGACAGTCAGTGTACAGGAGAGCAGAGTGGTGCCAGCACGGTCGCAGATAGGGGGGGGGGGGGGGGGGGGCGGGGCAAAGCAGGAAGAATCAAGGTAGACAGGAGCACGAGATCGGTGCACTGGGTGAAGGGGGGGGGCAATTACAGGAACGATCTTGTGTCTGTCTCTTGCTGCAGCTGCTGAAAGCCAGCTTCTCCTCTTCTCCCTCCTGGCTTTCAGCGGCTGCAGGGAGAGAGACACAGGAGATTGTTCCTGTAACCACTTCACATCCGTGCAATGGCCGAATGACGGCCACAGCACGGATCTGAATTCCCGGGAGGCCGTCATATGATGGCCTCCCCTGTGCACGCGCCCTGCGCGCTGTGATCACCAAGTCACTGAGACTCGGGTGATCACCGATCCAAGTAAGGGGTCGGTCCCGGTCCCTTACCATGTGATCAGCTGTCAGCCACTGACAGCTGATCACATGATGTAAACAAAAGATCAGTAATCGTTTGTTTATTTTTCTACTCACGCTGCTCGGATGTGAGGGACATCGGTCAGTGCCCATCACTGCCGCCTGTCAGTGCCCATCACTGCCGCCTGTCAGTGCCCATCACTGCCGCCTGTCAGTGCCCATCACTGCCGCCTATCAGTGCCCATCACTGCCGCCTATCAGTGCCCATCACTGCCGCCTATCAGTGCCCATCACTGCCGCCTATCAGTGCCCATCACTGCCGCCTATCAGTGCCCATCACTGCCGCCTATCAGTGCCCATCACTGCCGCCTATCAGTGCCCATCACTGCCGCCTAATCAGTGCCCATCACTGCCGCCTCATCAGTGCCCATCACTGCCGCCTCATCAGTGCCCATCACTGCCGCCTCATCAGTGCCCATCACTGCCGCCTCATCAGCGTACATCAATGAAGGAGAAAAATGACCCGTTTTACATTTTTTATAACAAAATAAATTTTTATTTTTTTTTAATTCAGTTTTTTTACATTTTTTTTTAACAAAAAGTAAAACTGCAGAGGTGATCAAATACCACTATAAGAAAGCTCTATTTGTGGTGAAAAAAATGCTAAAAATTTCATTTGGGTACAGTGTTGTGTGACCGCGCAATTGTCATTCAAAGTGCGTCAGCGCTGAAAGCTGAAAATTGGTCTGGATAGGAGGGGGGTTTAAGTGCCCAGTAACCAAGTGGGCAATTGCCCTGCATGCACATGCTCCTGTCCATCATGATTCTTCCTGCTGGCCCCCTTATCTGTGGCCGCGCAGTCTACCATCCGATCCATGCACATCCTCCCTGCTTGCCAGCCCCCATGTGCCCCACTTCCCAGCGCTCCTGGCTACCCTTCTGTCTCTTCCACCGGCACAAAGGGGGATTTTTCTCTATGGAAAGTGGGGAAGGAGCTGGTAAATTACATTTTCTGAATAAACAGAGCCAGTGATCAGTACAGATTACTCATGTTCATTCATAACCCAATCATAGTAAAAACACTTACTACGCTTCAATTTATGAATGAAGCAGGAGCCTCTTTATAGAGCCTCCTGCTCCTTCACTCTGCAGAGTAACTGAGGCTGCAGAGAGGGACTGAGGTATGTTCTCAATCCCTTTCTCAGAAGTGAGGCATCAGGGGTCTGTTTATACCCCTGATATTTCACCAAGGTCCCCAAAAATTGTGAAAGAAATTGTAGAAATTAAAAAAAATATATAAAAAAAGTGTAAGGCCTTGTTTAGACTTATAGCTTGGGGGGAGGCAGGAAAAATGCACTGTTGAACCACATTTTGGAGAGGAAAGCATGGGGGCCACTGATGATCAGGAAAGAATGTTGGGCACTGATGACAGAATGAGGACACAGGATGTGATGTCAGTCTGTGCATAAAAAAAAAAAAAAAAAACACAAGCATGAAAACTGATGACAACATGCATAAAAACTCACTGAAACGAGCATGAAACTCATGGTGTGAACGAGGTCCAACTAATTTTTTTGATCGGGATTAAAGTTCACATACTGTCTTGTTACATCATTTTATAAAACGATGTTTACTAGATTTCTGCACATAAAAAAAAAAAAAAAAAAAAAAAAAGAGTACCACTTACCTTGCTTAGTGTTAAAACTTCCTCTTAATCTGGACTCTGGTTCCCTGGAAAGCGTGTCCTGGAATACACGTTCACGGCCTATTTCCTTAGTTGAGAATGCGTCCTCCGTTTCTCTGTCTCTAGACAATTTGAAGTCCGTTCTGATAGATTGTAGCATGGACTGCTTATTTAACTGAGGAATGAATTCTGTAAGTCTCTGTAAGTTGCTGATATGTATTTCCCTTTGTTCAATAGGAATTCTCCCTTCTTCCATACTCCCTTGGGAGTATAAACCAGAAGAACTGTATCCCTTCAACAAATTATTTTGCTCTTCATCAGCATCAGGAAATGGAACTTTTGTTAGCACCTCTGAGTTCAGAAAATAGTTTTCATCTAGTAGCGATTCGTCTGGTACTCTTGGAGCCTGCTGACTGTTTGTGCTTTCTATGGTCTCAGGTCTCAAGCTGTTATTAAAATTGCCATCCATACTTCTGTCTGTATGAAAAAGAAAAACATTATTTTAGTTATACTTGAATATTTTACACCGTGGGGTTCCATTGATAAAATGTTGTATTGTCACTCATCCAGCAAACCTGCATGTATAGTAGTTCTGTGGAGAAGAGTGAATATTCTTTAGGACATTTTCTCTTCTGAACACATTTTTTTATTATGGGCATTTGTAAAATACAGCATCATGGCCACTGGATGGTGCCCAGTAGCATATGAAATTCCCATGTCTTTGTAGTAATAGATACAATCTAACAATTAGAGAGAATTAAATACCTGTAACAAATTATCTGCCGATTCCCTCTAGTGTTCTCTAGAGTGGTTACATTGAATCTCGTTACAAACATGTATTTCCTACGTTACACAGCTCCATTTAGTGGCCATTCTGTGGTATTTTGGTAATGTCCATAATAAAAAAAAAAAACATTTGTTGAGAAAATAGCCTAATACACACAGAACAAAAAGGTGTATGCAGAGTCACTTGATGAATGAATGACTATGCATTTTTTATTTTTTTTAAATAGTGTGGAATAGTATTTGTTAAATAGTTTTAATCTTCTCTCTTACAATACTAAAAGCAGACCCGTCAGCCATTTTAAACATTTAGGCCTCATGTACACTGCTGCTGCTGCTAAACGGACGTTCAGAGGCAGTTCGATGCTTTTTTTTTTTTAGCGGCCCATGTACACAGGTTTGTTTAATGTCGTTTTTAGGCAGTTGCGTTTATAGGCTTTTTATTTGATGGCAAAAAAATGGAGTTCAGACGCTGAAGTTTATGACGTTTCAGATGCCAAACGCGGCTAACTGCGGTACTGCATTTAGCCGCGTTTTAGTTTAGAAGCGTTTTTAAAAGGTGCCCTTTTTTTTTAGATTACAAAACTTAAAAATGATAGCAAATGATGAAAAACCACAAAAAAAAAAAAAAAAAAAAAAAAATTTTTTAAAAACTTGTAATTGCTTGCAATGCTTCATAGACCATTTATATACCCCTAATGAGCCCATGATCCAATCCAATACACCACTAGCATTGCTGTTAGCCAAAGTAGAATTGGAATTTGACCTATATGTTGTTAGATTTGAACCAGATGACCCCCACCATTGAGCTTGACCCCTGACTTGATCAAACATAGTTGCATGAAATTTAATATCTGGCTTTAATTCATTATGCCCTCATGTTAAATTCTAGGTAGCTTCGACAATGATTCACAGGACTGTCTCTTCCCCTCACCCCAACCTGTTATCTTGGAAACCCACCCTTAATCCAAGTTCTAACTTAGAAAATATCAGACTGGGTAAAGACACTGATTTAGATAAGTTCAAACTTCAGCAGGCATTTTATAACAAAGTTTACTCAGCCCCCCACAACATGTCTCTTTAGGTTAGGGCAGGGCTCGACAAACCCCGGGCGCCAGGTCGCATTTGCGACTAGAATTAGCGACCTGGCGCCTGGGGCAGCACAGCTGGGGTATCCTGTGTCCGTTCGACACCCCCCCCTCCCGCCGCGATCGCGCTGGGCCGCGCCGGTAATTGAGGCCCCGGCTTTGCGGCCTACTGCAGTCCTATGGTTCCTGGTTCCTTCTGCAATCGGGCGCCCTCTGGTGGTGGCCGTTGGTATGACAAGACATCCACCAATGCTAATGGAGCAGCTTTCCCTACTTGTTTTCACTGCCTGCTCATCTCCTTCCCTTTACTTAGAACCCCCAAACATTATATATATTTTTTATTCTAACACCCTAGAGAATAAAATGGCGGTCATTGCAATACTTTCTGTCACACCGTATTTGCGCAGCGGACTTACAAGCGCACTTTTTTGGGAAAAAATACTTTTTTTAATTAAAAAATAAGAAAACAGTAAAGTTAGCCCAATTTTTTTTATATTTTGAAAGATGATGTTACGCCGAGTAAATTGATTCCCAACATGTCACGCTTCAAAATTTCATCCGCTCGTGGAATGGCGACAAACTTTTACCCTTTAAAATCTCCATAGGTGTCGTTTAAAAAATTCTACATGTTGCATGTTTTGAGTTACAGAGGAGGTCTAGGGCTAGGATTATTGCTCTCGCTCTAACGACCGTGGCGATACCTCACGTGTGGTTTGAACACCGCTTTCATATGCGGGTGCTACTCACATATGCGTTCACTTCTGCAAGCGAGCTCGGCGGGACGTAGCGCATTTAAAAAAATTATTATTTTTTCTTATATATTTTACTTTTTGTTTTTTATTTTTACACTGTTTTTTAAAAAAAAATAAAAATTGTGTCACTTTTATTTCTATTACAAGGGATGGGGCACATTTAAATTTTTTTTTTCTTATTTATTTTAACTTTTATTTTTTCACTGTTCTTAAAAAAAAAAAAAAAAAAAAAAAAAAAAAAAGTCACTTTTATTCCTATTAGAAGGAATGTAAAAATCCCTTGTAATAGAAAAAAAGCATGACAGGACCTCTTAAATATGACATCTGGGGTCAAAAAGACCTCAGATCTCATATTTACACTAAAATGCATTAAAAAAAAAATTGTCATTTGAAAAAAAAAAAAAAAAAATGTCCCTTCAAGAGCTATGGGTGGAAGTGACGATTTGACGTCGCTTCCACCCTGCAATGACTTGGAGATGGGCAGGGGGGCCCCCCCATCTTCCGCTCACTTGTCTCCATGTCAGGCCAGGGACAGATCCGGATCGCCTCCGCCGCTACCGACGGCCGCGGTAAGCGGTGAAGGGCACCGGAGAGCGGCGGTAGGGGGGGCCCCTCTCCTGCCGCCGATAAAAGTGATCTCGCTGCTAATCTGCTGCAGAGACCACTTTTATCTGAAAGAGAACCGCCGGCTCTTGAAGAAGATACCGGGGTTATGGTAGCTAGCTGCTATTAACAACGGTATTTCTCTTCAAAGACAGGACGTATATAGTCGTCCTGCGGGAAGGAAGTGGTTAATTAAAATGAATTTATTATTTGTCATCTCCCTGCTTGGCCCCTTTCACACGGGCTGTCTGATCAGGTTCGCCTGTCAGTTTTTCAGGCGGACCTGATTGGATCCTTAGCGAGAATATGGTGGTCTTGTGTCCCTGCATGGCAGGAAATAAAAGCAGTCACATTAGTTCTAGTCGTCTCTGTGTAAATTTAAGATTGGTTAATTTTTATATTGAAAATAAAGCTTTGTCGGTCGTTTAAAAAAAAAAAAAAACCTGGCTCCTAACTTTTTTTAGCTGGCTCCTAGATTCCAAGCAAATTTGTCAAGCCCTGGGTTAGGGTTTCCCGCTAGGGTTAAGGTTTCCCCTTGAAGAACAAAGTTAGGAGTCAGGGACTGGAATAGGGACCTCCTCCAAAGGTTAAAGGTCAGCAGGCGGGTCCCCAGAGGTCAATGGGAAAAAGGGGTGGCTGACCCACCTCCAACGTGTTCTGCCTACCCCAATTTATGTGTGTATATATATATATATATATATATATATATATATATATATATATATATATATATATATATATATATATATATATATATATACATATACACACATATACACACACATACATATACACACACACATACATACTACGCAGCTGTACATGCATGTTGGAAAAATATCCTACACACATGCGCCATCAATGGATGAGTCCAGTAGTGACGAACTCTAGTCCTCGCACGCAATTTCCGACGTCTTTCCTGCCTCATCAACAGCAACGTCAGGAGCATTTCCTCACATATGCTCATTATGGGATCCATAGTAAAAGCACCAAAATTGAGGTAGATACAACTACACTGCTGCTCTCTCAGCTGCTGCTACTCACTCTGGTCTCACAGAATGGCTGAAATAGTTAAATAATACTGTTGACCTTATGATGTTATCTTAAATAATGCTCCTAGACTCAAAACGCAGCTAAACGCGGCATGCAAAGGAGGCTTTAAGCTGTCAAAAAAATCGTTCAGGGGAGGTTGCCTCAGCGTCCTGTGTACATTAACCACTTGAAAACTTAAACCCCTTTCCTAACCAGACCAATTTTCAGCTTTTGGTTCTCTCACATTTTGAATGACAATTAGTCATGCAACACTGTATCTATATGAAATTTTTGTCCTTTTTTCACACAAATAAGAGCTTTCTTTTGGTGGTATTTAATCACCGCTGGGTTCTTTATTTTTTGCGCTATAAAAGAAAAAAGACAGAAAAATCTGTAAAAAAAATAAATTTTTCTTCATTTCTGTTATAAAATTTTGCAAATTAGTAATTTTTCTTCATATATTTTGGCCAAAATTTATACCGCTACTTATCTTTGGTAAAAATAACCCAAATTGGTGGATATTATTTGGTCTTTGTGAATGTTAGAGAGTCCAAAAGCTATGGTGCCAATATCTGAAAATTAATCACACCTAAAGTACCGATGGCCCATCTAATTTCTTGAGACCCTAACATGCCAGAAAAGTACAAATACCCCCCAAATGACCCCTTTTTGGAAAGAAGACATTGCAAGGTATTTAGAAAGATGCATGGTGAGTTTTTTGAAGTTGTCATTTTTTCCCCACAATTCTTTGCAAAATCAAGTTGTTTTTTTTTTTACTTTTTTTTTTTTTTTTCACAAAATTGTCATATTAGCAGGTTATTTCTCACACACCGCATATGCATACCACAAATTACACCCCAAAACACATTCTGCTATTACTCCTGAGTATGGTGATACCACATGTGTGAGACTTTTACACAGCGTGGCCACATACAGAGGCCCAACATGCACGGAGCACCTTCAGGCGTTCTGGAGCTCCCAGGCCAATTCTGACATTTCTCTCCTACATGTAAAAATCATCATTTATTAGCTAGAAAATTACATAGAACCCCAAAACATTATATATGTTTTTTTACCCTAGAGAATACAATGGCGGTCGTTGCAACTTTTTATCTCGCATGGTATTTGCGCAGCAATTTTTTTAACGCGGTCACGGATGTGTTCGGGTGCGCGCCCCAGGGGGTGCGCGAGAGGGGAATTCTGGGGGGACGTCATAGTACGCCCTCCCAGAGTTTAAGCAACCGCCCTGCAGCCGTCATTCGGCTATGGGCCGGTTGTTAAGTGGTTAAGCCTTAAAAGTCTAAAGACATGCTACTAAAAGGTACCCTTTATGGAAGTACATAGGGACAGCAGATTAAGCTACATTGCAAGTCAGGTTGAATAAAAAAGTTCAGCCAATAGACAAAACTTGTATTTTAGTTTACATTTAAATGTACTTTCAGAGAGAGAAAAAAAAAAAAAAAAAACGATGTACAAGCTTTATCCTTAGGCCTCATGCACACGAGACGCTGGTGCAAACTCTACTGAACATGTTTATAAAAGCTGAAACCGGCGTTTAGAAACGCCTGTTAACCGCGTTTGCATGCCGCGTTTGCGTCTAGAAGCGTCTGCAGAGCAGAGAATGACATTTTCCGACCCAACTTTGGGGTCCCGTATTTCGGAGCCACTTGATGCTAGGAACATTTGGTGTGCAAACACAGTGGACCAAGCACTTTTCTGCAGCAGAGAATGACATTTTCTGACCTAACTTTGGGGCCCCATATATCGGGGCCACTTGGTGCTAGGAACCCCTAGGTCCACTGTGTTTGCACACCAAGTTTGGGGTTCCTAGCATCAAGTGGCCCTGAGATATGGGGCCCCAAAGTTGGGCTGTAAAAACACTTATAAAAAACGCAAACGCGGCTAAACGCGGTACCGGTGTTTAGACGCGTTTGGCATCTGAAACGTGGAAAACTTTTGCATCTGAACCCATTTTTTTGCTTCTGGAAAAGCGAGGTTAAACGCAACTGCCTAAAAACGCCAAAAAACGAGACTGTGTACATGGACACATAGGATAACATTGAATGGGTTCAGGGGCAGTTGAAAAAAGTGTCCAACTGCCTCTGAACACGAGTTTAACAGCGTCTCGTGTGCATGAGGCCTTAAAGTGGCTGCAAAGGCAGAAGGTTTGTTATCTTAATGCATTTTATGCATTAAGATAAAAAGCCTTCTGTGTGCAGCAGCCCCCCTAATACTTACCTGAGCCCCATCTAGATCCAGCGATGTTGCCCAAGAGACTCAGCTGTCCGGACTCCCCTCCTCATTGGCTGAGACAGCAGCGTGGTGCCATTGGCTCCTGCTGCTGTCAAAGTCAGTGAGCCAGTCAGGAGAGGAAGGGGGCAGGCCGGGCCACGGCTCCATGTCTGAATGGACACACGGAGCTGTGGCTCAGCTCGTGTGCCCCCATAGCAAGCAGTCAACAGGAGGGAGGTGCCAGGAGTGCCAAGAGGCACCAAAGAAGAGGAGGATCTGGGCTGCTCTGTGCAAAACCACTGCACAGAGCATGCAAGCTTGTTATTTTTAATGAAAAAATAAAAAAAAAAGTTAAACGACTTTATGATCACTTTAACCACTAGTCGACCAACCGCCGTCATTCTACTGAGGCAGGTTGGCTCTCCTGCACAAATCGCCGTAGCTGTACGTTTGCCCTTAAAACTGCACAGCGGGGGACGCGATGCGCGTGGCCGGCGGGCGCAGGCACAAGAGCAAGAATAGGGTGTGTGTGTGTGTAAATGTAAACACACACACACACACACATCCCCATTCTGTCAAGAGAAGAGAGACAGGTCGTCTGTTCCCACTAGTTAGGAACAGCGATCTGGCTCCTCCTCTAGTCAGTCACATCACCCCCACCCCAGTTAGAAACACATACACGAGGGAACACATTTAACCCCTTGATCGCCCTGGGGTTAACCCCTTCCCTGCCAGTGACATTTACACAGTAATCAGTGCATTTTTTTTTTTTTTTTTTTTTTTTTTTTTTTTTTTTTACACAATGTGTCAAAAGTGCTCAGTCCTGATAAAAAAAAATAATAAAAGAAAAAAATTCACGCAGATCGCCAACATTACTAGTAAAAAAAAATTTAATAAAAAATTCATAAATACAGCACCTTTTTTGTAGACGCTATAACTTGTGTAAACTAATCAATACACGCTTATTGCGATTTTTTTTTTACCAAAAATACATAGAATACATATCGGCCTAAACTGAGGGGGGAAAAAAAATTTTGATAAAAAAATATGGGATATTATAGCAAAAAGAGTGTTTATTTCAAAATTGTCGCTCTTCTTTTGCAAGAAATAAAAACCGAAAAGGCGATCAAATACCACCAAAAGAAAGCTCTTTTGTGGGGGAAAAAAAGGACGTCAATTTTTTTTGGGTACAGCGTTGCACGACCGCGCAATTGTCAGTTAAAGCGACGCAGTGCCCTATCGTAAAAAATGGCCTGCTCATTGAGCAGCCAAATCTTCCCGGGCTGTGTTTAACCACTTGCTTACCGGGCACTTAAACCCCCCTCCTATCCAGACCAATTTTCAGCTTTCAGCGCTGACGCACTTTGAATGTCAATTGCTCGGTCATACAACACTGTACCCAAATGAAATTTTTATCATTTTTTCCCCACAAATAGAGCTTTCTTTTGGTGGTATTTGATCACCTCTGCGATTTTTATTTTTTGTTAAAAAAAATTTAAAATGACCGAATTTTTAAAAAAATTTTTTTTTTTTTTTTTTATATTTTGTTATAAAATTTTTTAAAAGGGTAATTTTTCTCCTTCATTGATGTACGCTGATGAGGCGGCACCAATGGGCACTGATGGGTGGCAGTGATGGGCACTGATCTTGTACACTGCTAGGTGGCACTGATTGGCACCACTGGTGGGCATTGTTAGGTGGCAATGGTGGGCATTGATAGGTGGCACCTGTAGGCATTGATAGGTGGCACTGGTGGGCACTGTGATGTGGCAATGTAAGGTGGCACTGGCAGGGGGTACTGGTGGCACAATTGAGGCATTATTGCCTCCTCCTCTTCGGGACCGATGTCCCTTGCTGCTGAGCCTGTGATCGGCTTTTTTTTCTCTTCGCACTGTCAGCGCGAGGAGAAAAAAAAAACGATTACCGAGCTTTTGTTTTGATCATGTGATCAGCTGTCATTGGCTGACAGCTGATCACATGGTAAGGGGCCGGGACCGGCCCCTTACTTGGATCGGTGATCATCCGAGTCTCAGTGACTCGGTGATCACAGCGCGCGCAGGGCATGTGCACAGCGGAGGCCGTCATATGACGGCCTCCCGGGAATGCAGGTCCGCGCTGTAGCCGTCATTCGGCTATAGCGCGGATAGCAAGCGGTTAAAGTGGTTAAAGAGGCGTTTAACCCGTATCCAAAAATGTAACATATTGCATCTTACCAATCATTAGATGTGGTGGCTGCGTTCATTTTCTTTTTTTAGGCTTTTTCCCCTCTGCTGTCACCTGGTGATCTGGCCAGTAACATACCTCATGTATTATACAGACATCACGCTGCATGAATGAGCACAGGAGGCAGACTTGGACAGCAGCATTGTCAGTCTGGGGGGAGTTTTAAAAGTACTAGCAGATTTAGATACAGTAACAAAATTTAAGTTGAACTCCAGCTAATACTTTATAACCAGTTATCGTTTTTTTTCTCTATTTGGATAAAGGTTTTACATAAATAAAAGCTGATCATTTTAAGCACCCTTGCCAGTGTTAAATAGTCGGTCTCATCCCTGTAACTGCAAGAGAGCTTTTTTGTTGAAAAACTGAAAAAGGGAAACTAACAGCCATCAAATCTAAGAATTGGTAAGCTGCGATATAATGAATGTTTGCTTTTGGGTTTAATACTCCTTTAAACAAACACATAACACACGTTAGAAAGAAAATACACTGAAAGTAGAAAACATTTTTTCCCTAAACCCCTGCAATGTACTGTAAACGCCAATGTAGGGAAAATATATAACAAACTGCAGTATCCTAGTATCCTAATATAAAGAAAAAACGTAAGCTTATATTGGTTGTAAAAAATGAACTATTGTTTGAACAAAAAAAAAAAGAGAAGAAAAAAAAAAAAAACTATTGTATTATTACAATGCAGGATATTATGAAATTAAATGTTGTGATCATAGAACTCCTTTAAGAAAACAGCCAAGTACCACTCTTTGGAAATAGTTCTTCAGAAATCAATGATTTCAAGCCACTGATCAAATAAAATTTTTGAAGGTATGTAATTCACAGTTCTTGAGAACTGGCTCAACTGCCTTTAAAAAGAACTCTTGAGGATGAACAGCTGGGCAAATTGGGCTGGTGAAAGTTGCCATGTCCTGACTAGCACACTTGCTGCAATACAGTAAATAGGTTTAGCATTGCTGATCCAGAACTAACAAAAAGCAGGCAAGTCAGAGAACACTTGAATCTATTTAAAAAAAACATTGGCTCCCAGTGATGTCAATCAAAGCCAGTGACGAGGGAGTGGCAGGCGGGGTCAAGTCCCGCTATGTTTCAATGGACGCAGCAGTGGGGCTCAAGTGCGAGTACGCACGAGTGCCCCCCATGGGAAACCACTTCCTATGGTGACCCTGGACAGAGGGGAGGGGACAGGAGTGCCAGCAGGGGACCCGAAAAGAAGAGGTTCAGGCCGCTCTATGCAATTAATCTACCTGACCTTGGCTTGGTATCAAGAGATCCCTAAATTTTCCACTTCTTAAGTGATTGAACTGACTGGCATATTCAAGGCTTTGGATATCTTTTTATATCCTTTTCCATCTTTGTAAAATTTCATTACATTGTTACGCAGGTCTTTTGACTGTTCTTTTCTACCTCTTTGTGGCTCAGTGTCTAGCCTGCTTAGTGCATCCATGTGAGAGCTAACAAACTAATTGACCATTTATACACAGACACTAATTGTGATTTAAAAAGCCACAAATGTGGGAAATTAACCTTTAATTGCCATTTTAACTTGCGTGTGCCACCTTCTGTCTCTGTACCAAGGCCAAACATTCCAGGGTATGTAAACTTTTTATCAGGGCCATTTTGATGATTTCTGTTATCATTATGATTTAAAAAAGAATCGAGAAAACAAAATCAAAATAAATGGCTGCAAGGAAGAAGGGGAGGAGGGTGCTACAAAAACTAAAGTTGTCAAAACCCCAGAGGCTGCCCCAACAAATATGGCAAAGTCTGATCTAAATGGCTGGCAGATCCCTCCACCACTTCAGAGGCCTCTTAGTAGATCCCAATCACAAAATAGCTCCCAAGCGGGTGCCAGGTGTACACAATATGCTACCATACCATGTACAACTGCACATAACACCACCTCATGACCCAGCAAACTGTACCGCTATGACTAATATCATAATATGTATTTCATATCTGATATCTACGAATGATAAGGTGACAGTGTGAATCCTGCAAGGATCACATAGACATCCTATAAGACCAATGTATGTTTAAATGTTTGTTCACTTTTTTTTGTTTTTGTTTCTCTTTTTGAAAGCCAATAAAAAGACTTTGGAAAAAAAGGAGGTCAAAACCCCAAAAAGTGTGTTACATTAAAATGGCGACAAACTATGGTACCTTTTTCATAGGTTACACTTTAAATGGCTTTACAGGTTAAGAGTGTAGCACTAATCAAAAATGGTGGCTCTAGAATTATTGCTCTCACTCCAACATTTGCAGTGATACCTTGTGTGTGGTCAGGGCCACCGATAAGGGGGTACCACCAGGCCTCCTGTAGGGGCCCGGGCCTCATCACTATAACAGAGGGGTCTGGCCGACGACTAAAGTTTCACAAGGCGATAGGCACTACTAGGCTTCCCCCGTTCCCTGCAACACCCAGGTGGTCTAAATCATATATTCTGGGCCCCATCAGTTCATTCAGAGGAGGTTGTGCAATGGGGGGACTTTTTTCTTTTTCTCCAAGTCCGCACGCAGGCAGATTAACACCACCCGGCGCCAAGTTTCCCAAAGATTGGATGAAGGTTTCCCAGCCCTGGCTGGCGGAGAGATGTCAGCAGATTCTTCACTGCCTGCCTCCTTCAGCAAGTAGCTGCTGAGGAGAGAGCAGGCTCAGCCCAAGGGGAAATCAGAGGCAACTGGCTGCCATCAACACAATGTGAGCGATATTGAGAGGAAAGCGGGGACCAGCAAGTCTGCAGTGAACTTTGTCTCCAGAAAGGTACAGTCAGTAAAACACAACCCCTATTCATTGGTTTACCTATGCCCTGTTGCCCATGAATGATAAATACAGCAGCTAAATTTGATCATCATCATTCTCATCATGTTATCACGCCTGTATTATGTGATCATCACCATTATAATGATCATGGGACAGCGAATTGCATCTTTAGGCCTCATGTAGAGCCCATTAACACATGGCGCTGCAGATATTGTATGCGTCTCCTGCGCAGGGCCATTTTTTGCCAGCACAGAGATGAACAAAGTGTTGCGTGCATGCTTGTGTCCTATTCATTTCTGTTGGGACACGCAGCTGAATGGACACAACCGCTGTGTCCCAATACATTATAAGGGTGCAGCTGGGTCCCTCAATACATACAGGTCATGTCATATTGGGACACAGCAGTTGTGTTCATCCAGCTATGTGTCCCAATAGAAATAAATGGGACGCAAGCATGGGGATGCACGCAGCACTTTGTGCATCTCTGTGCTGGTAAAAGACGGCCCTGCACAGGAGGCACATATCTGCAGTGCCATGTATGAATGAGCCCTTACACTTGGGTTTAAGGGAGGTAGTAAAGACCTGCTGTTTTTATAGACCCCCAACAACTCACCAACTCACCCTAAAAGCCTGGTACACAAGAAATTTTTCTGTTCAACCTAGTGGGCTGTACGAAATAAAAAAAAAAAAAAAAAAAAAAAAAAAAGGATGTCACTGTACGAACACAAGCAATGTTAGTGCAGCAATCTCCCCTGCTGTGTTCGAACATGAGGAATGAGGCACAGACAGAAATGAATCTTAGTGTTCTGGATTGAGACGCACTATAGAGGGGTATGCTTTGTTCAGATTTCATGTTTGAGGTTTACAACCACTTTACTCTAAGGGCACAAAAACACATTATTCAATTGTTTGGTAAATTATAAAAAGGTGAGGTTGCACTGAGTAAATACTCAACATTTGTGTTGCACCAATATTGTTTTTTTGCTGGCGAATACGAGTACCGATACTTTTGGTCAAGTACTCGCAGATACAGAGCACCGATACCTTTGCAGTGTGATTTGAGTGCATACATAATGAATGGGCTTAAATCGCACTGCAAAAGAATCACAATTTCAACATAAATGCAGTGCAATTCCAAGACAAGCCTGGGTTCACACAGGAATCGCACCGCATTTCTGTTCAAATCACATGCAACTCTTTGCAGTGCGATTTGAACCCATTCATTTTGTATGGGCTTTTGTATACTTGTGCAAGTCATCGGTATCAGTGCAACCCTACTCAACATGTCAAGCCTTAAAAAAACAGCAACTTCAGGCACCCTAAATTTTCCATACACAAAGCTTTAAAAAAGTCCCTACAGGTCATCAGTTTAAACTCGACTGTAAATATTGGTCCTAGAGTTATTGCTCTTACTCTGGCTTGTATGGTGACATGTAATGTAGCGCAATCAACATTTTTGTGTGTAGGTCTTCTGAGGCACATGTTTACTTTCAGATATGTGTATGTTGGGGTGTGGGGGGTAAAAAAATAAATTAAAAAGGGGGGGGGGGGGGGTTAGGTGCAACCATTTCTTTTTACACTTTATTTTCACTAAACTTTTTTTTAATCACACAGGACAAAAAAAGGTTCTCTTTATTGAGACATCAGGAACCCCTGAATGCAAATCTTTCCAAAATGAGTGGAAGCATTAGCCGCTCGATTGCTTCCAATTGGCAGTCGGCCTGTTTTACACAGGCTTCAGCTTGTATAAGAGCAAGAGCAGTGTGAACAGGAAGCTTTTAGGAAACTTTCGGCAGGCTTTAAGTAGCTGTCACTAAACATTTAAAGCGCACTTCAGCTCCTGTTTGGAAAATGTTATACACGGATTCTAACAGGAGTGCGATCGTCACTTTAAAACCAGCTGGTAGCAGGCTTCAGCAAGCTTTCAATAAGCCTCAAGTACTGCTGAAGCCTGCTAGCAGCTTGTTTAAAGTGGCAATTAGCACTCCCATTAAAATCTGTGTTGCATTTACAAACTGGTGCTGAATTATACTTTAAGAGCTTCAACAAAAGCTTGCTGAAAACACTGCAAATGCTTTGTAAAAACCTTGCTGTTCACACTGCTCATATACAAGCTGAAGCCTTACACAGGTTCCCAGCTGCTAGTGTGTAAAGCCCTATGCTATTTGCTCTACGCTAGTACATACATGTTGATGTATGACTTATGCTGGTGGCAGCGAAAGGGTTACATCAGTGTTAAGTCTCACACACATAACTTTACTCCCGTGGAGGACCACGTTTACCCATATGGGGATACGTAGGTTTTTCGTGCATTTCCCCCCATTGTTGTCAATTGGGATGCAGCGACTGCATGGACACAGCTACTGCTCTCAATCTTTGCATATGCACGGCCCCGAATGCATCCTGGATCTGTTCAGGTCCATGCACCTGCACCCACATGGTTGTCACATTGGGAGCAGCATCCTTCTGTGCAGTCGCTACGGCCTAACTGATTGCAATGGGACTGCCTACATGAAACACCTGTGCATACCCATGCGGGTAAACATGGCCCATAACGGGCATACAGTTATGCAAGTCGCTTGCAAACAAGGCCTTTCTCAGCCAGAGTGCCATAAGTACAGGACCAAGTTTGCTCTGGAACAGCATCATGTGTTGCTATGGTGTCAGAGCAGGACATGAGGAGGGAAGAACAATGTCCCAGTTTGAGGTGGAAGGAGGAAACCACCCTGGGGAATAATCAGGTATCGAGCTTCAGCACAACCTTGCCCTTTTGTAACACTAGGAATGATCGCTAAGATCTGCCACACAGTGGTAACGAAAAAAAGGCCACTATGCAAGTTAACTGTAAAATCCATTTCCTGGAGTACATCACAGGTCATGTAGTAGGCTATAAATCTAGACTACACAAGACTGAAGTCCCAATGGCCCTCAAGAGTGCCAGGACTGCCTCCAACACTCCCCTATCCTTCAGGATTCCAGCTTCAATAGCCAAACCAGCATGGACAACTGGACCTTGGGCCCAAAAGGTCTAGCCGGGCCACAAGAGGCAGAACAACCTCTGACAGATCTACCATGTCTGAAAATCATGTTCTCCCGTGCCCATAGCTGTGCTACTAGAATCACATGTATAATTTCCAACCAATTTCTGGGTAACAGACATGAATAAGCTATATAGGATAAAACGGTATAAAGACAGACAGAACTGGTACCCTAGAATCACTAGGGCATCTACCACAATGCCTGAGGGTCCTGAAGACAAACTTGTCCAGCTTCGCATTGAACCTGGATACCATCAGATCCATGTCCAGTGTGCCCCATCATCAGAGTACTTTTAACACCACCAGATGGAGGGACCAGTCCCTCGGAGAAAATTGCCAAAGCCTGAGGTAAGGCAGGAGAAAGGCAGGAAGCCTCTCAGGAAGGCAGGAGAGCTGAGCTAAGCGGCCTCTTCCTCGCTGGCCAGACACGTCCGCTGTTGACAGCTAAATTGTCATTGATTGTTAGGGACGCGGTGGCTCCGCTCCTTAACAACCAATAATCGCTTGCATTCTTTTCTTTACATTTTAGCTGTTAGCAGGGAAATGCCACTGACAGCTGAAAGAACCGAGCCAGAAGGTATCAGTACATTTTCACTAGTACCGATATCCCTGCAAATGCCTAGTATCGGCATCGGTGCAACCCTAGTTTTAAGTGTTACCTTAGGGAGATGCAGATTAGAATATTGCAATCACTGAGCAACAAATTACCGTATATCACCTGTGATGTATTTTAGTTATCTTGCAAACCTGGCCTGTTAGTGGGTCCTGAGGACAGGAGTTGAGAACCACTGCCCTAGAGAAATAACTTTACATGGACTATGTCCTGCTGGAATCCCAGATACTCCAATCTCTGAATTCTCCAATTACTGGTGTGGAAAAGGGTTGGGACCAACACTGACCTCTGTAACATTGAAAACCCATCCAACCTCTGCAGGGTGCAAACTGTGAGAGATAAATTGTGCTCCAACTGATAAAGGGATTAGCTCTGAGCAGCAAATAGTCCAGTTATCCCAAAATGGGCACCCCCTGGACCCTCAAAAGGCCTAGAAATGGAACTAGGACCTCGCAAATACTCATTGAACTGTGGACAAATCAATTGGCAATGCCAAAAACTGAAAAATTCCAACTTTCCATTTCAAACCGCAAAAAATAAATAAATAAAATTTGATGGAGGAGGGAGATCGGGACATGTATGTAGGTACCCTTTATGTTCACTGACGTCACGCAGCCACAAGGAGGCTTTGAACAGATTATAAAAAATACATTAAAAAAAAAAAAACACGGCAAGAGTGTACACTCCCCCACCTGGCAGCTGGAGGCACAAAAGCAGGCTGGACACAGTGAACACAGGCTTCCTATATGACACCCACCCTAGAGGCAAAAAGAGAAAAGGCACACATACAACTAGAGAACACAAAGCCAAGTCCTACCTAGCAGGGAAAACCGTGAATACAGCAGCTTGATTGCCCTCAGTGGGGGGGGGGGGGGGGGGGAAGCACATCAATTTACAAGCAGCAACAACATTTGGCTTATAGGGACCAATCTCACTGCAGGATCTGTCTGGCTTGACTAAGATCCAACCTTCACCTATCACAGTGGGCAATGCCCTCAGGGACCAGATCAATGCATAAAGGTAAAAAAAAAAACCCTTCCGTAGGTAGCGCTCCACGCAGAGCGGGGCTCAGAAACGAGCACACACACACACACACACACACGAGTGCCCCATAGCAAGCGGCTTGCTAATGGGGAAGCCGAAGAAGAGGAGCCAGGAGCGCCGCCAGGGGACCTGAGGAGAGAAGGATCAGGGCTGCTCTCTGCATGATTATCCCTCCTTTCAGACCCACTAAACATTGGTATACTAATCTCTTAAATCTAAACTCTTAACTTTTCCATGATAAAATGAGTACGCAGGAGGGGAACTTAGTTTATGTCTCATGAGAAGAATATGAAGGTTGCTACTGTGTACCTAGGGTTGCCTCCTCATCCCTTTAAAACCTAACACATTAATTACACAGGTTCTGTGGCTGAGTAAGGTGGTAATTAAACTCATTTGGTGCCTTATCTGCAATAAATTAGCCTCAGAACCTGTGTAATTTATGTGTGTTCGGGTTTAAAGGGATGAGGTGGCAACCCTATGTGTACCTGCTGCTGAAAATGCCACCAGTTATTCTGCTGTGCTGTCCCACCGATTTCACTGCTTTCTGAATCAGTGCAAAAATATGCAGATTAGGAAGTCAGTAGTTCTGATCTGCCTGTCTTAAAAAAAATGATTGTTTTAGTTCTCTGCATGTCTAAAACAATCAGACTGACGGATGTTTGAACTAGTACAAACAGATGTATATGAAACACATCAATTCTTACCTCCCTTGCTACTAGGGCTGAAACAACTAATCGATTAATCGACAACTAATCGATTATGAAATTAATCGATTACTATTTTCATAATCGATTAATCGGCCAGTAACATAATAGGATTAAAAAAAACTAAAACGAGCCCTTTATAGTACAAAAAGAGCAAATCGCTACTGTAGATGTTACTTTCACAGTTCTACAGTAATAAAATGAACCCCTTACAGTAGTGATTATCTGCTTTTTTTTTTTTTTGTACTTCAATGGAGAAGCTGCAGAAAAGCATTTAATGCGTTTTTGCAGCAATTTGTGTTTTTTAATGTGCCCAACAATAAATTGGCCAAAAAAAAATGCAAAAACGCAAATCGCAGCAAAATCACGTGCGTAAAAATCAAAACGCACTGCAGAAACAGATCAAAAGAAAACTGCCTAGGTATGTAGCGAGCCTTATTCTGGCCACACCGATCAATTTTCAGACGAGAATATTCAGATGAAAAATCTTTGTACGTTCGCTGAATAAAAGAATGTTGTTTGAAATTTTCACTTGTTTTTAACATTCTGTTTTTAAAATGAATGTAATTTCTGAATGAAAACCACATACACTGAAAATTCCTTTGACCAAGAAGTTTTCTATGTCCAAATTTTCCCGTCACTGTGGTTGAAAACGAATGTCGACTTGACCCCACTAACGATTAGAAAATCGAACGAACGTTCTTAAAATGAAATGTTTTTTTGAAGGAAGACATTTGATCTCTGAGTCTGATAATATTTATCAGATTCACCCTTTAATAGTATGTACAGTATATCTCTTCTCTAATAGTATATACAGTATATCTGTTCTGTCATGCTCAGGTGGATTAGATATTTTGCTCCCTAACCATATAGTTGGGCATTTATATTTACCACTGCATAGAGATATTTAAGAATAAATTGTCTTTTTTTAAAACTTTACATATTAACTAAATTATACTTGTATATACAGAAAAAATTCGCGCCAACTCTCAGAAAATAAAGCAGCCAACACAACAACTTGACCCGTGTATATGTGAAAAAAAAATATATATATATATATATATATATATATATATATATATATATATATATATATATATATATATATATATATATAAAGTGTGGCGCTAGTGATGATGCCTCGTGAGAGGTAGTGTTAACCTTATCAGGTGTGTATAAAAAAAAGAGAGAAAGGAGGAGGGGAGGGGTTAGGGTGAGGGAGATATCACTTTACCCACCCACACTTCCCCATAGGTGAGTTCAACAATAATAAGAAATACGTGCAAAGATATATCTATATCTGTATGCTAAATAAGTGAGGGTATTAAAAGATAGATGCTCCGTATCCTCACAGATAGGGAGCGCCTATCAGGCTGATACCTGGAGGTTCAACTCCAGGTTCTAATCAAACAAAAAAAAGGAAAATCAAAGCACAAAATGTTGTTGAGGCTAATACAATGATGTATACCGGGTATTCTGCCTCCCAAAGGAGAGGGGGGCTAAAATAAAAAATGTGTAATCAAAAGTCCATCAAAGTGATAAGTACATAAATGCAAGCATATTTAAAGTCCACCATCTTAGATATGGGATGACTGGATGTCAATCTAGGTATAAAGAGTTCAAAAGGCTGTAGTAAACAGGGACTGTTGAACGTATCCCTGTTCAGAGGTAGGTTCTTCCCTTAAAGTGGTGACTTTGGCCCAAAAGGAACAGATATATAATGCCCTTACCAGATCAGGTGGACTCACAGGCCCTTGGTGGTGAGTCAAACGAGCTTTGTACCGTCAAGCGGTGTGGTGCTGTAAAGCTGTATGTCGTTCCTGGATAGGAATTCCCTGGTGGCACCGGAAGGCACGCCTCTGGCTCGATGAATTTTCCCAGATGTCATGCTGGGGTCTTTGAGGACGAGACGCGTCGGGTTTCTGTGGATTTTACCCTCACCATCACCTACTGCGCAAATTTTTAATCTTGGGACTCTTTACTATGTTTTGAGCCTAGTTTTTACTGCCCCATTTTTTTGTATCTTACTGCAAAAAGCTTATTTTAATAAACGTCGCCACGTTTAAGAAAGATTCACACTATGTGGAAGTTTTTTTCTTTTTTTCTGGTTTCACCTACAAAAATGGTGCTGGCTGCTGAGAAATAGGTTTTCATCATCTGAAGATTTTTGGTAGACCCTGGCTTCCAGCCGTGCCCTGCCAAGGACGCACCACTAGATGACATCTGGGAAAATTCATCGCCAAGGGCCTGTGAGTCCACCTGATCTGGTAAGGGCATTATATATCTGTTCCTTTTGGGCCAAAGTCACCACTTTAAGGGAAGAACCTACCTCTGAACAGGGATACGTTCAACAGTCCCTGTTTACTACAGCCTTTTGAACTCTTTATACCTAGATTGACATCCAGTCATCCCATATCTAAGATGGTGGACTTTAAATATGCTTGCATTTATGTACTTATCACTTTGATGGACTTTTGATTACACATTTTTTATTTTAGCCCCCCTCTCCTTTGGGAGGCAGAATACCCGGTATACATCATTGTATTAGCCTCAACAACATTTTGTGCTTTGATTTTCCTTTTTTTTGTTTGATTAGAACCTGGAGTTGAACCTCCAGGTATCAGCCTGATAGGCGCTCCCTATCTGTGAGGATACGGAGCATCTATCTTTTAATACCCTCACTTATTTAGCATACAGATATAGATATATCTTTGCACGTATTTCTTATTATTGTTGAACTCACCTATGGGGAAGTGTGGGTGGGTAAAGTGATATCTCCCTCACCCTAACCCCTCCCCTCCTCCTTTCTCTCTTTTTTTTATACACACCTGATAAGGTTAACACTACCTCTCACGAGGCATCATCACTAGCGCCACACTTTATATATATATAACTAAATTATACGCCACACTTTTTTTTTTTTTTTTAAGGTTATTAACCGATTAATCGAAACAATAAATCGGCCAACTAATCGATTATGAAAATAATCGTTAGTTGCAGCCCTACTTGCTACCTGTACTGCTGAATACTGTGGTGATCAAAAGGAATTTTCCTGTGAAGACTGCACTTCCAGGAGCATTACTCTAAGGTGGTCCTCACAGCACTTAGAGATTCCTCTTGCCAAACCCAATGTCATTATAGAGCCCAGTAGTGATGTGGAGGCCAGTGGGAGGACCCTGAGCACTGAAAGGGATACAAGAAACTGACATGCTTGCAAGCCACCTTTTAATTCAAAGCAGAACGGAATTTCGGCCTGCAAGAAACAGCGAGCAGACAGCCTTTTATTGCAGAACATCCATCCAAAGTCTCCTCTGCAATAACATGCCCCATCTGCCTGCTCGCAATTTTCTCTGGTACTAGGAGCTGAGCTGCCTTCACGCAGCTAAGCTTACAGTGCCAGGCCAGTCTCAGAGTGGTGGGATGGCTAGACATCCCCCCGTGCCCAATGAAGTGGCCCAAAGCCTGTCACTCCGAAAAAGGTGTCGGCGGGGGAATGTTGAACAGATAAATATTCACTTAGCGTAGTGATCAGCGTAGTGACACACACAGCCCAACCCCCCTACAGTTAGAAAACACTCCCCTAGTACTGATTAACCCCTCCCTGTCCCCTAGTGGTTAACCCCTTCACTGCCAGTATCATTTACACAGTAATCAATGCATTTTTAATCGCACTGATCGCTGTATAAAGGACAATGGTCCCAAAAATGTGTCAAAAATGTCCGACATGTCCGCCATAACGTCGCAGTCACAATAAAAAAATCGCTGATCGCCGCCATTACTAGTAAAAAAAAAAATTAATAAAAAATGCCATAAAACTATCCCCTATTTAGTAAACGCTATAACTTTTGCGCAAAGGAAACAATAAACGCTTATTGCGATTTTTTTTTACCAAAGATGTGTAGAATATATATCGGCCTAAACTGAGGGAAAAAAAATGTTTAATATATTTTTGGGGGATATTTATTATAGCAAAATGTAAAAAATAATGCATTTTTTTTGAAATTGTCGCTCTTATTTTGTTTATAGCGCAAAAAATAAAAATCGCAGAGGTGATCAAATACCACCAAAAGAAAGCTCTATTTGTGGGAAAAAAAGGAAGCCAATTTTGTTTGGGAGCCACGTCGCACGACCGCGCAATTGTCAGTTAAAGCGACGCAGTGCAGAATCGCAAAAAGTGCTCTGGTCAGGAAGGGGGTAAATTCTTCCGGGGCTGAAGTGGTTAAGCTGAACTCCGGGCAATTTGTTCCCCATGCCCGCGCTGCATGGGTTAACTGCTCGTTTTGTCAAGGGGCAACCAGAAAGCTGTATATTCACCCGATCCTCCACTCCAGCAACAAACTGCACTCCCCACAATCCAGCAGTGGACTATTCCTGACATCTTCATGTCCAGAGCAGGTCTATGGGCGTGATGACGTCCGGAACAGTCCACTTCACAAGACCGCTAGACCTCGGCGGGAGGGGGGGCAAGAGCCACATGGACCAGTCTTGTGCTTGGAAGATCAGAGGATTAGGCAAGTATATCTCTGCTCTCCTCAGACAAAAACAAACAGTTAATTCAGCCCCATTGCATTGGAGAAAAGTAAATTTGCCCGGATTTCAGCTTTAAAGAGTAATTCCACTTTTAATAGGGAGAAAAAAACAAAAACACCACATTCCCCTCTTGATGATCTATGTACATTACAAGGATCTTAAACCTTGTTGCAGATGCCTACGTTTTGTTATTCTGAAGAAATGCCTGCGTTTGGGTCTGTGTCCACGTGGAAAGTGAATCTAATAGAAGTGGTTTCATAATTATCAATCAGCTGCTGCATTTGCAGGGCTCTAATGAGAAAAGCTACTGGGTCTGCATCGCTTTCGATTGCAATATTTCCCATTGGGAGTATCTCACCAAAATGAAATTTTTGTTGCAGGGGATGCCCGATATCTGACTTGTATCTTTAGTGCAGACTTCTGAGAAAAATCAGTGAGCCAATCACACAAGGAAATTATGTTTCTGGGGGGCATTCTGTGTATATGACACCTCCAGGAAGCCATATTGCATTTTACAGAAAATTACAGAGCTGCAAAGTGAAAAGGAAAGGTAATTTTTAAGAACATTTAATTACAATATGACTTGTGTCACAATTGTATACGCTATATTAGTCATTTATTTGCTATATTTTTCCCCACGAAAATGGACTTACCCTTTAAGGTTGTTAAAAATTAACTCTCTTTCAAGCTGTAGACGCTGTGATTTTCTGTAAAATTCAATGTAATGTGGCCACCTGAAGGCATTCTATACACAGATCGTGTACAGAACGCCTCCATAAATGGCATTTTAAGACATGACGACTCTTCTCATCAGTACCCTTAAAGTGTACAAGCGGATTTAGTCATGGTCCACACTGATGCACTGCGGAATTCGCAGTGATTCCTGTGCGTTTCCCACACCGCTGCGGGTGTCAATGTTACGATACCACAAACACTGTTCACAAATTGTAGTGTGATCGGCTGAATCAGATTGCATGGGTGTAAACACCTAAGTGATCCAATTCCAGTGTGGCAAAAATAAGGCACTTGTACCTTTTTCATGCGGTGTGATTTGAGCCATACAGAATGTATGGCTCAAATTGCACTGCAAAGAATCACATGCGAGTTGAAAAAAGAATGTGGTGTGAATCCCATGCAGTTTCCCACACTGCAAAGTGTGAACCGGGGGTAAAATGAATTAGTCACTCCCATTCAGAATCAGTATCCAAAGACAAAGTGGAACAAACTGCTTTTTTTCTTCAGAGCAGAAATAGGTAGGAGTCTGCAACAAAATTTGCTAGAATCCTTTCAATGTACACAGATCATGCAGAGGGGATTGTCATTCCCTCTCAAGAAAAGTGGAGTTACTCTAACATGGAGTTAGTTCTGCTTTAACACCCTGCCCCCCCCCCCCCCCCCCAAGCAGAACTGCAGAAAACTTTAATTTAAAATTTATGCTGAAACCCTGCTACCATACTACGCCCCCCCCAGGTAAAAGATGGGGGGGAATAATTGTTTCTGTGTTTTTTTGCCCCCTGGAAACAGCATTCATGAGCTCCAGAATTCCTTTTCCCCCTTCTCTTGTTTTGTTTGTACCAGGCAGTGCAATTCTCTATGGATACCATACATCTCATCATCAACAGTCCCTAGTCCAACTCTGGAGTGGGCAAGAGAGGGTGCCTATGTACCTACATACAGTAGGACCACAGAAAATATATGTAGCTACCCCTTGACAGAAAGTTGGATAAAGTTTTCAGCGTCCACTTGCAACTTAAGGGAGGTATTAAACTCAAAACAAAAAGTGCTCTGTGCAGCTTACCAATACTTAGAAACGGGTTTGCTGCATTAGCTTTCTTTTTTTAGGTTTTTTCCCCCTCCGTTTTCAACTGGTGATCTGGCCAGTAACACACCTCCTGTATTGAGTCCACCCACTCTGGATGAAGGAGCACCTTTGGACAGCTGCATTGTCAGTGTGGGAGGAGGGGAGTGTTAGTGACTGCTAGTGAGTCTAACAAAACTAAAGCCAAACTCCAGCTCACATTGTAGTTAGAGCAAGTTTTTTTTTATTCTTTTGAAATAAAAAAGGTAATTCACACTAGTGCAGTGAGCCACGTTTTACCGCACTGTAATATGCCAAGGACACACATAAAACAACTGTCATCTATGTGTTCTATTCACACTGAAACACAGCTCAGAGCTGCGCTGCAGAGTTCTCCAGTTAAAATGGAGACATGCTGCATTGTACCACAGCGCACTGGACAACACAAGCACAGAATTGCGTATTACTGCACAGCGACACTTTTGTCCACTTCAAAAAAACGTTATCCAAAAAAAAAAAAAAAGGTAACTGTGGTGCACTGAGTCATGTGCCACACAGCCCCCTACCACAGCTGGGACAGACAGCTGCCAGACAGGTAAACTGCTGTGTCAGTGTGAACGAGCCCTTACATGAATAAATAAAAGCAACCCGCCAGTGGTAAATGGTTGGTCTTAAAGGGGTTGTAAACCCTCTTTTCATGTCATACTTACATCCACTGTGCAGTTCGTTATGCACAGAGTGGCCCCGATCATCGCCTTCTGGGGTCCCCCAATGGCGCTCACAGCTCCTCCCCACATTGGTAAACCCCCTAGAAGAAGCACTCTCCCTGGGGGTTACCATGCGGGCACGCTCCTGAGTCCAGCATTTGCATCCATAGACACAGAATGCCAGACTCGGACCCGCCCCCTGCGTCATTTGATTTGATTGACAGCAGCGGGAGCCAATGGCTGCACTGCTATCAATCTATCCAATCAAGAGCCGAGAACCCCCGCCAGAGACACGCTCTACCTCTCTGGCCAGGGAACGAACAGGCTCAGGTGAGTAAAACGGGGGGACTGCTGAGTGGCAGAAAAAAACAACATTTTAAATCTGATTTTTTTGATTTAAAATCGATTTGATTTTTATCAAATAAATTTTAATAAAATGCTTCTGGAGTAAAAATCTACCTAAAGAGTATTCTATTTAAGATACATTAATAATTTAGTTTATTCAGCATGAAATGGAGCTTAGTTCTATTATAGCATGAGGCTGTATATTCTGCAATATTTACATTTTTGGTAAACTCATTCAATGAATCCAAGCTCTGCAAGCTGAGATAACATGCACTAAATTGTTGCATTCACACAATTTCACAGTAACCATTAGCTAAACCAAAGTTCGGGAATATTCCTTTATCTCATTGTTTTGCAAACCTATGTACACCACAAACTGTGGTTGAATTGGTTCTTTTATCGCCATTTTACTAACCTGACAGCTTATTATTCTAAATAGGAAACCTTCATTTTGTTTGCAATTATTAAAGATTCTAACTACCAGCAAGAATGAGCCCTTATATTTAAAGAGCACCTGTCATTTCAGATCCATCATGGCAGCGCCGGTTAGCAGGCATCCACTTACCTGCTACAGACACATCCCTCACCTGGCGTCACTGCCGCATCACCAGCCGTCCCATTAAAGTGAATAGGACTGTCTATGAGACAACAGCAGGTCAGAGGAGGAGCCGCTGCAGGATAGAGATGACAGTTGCCCTTTTAAAACAATCAAGCTTTTTTACTTGTGATTTAAATCAAATCCATCCTGACTCTAGGGTAAACTGAAAAAATACCTTACACCCACACTTCCGGAACGCTTTCCTAGGTGAGGGTCACGTCACTTTGCCTCTGTACAAGATCTATAAAAGTACAGTGCTGGAGCATCTTCTCACAAGATATGGGATGGTAACTTTTCTCAGGATCCTGCAGGGAGGCCCAGTAACATCACCAGTGTCTACAGGGAGCAGCTTAAAACCGGGGTATTGGTTAATTTTTACAAGTTTTTTCCAATGTATTAAAGCTTTCATTCAGCAGTTGTAATTCCAGGGGGCTGCACCATAGGTGGACCTTGTATTTTAATGCCAGGTCTTTTTTGACCTCTGGGATGTGAAGTTTTCAATTAATTTGCAGGCTGTTGTGTTTTAAAGCGGATACCCATATTTTAGTGAGGTTTAAATAGCTTGTTTGGACCAAGCTGATCTAAACAAACAAATTACTTCACTAACACTTGTGGCTACTGTCAGTGCTGTAGAAACGGTTTGATGCAACAGCTACATACTGTAAACGGCTGTATCCCAGGGCAGCAGGACAGGAACTTCCCAACCCGCTCCTGCAACAAAATAGAGTTGAGTACAGCTCAGCCATTCACAGGAAGCTTTGTATTTTAAGAATGAATACAAAGCATCCTCTGATTGGCTGAGGTGGAAGAGTGGGCAGGTGATATCACAATCTCCAACTCATCCAATCAGAGAAAGCTTGGACAGAACACAAAGCTCCCTGTAAGTGGCCATGCATTGCTCAGCCCAATTCAATTTTGCTGCGGGAGTGGGACAGGAAATTCCAGTCCTGCTGCCGAAACACAGCGCTGTCTACTATATGTAAAATACAATTTATACAGTGCATACAGCCACTTCACCTTTTAGTAAGTTTGGACCAGCTTGAACAAAAAAAAAAAAAAAAACAAACTAAACTTCTCTAAGATCCGGTTCAAACCACATGCAGTCCAGTGCTTTCTTTTTGCATAAAAAAAAAAAAAAAAAAAAAAAAAAAAAAAAAAAACCAACAACACGCATGGACAGTAGATTACATGGATTTCAATGGCAAAGTTCACACCATTGCAGTGCGTTCCAGTAGTCAACAAAAGTAGAACATGCCGTATTTAATGCAAGGAACTGCACTGAAACGTGGCAAAATGCATAAAAATGCAGTGCAACAGATCATTTAAACGCCTTGGAACACAATACACAAAGAGAAATGTACAAAAAAATAAAAAACACACACATTAAAAACTTGCATGCAGAAACACATTCCGGGTTGCGTTTCTGTGATGTTAACTGGCCCTAAAACATGGGCATCAGCTTTAAAGTGACCATACTAGTTAGATTTTTCATACAGTGCCTTGAAAAAGTATTCATGCCCCTTAAAATTTTCCACATTGTCATGTTACAACCAAGAATGTAAATGTATTTTATTGGGATTTTGTGAGATATGTGCCACTTTGTGTTAGTCTAATTGTAAAGTGCAATGAAAATTATAAATGGTTTTCAAACATTTTATACAAATAAATTTGAGAAAAGTTTGGCGTGCAATTGTAATAAACCTCCCCGAGTCAATACTTTGTAGAACCACCTTTGGCTGCAATTACAGCTGCAAGTCTTTTTGGGGATGTCTCTACCAGCTTTGCACATCTAGACAGTGAAATGTTTGCCCATTCTTTGCAAAATAGCTCACGTTGTCAGATTGGATGGAGAGTGTCTGAACAGCAATTTTGAAGCTTTGCCACATATTCTCAAGTGGATTTAGGCCTGGACTTTGACTGGGCTATTCGAACACATGAATATGCTTTGATATAAACCATTCCATTGTAGATCTGGCTGTATGTTTAGGGTCATTGCCCTGCTGGAAGGTGAACCTCCACCCCAGTCTCAAGACTCGTGCAGACTCTAACAGGTTTTCTTCTAAGATTGCCCTGTATTTGGCTCCATCCATCTTCCCCTCAACTCTGACCAGCAAATGATGCTGCCACCACTATGTTTCACGGTGGGGATGTTGTGTTCAGGGTGATGTGCAGTGTTAGTTTTCCACACACATAGCGTTTTGCTTTTAGGCCAAAAAGTTAAATTTTGGTCTCATCTGACCAGAGCACCTTCTTCCACATGTTTGCTGTGTCCCCCACATGGGTGCTTGCAAAGGGGACTTCTTATGGCTTTCTTCTTACCACTCTTCCAAAAAGGCTAGATTTGTGGAGAGCATGACTAATAGTTGTCCTGTGGACAGATTCTCCCACCTGAGCTGTGGATCTCTGCAGCTCCTCTAGAGTTACCATGGGCCTCTTGGCTGCTTCTCTGATTAATGCTCTCTTTGCCCGAACTGTCAGTTTGGGTGGACGACCATGTCTTGGTAGGTTTGCCATACTCTTTCCATTTTCAGAAGATGGATTGAACAGTGCTCCGTGAGATGTTCAAAGCTTGGAGTATTTTTTTTGTTTATAACCTAAACCTGCTTTATACTTCACAGCTTTATTCCTGACCTGTCTGGTGTGTTCATTGGCCTTCATGAAGCTATTTGTTCATTAAGGTTCTCTAACAAACCTCTAAAGGCTTTTTTAGATATTTGTAAAAAAAATTGAAAACCGTTTATCATTTTCCTTCTACTTCACAATTATGTGCCACTTTGTGTTGGTCTATCACATAAAATCCCAATAAAATACATTTATGTTTTTTGGTTGTAACATGAGAAAATGTGGAAAGTTTTGAGGGGTATAAATACTTTTTCAATGCACTGTAGGAAAAATCGAACCAGTACATTTGATAATGCCAACAAAATCTGACAAACGCCCATAGAAATTACTTCAGTATTTTGATTGCTTTTAAAGCAGAACTTCACCTGTTTTGACAAGTTCGCCCCGCTCCAACCCTCCTCTACACAAATACCAGATTTTTATTTTAACTCAATTTTTTTCTGCAAATAGCTTGGCCCCGCCCCTCAATGCATGTAATTTGCCACAAATGACGTGCACAGTAATCATAGGGCCCCCAGGGATACGCACGTCACATATTCCAGGAGGCCTTTAACAACTTGCCGACTGCTGCACGCCGATATACGTCGGCACAATGGCAGTGGTGGGCAAATGGGCATACCTGTACATCCCCTTTAAGAGGCGGAGATAGCAGGTTTGCGCACCCACCGCGTACAGCGTGACCGCAGGACCGGAGGACTCGATGTCCGCCAGTCTCCAGGCGATTGTGTCACGGAGCCGCAGAACGGGGAAGTGCCTATGTAAACAAGGTATTTCCCCGTTCTGCCTTGTGTCATGACAGAGATCACCACTCCCTGTCATATGAGTTGAAGCTGATCCCCCCCCCACAGTTAGAATCACACCCTAGGACACACGTTAACCCTTCTCGCCCCCTAGTGGTTAACCCCTTCCCTGCCACCATAATTTACACAGTAATCAGTGCATTTTTATAGCACTGATCGCTGTATAAATGACAATGGTCCCAAAAAAAGTGTCAAAAAAGTGTCCGATGTGTTCACCATAATGTCACAGTCCCGATAAAAATCGCAGATTGCCGCCATTACTAATAAAAAAATAAATAATAAAAATGCCATAAAACCATCTCCTATTTTGTGGACGCTATAACTTTTGCGCAAACCAATCAATATACGCTTATTGCGATTTTGTTTACCAAAAATTTGTAGAAGAATACATATCAGCCTAAACTGAGGGAAAAAAATGGGGTTTTTTTATATATTTTTGGGGGATATTATAGCGAAAAGTAAAAGATATTGCGTTTTTTTCAAAATTGTTGCTTTTTTTTTTGTTTATAGCGCAAAAAAATAAAACCGCAGAGGTGATTAAATACCACCAAAAGAAAGCTCTATTTGTGGGAAAAAAAGGACATCGATTTTGTTTGGGTGCCACGCCACATGACCGCGCAATTGTCAGTTAAAGCGACCTAGTGCTGAATCGCAAAAAGTGCTCTGGTCAGGAAGGGGGTAAAATCTTCCGGGGCTGAAGTGGTTAGTCTCTCATTCAGTATGTTGGAAGTGCCTGGGCCTAGCAGGGCATCATTGCAATTACCCTCCAGCTTAACCCAGAAGAGCAGGTGGACATCACAATGACATCACAAGCAGGATTGCGACGCGGGACCCAGCAGTGCCAACAGGACAACGCTGGATCCAGTAGCTGGGTGAATATCTGAACTGTGCTTACAACACCACCAGGTAAACAAAGGCAGAGAGAAAAAAAAAAAAGCTGAAGGCCCTGTTTAAGGCCCCTTTCACGCGGATGGACCATTCAGGTCTGCCTGTCAGTTTTTTAGGCGCTTCATGCAGGTCTATGGAGCGACAGATGTCAGCGTTGACCATGTCCACTGACATTTGATCCGCTAAAATCAGACACATTATGATAGGTTCGCATCCGTCCTGGCGGATCGGAGGAGATCTGATGAAAACGGACATGCTGCCCGTTTTCGTCCGATCCCTCCATAGGAATCAGCGGCGCTCTGACAGGACCCTCCCCGCTCAGCAGACGGACCTGTCATCCGCCGGCTCAGCGGAGTTCAACTGAGAGATCTGCTGAGCTGGCGGACTGAATGAGGCCTAAAATTCCATTTTGGTTTGAATGGAGTTTCTCAAATGAGAGCCAGATACACTACTTAAAATTTGTTTGAGATAAATTTTCTATCCTATGCCTTCAAATTCTCTTCACAATTGTCAACTTACTAAAATCAAACAAACATTCTGAAAATGAGAATTTTGGAACATACTCCTTTATGCTTACCAACACTGGCCATAAGGACTCAAAACATTGTGAACTACACTGAACTGCAGATAAAGCACAAAATTGGTTTATATGTGAGAACAAAAAAGTGAAGTCACTTCTGGGTGGGTTGGGCCTTTAAAAGCTACAAGACTATCTACGGTTGACTGGGTAATGTCATGGTATCTTATGGCAGGACATGGAATATTATGTTTACAAGTGTCAAAATTTAAATAATGGTAAATGTATAGTGGGACATGCTCCATGAAGTGCAGTCCATCAGAAATGTAGGTTGGGAAAATTTACTAAAGCCAGCCATACATGGATTGAAATCAGAACAAGGACACCCTAGCTGTACACAAGTCGATCCATCAACCAACTTGTTAGGTTTCTCTTGAACGATTATTGTCGCAGGTTATAAGCCGGCAAAACAAATAATTGATTTCTGCCGGCAGAGAAGACTCCCCACTGGCAGAACACAAGAGTGCAGTGGGAGGGATTCCCCATCAACACTGTTTTAACAGGGTATTAAGCAATTTTCTTTGGGTGTAAGGAAAGAAAACTGCATAATGTATGGCCTGCTTAAAGTGATTATAAAGGAAAACTTTTTTTTAGAAAATAACAAACACGTCTATACTTATATGCTGTGGGTAATAGAATTGCACAGAGTAGCGCTAAACCTCCTCTATTCGAGACCTCGGCTGGCACTCTTAGCCCCTCCACTCTGTCCAGTGCTCCCATGAGGGCACTTGTGCATGCTCGTTCCCGAGCCTCATTGCTGTGTCCATTGACACAGACAGTGGGACTCGGCCCTGCCCTGCTTCATCACTGGCTTTGACAGTTGTAGGAGCCAATGGCTCCCAGTGACGCACAGAAGTGAAGGGAGTAAACAGCTGCAGACGTGCACAGAGCTGGATCGAATGAGAGCTCAAGTAAAAGGGAGTCACACAGACAGTGGGACTCAGCTCCGCCCCTGCTCACTGGCTTTGATTGACAGCAGCGGGAGCCAATGGCTCCCAGGGCCCCAGCAAAGCCTGGGAGAGAAGAGCTCCAGACGTGCACAGTGCTGGATCAAATGAGAGCTCAGGCAAGTAAAGCGGAGTGCCACTTATAGGTTCCATGCACGCTGGACTTAAAAAACGTTGATTCTACAGGCGTTTGACTTTTTTTCACCTGCCTCTAGAAGCACTTCTATTGTGTTCTATGTGTCTTTGCACATTATGACGGGCATTTTCTGTCAGGGACGTTCAGAGGCAGGAAAAAAAAAACCCTTCTCTATCACATTTTCTGGAGAAGTTTAGGAGCTGTAAAAACATCAGTCTCTCCTAAACTCCTCTTATTTCTTCTGAACGTCAAGTTTCAACGTTTAAGTAAAAAAAAAAAAAAAAAAAGTGTTGTCACTTTACATCATTTCCTGGCTTTTGCAGAGGGGTGTGTAGTGCAAAAACTGCCTATAAACAAAATGCTCTTAAACTCTCATAGACTCGCCTAAACTTTGTACAATATGCTTTCAATTTGTGTCTTTTATGTCACGTTTTTAAGCTAGAAAACGTTGACGTTTCTTCTGCTCCTAGTGTGCATGGAGCCTAAGGCAGCCCATACATTAGTCTTTTTTTTTCCCATTTAACCAGTGGGAAGGATTTCCGTATCCACACATTAGAACCACTTTAAATCAGCCCATACATTAGTCTTTTTTTTCTTCTGTTCAATTAGTGGGAAGGATTCTCCTATCCACACTGTGTGGATGGGGGAATCCTTCCTGCCGAGTTGTATTCTATCTATCCTGCCGTCAGAATACACTGATCAGTGCTGCCAGCTACAGCCTGCGACACGGATAAGCAAAAGCCCGACAGGACGGTTGTACAGACAGAAGTTGATTGGTAGATTGAA
Source organism: Lithobates septentrionalis (assembly GCA_037952835.1). Taxonomy (NCBI): domain Eukaryota; kingdom Metazoa; phylum Chordata; class Amphibia; order Anura; family Ranidae; genus Lithobates; species Lithobates septentrionalis. The sequence goes on from JBBDGP010000664.1 coordinate 6,752,697, forward strand.
TGGTGTACTACCAGCTTGCCCATTCACGGATGCTTGCTGAACTTCAATCCATGTAGAGCTGGGTTTACACCAATGCGCTGCGGTACAATTTATGCACTCTCCCATTGACTTCTATGAACGTATGCATTTTCTGAACACGCATCACAGAATGCAGCACGTGAGACTAACACGCTTTCACAAAAATGCGTGGTCTAAAAAGAAGTTAATGGGAGCGCACCTAAAACTTTGTGCAAAATGCTCACGAATCGCACTACACCCAAACTGCGGCGCAGCGATGTGAACCCGGCCTGGAGCAGCTGTGCATGGCAACCAATCAGCTTCTAGCTTTCATTTTCAAAGCTTCACTGCGCAGGTTGAAGCTAGATGAGGATTGGTTGCCATGCACAGCAGCTTCTCCAACTTTTAAAGTGCCCAGGGCAGGATGAAGGGGGGGAGAGAGAGAGATTTTATTGTTTGGGTTCTTCAGCACGTGTTACCCAAGTGACCATTGTATGTAGTCGGCTGGTATACTTTACACAGACAAGCAATGTGGGTAAGCACAATCGGTAACCTTTCAGAAAGCTACGGCCATAGTATGACAATAGACTCCCTCTCTCATACACACACAGCCTCCTATAGAGATCGAACTCCCTTATTAGACTAGATGTGGATGCGCACGCCGCCCGTGCACACAATCCAGCGTCCCCCCTCCAGTCATGCAGCCGTCCCGTGTAGAACAATACATGCGGTCCTATAGAACACAGTGCGCGCCTCCCGCACTAGTCCCCCAGGACAGGAGGTACAGGGAGCTGAGGAGGAGCACAGTATACGGTCACACACACATACAAATACAGGGTCACCCCACACACAGCGTGTACCAAACAAACCCGGCTTCCGCCGTTTATCTCTTCCTTCTTCCCCACAAACCCAGCAACCCCTCCCACAGCACGTTCCCTTACCCCCCGGCCAACCCGGGCTCTGTATCCCGCCGTTCCGCCATGTCGGCCCCGGACCCGTCCAACTGCAACACTCCGCAGGGGGGGTGAGAGAGGGGTGGGTCAAGACACAACCAAAAACCCATAGAGGGGGCTTTCTAGAACGTACCAATACATATGCTAGTACCGTACTCGGAATGGAAACAGTCGAAGTTACCCGTCTACTTTGTCCGCCTAAACAACGCAGAAGAGTTAGCGGCACTCCGTGGGTAACACACTACCGAGAAAACATCGTTACAACTGCGGGGGAAAACTCCCCATTCCATTGTGTGAATTAGTTCAATCCGTAAAGCGGGAGAAAGGCGCAAGCGCAGCACGGCAGGGCGGGAAAAGGGCAAACACGCAGGCGTGGGGAGGAGGGCTCTGCGCCTGCGCAGTGCTAGAAAATCGGCTAGCAGCAATGCACACTTAAAGAGGTAGCAGCACATGACTGCTGCTTCCATTTTGTTTCTTATCTCAAGGCAGGTTTTTTTGGTCATTCAAAATACCGGCTCTTGGGAAACGAAAACAAAGGCTGGGAGAAGGCATGCATTGACAAAAATCACACCTGAAGTAAAAATGCAAACACATTGCAGCAAGCTGAAGACTACTGGCATGCTGGTTAAAAAATTCAGAATATAAAAGAAGCTTCTAAAATCCAATCTGCTTGATCAGTAGAATAGTTTAATAGTTAAGGTGTGCTAAGTGCAGTGATGGGTTGGAAATTGTCGTTCACACATACTATGGTAGAATGAAATCTAAACATTTACCATGGGATTTTTGTATTTCCTGACAGACTTCCATGGCAGAAAGTTCCCAAACGTATACTGCTATGGAGTCCATCAGGAATGAAAAATTGCGGTAAGTGATAGTAAATTTTCAGTTTTCCTAAAAGACTTCCATGGCAGCATACGTTTAGGAACTCCTGCTGCCGTGGAGTCCATCAGGAAAGAAATATTAGGTAAGTATTTGATAGTAAATTTTCAATTTTTCTGACAGACTTCCATGGCAGAAGGAGCCCCAAACGCATGCTGCCATTGGGTCCATCAGGAAAGGAAAATTTTGGTAAGTATTTGATAGTGAATTTTCAGTTTTCCTGACAGACTTCCATGGCAGAAGGAGTTCCCAAACGTATGCTGCCATGGAGTCCATCAGGAATGGAAAATTACGGTAGGTATTTGATAGTAAATTTTTTGTTTTCCTGACAGACTTCCATGGCAGAAGGAGTTCCCAAAGGTATGCTGCCATGGAGTCTTTTAGGAAAGGAAAATTACAGCAAGTATTTGATAGTAAATTTTCCTGACAGACTTCTATGGCAGAAGGAGTTCCCAAACGTATGCTGCCAAGGAGTCCATCAGCAAAGGAAAATTACGGTAAGTATTTCTATAGTAAATTTTCCTGACAGACTTCCATGGCAGCATACATTTGGGAACTCCTGCTGCCATGGGGTCCATCAGGAAAGGAATATTATGCTAAGTCTTTGACAGTAAATTTTCAATATTTCTGACAGACTTCCATGGCAGGAGTTGCCAAACGTATGCTGCCATAGGGTTCATCAGGAAAGGAAAATTACAGTAAGTATGTGATAGTAAATTTTCCTGACAGACTTTCATGGCAGAAGGAGTTCCCAAATGTATGCTGCCATAGGGTCCATTAGGAAAGGAAAATTACGGTAAGTGTTTGATAGTAAATTTTCAGTTTTCCTGACAGACTTCAATGGCAGAAGGAGTTCCCAAACGTATGCTGCCATAGGGTCCATCAGGAAAGGAAAATTGCGGTATGTATTTGATAGTAAATTTTCCTGATGGACTTCCATGGCAGAAGGAGTTCTCAAACTTATGCTGCCATGGGGTCCATCAGGAAAGGAAAATTAAGGTAAGTATGTGATAGTAAATTTTCCTGACAGACTTCCGTGGCAGAAGGAGTTCCCAAACATATGCTACCATAGGGTCCATCAGAAAAAAAAAATTACGGTAAGTATTTGATAGTACATTTTCAGTTTTCCTGACAGACTTCCCAACAGAAGGAGTTCCCAAACGTATGCTGCCATAGGGTCCATCAGGAAAGGAAAATTACGGTAAGTATTTGATAGTACATTTTCCATTACCATGGCTGTTCTTGGTATTGTATTGCTGAGTACGCCCGTATACCTTGTTACATACCTCCCAACTTTTTGAGATGGGAACGAGGGACACCTAGTAGTAAAAGTATGTAGGCATAGAACACACCCCCTGCCACGGCGAGAATTATATAAAAAAAAAAGTTTAGTTAATAAGTGTTTTTTTTACCACTATTATTGCTTTATATTGGCTTTTTTAAAAAGGGGATTTAGATTTTGGATGAAAGGTTTAGCACTGGGAAACACTTTTTGAAGGATAAAAAGTGCATTTTATATTTTATATATAATGCGTGGAGGACAGAGGAGCCTCTTAAAGAAGAAGATACAGATCTGTGAGAGCCAGAAATCTTGCTTGTTTGTAGGCGACCAAATACTTATTTTCCACCATAATTTGCAAATAAATTCTTTAAAAAATCAGACAATGTGATTGTCTGGATTTGTTTCCACATTTTGTCTCTCATAGTTGAGGTATACCTATGATGACAATTACAGGCCTCTCTCATCTTTTTAAGTGGGAGAACTTGCACAATTGGTGGCTCACTAAATACTTTTTTGCCCCACTGTATATATGGTAGATCAGACTAAAATGAGGAGGAAAGAGGGAGATTGTTCCAAATCACACAGTGCATATTCCCATTGCACACGTTCCTTGAATGAGCTCTCAAGGTACTGGGTGCTGCAGCGACCGCCGATTGGACACTGGAATCTGTACGATATGTAGCTATTCGCCAGCACACCAAGGATCATCAGTTTCATCCAAATGGTTTTTATTCAAGAAAGATCACATCAAAAAACGATGTAGTGCAACGTTTCGGAGCCACGCAGGACCCCTTTGTCAGGCATGTGATAACATCACATGCCTGACGAAGGGGTCCTGCGTGACTCCGAAATTGCTCCATGGCTCTGAAATTGATAATCCTTGGTGTGCTGGCGAATATCTACATATTGTTCCAAATCCGGGACAGTCCCCCAAAATCAGGGACAGTTGGGAGCTATGCTTGTTATGCTTATACTATACAACAGCAAAACATGCAAAATCGCACTTGCCATGTTGGTGCAATGGTAAATACTTTAAATTGTGAAAAAGAAAAAAAAATATTGCAGAAACCCCATCACCATCCCATGGCTAACAAGATAATCACACAAACTAAAGGTACATAGATACTGTAACTATAAACAGGGCTTTTTTTCAGCAGGAATGAGGGGGGACGCAGTTCTGGCGCCCCCAGCACTGAATGTATGCAGTGGCAAGGGGTAGTAGGGTGTGCTGAAGGGTACAATGATGCCAGCTGCTGGGGGTCTATTGTTGCTGCTCTCCCCAGCAACAATTGACCCACTAAGACCTCCCTGTCTTATGTTGCTAGTGGGTCAATTGTTTCTGGGAGGGGTCTACTGTTGAAGGGTCTACTGTTGCTGGCTGCTGGAGGGTCTATTAATGCTGGCTGCTGGGGGATCTATTGTTGCTGGGTGAATTTATTGTTGAGGGAGGGGTCTATTGTTGCTGGGGGGGTCTTATGTTGCTGGTGGTCAATTGTTGCTGGGAGCAATCTACTGTTGAGGAGGGGTCTATTGTTGCTGGCTGCTGTAGGGTCTATTAATGCTGGCTGCTAGGAAAATCTATTGTTGCTAGTGGGGTCTATTGTTCCTGGGGTGGGTCTGTTGTTGCAAGACGGTATTTTGGTGGTCTATTGTTGCTGGGGGGATCTGTTGTTATTAGGGGTGTCTATTATTGCGGGGGAATCTATTTTCCCACACAGATGGTGGGTATAGGGTGGAAACAAGGGATGGCGCTTGGAGGTGGGAAAAGGGCGGAGACAAGGAATGACTTGGGAGAGGGGAGTTCCCGCACCTATTCTCTGGGAAAAAAAGCCCTGACTATAAGCCAGTGTGGCTATAGCATAGTAATTTTCCCACTGTGCTGGAAATAGACAATACCTGGAATTCATATAGAGTTTCATAGACATTATAAGATCCTTAGATCCTTAGAGTTACGAAACGCGTCAGTTGACCATGGGTGGTGACGTCATTTCCGGCCGGTGAGATGCAAGTCAAAGGTTACTGCTGGTTCCAGTTTTTTTAGACTGGTTACAGTGTTTTTAACATGTGGAGTGGATATTGTTAAGTTTTTAGGGTCAATAAACAGAATTACGCTATATCGCTTTCTCTGCCATTCATTTATATCGTATGACAGTACTGAGAACAATCTGCGCTACAGTCAGAGATACAGCCCGTAGGAGAACAGAGCCCAGCCATCCACACAAGCACTTGTGACTTCTGTCATGGGAGTCCATTATATCTGGTGAGTGAGAGGACACACAGAGGGGAGCACGGACTGCACAGATTATCTGTTTTTTCAGCACTTGGCACTTTATACTGCACAATGAAAATTTGAAGCTGAAGATTGTGAAACCTATGAACTATATAAGCATTTATGAACTTTTTATAGACATCATCCAATTAGTTATGGTTATGCATGGATTATTGTTATTATCATTATTTTATTTCACCGTGGTAATGATGTGTTAGCACTTTAGCATCGGGTAGCGCTCTTACATTGATTTTCACATTTAAAGGCACATTCATCTTTAAGAGGGGCAACCCATTTATTGAATTGAATTTAAATATATTTTTTTTAACTTATCCATTAGCGCAGGAGTATATACTGGTGTGTCACACACCTATATACCCACCAACTCATTGTCATTATAAGGGTTCTGTTGTTCTCCTTAATGGACACTTTATCCTCAGTGTAGCCTCAGCTCCATATCAACAAATTCTAACTGCGGCGGCCGCGGTAATAAGTACCTACTGTAGATTTTTGGTACCTACGGTATGTCTCTTTAGCTTTTCTTATGCTATTATTGCCTTCTGTGAAACTTGAAAATTCTTCTTTAATTAAACAGTTAAAAAAAAAAAAGTACTTGAATCTGGCACATGCGTAAGAAAGCTTTACAAAATTGTTGCAAAGCTTTCCTCAATTTGGCACAGGCCGTTTTAAAAAGGCCATAAAATTAAAGAAGTGTTAATGTAATTGTTTTATCAAATTCCCCCCAATATATTCTTAAAGCAGAACTTCACTCTCTCAATTAACAATGACTAAGTTTAACCACTTGACCTCCGGAAGATTTATCCCCCTACATGACCAGGCCATTATTTGCGATACAGCACTGCGTTACTTTAACTGACAATTGTGCAGTCATGTGACACTGTACCAAAATAAAATTTATTTCATTTTTTCCCACAAATAGAGCTTTCTTTTGGTGGTATTTGATCCCCTCTGCATTTTTTTTTATTTTTTATGCTATAAACAAAAATAGACGAACAATTTTGAAAAAAAAAAAACTCTTAAAAAAACAATATTTTTTACTTTCTGCTAGAAAATACACATCCAATATAAAAAATGTAAAAAATCTAATTTCTTCATCAATTTAGGCCAATATGTATTCTGCTACATATTTTGGTAAAAAAAATCCCAATAAGCATATATATTGATTGGTTTATGCGAACGTTATAGCGTCTACAAACTATGGGGTATATTTATAGAATTTTTTTTTTATACTAGTAATGGCAGTGATCAGCGACTTATAGCGGGACTGTGATATTGCAGTGGACAATCGGACACTGACCCTTTTGACACTTCTGGGAACCAGTGACACTAATACAGTGATCAGTGCTGAAAATATGCAATGTCACTGTACTGATGACACTGGCTGGGAAGGGGTGAAACATCTAGGGCAATCAAATGGTTAACTGTGTGCATAGCCAGTGTTTATGTGTACTGTATGTGCTGCTTTCACTAAGCGAAGAGACAGATACTAGTCCCTGCTTTGCAGGAACACAGAATCCACCCTTTCCCTGTCAGAACGGTGATCTGTCTTGTTTCCTTAGGCAGATCCCCGTTCTGTGTAGTTTACCATCGATCGGTGGGTGCCGGAGGACATGCTGTGAATTATCACAGTAGAAGCAGCCTGCTGGCGCAGCGTGCTCCCTGCAGGCTGAAGTGCAGGGTCACGTAGGAGTAAATCTGCTATAGGGCAGTCAATAAGCGGTTAATCTTTATGCTGCTAGCATTAGTGAATAGATAGCAAAGTATAATATATTTACTTGTTTTCAATTTTTTTTTTTTTTTACATTTTGTTACATTACACTTCAGTTACTTTTGGTTTCCAGGCCTAGGCAAGTGGTGTCATACATCCCAGAAGTCTTTGTCTTCCAGGACAGCCTCTGAGATATAGGGCTCCTCCCTCCGGGACAGGAAACACATTCACCCAAATGGTTAAAAGGAGGTCCTCCAGGCCTTCCCCTTCAGTTTGTTGTGTTTGCTGCCGGACAGAAAGGAAGCATGTTAGGACCTTGGAAACTCCATACTCAGGGCTGTTCTGTGTGAGCACCTGGAAGTACCTTTCATCTGCCTCAGCGCCCCTCTGTCTACAGGGAAGAGAGGGCTGCTGGTCCTGCTGTTTTTGCTGCCCAAGGCTCGGAGAGAGTCGGGACCCCTGGAGATGTAGCGGAACCCCACCCCCATCACGCTGTACCTTTCCTTCACTACCACTGTCCGATGGACGGATGGTGTCCAGTGCGGCTAGAGGGCGCATCTCGGGTTGTTCTGATTGCGCTTGTTCACTCGATAGTTCCGGGTATGAGGAGAGGAAGTGCGTGTGACGGAGGCGGGGCTTCTGCGCTCCAACGACCGGAAGTGATGCAGCGGGTCACTTCCGATGGAGCTACGTCATTAGGGGGTGCCGGAGACAAAGTCCAGTCTCCTCAGCGCGGCAAGCGGATGTTTAAGGCATCTGGAGTCAGTGACAGACCCAGCAGAGGCTGTGGCAAGCACCTAGGAGCCATGGAGGGCACTGCAGTATCCCAGGCGGTTGACTCTGGTTCTTCTGGCAAAGGCACCTCTCAGGTAAGCGTGGTGAGGGCTGACCATGTCTTACTCTGAGGGGGATGGGGTCCTTATGACCAGATGTTCTTCCCTGGGTGGGGAACCACATGTGAAGGGCTGGGCACTTCCCCCTTTTAGACTTTATCACAGTGGTGGAGTAGATCTGGGGCAGTTTTTCTCATGGGCGTTTGTTTTCTTTGTTTGGCTTTCAGGGTAAAGCACAAGACAAGATGCAGCCCCCTAGGAGAAGATGTGCCGTATGCGGGTCTAAGTTAGGTTCCAATTGGGAGAAACCACTTTGCCCCGAATGTGTCAACAGTTTAATTAAGGACGATTCTATGACAGAGTTTCATAAAATCCTTACGTCTGTAAAAGACGAGATTGCATCCACATTCAAATCATTTCAGGGAATGATGGATAGGATGCAAGGTCCCTCTATGCCTCTGTCTAGACCAGCAAGTTTGCCAATCCTATCCGAACCTAGTCAGGAGAATATGGAAGATAGAGAGAGGGAACCTAGGTCGCTTGTCTCTTCCCAAGCGTATTCAGGGTCTGATTCTGAGGGTGAAGAAGATTTCTCCAGAGAGTCCAGGTAGAGATTGACGCTGGACGATGTGGGGGGACTTACTGAAGGCAATCTATGAAACCTTGGAGATCAGAGAGGAGTCGGTACAGTTTTCTAAGCATGACCTTATGTATCAGGGGGTCACTGCACAGAAATCCAGAGTTCTCCCCGTGCACAAATCTCTAGTAGAATCGATCTTGCTGGAGTGGGAGCACCCTGAAAGAAGACCGTTCTTTTCAGACAGTCTTAAACGTAGATTTCCTTTTGAAAAGGACACAGCCCATCCTTGGAACAAGGTCCCTAAGTTGGATGAGCCGCTGGCGAAGGTTTCCAAAAAGACTGATTTGGCCTTCAACGACCTGGGATCCTTAAAGACCCCATGGACAAAAGGGGTGACGTACTGCTAAAAAAAGCTTGGGATGCCTCTTCTATTGGGCTTAAAGCAGCCCTTGCAGCTACCTGTGTTGCCAGAAATTTAGAATGCTGGTTAACCCAGTTGCAGTCCCACATTTCTGCAGGCACATCCAGGCAACAACTGCTAAAATCTTTCCCCTTATTATTTAAGGAGGTTGGGTTCTTAGCTGACGCTTCTGCGGAATCTGTAAAGCTAGCAGTCAGGTCAGCAGCTTTGGTAAATGCCGCAAGAAGGACTGTGTGGTTGAAAGCTTGGTCAGGAGACGCAGCTTCAAAGCTCAAGATCTGTGGTTTGCCTTTTTCAGGCGATCACCTCTTTGGACCTGGGCTTCAGGAGGCCTTGAAGCGTACCCAGGATAAGAAGAAAGCTTTCCCAGAGAAAAAGACATCTTTTTCGAGGTTTCAGGCAGCAGATACAACAGGAAAGAGAGGGTCGCCCTAAAAAACACTGCACAGGTCACAAGGGACATGGTAGAGGAGGAATATTATTCAATCCTCCTCAGACCACCCCAAAGCCCCAGTGACTCCTGCGTTCTGGTGAGAGGAAAGTTGGGGGACTTCCTCCCGCAATGGGCCAACACAAGTTCAAGCCCGTTTATAATAAAGATAGTAGAAAACGGTTACAAGTTGGAATTCAATGCCATTCCCCCGCCCACCTTTTTGGTCACCCCGTTACCCCAAGAGAAAGCAGGAGCTCTGACTTTGCTGTTGGGAGAACTGTTGGATCAACAGGTCATCAGCCAGGTACCACATGCGGAATGCAGCCAGGGGGTATACTCCCATGTGTTCGTAGTCCGAAAGCCGTCAGGCAAGTTCAGGTTGATTCGCAACCTCCGCCCCCTGAACAAGTTTATCAGATACAAGCATTTCAGGATGGAGTCTATTTCAGGTAACGAATCTCCTGTTCTCCGATTGTTATATGGCGACAATCGACCTCAGGGACGCATATTTGCATGTACCTATTCATCGGGATTTCCAGAAGTTCCTCAGACTAGCTGTCAGGCTGAATTCGGAAGTTGGCAGAGGCCCTAGCTCCACTGCGCGTCAGGGCCATTACAGTGATCCCCTACCTGGAAGATCTTCTGTTTGTCGCCCAGTCTTATCGGCAGCTAGAAGAGAACTTACAGGAGGCACAACTTTTCCTGCGTTCTCTTGGTTGGTTGATCAATCGGGACAAGTCCCAGCTGATCTCAACCCAGGAAGTACAGTACCTGGGATACAGGATTTCTTCAATAGAGAGGAAGGTCTTTCTCTTTCTCATCAGAGAAAATAGAGAAAGTGGGTCTAGCGGTAGCCCAGCTTCAGACCAATCAGGAAGCCCATGTCAGAGATGTCATGAGAGTGATAGGGTTAATGACATCCTGTTTTCCAGTAGTCCCTTGGGCAAGGTTTTACCAGCGCCCGTTACAGGCTCTCCTTCTGTAGTGCTGGGATGGCAGCCAGCAGGGTTTGGATCAGCCTATGCCTATATCGACCAGTGTCAAAAGGACACTATGGTGGTGGCGAGCCAATCACAATCTGGACAGGGGTCTGTTGTGGTTCAGACCAACAGCTTTGGTGGGGTGGTGGCAAAAGACGCCAGCTCTTTCGGCTGGGGTGCCCACCTGGAAAAGGATCTGGTTTAAGGATCTTGGTCTCAGGTGGAAGCCAGACGGACCTCGACTCAGAGGGAGCTACTGGTAGTGCAGAGGGCGCTAGAGGCCTTCCAGCAAAGAATAAGGGGGCGGCACCTTCAAAAAAGGTCAGACAATGCGGCCGTAGTTGCATATATAAACAAGCAGGGGGGACCAGGAGCCCTGCACTGCAGATGATAGCAGGCAAACTTACAGGAGGCACAACTTTTCCTGCGTTCTTTTTCCAGGCAGGAGTGGAATTAGGTCTATTATTACCCTGAAGGTACAGGCTGCTGCCTTGAGCGTTTTTCTTCAGGTCTCTCTGCAGCAGGATCGTTTTGTAAAGAGTTTCTTTAAGGCTCTCTCCAGGTCCAGGCCAGTGAAGGTCAGAGCCTGTCCCTCCTGGGATCTATCCTTGGTCCTCGGCGCACTTACAAAGAGTCCCTTTGAACCTCTGGAAAAATCTGATGTTAAGTGGGTGGTCCTAAAGACAGCTTTTTTTTTTTTTGCAATCACCTCAGGCAGAAGAGTGAGTGAGTTGCAGGCGCTCTCGATTAGAGAGCCATTTTTGTTGATTTTGAAGGATAGGGTTGTGCTTAAGACAGATCCTAGTTTCCTCCCCAAGCCTTCTTCTACTTTTCATAGAACTCAGGACATTATCCTGCCAAAACATTGTACTCCTCCTCAGAGGTAGATGAGGAAGGAGAATTGAGTTTAGTAGACGTCAGGTGTAGCATTTTAGTTTATTTACATATCAGCAAAAACTTCAGGAAGTCAGAATCTTTGTTTGTGAATTTTGCGGGATCACGCAGAGGGTTTAAAGCGTCAAAATCCACCATCGCCAGATGGATAAGGATGACAGCCTGGTTTCCCACCCAGAGTTTTATAACTGGTACAAAAGGGGATATACTAATGTTATGCCAGTGTGTTATGTCTTTCAGAGCCTTCCGGTGGTTCTTGTGGAAACTGAAAAGGAAGGCCTGGAGGACCACCTTTTAACCATTTGGGTGAATGTGTTTCCTGTCCCGGAGAGAGGAGCCCTATATCTCAGAGGATGTCCTGGAGGACTCCTAGAAAAAGAGTTACCAGTAAGTCTAAATCCGTTTTTTTTTTAATTTTGTTACATTACACTTCAGTTAATTTTGGTTTCCAGGCCTAGGCAAATGGTGTCATACATCCCAGAAGTTTTCAGGAGGGGAGGAGGATGGGCTTTCTCAGCCAAGCACTACTTCCTGCCTGTGTTCCATCAGATTAGGCGACCCTTCAGAATTTGTAACAGAAGTGTCATTCCGTCGCCGCCATCTTGTTACACCCCGCATTCACCCACAGTAAGAATAGAGTGGGAGGGGGCAAGCGTACATCTTGTTACACCCACCGTAGTTTTGCATTTTACACTTATTTCTAACAGTAAACTGTGGTTATATAGTGAAATGTAGTACTTAGAACTCCGTCTGACTGTTTAGATGTTGAATTTTAAAAGCAGCGGCAAGCCTGCAGATCCCGCAGGTTTGTTAATCTGACAGAAATTGGCTGCTTTTCAAATTCAACATCTAAACATTCAGATGGAGTTCTAAGTACTGTATTTCACTAGATAACCTCAGTTTACTGTTATAAATAAGTGTAAAATGCAAAACTCCAGTGGGTGTAACAATATGTCCGCTTGCCCCCTTCTCACTGTATCCTTACTGTGGACGAGTGCGGGGTGTAGCAAGATGGCAGTGACAAAATGTCACTTCCATTACACATTCTGAAAGGTGGCCTAATCTGACGGAAGACCTTCATGTCTGGGTTAAGGGCAGATGGATTCCAAGAAGTAAATGCTACATGAGTCATCTGCCCTTACTCGAGATGACCATAGCCAGAAATGCTAGGGGGTGTTTTTCAAAGCGGTTTCTCAGCAAAATAAAGCACGGAGACATGGACAGATGGGGGAGTTTGCTTGGAATATTAAAAATGAATTAAATAGCATTTTTGGTTCGTGGTGCTCAGATGAAGTGCAGTTCCACTTTAAACACCTCTGACACTTTCAGGAGTATCAGTGCCACTGCCTTCCAGATGATCCCAGTTGCTTCCACTTACTGGCCCTTACATCAGCCAAGGAACAGATAGTAAACAGCGAAGACTTGTGTGATCTATATTACAATCTTTGCAACCTGAGTTCCCAGGACGCTGTCAAGTCCTTAGCTGAGTTTAGAACCAAAAAGTTAGCTTCTGAAGTCTACTTGCTGCATTGCGAGAGTGAAATTGATAAAAAAAAGTATCCTAAAGTGGAACTAAACCCTCTTATCCTTTACAGCCAAGGAAGTTGTCTTGAATGTAAATGTTTTGGGAAACAGAAAAATCAATGGGTTTAGTTTTGTTTTAACTTAGTATATTTATCAGGTTGGGCATGGGGTAGTGATGAGGTCTAATTAAAGCAGAGCTCCACCTAAAAGGGAAGTTCCGCTTTAAGGTCTCTTCCCCTGCTTCTGGTAAAGAAATGGCACTTTTGGGGAGTGGGTTTTGACAGGTACCGGCTCCCACTTCCGCTCCGATCGCCTAGGCGATCGGAAGCAGAAGTCCCCCCTCCTTCCCTCCCCGCAGTCTTCTGGGACACATGACAGGTCCCAGAAGACTACTGGACCATTCACAATGCGATGCGCAGCACAGCTCGCACATGCGGAGTGGGCACCCGGCTGTGAAGCCCCAAGTTGTCATAGCCAGGTGACCACAGTTAACATGCCTGCGCTAGGGAGAGACGACAGGAGATAAAAACGGCCTGGGGTGAGCAAATCACTAGATCGTGGGACAGGTGAGTGTCTGTTTATTAAAAGTCAGCAGCTAAAGTTTTTGTAGCTGCTAACTTTAAATTTTTACATAGGAGACTTGAGCTCCTCTTTAAGTGATATTTTTGAAGAAGACTTTTAAGATATTTTTTTCTCTCATTGCAAGTTTTATGAGAACTTATGCTGAATGCACAGCATTTTTTGAGGCCAAGCAGATGATCACCAACAGTTTCTGTTGATACTGTGATAGTATTGAAATTGTTGGTGATAGGTTGATCAGTAATTTTTGGCGTTAAAAATGGTCGAAAGTGTCTGAAAATGCAGCATGACCTGGCAAATAGCTGTTTTTATCAGAACTGAATCAGATGTTTTTCTTTTTGGCGAAATCCCTTTAATGCAACTGTAGCACCCCGGTGTTTAGGCAGGGTTGCTAACCAATTTAGTTTGCCAAGTAGTAATTGTCCTGGCTACATGTTAGGAGGTCTACTGATTTCCCCCTAATTCTGGAATTGCTGCACTTTCTTCTTCTGTTACTAGGTGGCATTGTAGCTGGTGACATTAGATAGACAAGGGCATATCAAGGACAGATTATGAATGGATGGGGTGTCTCAGCCAATGGGCAAGGCTTTCTTTAAGCTCTTTGGCCTGCTGGGAGAGCCTATTTATTTGAGTGGAGTCAGGTGATCGGGGTTCTGTGCCACCTGGATGGCCGTTTGGGTGGCTGTGTGTTATGTTGCCCCAGGCTCCTAGGCCGCAAGCCTGAGGCCTATCCCGGGGACACCTGGCTGCTAGGCTGCCTGAGGCCTATCCAGGAGAAAGAGAAGCAGCATAGGGCTGGGACTGCAGCTTTAGAAGTCTAACCGAGTTGCGACGGGAAACCAGTTGTGGTCTGAGGTAGAGGAGAAGCTGTCGCCACTAAGGGGCCATCCACCTTGTTACCCGAGACTACAGTGAGTAAGCTGAAGCAAGTACCAGAATAGTCTATTCACCAGCCAGGGATGGTGAGGAAGTGAGAAAGCCTCGGCAAGTGCCAAGCCAAGGACCCAGCAGAATAGCGGGGGTGACGCTTGAGGAGTATACAGCGGGATAGCGGTGGAAGAGCTCAGGGGATCCAGTGACGACTGGAATCTGGAAGTCTAGTGAGATACTGGGAGCTCAGTGAATGAAGATCTACAGTGGGATACTGTGAGATAAGTAAACGACTGTTCTGTGTTACCAAGAGTTATGAACAACTACCGTTAGTGACTGGTGCAAGATTGGTTGCCATAGGAGACAGCGGTCCTACCTATACAGAAATGTTTCCTTGTCCACCTTGCCCCTGTGACTGGAGGATATGAACACTTGCTTATGCTTGACGGGCAGCATTGGAAATCTGCAATGGTACTGGCACTGAAGATTTGTTTTTCCATTACCACCTGATAAGTATCCATTTACTCTCTTTCGACTTTGGACTATATGCTTTCAAAGAAAAGGAGGGCGGGACTTTAAATGAGGTCATGACTGGATTACCATCAAGTACCTCCATCCCTAAGTGTAATGGTTAAAAAGGGGGAGTCGGGACTTTGAATGAGACATTGGCTGACAACCAGGTAGAATAGATAATAATAATGTTTAATAAACAGGTATGTACAAATATATTCATATAAAACAGATAATGAATATGTACCATAATCATACATAATTATACATATAATAATTTCCATTAACACAATTGATCCTCCCTAATTCCACATGGGCAATATGTAATATGCAATATGTAAAATCAATCATGATCCTGAAGAAACCCCAATGGGTATCCAGGTGATATCGATATGGTGATGTCGCATCTAAGAAAGCTCTACGCGTTTCGTGGAACCCTCCACTCATCAGGAGCAATGCGGGGTACGTCTAGTTGCATCTGGAAAATACATAACCAGAAAACTAAGCCATAGGTGGGGGGGAGAGATGGGTTAAATGGAAAAATGACATAAAAAAGAAGGCAAAACCACAGTAGATGCACCCCCACTGTACCTGGCAAAACCGCCCTGTATGCCAACCTATGGACATGGAGCCGAGAACAAGGCGGAGGCATCCAACTGGGAGCTGAGGTAATGGTCCGGCATCAAGGAGATCGGCACACACAGCAGTGGGCAAGCAAATGTGAAAATAAGGGACCTGAAATGCCAAGAGAGGTGAAAAAGTGATGAATAAATTAGATGAATCCAAGATTGGAAAAGTAGGCAGACTGGTAAAAAATTGAAATGGGAATATAATAAGACCAAGAGCCCGAAAGGATGTCAAAAATAGTAGGCTAAGTGTATAAAGTATGGTGCATGAGAATGGTGACAAGTGATTGTTGTTAACCATAATGTGAAATAAAAGGTATAAGCACCGGAAAAAGCCTAGAATAGCCCAATGAAGGCAAACAATGATAACTAGAGTAATATTGCAAGAAACATGAAAACATGTGCAAGTGCTTGAAGATAGATAAAGGAAAGTGAAAACGGCTGCTTTCCAAGATGTATGTACCCTGCCCGAGATTCCACACCAACATCACGCAAGGTGTGCAGAGGTAACACCGAGCGCCAAACCGAGCTGGACCGCTCCGGAATAGGCGTCCAAGTCCTCAATGCCAACGCGGAATGGAAAAAGGGCGTGCCAGTGCGTGGCGCCTAAATGACGTCACACGCATGGCGTGATGTCGATGCGCATCAGGTGTCACCACCCAATAGGGGGGAAGAGGAGAGCCCCGAGTACTCATCGCAGCTCCCGGCAAGGACAGAATAACCAAGCAATCGGATCCCCAAACCCAAGGGGCAGGGGCAATCGACCAGCGCACAGCGGGTGGGTGCAGAACTGCGCAAGCTTTATGGGGTGACTCAGCCCCCTAGAAGATAGAATGAGACATGTAAATAACAGCTCATACATATGCAAAAACTAGGGGGACCGGAAATGTATAGCCAAGTGCCTCCATCCCTAAATTGGTTTCAAAGAAAAGGAGGGCGGGACTTTAAATGAGGTCATGACTGGATTACCATCAAGTACCTCTATCCCGAAGCGTAATGGTTAAAAAGGGGGAGTCGGGACTTTGAATGAGGCATTGGCTGACAACCAGGTAGAATAGATAATAATAATGTTTAATAAACAGGTATATACAAATATATTCATATAAAACAGATAATGAATATGTACCATACCATAATCATACATAACTATACATATAATAATTTCCATTAACACAATTGATCCTCCCTAATTCCACATGGGCAATATGTAAAAGGAAAGTGTAAAATCAATCATAATCCTGAAGAAACCCCAATGGGTATCCAGGTGATATCAATATGGTGACGTCGCATCTAAGAAAGCTCTACGCATTTCGTGGAACCCTCCACTCATCACCATATATGGTCTCCCATGGAGGACTGTCAACCTGCATGCACACTTTGGATATCAAATTATGGTTTGCAACAGTGAGAGGGAGGTTGCAGGACATTGTTTTGCATTCAAATCTCTGGCGTTTCATGCCACATGTATACTGTGACTGTACCTTTCAATTCCATATACTTCCTCTAGACCACCGTTGACCAAGGGTGTCGTCCCCTTCCCCTTTTCATATCTCAGCGACTCTCCCTTTTGGATACATCAAGGTATTAACATCATTCACCTCATAATGCCAGCGGCGTGCCTCTTTTCCAGGATCCAGGTCTGATCTTCCTAGGATCCATTTCCCGTTGGGAGCCAACTTAGCTCCACATCCTATTCACATGCGTGCAATTTCTATGTTTCAAGTTATTATTGCTGCTCAGGATTGAAAATATTGTACTTTCACATTCCTCGCTATATATATATTACTGTCACTGGATAGGGGCCAGAATGGTGGACATTGAGTTTTTATCACAGTATGATTGACACTTTGTGAATGATTCAGTTTTTATCATTGGCTATTCCATTATTGTGTTTTTGATATAATAAAATTTGACTTTTTGTACTTGCACAGTGGGCTGTGTATTTCCTTACCCGTTTTCCCTATCCCTTTTATGTCATTGTAGTCGGTTAAGCCCAAACAGGGTTTTTATTATGAGTTTTTGACATTCCTGTTTAGCTGTGGATGCTGGACTGTGTTCTATCGGCAGTTGCAGGGAATGCCCCAAGTGAGTTATGCTGGCCTGTGTTCTGGAATCGCCAGTGTGCCTCCCTCTGAGAGTGACATGTTGATTTGTAGTTGAGAGACTTCAAAGTTTACTGTTCTTTATCAATGAGGGAAAATTATTCTCAGTCACCAGCTGTGTCTTGGACAGACTGAAATTTAAAATGCAAGGGGACCTGAGGATGGACTTCACCTTCGGGAAGTGCAGTCCCTTGCACTATGGCATGGCCTACTGTTGTTTGATTACAACCATGCCTTCTGTCCCCAGAGTTATCCCTAAGAAGAAGGGAAACTGCTATAAAAAAAAAAAAAAATGTTCTTGATATGTGACATTACCCTGAGTGAAATATTGATGGACTTTGCAGCTCCAAGGACACTGGGGTGTTTAGCTAGATAGGTAGATTAAGCTGTGGCAAAAAGGGCAAGTTCTCACCTTAAACTTGATAATAGACTAAATGAGAGAAAATACTATACAAACACACAAAGACGTTGGATATATTGACCACCAGGTGGCGTTCACATTATGTAGAATGTTTAATAGGAGCTGCTAAGTTTTTTTTTTCTCTAGGATTGTCATGGAAAGGGGTGACACCCTCAAGGGGATGGGGCCCAATTTCCAGCTGTATATGTGCTTAGATATAGTCATAGTTACCGTATACATATATAGATTAAGACGTGTCATAATATGCCTTTGCACTGTTCTGCTGCTCTCGGCTTAGGGTAATTAATATGTACTCAACATTCACCTATGTATATATTGCTATTGCTATTGCTGTTATCGTAGGAATAGGATGTATTTTTGTGTTGTCTATTCTCTCTTTCAGTTGTTCCTGCACCCATTGCGTCTTTCTTGGCTAAGGAGAGACAGTGACTTCCGCTGGTACAGCAATGCTTATTTTCTATTCTTCAGGTGTATATAGTAGATAGGTAGGATATAAGGCTTCTGTTATTGTATTTCAGTAGTTATTATATTTCTCCCTCGTTATTTGGGTGGTACGCCACACGTAAATATTGTCTTCTATTTATCTGCCCTTGTGTGTACTGCCACTTACCTATTTCATGTGGTACGCCAAATGTATTGTTATTTGTTTATCCTTTCCTGTTACCCCACCTATCCCAGTTTTTGCCAGGACATCCACTCTCAGGCTTGAGAGTTCAAACTATTTTTTGTTTTTGCAAACTCCGAGACGTAGTTTTACTAGGCAGGGGGAGGATCTAGCACCCTGGTGTTTAGGCAGGTTTGCTAACCAATTTAGTTTGCCAGGTAGTAATTGTCCTGGCTAATTGTTAGGAGATCCACTGATTTTCCCCTAATTCTGGAATTGCTGCACTTTTCTTATCTGTGACTAGGTGGCATTGTAGCTGGTGACAATAGATAGACAAGGGCATAGCAAGGACAGATTATGAATGGATGGGGTGTCTCAGCCAATGGGCAAGGGTTTCTTTAAGCCCCTTGGCCTGCTGGGAGAGCCTATTTATTTGGATGGAGTCAGGTGATCAGGATTCTGTGCCACCTGGACCGCTGTCAGGGTAGATGTGTGTTATGTTGCCCCGGGCTGCTAGGCTGGAAGCCTGAGGCCTATCCCGGGGACAGCTGGCTGCTAGGCTGTCTGAGGCCTATCCAGGAGCAAGAGAAGCAGCATAGGCTTGGGACTGCAGGATTGGAGTCCAACCAAGTTGCGAAGGTTCAGCCGGACGGGGAACCAGCTGTGGTCGGAGGTAGAGGGGAAGCTGTCGCCACTAAGGGACCATCCACCTTGTTACCAGAGACTACTGTGAGTAAGCTGAAGCAAGTACCAGAGCAGTCTTCTCACCAGCCGGGGACGGCGAAGAAGTGGGAAATCCTCAGCAAGTGCCAAGCCAGGGACCCAGTGGGATAACGGGGGTGACACTTAAGGATTATACAGTGGGATAGCCGTGGAAGAGCTCAGGGGATCCAGTGATGACTGGGATCTGGAAGTCTAGTGAGAGACTGGGAGCTCAGTGAGTGAAGATCTACAGTTGGATACTGCGAGATAAGTAAAACGACTGTTCTGTGTTACAAAGAGTTATGTACAACTACCGTTAGTGACTGTTGCCATAGGAGACAGCGGCCCTACCTATACAGAAGTGTAATCTGACTGGAGGTCTTCCACTGTATAGCTGTCTACCTATAGAAGTCTCAGAGTCTGCCAATTACCATTGCATCTGGTCAAGGGTGTCCTGGCCCTAACCCTCTCTCCTCCAGTTCTATGAAGAGACAATAAATCTCTTGTTTGCATTCAAAAAGTGACTGGCGTTCATCATTCTTCTTGCATCACACCCACAATGCCTGGTAACCCACTCTGCAAAGAAGGATGTCAGCTTTCCCTAACCCTTGAGGTCACCATTAGGCCTCTGGGGCCCCGGGACCTTGCTACACAACACAGTTGCCAGATGAAAGTGTTTTTTAAAAGGTGTCTGTAAAGAAAAGGCTTAAAGTGTATTGTTAGCCAATTTGTTTTTGTTTTTTGTTTTTTTAGGTTTGGATAGAGTTGTGAAGGATTAGAACCCCTCTCAGGCTTACTTCTGTAGGAGGCTCTGTTGGAGAGATTCTTTAACTTCCTGTTCACAACCCAATTCCAAAAAAAAAAAAGTTGGGACGCTGTGTAAAATCGACATAGAAGCATAAAAACGTTCAGTGTGCATGAGGCCTTTTTATTAAAGTGGTTGTAAAGCCTCAAGGATTTCACCTTAATGCAGTCTATGCATTAAGGTGAAAAACCTTCTTTGCTGCAGCTCCCCACAGACCCCCTCTTTTTCTTACCTGAGCTCCATCAGATGCAGTGATGTGCATGAGCGCAGCGGCTCTAGCCGCTGTCTCTCTCCTAATTGGACAGATTAATAGCAGCAGGAGCCATTGGTTCCTGCTGTTGTCAATCAAATCCAGTGACTGGGAAGCAAGGGGCAATGCCAAGCCCCGCTGTCCATGTCAGGACTCGGGAGCGACCTCACACAGATGACCAGAATGGAAAGCGGCTTTCCGTGGGGGCACCCGATAAAGAGGAGGGGCCTGGAAGGCCGACAATTGCATAGAGCAGGTAAGTATAGGCATGTTAAAAAAAAAGGCGTTCAGTCTGGATCTGTTTTTCAGACAGATCCAGACTGAACCACAATGTATGTCTAAGGGCAGGTGGATGTTAAGGGACATATGTCCATTTAGAATCATTTACATCCAAGTCAGTTTATGTATGCAAAGGTCTGTAGAAGTATTGCAGTCTGCAATCCTTTTAATTTTTTTATGTTAAGTTTGTTGGGCTGCGTTAAAAAAATCAGCCCCAATATGTTTCTCCTCTGGCTCTTCCAGCATACTTGAAACACTAAACATCCACTGGACTCGATAATAGAAAATACTGACATCACCTGGTACATGCTAGAGAAATAAAATAGCCCTATTTTTTTTTTTTTTTATGGTCAGACCCTGTGCACATGCACTTTTTTATAGCAGACATAAGAGAAAGTCACTACACCATCAGAAAAACCTTCTTTGCTGCAGCTCCCCACAGACCCCCTCTTTTTCTTACCTGAGCTCCATCAGAAGCAGTGATGTGCATGAGCGCAGCGGCTCTAGCCGCTGTCTCTCTCCTAATTGGACAGATTGATAGCAGCAGGAGCTATTGGTTCTTGCTGTTGTCAATCAAATCCAGTGACTGGGAAGCAAGGGGCAATGCCAAGCCCCACTGTCCATGTCAGGACTCGGGAGCGACCTCACACACGTGACCAGAATGGAAAGCGGCTTTCTGTGGGGGCACCCAAAAAAAGAGGAGGAGCCTGGAAGGCTGACAATTGCATAGAGCAGGTAAGTATAGGTATGTTAAAAAAAAAAGGCGTTCAGTCTGGATCTGTTTGTCAGTTTTTCAGACAGATCCAGACTGAACCACAATGTATGTCTAAGGGCAGGTGGATGTTAAGGGACATATGTCCATTTAGAATCATTTACATCCAAGTCGGTTTATGTATGCAAAGGTCTGTAGAAGTATTGCAGTCTGCAATCCTTTTAATTTTTTTATGTTAAGTTTGTTGGGCTGCGTTAAAAAAATCAGCCCCAATATGTTTCTCCTCTGGCTCTTCCAGCATACTTGAAACACTAAACATCCACTGGACTCGATAATAGAAAATACTGACATCACCTGGTACATGCCAGAGAAATAAAATAGCCCTATTTTTTTTATTTTTATGGTCAGGCCCTGTGCACATGCACTATTTTATAGCAGACATAAGAGAAGGTCACTACACCAGTCCTTGGCAGCGTAAATTTCACATTACAGTTATGTGCTTTCATTGACATTTTTGCCTGGTAGGGGGAGATGAATCAATGAAATAAATGGGTGCATTTATGCTATAATTCTCACCCATCCTGCATACACCTATGTAGGGGAGCACCAAGCAATCTTAAGAATAGACACCATGAGTGTCAGGGCTGGGCTCAGCCCTTCCTTCTCTGAGCTGGTCCCTCAGCTGTCGGCTAATTGCCAGCTCCCATCTCTCTCCACAGTTACTCAGCTGTTGTTGATATCCTGCTCGTCAGTCCTGCCTACTTAAGCCGTCCAGTCCAGAGGAGCTCTGCCTTCGCCTTGGTCAACATCACAAGAAACATCTCCTGCGTTCCTGTTTAAAGACTGGCTTTGCTGACATCCCTTCTGGCTCTGGATCCTGCTTGCTGTTCCACTACTTTGATCCCTGAATTCTGGCTTGGCTGACTATCCATTCCGGTTACTGAACTTTGGCTGTGTTTTGACTACGGTTCTTTTTACTTTTATTATTAAACAAGTGTGATTTAACTGTACTTCTGTCTCAGTCTGATTTCATGGTTTCTGACAGTAGGTGAAGGCCATGAATTCAGACGATGCAGTCAATCCAGTTGTTGGTAATATTTTTTCCAGATTGGATGAACTGGATCAATGCATGGATCAGTTCACCATGTCGTTACAAACGCTTCTGAATCGCACGGCACACCTGGAATCTCCCACTGTGGCCATCCCGATACAACCTATATTGCAGGCCGACCCTGCTGCTGCTCCAGTCTCTGTGCAGGCATCTGCCTCCAGTATTACCTCTATAAGAGGTATGTCTGTTTCCGCTCCGCTTCCCCAGCGATTTGGGGGCGATCCAGTCCAATGCAGAGGGATTCTCAACCAGGTTGAGATATACTTTGAGATGCTGTCCCAGGCGTTTCCCATGGACAGAAGCAAAGTAGGTTTCGTGATATCTTTGCTTTCTGAGAGAGCCTTGACCTGGGAAAACCCTCTATGGGAGACACAAAAACCTGTTGTCTTGAGTTACCCTGAGTTTGTGATTTCATTTAAAAGGGTATTTGACGTCCCCGCACGCTCCGCTTCTGCTGCCAAGTGCCTCATGTCCATCTAACAGAGTACGAGAACTGTTGCCGACTATGCCATTGAAATCCGTACTCTGGCAGCAGAGGTTGCGTGGAACAATGAGGCCCTCATGGCTGCTTTTTCTCATGGTCTCTCGGATACAATCAATGATGAGATAGCAGCCCGAGATATACCCAATGAGCTGGAGAAGTTGATCACGTTTTCCATCCTCATTGACTCCAGACTCAGAGAAAGACTCTCTTTTAAGGTGCGCTTGCGGAAGCCTCCTGTATGTTTGTCTCAGAGCTTTGCAGTCCCACCCGTGCCTCCCTCACCTCCAATGCCTCCTGGTACCGAGTCGGGCAGTGAAGGTGAACCCATGCACTTGGGTTTCACGTGTCTCTCTGTGGATGAGAGAACCTTTAGGAGGAGGGAGAGATTGTGCCTTTATTGTGGCCAGGCAGGTCACTTTTTGAAGTCTTGTCCTACCTGTCCATGGAACGCCCGAACCTTGAGGTCCTGTCATGGACAGACCTTAGGTGGCGTAGTTTCATCCCCAGTTATCCAGAAGGATAAGCCCCTGGTTTTGGTAACCCTTTCTTGGACTGAGTCGTCCATCGAGATACAGTCTCTAATCAACTCTGGGGCTGCAGGCCTGTTCATTGATGCTGCCTTTGTATCGAAGCACTCGATTCCGCTGCAGCTGCGTGACACTCCACTTACCATTGAGGCTCTTGACAGGAGACCTCTACAGCCTGCCCATGTGACTCATGAGACGGTTCCGTTGTCCATGACTGTAGGGGCTCTTCACCATGAGATAATCCAATTCCAAGTTATTTCCTCTTCTAAGTTTCCGCTGGTTATTGGTTATCCTTGGTTACAGAGGCACATCCCCTCTTTTGATTGGCTCCGTGCTGAGGTTCTCTCCTGCTCACCACAATGCAGTGAGACATGCTTCCAGAAGGTAGCCAAGGTCCTGTGCACCTCTTCACTCTCCTCCCTGCCGGAGGAGTACCGTGATTTTAGCGATGTCTTTGACAAAGGTCAAGTCGGTAGTTTGCCTCCACACTGGCCGTATGACTGCGCAATTGACCTTCAACCTGGTGCCTTACCCCCTCGTGGCCGGGTTTACCCTTTGTCGGTCTTGGAGGATAAGGCCATGGAGGAGTATGTTGCAGACGCACTTTCTCGAGGTTTCATCCGCAAATCCTCGTCTCCTGCTGGTGCTGGTTTCTTCTTTGTGAAGAAGAAGAGTGGTGAACTGAGACCTTGTATTGATTATAGGGGTCTCAATCGTTTCACAATTAAGAATGCCTATCCGATTCCGTTAATTACGGAGTTATTTGACCGCCTAAAGGGAGCAACGGTTTTCACGAAGCTGGACTTGAGAGGGGTATAGAATCTTGTGAGGATTAAGGAGGGCGACAAGTGGAAAACTGCGCTTAATACCAAAACAGGCCATTATAAGTACCTCGTAATGCCCTAGCAGTTTTCCAGGAATTTATTAACAATGTCCTCTGAGATTTGTTGCAGGTATGTGTGGTGGTTTATCTCGATGATATCCTCATATTTTCCACGTCCCTGGAGAACCACCACACAGATGTCTGTCGTGTGCTTTAGAAACTAAGAGAGAACAATCTCTATTGTAAACTGGAGAAGTGCGAGTTCCATCGTGAACAGGTTACATTCCTGCACTATGTAATTTACAATGCTGGTTTTTCAATGGACCCAGAGAAACTTTTAGCAGTCCTACAGTGGCCCCCGAACCGTGGGTTTACGTCCTCTGCAGCGTTTCCTGGACTTTGCCAACTATTATCGGAAGTTTATTCGTAACTTCTTGTCTCTGGTCAAGCCCCTGACTGATATGACCAGAAAGGACGGTAACCCAGAGTTGGTCTCCGGAGTCCATTAAGGCCTTTGAGAGTCTCAAGGCTGCCTTTGTTTCTTCTCCTGTGTTGGCACATCCTGATCCTACGTTACCGTTTATCCTTGCGGTTGATGCTTCTGAGACGTGTTGGCGCCCTTCTGTCTCAACGTCCTACCTCTGAGAGCGCTATGCATCCTTGTGGCTACTTTTCAAAGAAATTGTCACCTGCGGAGTGCAATTACGAGATTGGTGACAGAGAACTGTTGGCGATCATTTTAGCCCTGAAATAATGTAGACATCTCTTTGAAGGTACCACTGTGCCAGTTCTCATTCTTACTGACCATAAGAATCTCACATTCTTGTCTGAGGATAAATGCCTCTCTCCCAGAAGGGCGCGATGGGTTCTTTTCTTGTCAAGTTTCAATTACATTGTCTCATTCTTACCCGGTACTAAGAATGTAAGGGCTGACGCTTTGTCACAACAATTTTCCTCCACTTCCAAGTTGGAGTCGATTCTGGTTCCTGTGATTCCTACTGATTGTATTCTGGCTATGGTTCGCACCAGTCTCACATCTCCTTTGGGTGACAAAATTCTTGCTGCTCAGGTCCATGCTCCTCCTGAGAAACCTTGTGACCGATGCTTTGTCCCAGAAAGTCTCCGTACTGCCGTGCTCCAGACTTACCGTTCTGCCAAGCCAGCTGGCCACCCTGGGAAGAATCAACTGGTTTGGGCCATTTCCCAACAATTCTGGTGGCCTAGTCTACGTGCTGATGTAACTGCCTTCATAGCTGCCTGTTCCGTGTGTGCTCAGAGTAAGACTCCACGACACCTTCCGGTGGGCCTCCTACAACCCATACCCAATGGAGAGAGGCCCTGGACCCACCTGTCTATGTATTTTTTTCTGGATTTACCCAACTCCCAGGGCAACACAGTTATCCTTATGGTGGTTGACCGGTGTCATTGTATTCCACTTAAGAAGTTCCATTTTTGCTCGGGAGATCTTTCGCTTACATGGGCTACCCAAGGTGATTGTCTCAGACAGGGGTAGTCAGTTTGTGTCCCAGTTCTGGCGAGCCTTTTGTGCACAGCTGGGAATTCAGCTTGCTTTTTCCTCTGCGTATCACCCGCAGTCTAATGGGGCCGCAGAACGAGCCAGTCCTTGAAGCAAATTCCTACGTTGCTATATTTCTGACCATCATAACAACTGGTCGGGCCTATTACCGTGGGCAGAGTTTGCTCACAACAGTGCCTGGAATTCTGCTTCCTGATTGTCCCTGTTTATGGCGAATTATGGTGCATTGGAAAGGGTACGGTCCGGAGGAACACTCTTGGGTCTCGTCCTCATACGTGCCCCTGTCCTCCTCCGTAATTTCCATAAACGTTTTCCACTCAAGCCTGGTGGTCCTCCGAGGGGGAGGGGACGTTGAGTAGGGAGTACTGTCAGGGCTGGGCTCAGCCCTTCCTTCTCTGAGCTGGCCGCTCAGCTGTTGGCTAATTGCCAGCTCCCATCTCTTTCCAAAGTTACTCAGCTGTTGTTGATATCCTCTACTCATTAGAGGTCTTAATATGAAAGCAAAGTAAGCAAATAGGTACCCCCCCTCGGTACAATTGGACTTTAACGGCAACACATAGACTAGGTCAAAAATTGTATAAAATGTAACATTTTATTAATACATGCATAAAACAGGTGTATACATTACCACTCTAAAACACAGCACATAGTGAAGTGATTGCTGATGAATCAAATATTGCAATGGCAATATCTTCTCTCTGTGCCCCAACGTGTTTCCAGAAAACTTGAATCCCTTCTTCAGAGAAATTTACATAAAGACCACATAACTTTTAGTATTCAACATATCAATTAGCACATCGGCCCTCTGAAATATAAAAACATAATAGTGCTGTGCCATAGCTGGAGAGATCCCCAAAACCCACAGAAAGGGAGATCCCAGGGCCTCAGGTATTCCACACAAGGATCCAAAAAGGGACCACAAACCGCAGCATTGATGGTAAAGAAAAGGACCGTGGTCAATGGGAAGAGGGGTACTTGTCACTCAAAGGTCTCATCACCAGAGCAAAGTCCATGTCCATTCCCAGACAGCAGGCATGAAAGCAAGAACATTACACTTACAGGTCCAGGATTGCAATAAGAGAATCCACTGCACAGACATCAATAGTCTCTAAAACATTAATATTTATACCAGTGTATTGGTGCAGACAGCGATGGCAATCTCACAAATATGATAGTCTTTCTAATATGACAGTCTCTTTGAGACATTGCAGCCTCTCAAGTAGCAAAACATGGCGCACACTGTCTTCCAATATACACTGCTCTTTGGCAACCAACCTGATCAGCTGTGAGCACAGTAATTTTCAGTCAGATTTCAAGGTTTAACGCTAAGCTGTGGATTATCCTACAAGCCACATTCATTTTTAGGTACATTTTAATCCATTTTAGGTATCTAAATTTAAAATTGCTGCCACACCTTATTTGTAATTAAGGCATGCTTACTGGAGAGGGGGCTAGCACGTTCATGCTGCCCATGTGGTGCTAACATGCTAGAAGGTAGATCATGGTAAAACCATAAGTAGACCAGGTGTCAGGAACCATGAAACAGACAGAAACAGAAAATGCAGTAAAAATCACACCTTTTAATAAAATGGTAAAAATGGTACAACTGGTAAGCGTAGTCAAAACATAGGGTTTGGTAGCCAAATTGGGTATTCAGAACAAGCCAGGAAATTGGGGAGCCAGAGAACAGCGTAGTCAGAGGCAGCAGACAGGATCAGGAACCAGAAGGGACATCAGCCAGGCAAGTCTTCAACAGGAACACAGCAGAGAGTCTCTAGATATGTTTGACCAAGGCAAAGGCAATTGATGAAATGAACCAGGCAGTTTAAATAGCCAGGAGGGGCTGGCTGTGGGCTTCACTGACGAACAGGAGAGGTTTAACAGATGAGCCACTGTGGAACGATGAGTTCTGGCAATTAACCGACAGCTGAGCAACCTGAGCACAGAGAAGGAAGGGCTGAGAGCCCAGCCCTGACAACAGGGCACCGATAAATTGGTTCAGTCTGTATACCAAAAGATATTTTAGGGTCCATTTAGTATGTGTGTAAGGAAAGGTGTGTTTTTTTTGAAAACATGTGTTTTCTTTGTACATTGATGTGTCATTGATGGATGTTTACAGTGAATTCTTGATTTTAGTATTTGTAGTTTGTAAAGTTAACAACTATTGATCAAGGCTATTACCTGTTGCCAATGTGCCAAAATGCATGAAAGCAAGTTAGATGTGTTTGGGTGCACTGCGATTGATTTCAATGTCCCTTCCAATGCAGAAAAAAGTTGAAAAACATTAACATGTATTTTGCAGTGCAACACAACGCAGAGATGGGAACAGGTGCTATTTTTAGCATGGGGAAGCTGGGCACATGAGGTTGAGTGCATTGTAAAGTATGCACTAATATGTAACAGTGTAACTGAGCCCTTAAATGTGCACCAACTATTATTTAAAATGTAACTAAACTCAGAACCTGCATTCACTATATCTGGTCTCCCACCGTACACAGAACATGGAAATGCAATTATTTTAGTAAATAAAAACTGCTAAATACCTTTTCTCATCAGCAGTATATAGCAGCCTTGTGACTTGTATCAGTTCCTGGTAAAACTTGTAAGAGGAGTTTTCATATTGCACTGAGCTGTCCTATGAGGCTGCAGGGCATCTGACCCTCTGTCTGGACATGTCTGGACAGTGCTGATTGGTCCTGTGCTGATCACATGCACTCTCTAGCAATACACACCAAACTGAGCATGTGCAGCCTGACTCCAAAGGCTCTGTCGTATCCAGACTTGTCCAGGGGAACAGTGCGGGGAGGGTAGGATCTTGTCAGAAACCATGAATTAGACCGAGACAAAAGTACAGTTAATCGCACTTGTGTAATAAAAAAAAAAAAAAAAGGTAAACAGCGTAAGCGTAGTCAATACATAGCCAGAGTTCAGTAACCAGATCGGGTAGTCAGCCAATGCCAATGTCAGAGAGCCAGAGATCAAAGTAGTAGTACAGCAAGCAGGACCAGGAGCCAGAAGAGACGTCAGCCGAGCAAGCCTTCAACAGGAACGCAAGAGAAAGTCTCTGAGATGTGACCAAAGGCAAAGGCAGAGATGAAGTGAGCTGGACAGCTTTAAGTAGCCAGGACTGACGAGCAGATCATCAATATCTGAGTCACTGTGGAGAGAAAGGAGCTGACAATTAGCCTACAGCTGAGCGGCCAGCTCAGAGAAGGAAGGGCTGAGCCCAGCCCTGACAGTACTCCCTAGTACTGCATACAGAATCAAGCAGCCTTTTTACACAATGCAGAACCCCTTAGGTTCCACAGTGAGCATATACAGACTGGGGCGGGGGCGGAGCCTCGTCCAGGACCCGCCCCATTTTCGGCTCTATTATCGGCCATTTTTCTCTTTCGGCAAATTGATGAAAAGGCCATTTACAGCCGATATGTTTCAGCGGCCGAAATTTTGGTGCATCCCTGCATGGCAGTCTTTGGTTAGTGGTGCCCCTTGCTTAGTTGTTGCAGCCTCTGGGGCCTTTCAAAAAGGTGTGTATATGTAATGACAGATCATGTGATACTTAGATTGCACACAGGTGGACATCATTTCACTAATTATGTGACTTCTGAAGGTAATTGGTTGCACCAGAACTTTTTATGGACTTCATAACAAAGGGGGTAAATACATACGCACATGCCAATTATCAGTTTTTTATTTCTGAAAAATAGTTTTATGTATATATTTTTTTTATTTTTACTTCATGAACTTAGACTATTGTGTTCTGATCCATCACATATAATTCAGATTAAAAAAAAACATAAAGGCTGTAATGTAACAAGTAGGTAAAAAGCCAAGGGGGTGAATACTTTTGCAAGGCACTGTACATATGAAGGCCTCTAAGAGGTCTCTATCGGATTCAACAAATCATATATTTACATAATTAGCATAACATATGGATCGTCTGATGGATGCACTCTCACACCTTCAAAATGTACACGGTTCCAAAAAATCCTCAGGGCCCGCCAACAAGTTCAATGAG
Organism: Lithobates septentrionalis; assembly: GCA_037952835.1. Taxonomy (NCBI): domain Eukaryota; kingdom Metazoa; phylum Chordata; class Amphibia; order Anura; family Ranidae; genus Lithobates; species Lithobates septentrionalis. Next base: position 6,782,431 of record JBBDGP010000664.1, read on the forward strand.
GTGTCTGTGTGCCACAAAATAGGGGGGAACAAAAACCCTGCAACCACAACTGCAAAATCATATGATTAAAATTGATCAGTATTGGTGTCAACCAAAACAATCGCTTGCAACTAAGACTGATTTAACTGAAACCTACCCTGTTATAATACGAAGTTAACGATTGGATCAACTGATACTTATATCTTTTCCAAGACTCAAACTTCATATGCTGACGGTAAATTTCAAGGGGACTGTGCCATTTATAAAATATAATTAAGCAAGGAACTTTCCATGTAGATCTAAAATGTATCCCCATGAATATTACAATAGATTTGGCAAACAGTTCTTACCTGGGCACTTCCTTCTCTTAGTTTACCAAAATCCCTAACTTGGTATCAGTGTGATACCTTTAAACCAGGGAAGAGCAAAGATAGTTGGTCTATCCCAAGGGATTAACCCCTGAAGAAAAATAACAGGTAAGTATTAAAATTGTGACTTGTCGCCTACAGAGAGCTGAAGTCTGACTACCAAAATCAAGCACAGGAATTACTTACTTTTAAACTTGGTTTGGAACCTTGCAGGTAACAGGGTGAGTGGCCACAGCAATCTCTCATGGCTTCTGAGCTCTTAAATACCCTCCTAATCCCAGCGGCGTCTGACATCACTGCTGGGAAGGAACAATCAATGGTTGAATAGTAACTGCTGTGTACTGAATCATTTGCGTCACCATATCGCACATGCGCAAGCCCGCCGTGGCCATTTTGGAAGCTCCATTTTCCCTTACTAGGCTCCTTTTTCCCCTATCTAGGCGGCGACGTTCCGTGCATGCGCAAACCTGCTGTGGCCATTTTAGAACATCTCTTTTCCCTTGCTACGGTTACCCTAGAGGGACAAATTAAACCGAATACTTCAGAAATCACTACCTGGTACTGAACGAGAACGCCGCAGTGTTTTAGAGACTAAAGAGCGGAAAACCACTATGGGATTACTCCCCATAGTTTCAACCATTTACCCGTCCAAGTAACTATCAGGGCTACAGACAGTCCTAAATCGATGGCTACAGGAAATTCACTGATAATTGATTAAATCAACCAATCAGCCACCCCAGCCACGGTCTCATATAAGGGGCTGCAAAAAAGAAAAACAGTGACAAGGAAAAAGGGGAGGAAACAACCACATTATAGCATTGAAATGGGTATAGTCCAGAGCTGAATAGGTCCCCAAGGACAAATTGCCCAATTGTCAAAATAGAAAAAATGGGGAGATAAGTGGAAAAGTAACAAAGATATCACCCTAAAAAAGGGGATCACACATCTTTAATGCAGTCCCATGTATTCAGGGAATTGCCCCCGCATTGTTAAAAACAACCACTCATTTGGACCAAGCTCGGGCCATAAGTCAACATCCAAGAATCATACCACATCAGGAATCAAAGTGCCAAACCATAAGACAAACTTTACAGAAAAATTGTCAAAAATTAATTCATGGACGTTAGAAACATGAAACGACCTTTGCATTAACCCCTTTATTTTGTAGATGTAAAATAACAAAGAAACAGAGGACCTGGGCATCAATAAATAGTAAGTCATCCCTGGGTCATAAGAATGGCTTGAAGCTTAGTGCATCGTTAAGCCCTGGATGCTTTATGACAGACAAATTGAAGATCCATTTAGTGTCTCGTTGTAACAACAATTTGTCCACATCACCCCCTCTCTCATTCAGGAGGATGTATTCCAAGGTGAAAAACTTCATCTTAGTGTCATCAAAGTGGTGGTAAAGTCTCATGTGGCAACTAATAGGACTTTCAAATTTCTTTGCATTAACCAATTTAACGTGGTCCCAAATTCTGTGGAAGAAAGGCCTCTTGGTCTTCCCCACATAAAACATACCACATTGGCATTCCATATAATATACAATGCCTATCGATTGGCAATTGGCAAAAAGATGGGGTTTATACCTCTTGCCATTGGGCAGCAAAATTTCCTGTGCCTCCCAAACATATTTTCAAAAATTGCAGTTGCCACATCTGCCAGTACCACCAGAATTGAGAGGTTCTTTCGTCCTGGAATGTACATGATGACTGTGGCCTAGTTTATCTCTTAGAGAGTCAGATCTTCTAAAGGTAATTTCTGGATATTCTTTTATGTAGCAACTTTTTCATCTGCCCTTAATAGATACCAAAATTTGTCTATTATTTTACGAACCTGACTTTGCTGCCCTGAGTAGCGTGTAATTAATCTTACAGTACTATCCTCTGTTCTTAATCTAGATCCATGTATCAAGGAGTTTCTATCTTTCCTGTCAGCCCGCTGATAAGCCCTCTTCAATACATTCTTACTATACCCTCTCTTTCTAGGGCGCTGTTGCAATGCCTTGGACTCTCTTATAAAGTCATCTTGTTTGGAGCAATAGTGCTTAAAGCGCAGGTATTGACTGTATGGTATACTTGATACCAATGATGCCGGATGGGAGCTCTTGGCATTGAGGATAGTGTTAGCCGATGATGGTTTTCTATAGAGGGTGGAGCCTAAGCTCCTATCCTAATTTCTATAGATCTCGATGTCCAGGAAACTTACAGTCCTTTAATGGAAGGTAAATGTAAACTTGAGATTGTAATCATTGGTTTTTAAGGCTTCCAAGAAGCCTATCAAATCCTTCAAGGACCCCAACCAGATAAAGAAAACATCATCAATAAACCTCTTCCAGATGGATATATTGCTCAAATATTCCTGTAGATCCTCCCTTGAAAATAAATCAAGCTCCCACCCCCAGGTACAGGTTGGCATACGATGGGGCACAATGAGTCCCCATCACAACCCCCTGCACATGGAGGTAGTGGGAGCTCCTAAATAGAAAAACATTATTCATCAAAATGAAGCGCAACAATGCCAGAATGAATTGATTGTAGGGGCCTGCTGTTGTGCCACGCTCTGACAAGAAGGTCCCCACAACACGCACCCCCCAATCATGGGGGATGGAGTTGTAGAGAGCCTCTACATCAAGAGCTACCAACCAGCCTCCCTCCGGCATGTCAATGCCGTCCAAGGCTCGGAGGAGATCACTGGTATCCTGAATATGAGAGGTAAGTGCTTTAATGTGTGGTCTTAAATAATCATCAGTTGAGGGTTCAGTCAAGCACCCATTTCCTGACACTATAGGCCTCCCTGGCAGTTCTATTAATCCTTTGTGAATCTTGGGCAGTGCATAAAATGTTGGAGTTTTTGGAGTCCTAACATTCAGGAATTCAAGTGTTTTTTTTATCAATGGTGCCTTTTAGAAAGGCCTCATTAATGAGGCCTCTAAATTTGTTTGTTATTCTCTCCAAATAAATCTCAGGTATTCTATACCATTCTTGGTTGTCCAGTATGTTCAAAATCATTTGTTCATACTGGGCAACCTCCATTACCACGTTTCCACCTTTGTCTGAAGGCTTTATAACTAAATTGGAGTTCCTTTTTAGTTCATCCAAGGCCAAATTTTGCGCTGAACTTAGATTAGGGACTGCTGAAGATTTCCATTTGGTACTTTGGATTTCATGGACTACCTGTTGGGTAAAGGCCCAAATATTGGGATTTGCTTGAAGGAGAGGAAAAGCTCAGGATTTCAGTTTATAGAGTTTAGTTGGTAGGAAACAAGGCTCAACGGAGGGTCCACTCCCCTCGTAAAGACGATGAACCACTTCACCATCCTCTAGTGGGAGATTGCCCTCATCCCAAAGATCCATCAAATCGTTGATGGCTTTTAAATCTTACATTGTAAAATTTTCTCATAATTCACTGGGGGGACTTTTTGATAGGGGCTCCTGATTATTATCAAATATTGTTTTGTACATCAATTTTGTGTAAAAAGATGAACATCCTTAATTAACTCGAATTTGTCAATCCCCTGTGTTGGACAAAAGGTTAGTCCCAACGATAATATCTCAATTTGATAATTTGTTAGAGCCTGTGATGAAAGATTTATTACTTCTAATTTTTCTGATACGGCGGGATTTTGGCTTCTTGTGTTTCTATCTTCAAACCCTTTTTGGCATCTGGCATGACCTGAGGAAAAAAAATAGGTGCTGTACATAGATCAACTCCTCCTATTAGGGAAGCTGACTCACCTTAGAAGTAGTAGGTGTTTAAAAAAAAAAGGGGAAAGTGCATTAGCAAACTATTATATTAAAAAGGAAGCGAGGAGTTGGGTACAGGCTATGTTTCAAAAACAACATACAGCAAGCAGAGGGCTTGTTAACAAATCCTTTAAATAACATGCCTTAAAAGCTAATGTAACTTCACCTTTCATAACATGTTGCACCTGTAACAAGGGTGTTACATGTAACATGTTACTACACGAGCAACCTCCTCACCCCCCCCCACCCCCGTTGTTACAGCGGGCCTGCTTTCACAATTTAATTTAAAAAAACGCAGCCATGTGGGGCTCTGCCCACCCGGCCGGACAACTTGTGGTTCTCAATGAACTACCAGGGCACTGGTGAGAACTCAAAGTAATTAATTGATTCTGACATTCAGTAACTGCCTGCCCATACAAGGTACGGGCAGACAGCTGTACACTGACAGTCTGCAGGAGCCCTGCATTGCACCCGCGATTTGCTGATCACGGGTGCAATGCTTTACAGGCTCCTAGTAAAATTAATAATAAATGCACTTTTTTTTAACTTTTCAAAAAGATGTGCATTTATAATTTTTAAGGTGAACTTAGCCTTGAAATTTGAACTTGAAATTATGCAATAGTGTCATTTTCACAGAGTCTCAGCGACAGTGTGCACTTGCAGCTCATATTTTGCTGTGCAATTGATTTTTTTTTTCACAGTTAACATGGTTTACATAGAGCAACAGCACTCCAAACTAATTTACTAAAAATTTGTGTTTGATAAACATGTGCGCTAATATCTTGTGACATAAAAAATTGCAACTATCACCAATTTATTCTCCAGGGACTTTTCTTTCAGAAAACATATACTTTTTTGGGGGGGGGGGCAACTGATCTTCAGGTCCAAAATTAGCATTTTACCATGTGTGCAAGAATGGAAAATATATCCATGGTAGACAAGTGATTACTAAGGAATTTGTCCGCAATTTACTACATATACAGTAGGCAGGTGTTAGGCTGCAGTATATCTACCATATATCTGTGCCATTTTCTCGGGCTGGCAGAAAATGACAAATTTTTCCCCTGCTATGATTTCTAGGCAGCTGTTCTGAGGAGGACAGCATATCTTATTGGATCCCAAAATCACAGATTATGGTGGCCATCTTGACACATACAGTGCCTTGCAAAAGTATTCACCCCCTTGGCATTTTTCGTGTTTTGTTACCTCACAACCTGGAATTAACATGGATTTTTTGAGGATTCGCATCATTTAATTTACAGAACATGCCCACAATTTTGAAGATTTTTTTTTTATTGTGAAGCAAACAACAAATAGGACAAAATAACAGAAAAAGTAAATGTGCATGACTATTCACCCCCCTAAAGTCAATACTTTGTAGAGCCACCTTTTCTGGCTATCACAGCTCCAAATTGCTTTGGATAAGTCTCTATGAGCTTGCCACATCTTACCACTGGAATTTTTGCCCATTCCTCCTTGCAAAACTGCTCCAGCTCCTGGATGGTTTGCGCTTGTGAACAGCAATCTTTAAGTCTGACCACAGATTTTCTATTGGATTAAGGTCTGGGCTTTGACTAGGCCATTCCAACACATTTACATGTTTTCCCTTAAACCACTCAAGTGTTTCTTTAGCAGAGAGAGTGCTAAAGAGAGTGGTACAGGTTTTGCTCAAGAATATCCCTGTATTCAGCACCATCCATCTTTCCCTCAACCCTGACCAGTTTCCCAGTCCCGACTGCTGAAAAACATCCCCACAGCATGATGCTGCCACCACCATGTTTCACTGTGGGGATGGTGTTCTTTGGGGGATGTGATGTGTTGGGTTTGCGCCAGACATAGCATTTTCTTTGATGGCCAAAAAGTTCAATTTTAGTCTCATCAGACCAGAGCACCTTCCTCCATACATTTTGGAAGTCTCCCACATGCCTTTTCGCTAACTCAAAACGGGCCATTTGTTTTTTGCTGAAAGTAATGGCTTTCTTCTGGCCACTCTGCCATAAAGCCCAACTCTATGGAGCGTATGGCTTATTGTCGTCCTATGTACAGATACTCCAGTCTCAGCTGTGGAACTCTGCAGCTCCTCCAGGGTTACCTTAGGTCTCTGTGCTGTCTCTCTGATTAATGCCCTCCTTGCCCGTTCCATGAGTTTTGGTGTGCGTCCGTCTCTTGGCAGGTTTGCTGTTGTGCCATGTTCTTTCCCTTTGGTTATGATAGATTTGATGGTGCTCCTAGGGATCATCAAAGATTTGGATATTTTTTTTATAACCTAACCCTGACTTGTACTTCTCAATAACATTGTCCCTTACTTGTTTGGGGAGTTCCTTGGTCTTCATGGCAGTGTTTGGTTAGTGGTGCCTCTTGCTTAGGTGTTGCAGCCTCTGGGGCCTTTCAAAAAGGTGTGTATATGTAATGACAGATTAGACTATTGTGTTCTAAACCATCACATATAATTCAGACTAAAAAAAACATTGAACTAAAGGCTGTAATGTAACAAAATAGGTAAAAAGCCAAGGGGGTGAATACTTTTGCAAGGCACTGTACATGCACATACACACACATACATGCACACACATATAAACACACACAGATAGCCTTTTAAAAAACTGCAGTGCTTTACCTTACCTCTTTCTGCCAGGTACTGCACTGTAGGGGGAGACAAAGACACTGTGCTTTCACTTTAGGTCTAATCAGTGTGACAAGCACCCTGTAGTGCAGATTACAGTTCGGCTGAGGATCGGGGAGCTCGGTCTGAGCCGCCCTTGCCGCACCTCGTATCGAGGTATACAGGGGTCCCCCAAGGGCCCCCTCCAGCATGGGGCCCGGTCGCCGTGGCGACCTCAGTGACTCCTATACTTCCGCCACTGTTATCAGGCAAGAATGGAACAACATTTCTCTCCCTCAAATCCATATCCAATCCTAATTGCAGGAACCTCATGGCTTTGGAGAAAGCCAGATTCAGAGGATCAAAGGGGACTTCACTGGTGAATCTGAAAAATTTTACTAACTCTCTGGCATAACCCAACCTGGTGGTGGCCTCTTAGGCTTTCAGCAGAATCTCAATGACTTGGGAGAGCAGATCCAGTTCTCTCCTCTTAACCTCAGTGCTGCCTAATGCACCCTGTGAAGGACTTGTCCGTGCCTTGATGTTGGAGCAGGATAAACTTCACTGCAGTAGAATCATCATCCGCAACTGCAGCAGAGGAAACCTGTGTCTGAAAAGCACAAGTGAACTGACCACTATTACTTCTGCTGGAAGAATCTGATTCTATACCCTGAATATCCTGGGGATCAAAGGAAAACCAATTTACTCTGAATATCCCAAATTGAAGTTCCATGGGTATGAGAGGGATCTACTTTGATCACTGAAGGAACTCCCCTGGCCAATACATGCCTGTACTTGGTGTTGGATGGAGATGCCATCAGATCTATTTGGGGGTGATTGCATATCTGAGAGAGATCTTTTTGTTTTAGGAAGTATTCATGGCTGAACATTATCTCCCAGCTCCCAGAATCTGCCAGAGAAATCCAAAAGAGAGAAATATACGTGGCTATCAAGTCGGTTAGACTCCTTTGTGCCCAGAAACATGATTGGTGTCACGAGGCTAGGGTCTCTTAAGGCTGGACTCCTTCATTTACAGCCACATGGAGTGCTTCATGGGAGTTGTCAAATGGATACGCTGAAGTAGTGAGTCACTCCTCCATGGTCTCAGGAACCCCACCTGAACCAGTGTGAGCTTCCTTTGGCTCTGATGAAGAGGGTTCTCCCTTGAAACACATCAGCCATTACGGACGCTGCCTGGTCTCCCCACACTATTGACTATAGCATATACACTGTGATATGCATATACATGCTGCGTATTTGTGAGTATAACATTTGTTGCCTTTATTTTTACATAAAAACTATTTTGGTAATGAGCTAGGTTGGTGCGCCCTTCTCTTGTTGTTAAGGATACTCATTGTCTTGGGGGGGCAACAAGGCCGCTGGCGATGATGAAGAATACTTATACTGTACACCCCCAAACTTAACACTTGAGCGAGGGAGAAAAGATTTTTGAGGTTCCAGTGAGCCAGTCTTACCATGGGGATCAATGATATTATTGTCCTGATTGGTTTGAGGCACTGTCATACTGAAGGATGGTGAATGGACAGTGCCACCGCACCTTTGCTTTCAATATATTTGCATCTTGTCTGTTGACTGTTTTACAGTGTTTTATTTACTGTATTTAGGACTTATTGCAAAAAGACCATTCATAGTAGGGACTAGCTGGCTCTTCTGCCAGTTGATGCTCCAACTAAACGTCTCCAAGGTTAGAGTCAACAGACTCCTGTGTTTCAGGAAGGTCTAACAACTCTGAATGACTAGTAGAAGATCATCCAGGTTCATAGACGGACCACCTGAGGAATCTTTGAAACTGGATTTATCTTGATGTGCAAATAGCCATCAGAGTGATTGACTAAAAGATGTCAATCACCAGGGTGGACAACCTACACTATCGACTGAAACTTCTTCTCTTCCTCCCTGAACCTGTTTCTGGCTCAGCTTACTTTTTCAGGACTGTCACTGTCTACGGGATCTTTTTTCGTGCAGGATCAACCTTAACCTGCCTGTGACTTTGATATGGCTGAATATCATACCTTCTGATGATGGCAGTGAGCAGATAATAGGAAGTGACCACACTAAACCCCCTCTATGGAATATTCATAACAGGAGTGTAGTGATGACTGATGATTCCCAATAATAATGTATTGGGAGCTCTGAGGTCAATCTGGTCTACCACTAATGCCGCGTACACACGACCGGACTTTCCGTCAGAAAAGGTCAGGCGGAATCATTCCGTCGGACATTCTGATCGTGTGTGGGCTTCATCTGATTTTTTCTTTCTAAAATTCTGATGGACCTAGAAATAGAACATGTTTCAAATCCTTCCGATGGAATCAGTTCCTATCGGGAAAACCGCTCGTCTGTATGCTATTCCGACGGACCAAAAAAGGCGCAAGGGCAGCTATTGGCTACTGGCTATTGAACTTCCTTTTTCTAGTCCCATCGTACATCATGTCGTTCTAAACGTTTGGACTTTGGTGTGATTGTGTGTAGGCAAGTCCGTTTCAGCGGAACTCTGTCGGAACTCCGTCAGAAAGACCGCCAGAGTCTATTCTGACGGAAAGTCCGGTCGTGCATACGCGGCATAAGAGCAAAGTATTCCCTGGATTCTGGGATCCCCTATCTTAGTGCTACCATCAGGGTCTATGTGTTTGAAAAGACACTACAAGGAAAGTCTCAGTTTGACCGCAAATTTGGGGGAGCATGGATCTAAAGATTCCCCATCTTTGGTGTTCCATCAGTGTTAGACCCCACTAAAAACAGATTATAAGAGAAAGCAGGAGTGATCAGCTATATTGCCCTCTTCAGCATACAGAGGGCGCTGCTTGGACCACCAACCTGGACACCAATCTTGATTTTAATTAATGATTTGGATCTATAGAGTGCTGTTTTATATACATCCTCCCTGTGTTTCAGCTGATGAAGTGGACCGTTGGTCTATGAACTGCAAAGAGAGACCTCCCATTAACCATATACTTGGTTTGTGTAATGGGTCTGATGAGATGGGATGAAGGCTAAATGATCAGATTATCTATATGGATAAGCATTGTTGAAACAGGCTTTAAAACAACTGTTAACTGAGCAGCATGTATAATTTGTTTTTATTGGGGATTTAATTAAAAAAATAATAATTTTGACGGTTTATTGTGATACAATCAAAATGAGTACCTAAAAATTCCCAATAGTTTAATATTCTTAAGTTGAAATTGTATTCATAGGATGTTGGTACACTTGCAAAGGGAACAAACTGATTGATCCATAGGATTGTATTATATGACTGAATATCTCTTGCTTCCAAACAGTGCAGGTGACTAAAAGGGAATCTTGCATCAATTATTCTTCGATGAGGGATCGGCTGGTCTGAACCAAAGCACTCCTCTAGCTGTGACTTAACGAGGCATAATCCTTAAAGTGATTATAAAGGCTGATTTTTTTTCCTATAAAAATGACAAACATGTTATACTTACCTGCTCTGTTTCAGTGGATTTGCACAGAGGATCCTCCTCTTCTTGGGTCCCTCTTCTGTGATCCTGGCCCATCCCTCCTGTTCAGTGCCCCCACAGCAAGCAGCTTGCAATGGGGCACTTGAGCTGAGTCACAGCTCCCTGTGTCTATTCAGACACAGAGCCCTAGCCTGGCCCTGCCCCCTCTCTCCCTTGATTGGCTAGCTGACTTTTATCTACAGCAGCAGGAGACAATGGCACCGCTGCTGTGTCTCAGCCAACCAGGAAGGAGAATCTCGGACGGCTGAGAGACTTGTGGACATCGCTGGACAGAGAGGGACCTCAGGAAAGTGTTAGGGGGGCTGCTGCACACAGAAAGCTTTTTATCTTAATGCATAGAATGCATTAAGGTAAAAAACCTTCTGCCTTTACAATCCCTTTAAATGCACAGTGCAAGGAATCATTGGTCACTTCTCCTAGGAGTCACTGGTAAACTTCAGTCCACGTCAACTCTTTTGATGATATCTTTCTTTCAGAGCTGCCTTGATACTTTCTGACCATACTCTCACACTCTTGTAACCATGCACTCACTAAGGTCAGTGCTATTGTTGGCTTTCACACAGTTGTCTAGGCTTTATTAAAGTCTAAATTAATTTTCCTAACTAAGGAACCTTTAAATAAGGAGTCATCCATCAGAAGAATAATATGGCATGCCAGACGCTTAACTGAAAGGTTGATCAGGGAAGCATTAGCCAAACAGCAAGCATTTTTAGTGGACATAACCTTTTATGAGATTTTTGCCAATGTAGGTTCCTACTCAACCTTCCTCCATTCTTCCAGCAGTCACTCAAATTCCCTCCATTAGGGTCCATGCACACTAGGCATAAAAAATGCTGCCTAGACAGGATTTTGGCATGTTTTTCTTCAGCCTGTATAAGTAGTTCTGTTAGCCTATTTGTCCATGCACATTAGGGTGTTTACAAGCATATTTGCAATGAAGTGTTTAGAGGCGTTCTGCATGTTCAAGTGTAAATGAATTTTCCTGGCTCGGCATCATGTCATCACTGCGGGTCAACTCCGCCCCCTTGACCCCCTATAGAACCTTCCTCAATAGTATTATAAAAGGCAGGCAGTACCTGGTGCAGGTGTTCCTATTTTGTCCTTATTCTGGACATTCCTGATGAATCCCGTGTGTCCCACCTAGGGTCCCATGGTGGAAGGTCCTCTTTTTGGGGATAAATCTCCCTGAGATTGGGCGCTCCTGGTGCCTCAGTAGGGCGGTCACATAAAACGCAAAAAGCCTTTTTTCCATGGCTGCCATGCTGGGTTTTCTCTCACTCTATCTCTTCCCCCTCATGGTAGTCTCAGCGTGGGTTTCACGCTGGTCAGCAGTACCTGATGGTACACTAGCTCCTATTGGTGGAGTGGGCTAGCTGGGTGGCGCTCTCTGATCCTCCTCCTGGCCTTTTTACTAATCCACAAGCCATACACTTTTGGTGCTGTGAAGTGTATGGCTTCCGGATTAGTGAAAAGTTATAATCTGGCTAATTTAACCTCATAATTAAGCTGTAACCACTGATTCTAATTTAGCCATTGTGTGACCCTTATTCAATGGGAAAGTCATGGGATTCCATTTGCCCGTAAAGGCCCAATTATTTGGCTTTATATGCCGATTGTGGACCCTTTATGTTCGTAGTATTGTGCTATCCACTCAAGATGATCTCTGTGCAGGCGTCAGTGCATGTCCGAATCAGTGAGACCTTTTCTATACCCCCCAAAGTGTGTCCTGAAGAAGCGACCAAGCAAAACGCATAGATGCACAGGGGCTCACGCATTCTTTGATGTCATACTGTTGAACATCATTTTTCTACTTGGGTATATGTAATGTCCTCTCTATCTGGCCACTCTTTGGCTGCTAGTGGACACATACCTTTTTTATAATTTTATACCTTGTATGTTTATATGTTTACACTTAATAAAATATTTTTAAATAATACTGCTGTTTCAATCTGCCTCTAAAGTCCGACTGAGTGGGGGGAAAAAAGGTTTTCTTCTTTAAATAATTTATACGGATGTGGCATATGAGTGATCTACCCTAAATTTTGTATATTAAAGAAGCAGTGCAGGACAGTTTGAAGGATCTCTTGCCTGCTTCCTCCAGAAAAGGTAAGCCCGCACGCCATACGGTGCAGAAAGAGGGTTCGCCGGAACCAGGGCTGGTTACCGGCAGGTCGGATGTGGACTCTGAAGTGTTACAGGATGAGATGAATTCATTCTCAGACCTCAAGAAGGTGTTCTCTACGGCAGGGGCCTTATGTATGCCTGACAATAACCTGATAATATTTCCCTTTTGCAATACACCGTACATTTAGTGAATTGGACTAGTTTGCCTTCGATACATGCTTTGTGTATGCTATGCATATATGCGTGTACCTACAATCTTGTTGGTATGTGTATATATGCACATGATTATATATGCATGTGTATATGTATATGTTATATGCCGCTATATTAAGAATAGAGCGTACTGGATAGGTGACAATAGTCACCTTCCAATGAGCCCACTACAATCTGCTAAATCAATTATATATATATATATATATATATATATATATATATATATATATATATATATATATATATATAATAATTTTTAATGATGGAATGGTTGTTTTTTCAGATTTTTTTGATTGATTGATTTTTTGATTGATTCATTTTTTGATTTTTTTAAAAAAATGTTTTTAATTGATTTAATCAATTGGCTAATGTTTTTAATTTCTTGATTTGCTAGTGTTGCATTTATGCAATCCATTCTATCATGAGCCTTTATTCTTTTTCTCTGTGTTCCGTAATATTGTGAGAGATTTTTTATTAATTTTTATGTGCTCCCTATATTGTATGTGATGCACCGTATGTTTACACCAACTATTGCATTTGCACGCCTATTGACTCCGCCCCCTGTCCCACTATATAAGACTGCTTACCCTCCCCATCCTCTATGCTTGAAAAAGGAGAGTGGCTGCCACAGCACTCGTAGTACGGAAGCTCAGAAACTCGTTGCATATTAGTGACGTACAGCCCCGCGCCGCCACGTGCCTTCCAAGCCTCGTTCTGGATGAGACATGACACACCACACCGCCGTCTCCCATCTTGCAGCAGTGAACAGCGAGGACAAGCAAGGAATACCAGCGCTGAGCGCCTTGGCTCTGACAGCTCACCACTTCAAACCTTCCCTGGATACCTGATGTTCCAGCAGGACTCCTATCACACTAGTGAGAAGCGGATCTCACCGTAACCTGATCATACATCCTGACCCTGTTCTTGGACAGTATCCAGCTCACCTATGTGCAACATTGCTTTCTCTCATGTGAGTTGATATTGCTTTTCTTAAATTAAAGTGTTTACTATTTATTCAGAGGCACCCCTCTCCTTGTTTTTTTCTCAACTGTACTGGATTTCTGGCTTCTGGTCTATGTTGGTGGCAGTCCTGACTTGCAGACCCATTACTCATCATATACCCATTGTTGGACTTTTATGGATTTTACTATATGTCACCTCTGAAGTACTAGTGTGTTGCGCCTTTTACTGGTATCTACGGCAGGGGCAGCCTGCAGGCCAGCTATTGCCCTGACTTTTGTTGCAAGAGCCATTAGAGTATGGTCCTCGAACATGGATTTGGCTCTCGGTTCGCATAGGGATGAGGGAGCAGTTTCTTCTAGCCTCCAGGGCCTCAAATTGGCTGGGGAATTCTTGGCAGAAGCGGCGGTAGATCTTATCAGATTCACTTCCCAGATTATAGCGCATTCTGTCATGGCCAGGCGGGCCTTATGCTTAAAGCACTGGTCTGTGGACTCTTCCTCGAAACAAGGCCTATGTTCTATCCCATTTTCAGGGGGAAACCTCTTTGGGAAAACTCTGGAGGATGGGATACATCGGGTGACTGGAGGGAAATCTGACCTCCTCCCCCAGGATCGAAGGCGTCGTATGCAGTCCTTTCGCACAAATAGAAGATCTCGGGAGCAGTTTAGAGAGTTCAAGATCCTACCACCCAGGTAGGGAATTTAACAGTTTTTCATGGCGCCCACACGGCTTCTTCTGGGATTGAACAAGTCCAATGCCTCTCAGCCTCCCAAGACAGCTACCAAGTTTTTCTGAAAGGTTGCCTGCCCAGATGTTGCCAGTAGGGGGTAAGACTGTCCCATTTTGGCAACATCTGGGCGGAAAGAATATCGGATGTGTGGGTTCTACGTGTGGTTTGCGAAGGGCTTCACTTTCACGTTGAAAGTCCGCCTCCAGCTAATTTTTTTGTCTCAACTTAGATCCCTGTGTCTTCAGAGAAGTGAATGCCACTAGAATCCTATGTTTCAGAGTTGCTAAGTCTGCAGGCTTTAGTTCTGGTTCCGAGGTCAGAAGGCAGAGGTGTCTATTCCCCTTTATTTCTAGTTCAGAAGTCTTCAGCCAAGTGGTGCCCTGTCTTGTACCTCAAATACCTATAAATATAAAAGCTTTTCTCAAACACGAGTATTTCCGCATGAGCAGCCTGTATCTTAAAGGTGGAAGCACACATAAGGATGCACACTAATTACAATCATCTTGAGCACCCTGATCACTATTGAGGAGTTTACTCTTATCTGCTGGTGCCTTTGTTTGTGTCATCCTTGGTTTTCAAACTTCATAACTTGGGACTCTTTATGTGTTTCATAGCAGCTAGTTATTATCCCTATGTATTTTTAGTATATTTTCGCACTGCACTATTTTGTGTTTTATTTCCTCACTGAATCGATCAGGACCATATCCGCAGTAGTACAAAGAGACGATTGGATGATCTTGATAGATCTCAAGAACGCCTATTTTCATATTCCAGTAGCCAGGGCTCCTCAGCGGTATCTCAGATTCCACTTCAAGGGCAACCATTTTCAGTTCAAATGCCTACCCTTTGGCCTCAGTTCAGCCCCGAGGATCTTTTCGAAAGTTTTTGTGACGGTTATTGCCTTTCTTCGCAAGAGGGGTATTCGCATATTCCACTATCTGGACGATGTCTTTGTGTTGGCACAGTCCAAAGATCTTCTGGTGAAGCGCCGGGACCAGGTCTTGCAAGCCTTGATGGAATTTCGGTTTGATGGTAAACTCGCCAAAAAGCCACCTCACACCAACTCAGAATATCACGTACCTGGGTATGACAGTACAAGATTTTCTGTTCCAGAGGACAAGGTCAGAAGCGTTTGTGCAGGAGCTGCAGAAGTGATGTCTTTAACTGTGATCACGCTACAACTGGCCATGGGTTTTTTGGGCATTGTAATGACATGTATCCCAGTGGTGCCTTGGGCACAACGGCACATGGGGAGGGTTCAGTTCTGCCTCCTAAACCAGTGGCATCGCGGTTCTCTGAACCAGAAGTTCCAAATTCCTTGCTTCATTTCCAACAGCCTTCTGTGGTGGACCAAGAAAAGCAACCCCTCTTTTTGTGCAGGCCCATCAACCCCGGAGACTGGATTACGATTACTTTGGACCCCAGTCTCAGGGTCGGGGGGCTCATTGCCTAGGCCTGAGGGCTCAGGGGACATGGAACCATCGTTTAAGATGCTCCTCAAATCTCCTAGAGCTGAAGGCGACCAGAGAGGCGCTCAAAGCATTTTTGCCTGTAATTCATGGCAAAAGGGTCAAGATGATGATGAACAACACAACGGCAGTTTCGTACATTGTGAAGCAAAGGAGCACAGGGAGTCTACAGCTTCTCCAGGTGGCAGCGGAGATCTTTTCATTTGCCAAAGCCCATTTACTGGACCTGTCTGCATCGTATCTACTGGGCCCTCAGAACACCCTGGCAGATCAGGTGAGCTGGAAGTTCTCGAGCCACATGGAATGGATGCTGAACCCAATATACCTAGCAGAGCTCTTTGCCCAGTGGGGGGTTCCCGAGATAGATTTAATGGCGACACTGTTTAGCTGTCAAGTGCCTAAATTTTTCTCCCGCCTCTTCTATCCACCGGCTGTAGCCCAGGATGCGCTCTCTCAGAGATGGCACTTCAAACAAGTTTACCTGTTTCCGCCTATTGCCCTGATGCTCAAGTCATTACTAAAGATCATGGAGGAAGGGGTGCCAGCTTTTGTGACTGCTCCATTCTGGCCGAGGCCATGGTTTGCCCTTCTGTGTCACCTGGCGTTGTGTCCTCCAATCAGACTGCCTCAAGTCCGAGACCTACTCCTTTGCAACGGCCGCACTCACCCTAACCCGGCCCATCTGGCCTTGACTGTCTGGAATTGGAGAAGGGTAAACTGCAAGACTTGACCCTCTCTAATTCAGTAATGTTCACCCTTCTATCAGCTAGAAAAAATTCTGCCAACACCACATATTACAGAGTGTGGCAGAAGTTCAAGGATGTTTCGGTTCAACAGGGGTTTTCTTTCCGTTCCCCCACAGTGGCTAATGTTCTGGACTGCTAATGCCTCGTACACATGGTCGGATTTTCTGATGGAAAATGTTCAATGGGAGCCTTTTGTCGGAAATTCTGACCGTGTGTAGGCTCCATCGGACATTTTCCATCGGAATTTCTGTCGCACATAATTTGAGATCTTGTTCTCAAATTTTCTGACAACAAAATCCGTTTGCGTAAATTTCGATCATGTGTACACAATTCCGATGCACAAAGTGCCACGCATGCTCAGAATAAATTTCAAGACGGAAGTGCTCGGTCTAGTAAAACTAGCGTTCATAATGGAGACAGCACATTCGTCACGCTGCAATTCTTTCAATAGTTTAATGCAGCGCATTCTCTTCTTCTTTAGAATGCTAGAAGAATGAAGTTGTTTTGCTGCTCATATTTACACAGAGTTCTCAAAAACTGATTTCTTTATTATATCTCATGATCTCATGAATAATATTAATTTTGTTTTTCGTCACATCTCCATAATAATGTTTTTTTTTTTTTGTTTTTTTTATCAAGATCTTCATTTTTTTATTTTTCTAGTGCTCTCCATAATATTACTTCTCGTTTTGTGTGTCAAGTTACCACAACACCATTATTATCTTGTATTTTTTTTACCTCAAGGAGGTTGGTTGGTGTCCCTTGTTAATTTGACCTTGTATTTTTGAAATGTACCTGCCTACTCACAAACAAACTGTCCTTTTTTAAGTAAAACACATAGGCAAGCATTTGTGAAAAAGAAATAGCCACTTATTATGGGTCATAACAAAATAAAGAGGAAGGCAACGCTGGAGAAACTGCTGAAATTTGCAAAGCCTTTGTACCCCAGGGCAGACATCAATAGTTTTACAGTCAAATTGGTGGCCTGATGAGTCCTTATAATAGGGAGCACAATCCGGTCCAGGACTACAAGAGATCAGGAACAGCAGCAGATGACCTCTATGTCCCCAGGCTGTGGTCATACAACAGCCTGCATCTTTTGCCAGACCAGACTGAACCCAGGCCATCACACTCGTCTTTCTTAGATGCTTCTTTCCAGGCTGTGGCTCTGGTGTTGGAGTTGGGGTGGCAGGAGGTGGAGGAGGAGGAGGAGCATGGTTGGACTCACAAACGTGGCTTTGGCTTGTGAGTTCGCCTCTCAACCCCTTATTTAGGGCCTGTAACATCACTTCCTCACATAAGAGGCATTGGCCCTCCTCCATTTCCAGCATTTTGCAGGCTGTCGTGTAGGCATAGTCCTCTTGAACGCTGGGGGGGTTTCTGAGGGCCGCAGTAGCCTTCATAAATAGGCCAATTGCTGCCTCCTTCAGGTTACTCCTCTTCCTGGCACTTTTTTGTGGAAGGCTGAGGGGAGGGACCTGGGATTCTGGCAGGCTACTGGGCCCGGCCACTTCCTGGCTGCCACTTACCCCCGCCACCTCCTGGCTGCCACTTTCCATGGCCTCCTTCTGGCTGAGACTTTCCTGTGTATGAAAAAGGGACATAGTTTTAGTTTTTTGTTCATCAATTCATCACTCACAATTTTCAGCTTATGATTGTTACAAATTGAACGTTAATCAATAGAAAAGACTATAATTCTGACCCCAGCATTTTTCATTCTTGTCACAATTATTTGTGGCCACTACTGTCTATTGATATGTAAAACACTTTGTGAAATCAGAAATTCGTTATCAAAACTAACATATATTTAACATCATTAATTTGACAAACAGAAATATTTAGAAGAATGCTATACCTGACTGAAGCTGGGCTCCTCCACATGTTGCTGCCTGGAAGGCCCAGGTTGGTCATCGGAAGCCTCAGCTGGGGGGGAAGGAAGCCTTGAAGGAACACTGGAGAGTGCTGGCCTGGGTTCAGTCTGGTCTGACAGAAAATGCGGTCTGTCATAGTACCACAGCCTGGGTACATAAATGTCATCTGCTGCAGCTCCTGATCTCAGGGAATCCTGGACCTTCTTGCGCTCCCTATCATAAGTGCTCCTCATGCCACCAATTAGGGCCTTCAAATAGGGGATGTCTGCCATGGGGATCACCAGCTTCACAAATTCCAGCAATTGATCCAGCGCTTCCTTCCTCTTTGGTTTATTGTTATAAAATGGGTGGTTTACTTGCCACAGACAGGGCAGCTCCCTGTACATATAATTGAATATGGGGATAAAGTCCTCATTGTTGAATAGATCCATTTTCTCTGCAAGGCAAGACACAACACAAGACAAACCCTAATGTCAGACGAAACTCTCCTAATCTTGACACAATATAGGCCTCAATCTATAAGCAGTATAGGCCACTGATGCACCAACTTAAAATTGTACCTTCGTTATAACGATCGTCGCTTCCGTTACCTCGTCCTCCGTTCAGAGATCGTACGTACGTCGCACGCATGTTACGCTTTATATACACTGCGCATACGTGAAACTCCACCCGCCCGATGTTCTTTGTAGTTTATTCCCCGCCCCTTCTCTTTTGGCGCAGTGGGAGAGAACATGGCGGAGAGACAACATGTGCATGTAGAGGAGAGCAGCAACAACGAAAGGCCGGAGCCCCGAACCTCACGATCCCGGAGGAGATTGAAGGCCTCAAATATGTCCTTTGTAGAGATGGTGGACATCTTGAAGAGGGCTGACTATGACGGGAAGCATGGACTTTACCCAAACCCAAATGTGAGAAAGGCCAAGATCATGCCTAAAGTTGTGAAGAGTCTGCAGAAGATTTTTGGGGTACGGAGGATCAACTGAGGAAACGCTAGTCAGATCTGAAATTGAGGGAGCACGATCAGTACAGAAGATTCAAGAGAGTGCTGCAAAAAAGTATTTTGTCGTGTGTTCCTATTCTTCTTAACGTTCGTGCTGCCCCATGTGCTTTTCTTTACTGTTGTACATTTTAAAATGGCTACTTTGATGTTCATGGGCACAGTAATCAGTTGTAGGAAACATCATTTGTTCGCCCACTTTAAGATGTTTTTGGCAGATACAGGTTAACTACATTTGTTCAGGCCTATTTGTATTAAAATAAGTTTGTTGTCTAGATGGGTTTGTAACTACAATGAAATGTAAACTTGATTCAGTGTAAGGAGAGGACACTCAGCAGCTGTTTACACATCTGGACACAGGAGCACTAGTGTGGGACACCAGAACAAACTTTTTTGGGTGTCCCACACAGGTGCTCCAGTGGATATTAGGGGTGTCTCCATGTGTAATATTTTAACAAAAAAGGAAAGTATTCCAGCTTGAGAAGGGAAATAAAATGTTCTTCAGCTTGGAACTCTGCCAAAACAGACAATTGTACAACACTTCCAAGCAATGTTTCATATTCCTATTTCTGGCATCAAATATCTGTGTGCTAAGTATACCTATTTTTTATTCACATAGGGGAGAAAAGACTCGGGACATCTGAGGACACCAGGGACCCCCACCTCCTAAGGAAGGGGAAGTCACCAAAACACAAGCAGAGGATGTGGAGGGAGACGTTTATGAAGTGGGCAAATTGTCACAACAGGTGAGTGTCTGAGACCACAGCTTCAGGTAAGAGATCTATGCCTGCATATTTATAATACATGGTGTGTTTTTTTTATTTTAGGTGATGTGGATGTTGTGGAAGAGGAATCTCATTTCACAAGTGAAAGTGCCCAGATCCTCATCGGGGAGAGAATGATTTAGAAAATATTTAGAAAATGTAAAGGAAAAAGTCAATGATGTTCAACAAAAAATAGAGAACATCATTGATGTTTTAGGCGGAATATAAAAAATAACAAAATTGTACTATTTTATTGTGTATTTTTGAATTAAAAAAAAAAGTTGTAAAGTATTATGCCGCGTACACACAAGCGGACTTTACGGCAGACTTTGCCTGGTGGACTTTGACGGACTTTCTGAATGAACGGACTTGCCTACACACAATCAACCAAAGTCCGACGAATTTGTACGTGATGACGTACGACCGGACTAAAATAAGGAAGTTCATAGCCAGTAGCCAATAGCTGCCCTAGCGTGGCTTTTTGTCTGTCGAACTAGCATACAGACGAGCGAACTTTTCGACCGGACTCGAGTCCGTCGGATAGATTTGAAACATTTCAAATCTAAGTCCATCCAACTTTTGAGAAAACAAAGTCCGCTGGAGCCCACACACGATCGAATTGTCAGACGAAATCCCGTCCGCCGAGCAAAGTCTGCCGTAAAGTCCGCTTGTGTGTACGCGGCATTAGAAAAGCCAAATTTTAAAGATTCACAGAGTGTCAACATGTGCTATCTGCCATCAGGGGATATAAATGTAAGCATTTTGTGGATGCAACCCCTTCCTCCCAACTTAATTAGGTGAGAGGAAGGGGTTGCACCCCAAAACACGTCCATTGATCCCCCATGATGGGAGCTAGCACATGTTGACATTAGGCGGGAAATACCATTTTGACTCTCAATTTGTGTGCATCTTCAAAATTTGGCTTTTATAGGGGTGACATCACCCCATCTGATGAAGGCAAGCTCAACACAGTTTGGACATACTAATGTCTGATATTGCCTTCACTTTATCAAAGTTGAACTTTGTAAGTTCCTGAGTTGTGTATGTTATGCTTTGAAACATGCCTGTTTAACCAAAAAAAGGATCTTTACAATGTGAAAAAAAAAATACACACCATGTTGGTTTGTTCAAAAACCCTTTTCTAACTCACATGTGAATGTGCTTTGAGTAAAATGTTTTCTACTCAACAATGCGTGGCTTCTTCTTTCAATGCTCAATAGCAATTTTTGTAGTAAGTTGGTGTTTACAGTGACAATGGGGGTTATTTACTAAAGGCAAATCCACTTTGCATTACAAGTGCACTTTCAGTGCAGTTTCATGTGCACTTTTAAGTGTTGGAGTGCAAAGTGTATTTGCCTTTAGTAAATAACTCCCACGGTGCTTTATAATTTGCCACAATCACGCCATTTTCATGACTCCACAAAATTCATTCATGGTGCTGAAAATGATGAATATTTTTGTCAGTAATGCATTACATACATTAACAAAAAAAGGTGTGTGTAGCAGATCCACAACATAATAATAGTTCGCTGAAGAAGAGATTGTCACCTCATGTATCAAATAACTTACATTTGCACTATTGAAAATGTACAAAAAGAAAAGCTCATTGGAGAACCTAGGAGACAGCTAAAAGAAACCCAGGCAGTAAATCAAAGGAAATCTTCTTTCAGTTTAAGTTCAATAATTGTTGATAAAATGTTTCTTAAACCATTTCTGGCATATCAATGGCCTCCCTACCCACAAAGTACTTGACATACTTCTGTCTTACTTCGTGGGCGCTTTGGGGGGGCAAGCTAGGACGGCCAGCTTCAAGCGCCATCAGGGTTTCTTCTTGAAGTCCGGCTTCAGGCCCAACTGAGGCAACATAGTTCATTTAATTTCTCCTTAAATAGTTGTGTAGAATGCAGCATGCAAGGATTATATGGTTAGGTTTATATTCCGCCATGTTGATTGGCGTAAGGAATAGGTGGAAGCAGCTGGCCATTATCCCGAAAACGTTCTCCACCACTCTTCTGGCTCTGGCCAGACGGTAGTTATAAACCCTCTGGTCCGGGGTGAGGGTCCTCATGACTTTAAAACGGTCGGCTGGTCAGAACGAACTAACAGAAAGCACTGAAAAACAGAAAGACCAGAGCTGAAAATCAGAAATGAGCGGACAAGAACGCACTGAAAAACAAACACGTAATAAAAATACGAACCCACAAGCACAAACCGAAGAGCAGTAACGATCTGAAAAGCAGGAGGCTGAAAAGCGCAAATCGTCTGTCACCAAACCTCTACTAACACGAGATTAGAAAAGGAGCCCAAAGGGTGTCGCACTTGGTATTGAACTTCCTCTTTCTAGTGCCGTCGTATGTGTTGTACGCCACTGCGTTCTTGACATTCGGAATTTCCGATCAACTTTGTGTGACCGTGTGTATGCAAGACAAGTTTGAGCCAACATCCGTCGGAAAAAATCCATGAATTTTGTTGTCGGAATGTGCGATCGTGTGTAC